>CM073441.1:10002500-11202500 GCA_037074515.1 Mimosa bimucronata
ACTCTATAAATCTTGTCATATGCCTTCTTTTCACAAACAAGAAATATTTTAGAAATATCAGCTTCATATGCAAACAAATCATTGATGTATTCAAAGCCAATTATTCTAGTATCCAGAGATAAAAGATGAGGATCATACCTTCTTGACAATGCATCATGAATAACACCCTCTTTACCTTTATTGTAAATGATGACAAATGGAAATGTCTCCATAAATTTCAGCCATATTGCATGTCTTTTGCTCAATTTACCTTGTCCAAGTAAATGCACAAATCCAAGAAAGATTTTATCCAAGCAAAGATCACATTTTTCTAGATTTGAAAACAAATTTTCCTTCCACAACATCAAGCACACAATGCAATTGATTCAAATTCAAATCAAGATTCTTGCAATAGATTAGAGTATCATTCAAACAGTTCACAACATTCATATCAAAACACCAAGGAACAACAAAATTAAAGTCAAAATGAAAATCAGAGTTATGGCCTCTAGAAAATTTTTGTATGCCACTTGAAAGAGATAAAGCTTCAAAGCTTCTTGAGCATAAGAACCCATCAGGTGGTTTCTTAGGAAACAAATCCAAGAATACCTGCAACACATCTAAATCACAAGGAGAAGAATGGTAAAGATTATTAGTAATCAAACAAATATCCTTGCACTCATTCTCAACCTTACTCTTCTCACAGCTCTTTTCATCTTGCTTTTCTCTCAACTCAACACTCTCTTTTTCACCCTCATCAAGTTGAAAACACTCTATACTCTCAATCTTTTTTTTTTGTTTCAAACTGAATTTTTCTCTCTTGAATATTTTTACTAAAATCACACTCCCTCATATTTTCACTTTTCTTCTCATGATTGAGGTGGTTTTCTTCAACCAAAGGGTTGGTACATGGAATAAGGAAGTCTTCTTCTACATTCTTCCCTACATGAATTTCAGCACTCAATGCTTCTACCTCATTGACATGGTCAGCAACACTTGAGGTCTCAACCCTCTTTGAATTTGATTTACTTTTTGAAACTCTCTTTTTCTTAATTCCTTTCTCATGCTTAGCAACAAATGGAACAAGCATGTCAATATCCATGAAGCTTCACATTTTTGCAAAACAAGATAAGTCGGGATTAAGTCCACATATAAAACGATCTTTAGTGGATTTAGGAGTTTCCTTCACCCCAGCTCTAATCATAGCCAACTCCATCTCATGGAAATAATCATTAACACTCAAGGAGCCTTGTTTCAACTCCTGCAAACTTTTGCATAAGTCTCTTTTCTTCTCGAAGTTGCGACTAGACAACCATTGTTCTGTTTCAGTAAAAAACTTGTCAAATCTTTTTAGAAAGGGTTGGAGATCATTATGAACTTCTACCCCATACATCTTGAAACCCAAAAATTTAGAACAAAAGAAAAAAAAAGGACCTCACTACTCTACTCACGTGTTTCGCTCAAATAGACCAGTTTCACTCGTGTTTCACACAATCTGGCTTTTGAATTGATATGTCACTCTTGCCTTTTTCCACTCTTAAAATTCCTCTTGAGGCTCTTAAAGAACTAAGCAATTTGACCAAAACTTTCACAACTTTGTAGAATCAACACAACACTCAGAAACTTCAGATATGAGTATTGAACATGAGGTATCAAAGAAAAAAAAATGAAAATTTTCAACCAACACAGGTTGCAAAGATGAACACTTGCAACACAGTATTGAACACTTGCAACACAGATTGCAAAGAAGAAAAATTCTAGGTATGAAGATGAACACTTTTCTAAGAACAAGTCAACAATTGCAACTTTTTTTTGTCTTTTTCGATTCCTTTTTTTCACTTTTTTTCTGATTTTTTTTTGCTGCAAGTTAGGATAATATGAAATCTACCACAAACAGAACAAAATAAGCAAACAGAACCCAGAAATTTCCAGAAAACGTGACACTTTTGAAACATGTATAACTCACAACAGAAAACTCGGATTTGGACAATTCCAAAACGAAACGAAAGAAGAGACTCTGAACTATAAGATTGACATATTACACGTCAAAATACTCAAATCAAAACTAGTCGAACAAGGGCAGAGAATTTGGACTCGAACAGAAAAAAAGAAGATGAACGGACACAAAGAAAAACACACAAAAAGATGAACGAAAATGAAAAACAAAGAACCGAAAGATATGACCTGAGTTTAGATCCGAAGCTCTGATACCAAGATGGTGCGAACCCACTAGGGTTAGACCCTAAGAACCCACAACCAATTCTGAGATACACTCACCCCAAGAAAGCTAAACAAACGACTGGAACGATCCACTTGAACCCTTGAACACGGAAGGACAAGGACCCGAAGTGTTGGAAGACGCCACAAGGTTGATCAAGCCTTGATAAGTCTGTTAGTTTTAAGAAGAACCCTAGAGAGAATCCACTCTCAAGATACAAAGTGCATAGAAGCAACTTTTCATTAAAAATTCAAGTCTTGTTCAAGTCTGCCTTCCAAATGAGGCTTACAATGTATTTATAGGCAGCATCCACACTTCTCACCTAAATTGCATTCAATGCATTCTAAAGAATTCAAAGCACTAAACCTAATTCAACAAACAACAAACCCTAAAATTCAAACTTGCCAACCTAATTTCAACGACCATAAAGCCAAAAGTCAAACATGCCAACCTAATTCAATCAATCAAGAATCTCAAAAGTCAAGCATGCCAACTTAATGTCAATAATCAACAAACCCGAAAGTCAAATCTGCCAACTAATTAACAATTTTCGCACAAATAAAAACCCTAAAAATGTAATCAACATATTAATCCCAAAATGTGATTAATTAGGCCCAAATGACTCCTCCCATGTATAGCTAATGGTCCAAGCCCTTCAATTTGATGTCTCTAAGCCCAAAATATGATCAGCAGCTCCAATTGCAGCCCAAATGACATTTGCTACGTTTTCAGGTCTCTTGTTCTCATTTGTTGAGCCGATTGCCATTTGCTTTGTCCAGGTTTCTTGCACAAGCCCATTCAATGCCTCCTTGATTCTCTTGGCTCTTGCTCTTGTGATAGGTCCACTTGGAATTTGCAAAGCATCATGTGAAGTTAAAGAGTCATCTTGCTGGATCGCATCAGTAGTGAATGAAATGAACTGCATTAAATTGCTATTTCATATAAGCTAGGAAAGGAGTAAGCTTTTAGAGGATAAGATAGTATGAAGAAGCAGGAATGCATGCTATGTTAATATAGTGTAAGGGGTTTTGACTCCCCAAGCGCTATAAAAAAAGATAAGTACAATAATTAGATTCGAGTTATTTTAATTTTTTTAATAACCACTCTATTTTATAAAATCTTTTAAGTAGTTCCAATTTGTCTGAAGAACCCATTCCAACAAAAGTGAAGTTGGAATAATGTTTGAAAAGAAAAAAGTTTATTTTTCGTACTTTCGGGTGTCTGACATTTGCAAAAGTGGTTATAAATCAATTAAAATGCTATAGTATAGTAGTGAAAATTTAGGTGTTAGATAGCCTTTGCTTTATTATATAGAAGATACAATTACAGATGATTCAATATAGGCTATATACATGTACATAGAGAAAAATATTATAGTTGTGCAATCCTAACCACTCCACATGGTCTGTATATGGTTTGTATATTTGTAATTTACTATTTTATCCTAACATCCCCCCTCAAACAAGAGGATGTAATAACAAGCCTAAGTTTGTCTGTGAAATACGAAAACTATGTATAATTCAATGCTTTGGTAAAAGCATCAACTATCTGTATTGAAGATAGCGTGTATGAAACTCTGATATTACCACAATGAACCATATTACTTACAAAATGAATGTCAATATATATATATGTATTTGCTTCAACAAGGATGGACTGGATTAATAGCCAGAGCATCAATTCTAACGTTATCACACCATATCACTACTGGTTGTCTGATCATTAAACCTAACTTGAATAACGAGGATATCAACCATTTTATTGCAGCAGCACCATTGGCCAAAGAGCTATACTCAAATTTAGTCCTTGAGCGACACAAAACTTGTTTTCTAGTGGCCCATGAAGCTAAGGTATTACCCAAATAAACACAACAACCTCCCTGGATTTATGATCACCGAAGTTTGTTGCCAAATCAGCATCAATAAACACAGCTAAATACAGCTTCTGAGAGAAGGGCTCGATTAACTGAGAAGACAATGTTAGGTCTCATAGTGGTCAAATATTTAAGAGAATCAACTGCATGTCTATACATAGAGAGATTTTTCATGGGATTTCCATCTCATACTGAATAAGAATATTCTCTTACCATAGGAGTGGTGACAAGGGCACACTCAAACATATTGAACTTCTTGAGAATGTTAAGAACATATTTCCCTTGATTAAGATATAAGCTTGTCTTGTCTTGGTACATTTCCATACCCAAAAAATAATAAATGAGACCAAGATCTTTAAAAAAAGAAATGTTAAGCCTCTTGATGAAATCATGAATGTACTGAGAGTTGTTACCTGTAACAAGTATATTGTCAACATAAATGAGGATGAACACGGTCAAATTCCTTGTGCGAAGGAAGAATAGTGTGACATCACTTTGTGCATTATGAAATCCCCATTGAAGAATTGTTCCTCTTAGTAGCTTGCTTAAGTCCATATATAGCTTTCACCTACATCCACACATGTTGTGGTCATTTAGAATCAACAAAACCCCTCTGGTTGCTGCCTAAACACTTTCTCTTGGAGATATCCATTGAGAAAAGCATTATTTACATTTAATTGTTGAACTTACCAATTAAAGGAAACAACAAAGTGTTGAAAGCCTTTAGCCCTTAAGCCAGCTTTGTGCTTTGAAATAGATCCATCCGCATTGAATTTTGTCTTAAACACCCACTTGAAATTAATCAATTTTTGTGCTTTGTGACATGGAAATAGAACCCATGTGTTATTTTGTTGCAGAGCATTAAACTCGTCGAGCATAGCTTGACGCTAGTGAAGGATTGAAATAGAAGTGGATGGAGCTCCAGCTTCAAAGCTATCCGTGATAGAGGAGGGATCTTCAGATTTCTACAATCCAACAAACGGTATCTCATTTTAGAGATGCTAGACTTTGCCACAATAATCATCGGGTATGTGTTAATGGGATTTGGATATGTGGAGCCTGTTTTAGAAGAAGTAAACACTTGGTCCTCAAACTAAACTAGAGTGGATGCAGAGTGATGGTCCAAAGGAGAATGTGGAGATGAAGACATCAACAAAGGCGAGTGAGAGTCATTAGGCTCATATAGTGGTCTCGAAGAGGAATCAGGCCCATAAACTAGTCCATGTAGAATAATAAGTGGAACATTAAGACAACCAACATCAGTAATTAAGCTCCATTAATGAAGAAATCATGTGGCAAATAGAAAAGCTTAAAAGTTAAAAACATTATGTCTTGAAATGTAAATTCATCCCCTAACACTAAGACATTTAGACCCTTTATGATTAGGGGCTGGCCCAAGATACATACATTCTTGGCTATGAAACTGAAATTTGTAATGGACATAATTTCACATTTTTTCAAGCTGTACTAGGAGAAAACTTCTTATACATTTCTAAGGGGTGTATTGTTTACCTATATCTATCCCAATGAGATGTTTATTAAATTATTGCAATTGATGCTCAATCCCAAAGAGAGGAGAGAGATATTCAGAGTGTGGGTTTTAATGATCCAATAAAGAATCAAACCTATTTAAATATTCCTATTATTCTATATTTCCTTTAAAAAGGTGCTCAACCTACAGGAACTATTCAGGATATTTCAAAAATATTTGGTGTTTTTATTGTTATATGGCCTTAAGCAAGGATATTAAGCACATCCAAAAGGTTGAAGATCTTCATAATTGGGGTTTGTTTTGTAAAATCTAAATAATGGTGCTGAACCATTCAAAATTGGAGTTGGGAGACGATTTATGAGATTTGTGGTTGTTTGAAAACCTTTAGCCCAATATTTGAGTGGCAAGTGATCTTGGGCTAGAAGAGTAAGGCCCATTTCAACAATATGTATGTGTTTCCTCTCAGCCCAACCATTTTCTTGAGATCTATAAGGATATGTGAGACGAATCTGTATTCCCTCATCATTCACCAAATGTACAAGAGGAAGATATTAAGTCCCACCATCACATTGGATAGTCTTGATTACAATATCAAACTGCTTCTTAACAAATTGCAGAAAAGACTTAAAAGCAATTACGGCTTCATTCTTACGCTTTAAAGGACAAATCTATATGTACCAACTAAAATCATCTATGAAATTGATGTAACAATGATGACCACCAGACGATTGCACTAGAGATGGTCACCAAAGATCATAATGAACAATATCAACAGGATTAGAGGCATGAGAAGAAGAGTCAATAAAGATAAATTTTTAGATTTCCTCATTTGTCAAGCCTCACAAACAAACTGCTCATTGTTCATTCTATGAACATTATATTTATGTAAAATTTGTTTAAGTACTGGTAATCTAAGATGGCTCAATTTGTAATGCCACTACATAAATTCTTCAGATAGAAGTAGTAAGTAAATTAGACGATGCATAAGCTTGAATTACAATGAAATCACTGCTACTCATTGGATACATGCCTTGCTTGGTTCGTCCTTCCATCAGAAGCCTTCCAGTCACTAGATCCTTCATATTACAGCTAGAATTAATAAAAAAGTGTCTACATGATTGTCCTAAGCTAATTTATGAACATTGAACAATTGTTTAGTCGTAAAATAAACAACATGCACATAATTAATTTGAAGTGTAGAGGAAGGAAAAGAGACTAAATATGTAAAATCTTCTTTTAATTAGAAAAAAGTTACATACTTAATCAAATTGCATATCATTCTTAGACCACTAACCATGATATTAAAGCTTTTTGATAAATAACAAATTGAAATGATATCGTGGTTAGAAAAGAAACTTTTACTTCATAGAATGTAAACCTTGTTAGAAAAGGGGTGACCAACGTGGTTAGAGAACTTAACTATACCTAACATTTTCAATTTTTCAAATCTCATTAAGATAATATGACTAACTATGTTAAGCACCTAACATATATAAAACCGACATACAACAAAATGGGCTAACTATGTCAGTAAATGGTTTACCTAGCATAGTAATAAAAATTCACTTATAAAAAGATAGTTAAGTATGTTTGAAAGAACTTTTCCTCTAGCATAATTATTTAAAATGCTTTCATAATTAAAATGGAGTATTACCATGTTAGAAAATGATCAAACTAACGTGGAAATTAAAAACCGATCATATTCATACAAGCCTTTAAACAAAATTTTATACATCATTTATAAGAGACTAAGAGTCTCATTCATTGCATAAAAGTCATGCATTCAATAATTGAAGATACTAAATATCAAAATGATACATAGCCTACGGTCAAGTAACCCAAGGTCACATGCATGTGTCTAAGGCCTCAGACCTCTACTGACATGCAAATTATTATAAATAAAATGGAAGCGAATCAAATGCCTAAATGTTTGATAATATACAAAATCACAATAGTAAACTAAAACTAAGCTCACTATGAAATTAGTGAGCGTCAGTTGGCCCCTTCCTCACTACTACAAAACAGGCTTTTCACGTCACACTTAATTTAAGTGTGACGTTGAAAGTCAAAAAAAAAAATTTCATTTTTTTTAAAAAATTTGTGACTTTCAACGTCACACTTAATTTAAGTGTGACGTTGAAAGTCAAAAAAAAAAATTTCATTTTTTTTAAAAAATTTGTGACTTTCAACGTCACACTTAATTTAAGTGTGACATTGAAAGTCACAGCAATTTTTTTTTAATTTTTTTTAAAAATTCTTGACTTTCAACGTCACACTTAATTTAAGTGTGACCTTGAAAGTCACAAAAAAATTTTTTCATTTTTTTTAAAAACAAATTTGTGACTTTCAACGTCACACTTAATTTAAGTGTGACGTTGAAAGTCACAGCAATTTTTTTAATATATCCATCCCGCGCGCGGCAGCCCTAAAATGTTTCCCAAATTCGTTTTGCTTCATCCACGCTATTCTCCATTCGTATTTCGTTCTCTGTTGCCTCGTCATCCATTTTCCTTAGGTTAGGGTTTTCCATTTTCCTCTGTTTTCGTTATTTGATTTTCTCTTCTTGTTTCATTTACCTCTTGTTTCTTCTTCTAGGGTTCCTTCTGGTGCTGCTGCTACTTCTTCTTCTTCCAATGCGAGACCTTCACAAGCACGCCGCCAAGATGAAGGTCTAACAACTCTGTCGAAATCACCATCGACCGTACTCTGTAGAATGGATGATACAGCTAGGGTTTCCACCATGTCCAGTGGAGGGGACGATGCCGTTCGCTTCCCATTATCTCCTTCAAATGCTTTGGTCATTCATAAAGGAGATATCACTAAATGGTCTATCAATGGTTCCTCCGACGCAATAGTATGTATTTTCCCTGTATTCTAAAACTTGAAGGATACGATCGATTGTTGTGTTGTGGCGCTATATGAGATTTAGGAACTGCTTGATTAGTAAAATGTTTGCTTTTTGTGATTTGATATATAATCTAACTATCTAATAACTTCAATGGTAGTCTGAAGAATTTGTTGCTCTGAGGCTTGAGTTAGTTAGAATAAATTGGAGAAACTTTGAAACTGTGGGTGATTTAATTGAATATTATTGCTTGATTTCTCGTAGGTGAATCCAGCTAATGAGAGAATGCTTGGAGGTGGTGGTGCTGATGGAGGTGATTAATATATAAATGCTTCATTTTGTACAGTTCAGGCTTATTTTCTGGGTGCCGAGGTGTGTCTTTATTAACCTGTAGATAAGATATTTCTGTAAGTATTTTAACAAATTTGTGGAGCTCAAAATTTGAAGCCTGTGATCGAATAATGTCTGCCTTTAATCTCCTTCCCTTTTTCTTTGAGAGTAAAGGCATTTTCATGAATATTTTTAGTGGAAATTTCACATCTAGGAGTAAAACCTCTTTCATTCTTAATTAGAGAATGTTATCCAGCCATTATATCATCATATGAGATAGGAAATCCATTTTTATTATGTTAGGAGATTGGAAAAGTTGATTCTTTAATTTGAAAATGGTTAAAGTCTGAAGAAATTATAGAATAAATTGGCGACTGGACTTTGATGGAGAAAACTGCTAGGTGCAAGACGTGGATGACTTTTCTGGAGAAATCCATCGTTTTTTTTAAAAAAAAACTAACCACGTCACATTTTACAAATTTGTGACGTGGTTTCAAGAAACCATGTCACACATTACAAAATATGCGACATGATTTCAAGAAACCACGTCATAAATTGGTAATGTGTGACATGGTTTCTCTAGAAACCACATCACACATTTATAACATGTGACGTGGTTTCTTGAAACCACGTCACATATTGTGTAATGTGTGACATGGTTTCTTGAAACCACGTCACAAATTTGTAACATGTGATGTGGTTTCTCTGTCATATCTTTATCAATATAATCTAATTTTGGACAAACAACGTCACAATTTTTGTAATTTGTGACGTGAAAAAGATGACTTTTCACGTCACTTTTTGGTGTGACGTGAAAAGTCCAGTTTTTCAACTCACTTGAATTTATGTCACACCAAAAAGTGACGTGAAAAGTCCAAAATTTGTGACGTGAAAACCCTGTTTTGTAGTAGTGTGCCTTACCAGTCCCGAACAGGAGTTATCACCTGAAAAATGTTGAGCAACAAAGTGAGATAATTGTCTTAGTAACACACTAGTCCTACTCATTGTACATGTGAGTGTGTGCTAATGAGGTGTCAAGTAGGACCTATACACATATAATCAATTTCAATATGCAACAATATCAACTTACATAATCACAGTTTCATAATCATTTACTTTTAAAAACAACATATTCATTTGTATAAATTGGACAACAATCTCCTAACTTTGAGGGTCAGAATTACCAAGTCTTACGATGGTTAGAAGAATCGGATGTTGGAGATGTATCATGATAGGAATGGGGGTGGTACCACGTAGCTTGAGGAATTAATCAGAATGGTCCCTGGTGGAGTTCTGATTAATTAGAATTGTATTAATATTTAACCGATTAATTTTTTTAATAGTGATGTTTCAATTTTATTTTACATTAACAGAGAAAGTCTGAGAAAGGTATTCTCAGCCGGTTAAAGCAAAAGGTTTATCATACGGCCAGGACAAAGCCATTTTTTGTTACGTACGTAGTGATTGTATGAAATAATAAATTCTTGTTATTAAACCTAACAATGATTTTCCTTTAAATATTAATAGTGAATATTATTATAATTTTCAAGAGGACAATGCTGCGAAGAAAGGCAAGTATGTTACGTACGACCATATGTACAAGGTCACTCACAGGCATGCTCACCGGACCCTAATATCTATGGACGCTGAGGAGTAGATTGTAAGCATTTTTTTTTTTGGATTATTATATTTTTAATAATAATTATATTGAAAGTTTAAAATATCTTGTGTGTGCAGGCTACAACTGACCGTATAGAGGCAAAGCTGAGGGGGTCACATGGAGATAATATAGATCTAACTACCTGCTTAGGGTCGCCCTAGAGCCTCATGAGCACCCTAGGCACGTCAGTGAGACAGGATTTGGAGCCAGACCTACAGTGGTCTACAGCAGGAGTGAGGCAGGCAGCACTCAGTCTGCATCTGGGAGCCATCCTTCTACCGCTAACTCAATTAGGAGCAAGTCTGATCTGGAGTATCTAAGGGAACAAGTGAGTCAGCATATTGCAGAGGAGTTGATGACCCAGAACTTGACGATTAAAGGTAACATTGCTACAACTTTTATACTTTCAGGGCGACATTGGTTCAAAAAAAAAAACCTTTGACGAGGACAAAATCTCTAACCAAGGAATACTTTCGGGGAAAAATTGTTCATATCTTTTTCAATCTACAAATCATAATAATGATCTTTGAAGGCTTTTAAATTGTGGAGATACTGTCTATGTGTATTTCTCAGTGTTGGTATGTGATTTCTCTTGTTAAAAATCATGAATGGAAAAAACCTGAGGAAAAAGTCAAATAATGGGAAATGTTATCATTTCATGGGTTTGAGAGATTGCTTTCACACAAGATAAGATCGAGAGTGTAGTGAGTAACATATGCAAATAATGCCTCCACTTCAATACAAATCATTACGGGTTAGATTTAAATATTTGAGTCACAAATTAATTAGGTGAAGGAGTTCTTAGTCGAAACATCATAAGAAAAAATGGCAGACTTGTAGGACCTTACACGGCTGGAGATTTTTTTGTTCAACACAGAGTTAGTTTACTTTTCAAAATATTGATTTTCTAAAAAAGTTGTATAAGAACTTACTAAAAATATAGATATATATATATAGATCATAGATCATCTTTAGGTAATTGAATGATTTAAATTTTAATCTTTTGATAAACAAAAGTACTGAGATTCTTTTTATGTTTTTTATTACTTTAGTTATTCGGTATTTAGTAAAAATAGAGTGAATTGATTCCCAATTCTTGTATTTCACACAAGTTCCCATTGAAAATGGATGCGCATAAACTACACAAAATCACGTGTAAGTAGTAGTCAAATTTTCATCCAGCTAGGTACCTTATGATATCTTTCAAAAGGATACCTTATTCTTAATTTTGTTTATATAATTATATAAAATACATTCATCATTATTGAACCCAAACAACATACTCATCCCAATACCGATTATGTTTTTCCACGCAAGAGTCCCTTGGATGATGAATGAAAAATAGATACTCCCGGTCTTAATTATAAGATTATTTTGGTTTTTTTGAAAAAAAAATTAAGGATACAAAATTAGTCACTTTAAATTGTTTATAATAATCATTTTTCCTCAAAACTACTGTATTCTACTTATAAACTAACCTATAATCTAATTACATTTCACATATGTTATAATTTAGTGGTCTAATCTACTTCCTAAACTTCCACAAAAAAAGTCAGTGTGATCTTATATTTAAGACTGGAGGGAGTATATGGAAGTTACTTGATAGCTGTCAAATTTCAATTCAAATATAAAAGTACATAAAAAAGGAGCAACTTGCATGCATAATGCTTGCATATGTTATAAGGACATATGATTGCCATCGTAGTGTAAGCAATGTGTAAACCCATTCCCAAAGTAAAACAATAAAGTAACATGCATGAGTGCAATTGAGAACATAAATCTCCAAAGCAATCTTTTAAAAAAAAGGGGACAAGATGCAAATTTAATAATAAAGTTTTGTGATAGAAGCATCTCGCACCATAACATTTTTTAGGGCCAAGAATACATATAAACATCGTAAAATGGCGTGATTATTATAACACATAACACTGTTAAGCTTTGCTTAATTTTGATTTTTGGATCCTCCTTTCTCGTCCCCTTTAGTCTTTATTAGTCTCCTGACAACTCAATAACTCACATTGGAAAACAAGTCTCCGATTGAACCATTGAAAATGATAAACTGAATGTTCCAAACATGCTAACTACATAAAAGTATATTTAATTTAATATTTTTCTAAATGGGCGGGCCTCCTCTAACTAGATGCTTGATATCATCCCGCTAATTAAGAATCCCAAAGCCATCATGAGTGGATGACTGATGACATTGAAAACTTGACTTCGTCATAGATGAAATTTAAATGTTCTCCAAATTAAGTTGAATTATTTTCTTTCAATTTTTTCATCTCTAATTGCTATCACATTGTTAAAACATTCTAGTCATCAAAGTATAAAAAAGGACAAAATATTAAATAACGTAACTATAACGAAAAAACCTTAAAAATAGACAAAAATAAATTTTTTTCTATATATTATATGTCGATATTGTCAGTAGTTACTAGAAGTTAAGACAGAGCAAACTTAATTTATAGTATTATGAATTGAAATCTACCAGACAAAAGTTAATTAGACCTATATCATTTGGATTAAGTAGAATCAACTTTATGCCCTTTAAACAAGGAATTATATTTAGTTCTTAAAGCCAAAAACGATAGCAGATTACGAGAGTGTTGGAAGTGTGGTGGGCAATAAGGGTATTTTTATAGTACAATATGAGCAAAATATTACAACTCATAAAATACAACTCACAAAATGGAACTCATTATTTTTTCTCTCTCAAATAAGTGTGCTTCTCTCAAATAAGTGCTTCAGCACTCTCTCAATTTTACTAGAGCTTTGCTCTCTTCCCTCTGCTTTCTTAATGCACTACTCTCACTCAACTTATGCTTAAATGCTACAGCACTTTCTCAACTCACAAGAGCTTTGCTCTATATTTCTTCCTCTCTTATAAGTGCTACAGCACTTATACAATACAAGAGCTTTGCTCTCTTATTGTCTCCTTTCTAAGGAACTCACTCACAAAATTAAGTGGTTCAGCACTTTCTCATCTCACAAGAGCTTTGCTCTCTATTTCTTCCTTTCTTATAAGTGCCACAGCACTTATACAACACAAGAGTTTTGCTCTCTACATTTTTTATTTTCTCTTGAACTCACCCACTCATATACAAGGATGCTCACACATATTTATAGCAAAATATGCCGCCTTGTAGAAGACTCCAGGTAGCACTTTGCAGCCATCATCTTTAACAAATTTTTCACCGCCATGTGTATGTAGAAGGCTGCACCATTTAATTGAATATTATAGAAGTTGCCATGTAGAAGCCTTTGGAATAATTATGTGCAGCCATTTTTGACTATTTCTCACTGCCACATATATTGTAGAAGCCGCCACATCATATAAGAATTACTAGCATTGTGTAGAAGATGCTACATGTGTGTATGAATCAGATTTTGCTTCTCACCGCCACAAGAGAATCATGTAGAAGCTGCTTACATATTTCTTCTATTTAATTAATTATATGTCCAGAAAGTGCAGCATCTATTTTTGACTTTATGTGCAGCTTCTTTGAATGCTTAATTTGAATTTCCAACACTCCCCCTCAAATTAAGCTTTCTTGTGCGATAGACTTTGTCTTCCTGCATTTTTTTCATATATCCTAGTAGTTGTTTTATAGTCACGTCCACGTTGTCCTCGACCACGTCTGTTTCTTCCTCTATATCCTCCACGGTTGTCACAACTTTGTCCAGAGCATCTGCTTGCTCTATCTTCATTTAAGGACAGCTTGCTTTGCAAAGCTTGTTCTAAATTTTCAGAGTCATCATTCTGTTTCATCTTTTGCTCATGGGCTTAAAGAGAACCCACAAGCTCATCAAAGGATATTTGTTATAAATCCTTTGATTCTTCAACGGCGGCAACAACATAATTGAATTTGCGTGCTAGTGAACGCAAAATCTTCTCCATTACTCTGACATCATCAAGAGTTTCTCCATTTCTCTTCATCTCGTTAGCCACCGATTTTACTCGGGTGACATAATCATCTACACTTTCAGACGTTTTCATTTTTAACGTCTCAAATTCAGCTCTAAGAGTTTGTAAACGTATCTTTTTGGCTTTTTCTGCTCCTTGAAGAGATTTTTGCAAAATCTCCCATGCCTCCTTAGATGTTTTTGCTCCAGAAATTCTTTCAAAGGTTGATTCATCAATGCTTTGATGAATTGCGTTTAGCGCCTTGCTATCTCTTTCTTGATTTTTCCTCAGCACTCTTTTGTCTTCACTTGAGAGGGCTGCTTCAGCTGCTGCATCTGCTGGGACTTCATAACCAGTTTCAACCAAATCCCAACAATCAAGTGCTCCAAGTAGGACTTTCATTTGTATACTCCAATTGCCGTAATTTGTCTTTGTTAACTTTGGAACTTGGAACTGGAACATATTTGACATCTTGGTGTTTGCACGAACTTGGCTCTGATGCCACTTGTTGGAAGTGTGGTGGGCAATAAGGGTATTTTTATCACTACACAATGAGCAAACTATTACAAATCACAAAACACGACTCACAAAATAGGGCTCATTATTTTTTCTCTCTCAAATAAGTGTGCTTCTCTCAAATAAGTGCTTCAGCACTCTCTCAATTTTACTAGAGCTTTGCTCTCTTCCCTCTGCTTTCTTAATGCACTACTCTCACTCAACTTATGCTTAAGTGCTACAGCACTTTCTCAACTCACAAGAGCTTTGCTCTATATTTCTTCCTCTCTTATAAGTGCTACAACACTTATACAATACAAGAGCTTTGCTCTCTTATTGTCTCCTTTCTAAGGAACTCACTCACACAATTAAGTGGTTCAGCACTTTCTCATCTCACAAGAGCTTTGCTCTCTATTTCTTCCTTTCTTATAAGTGCCACAGCACTTATACAACACAAGAGTTTTGCTCTCTACATTTTTTATTTTCTCTTGAACTCACCCACTCATATACAAGGATGCTCACACATATTTATAGCAAAATATGCCGCCTTGTAGAAGACTCCAGGTAGCACTTTGCAGCCATCATCTTTGACAAATTTTCCACCGCCATGTGTATGTAGAAGGCTGCACCATTTAATTGAATATTATAGAAGTTGCCATGTAGAAGCCTTTGGAATAATTATGTGCAGCCATTTTTGACTATTTCTCACTGCCACATATATTGTAGAAGCCGCCACATCATATAAGAATTACTAGCATTGTGTAGAAGATGCTACATGTGTGTATGAATCAGATTTTGCTTCTCACCGCCACAAGAGAATCATGTAGAAGCTGCTTACATATTTCTTCTATTTAATTAATTATATGTCCAGAAAGTGCAGCAGCTATTTTTGACTTTATGTGCAGCTTCTTTGAATGCTTAATTTGAATTTCCAACAGAGAGGCCCCCAAATAGCTAAAGCATAAAAAGATAAGTAATGTTAGATATTATATAGTTATTAGCAAAATTGATTCAGTTTATACAAGAAAATAAGAGAGTATTGTAACACATCATTAATATACAGCGTATTATATATATATATATGTATGTATAAGCTGGTCAACATAAGAAGGATTAATTATTGCTGTTACATTTGTACAACATTCTAGTCATAATTTAGAACTTCAGGCCTAATTCATACCTACTTATGAGGGTATCATACTTATTAATGCATCTCTAATCCAAAAATCGCAACACAATATAAATTATTATAAAATTATTCAGTTGTCTAACCCTTTCTTTCTAATTGGAAGTGGAGGGATGCTTTGTTCATGCCTAAAGAAATTACTTGGATCAACCTTAGATTTCACCTTCACCAACCTCATAAAGTTATCCTTATAGTACTTTAATCCCCAAATTCTTGACCACATGAAGCTTGTTGTATTCAAACGGTTCATCCCCAAATCAAGATCTCTATAATTCACATATGCTTCTCTTGGAAAATTTGAAGCAGAAGGAGCCATGGAGTAATAGATTCTCCTAATCCAATTCATATGCTTTTCCTTGTTCTTCTCTCCATCGAACCATCCAGTTAAATATTGTATCTTGAAAAGTATTCCATTTCTGTGAGGGAATGGAATTGAAGATTCTGGAATTTTGCTCATCATTCCTCCATATGGATTCCAAATCATTAAGGGAACATCTTCCTGCAAAAACCTTTTCCATAGAGAATTCAACGCTATTTTGGGAATCACTTGTCTCACAAAATCTGACTTAGCCTTGAAGTATATCTTGCCATTTGATTTCCCTTGGAGAAGAGTTTCTGGTGGTGTGGTGATTGGATAGCCAGCCATGTAAACCACAGATTTGATCCAACTTGTTTCCAAACAGTCTCTTTTCGTTAAACCCAATTCAGGAAAACTTCTCTTCATAATTTGGAGGAGGCTATCAGCCCCACCAAGAAATAAAGCATTATAAGAAGTTGATACGGTTTTCTTACCTGCAACACTTGAATTTGTTACCTGAATCAGGACTCTAATGAATAGATTCTCATCAAGGTTTGGTGCTACTTGCTGCCATTTATATAGAACATTGGTTGCATCTTGTTCTAAGGTTTTAGTAACTGTAAAAACTGTCACTGTAGGTGGAACTTGAACAAGCTTGATCTGCCACCATAGAATAATCCCAAAGCTTCCACCTCCTCCTCCTCTAATTGCCCAAAATAGGTCTTCTCCCATGGCTGCTCTATCAAGAATCTTGCCATCAGCATCCACGATTCGTGCATTGATGACGTTGTCTGCTCCAAGGCCATATTTTCTCATCATGGAGCCATATGCACCTCCTGTAATGTGACCACCAACGCCTAAGCTTGTGCATATGCCTGCAGGGAAGCCATGGACTTGACTTTTTTCTGAAATTCTGTAGTAAACTTCTCCAATGGTAGCACCGGCTTGAATCCAGGCCGTGTTTTGTGCTATATCGACATTGACTGCACGAAGCTTGGCGAGATCTAAGACCATGAATGACTTCTCTATGAGAGAAACATAAGAAAGACCTTCATAGTCGTGACCTCCACTGCGTACTCTCATGTGAATTTTGAGAATTTTTGCACAAATAACTGCAACTTGAACATGAGAATCTTCCAATGGAGTGAATATAAAATCAGGTTTGGGCATAGAAGGCAACAAGCACCTAAGATTTTGAGCTGTGGATTCAAGGATTGAAGTGAACAGTGAAGCATTTTTAGGAGTGTAAAATGAAGTTGAAAATGGGATTGGAGTTTGAGAATGTGCTCCTAGACAACGAATGAAGCTTTCTTGTATTGGGAACGAGGAAGTTGATGGAACAGAAAGTAACACAAACACAGAAATCACCAAGAACAGCAACCTTGGAGACCCCATGGTTTTAGGATTTCACACACTCTCTTGCTTCCTCTGTACAGAAAAATGTATTTTGTGCGTTCTTATATATATACACTAATTCTAGTGCCAGAACTATTATAGTGGCCATATACCTGCAATTGAGGAAAGACAAGTGTCATCTGTAAGGTATCAATTGATTTAGTGGAGGAGTTGAGGGATTATGACATTATGGAGCATTATGAAATGCGATTTCATTACTATGATTTGAATGCCACCACTATTGATTATGTGTACCGATCTCGTATTATTAGGGTGTATATAATAATCTTCAATCGCAAGAAATTAAATGATGTTATAAAATTATGTAGTGTAAGATTTGGCCCCGAGATAAAAATAAAATATACTTTACTTTGCGTATAAAGCCATTAACCAAGAAATTCGTACGGTATAAAGCGATTATTCATTACATGAAGTGAAGTGAAGTGAAAGTAAAGCAATTTCGAAAGATTATAGAACCAGCTGGTTCAATAAAAAAGGTAAAAATAAAGCCAAAGTTTTGTAATTATATATATGTTGTGCCAAATTTTGGGTTAAACTTTTTCAAGTTTCCGCATATGAAAAAGTACGCTTATTTTTTAGGACTAAAGTTACTACCAGATTTTCTAAAGTGATTTGCTACAAGACAAGCTGTAAATCACGGTAACTAATGATGCTATCGACCCTCGGATGAGGAACCCCTCCTTTTCTTTTACATCCTTTCCACTTCTTTTCTTTTTTAATAGCCATTAGATCTACTTTAAATGGTCTACATTTGGTATGTATAATATCATTATTAAAATTTTATATTATAAAAAAAAATCACACCAAATCTGAACAATTTAAAGTGGATCTAATGGCTATTAAGGGAGAAAAGAAGGGAAAAAGATGTAAAAGAAAAGGAGGGATTCCTCTCCCATCGCGCCCCTGGATTTGGATTTATTCCCTTTGATGATTTGCGTTTCTCTAATTTGAGTATGTAGTGTGTAGCCTTATCTTCTATTTCCTTTGTATATAAAAAAGCACCTGGGTGGTGATACTAAAAACTCAATTATAATTTTTAAAAACTAATTTATTTATCTTAATAAATAAAAAAATTGGTATAATTTAATCCAAATATGTTGGCCCCAAGATGGCTGGATTTCATGAGTTTTGATCTATATATAATTATAAACAACCACAATTAGGGGGAGGGGGAAGAATTAAATCCAAATATGATTGATTATTTCCTGATTCAGTTATGTGAGAATATGACTTTATGGATGTATCAGCGAGTGATAAAGTTTCTTTATAATCTATAATAAATCAAGACCAGATTAAATGCGTTCACGGAATATTTTCATGATTTTAAATCAAGAGAAGTACAAGATTGGATCTACTATATATAGACTATATATTGAATGTGTGAACGAACAAGGAGAATGGAGCTACAAAAGGGGGAGGAGGAAGAAAATTTTTTATCATGGTTTTTGAAGAACTTTCTTTGAACAATCAATTCACTTTATGGTATATAAGTCATTGAAGACATGTGTGTGTGTGTGTGTGTGTGTGTGTTTTATAGATATATACATATATATTTGTCTCACCTTTGTTAAATTAGTTTACCTTTGACTAATTAAGCTAGTGAAAAATACTTGGGCTGTGCAACTCGGTGAATTAAGAAAACCATGTAATTAGTAATGGATTTTGTCTTAAGTGGATTGATCGAATATAGGAAGTGAGGTCAAACTTAGAATAATTAATCTCCAATATTTCATTTCTTTATAGGTTTGAGTTAGCAGTGAAAGGCCTCATATACAATATGACATCATAATGACGCAAACGAATGTATACGTTTATGCACAAAAAAGATTTTGGAACCCAAAAAGACTTTGTTCCCCAAAATACACATAATTTCCGCAACATAAAAATAATCATAAATTATTCTTTTCCTTTTTCATTGAGTTCCAAAGAAAAAATCCATAATTTTGATACCAACTGTCACACCAAATTCGTAGGGAAAGCAAATAGAATGACATGGGAATTATGTAAACTCAAAATGTAATAAAAGTTTAGCTTTGATGACATTGAAAGAGATGAGAAAGGAGTGAGAAAAGGGTGTGTAATGGGTGCAATGAAGCCTGAAAATCTTTCAGGTGAAGCTAGAATGAGATTATATCGGCACAAACATCAAGATGGAGAAGATGAAGGACGATGTTGCCATGAAAGAATGCTACAGATGGGCAGAATACCAAATTAAAGCCAGACTCGGTTATGAAATATGCAGCAAGTTTATTATTCCACAAACAACAGGAAACACAATATAACACCTTATTTTAGGGCCACTTATTAGAGATGGTTAATTGAACCACTGTTGACCCTTTTGGATCGCAAAAATCCAATAACTAAAATTTCTCAATGCTTTAGGTTCTAACACAAAGTTGAAATGATATTTCTGAAAATCCTTAAAATACATAACTAATTTAATACAGATCCAAATATAGAGGCTCAAAGTTTTAGCCCCAACTCTTGAACATAGTTTTCCAATCGAATGAAAACCCGGGCTCACCTTGGTCTCTTTGGATCCAGAACTTGCTTAAACTAGTAACTGTACGATAAAAATTCCAAATTTCTGCCTCAAAGTAGAAAATCCATATCTTTTGATCTACACATCCGAAAATAATAATTTGATAATTTTTTAAAATCTTAGGAATATCACAAGAGTGATATTCCAACAAAATGTAAGGCTAATAATCTACAATAACATAATATTACCATGTGTACAATCATGGCACTTACTCCTTGGCTATCACTACTTATCTCTTACTCCTTAATTACGGAAATATGTAAAACCCTAAACAGGTTTACATGCCATAGTAATCAGTGTTCAAGATTGATTATTGGATTAATTAAGGAATTTGGAAAGCCATATAAATAAATTTATGAAGTTTGAGATATTTTAAGGATTTTTAAAGGCTTATTTTCTTCATCAAGTTAAGAAAAATAGTTAGGGAATAAAATTTTGCTATGAGAATTTTTGGGAAATCATTTTAAGACTCAAAAAAAATTTGGTGGAAGAAAACCCCTAGTTGTATATCAAAATCAGTTTTAAAAAGTGAAAGGATAATTTTTCCCTAAAATTAAAGAAAACAGCTTCATTTGATGATTGAAGGGCCTCACCATCCCATTTCTTCTTCTTCTTCTTCATGTGTAGCAAAGAGCCAGAGTGTGAGAGTGTGAGAGAGAGAGCCGATGAGAGAGAGAGCTAGATGAAGAGAGAGAGAGAGAGAGAGAGAGAGAGAGAGAGAGAGAGAGAGAGAGAGAGCTAGGTGAAGAAATAGAGAGTTTGCTAGTGGAGCTTCCATGATGATGTCTTCACCGATTATGACCTTCCATTCTCCATCTCCCATCTTCTTCCTCCTTACATCGCGACAGGGCTAAGAGAGAGGAAGGAGCACCGAGTTTCAAAGCTTCCCCATCGCCAGAATGGGAGGAGGAGTAACCAACCAAGTACATATTATTAGGGATCCAATGAGTCTCCTCTACCCTCCTTCACCCTCTATTTCTCTGATTAATTAGCTCCATTTCTGAAAAATGGGTTTTGAACGAGTTATTGTTGACCATCAAAATTTTTGTGATTTTGATGCATGCATAAGTTAAACTAGTAATTAGAAGCATGTAATAATAAGTTAAAATTAAATTGTGAGCTTGTGATAAGGTTTCTCATTTTCTCCTGAATTTTTGGATTTGAAAGCTTTGAGAAATTGGGAATTTGAAGTGGAATCGGCATGGGTGTGATGTTTGTTACTTCTACCAACTTTAAATCACTCCTATGAACGTATCTAAAGGTTTGAATGGTTTAATTCAATTGGAATTGAAATTATATGAATTTTTATGATTGAAGTGTTGAATGAATTAGGGCTTTCAATGAATTTATGTGATTTGGGCTATTTGAGCTTAATTGGTAGTTCCTATAGGTTTATTGAGGTTATATGATGATATTAATTGGTTTAGTTTAGTTAGAATTGGACTTTATGAATTTTTGATGATTAAAGTATTGATTGGGTTAGGATTTTCAATGAATTGTTGTAATTATAGTTGTTTGAGGTCAATTGGTGACTTCTATAGGTTCATTGAGGTTATATGATAATATTAATTGGTTTAGTTTAGTTGGAATTGGATATATGTGAATTTTGGGGATTTGGGTGAATCGTTGGTAAAAATCTATTATAGTGGTTGTTGAATGATGATGTTAATGTGTGGAATATTCTTTATGAGGTATAACTGAGGTTGAATTAGTGAAACTCCTGCACTACTACAAAAAGCCTATTTTATGTCACCAATTAACGTCACTTATTTAAAAATGTGACATTGAAAACAGAGGAGTAACTACAAAAAAGAAACAACGTCACACTTAAAATTAAGTGTGATGTTGAAACGTTTCAATGTCACACCAAAATTTTGGTGTGACGTGGAAAACAACTTTCAACGTCACACCAAATTTTGTTGTGACGTTGAAAGTATTGGAAATGAAATAAATTTTGGGGGGGGAGGGGGCGGGAAATGAAAAAAAAAAGGCAGGGGAGTTTTCCACGTCACACCAAAATTTTGGTGTGATGTGGAAAACTCCCCTGCCTTTTTTTTTCATTTCCCGCCCCCCCCCCTCAAATTTATTTCATTTCAAATACTTTCAACGTCACACCAAACTTTGGTGTGACGTTGTAAGTAGTTTTCCACGTCACACCAAAATTTTGGTGTGACGTGTAAAACTCCCCTGCCTTTTTTTTTCATTTCCCGTTTTTTCATTTCCCGCACCCCCAAATTTATTTCATTTCAAACACTTTCAACGTCACACCAAAATTTGGTGTGACGTTGTAAGTAGTTTTTCACGTTGATAAATCAACTTTTTTATATATTTTATCCCACCTTATTCTACATTATGGAAATAATTTTAGACTATCTTGGATGAATTAAGAAATATTTGAATAATTAGCCAATTTTAGGAAATAATGTAAATCTGAATTAATAATGAGATTATTGGGTTTAAAATTGTTAATATTCTAGTTGCCTATTTTGTGATTGATAAATTATTTTCAAATATGTGAAATCACAATCTCATTTAATTCTTGTAGGTCAAGGAAGAGGAGACTAGAAGATCCTACGGTGCAAAATGAGTTTTAGAAATTAAGAGGGATCTAGTGGCTAAAATTTAATGGGCTAATATAATTTTATTAGGCCCAAATCTATACCTAAATTCTCCTATCTTACTTATAAAAGGAGCTTAAAGGCACAATCAGAGCGGGCCGCCACACGATCACGCAGACACCATCGGCGCATCATCTCTTCTCTCTTGGTTTTGTGATATCTTTTCCAATCAGCCACCTTTCTATTATCCACGGGACCCACACCATTGCAATATCATTCCTTCCATTCATCCTCTCAACTCCCTGCACGTACACCCTCATATCCATATTTATTCCTTTCATAATTCCATCATGGCTACAGCGTCGAATACAAAATCTGGAGGTGGAGAGATCCTGATGAAAGCTTAATTTAATTGGGAGACAACTTGGGAGGAGCATGGAGGAGACTTGAGCCTAGGCCTTGCATTTGAAGACTACAAGGGAGTGTTTCTCCTTTATCTTTTTAATCCAAGACTTAGGATTATTTAGTTTTAAATAAATTTGGGTTGTATTAATTGAGATTAATCTAGTTCTAGATTAAATACTCATTTGTTCTTTGGGTTGGATTGATAACTGGATCTTATTCGTGCCTTATTGATTGTTGGATTTTATGTTTGCAAACCTTTGCATTGACAATTAGATTTATAATTGAGTTTTCATTATTAATTTAATTGTTATTGTGGTTTCTATTGAGAATTTGGGTTATTATCACTTGATTGTTTAATTGAGTGATCGATTGTTTAATCGTTTGATTAGATAATCCAAAATGTAATTTCCACAATTACTGTTTTGGTTTTAATATATTTAATTAACTAACATTTAGTCCATTATGAGTTCTCTAGTGGATTAAGTGGTGTTGTAATGAGGGTTTCCCATACAATACTTAGGTAATTAGATACATGAATTCCAATTCTTGGTAATCTCCCTTTAGTCTAATTAATTCATTTAGGCTAAGAAAGTCAACTCCATGTGATTCCTAAGTTGTCCCCATTCGTCATAATTAAATCAAATAACCGTTCATTTTCCTTGTTAATTATTAATTAGTTTCTTTGCTTAGGATTTTAACCTCTCTTTCTAAAAAAAACCCCCCCAAATTGCATTTGCATTCATATAGGTTAGTTTCATTCTTATTTAGGATTTAGATTTGCATTCTAGTTTAGGTCCATTTTTCTGCATTTTTTCACCTAACTTTAATCCAAAAGAAAAACCGACAGATTGCTCCTTGGGAGAATGACCTAGGTTGCCACTAGATTGCATTATTAGTTGGACCTAATTTAATTGATTGCTTTAGCGACAAAAGCAAGGACATCACACGTCACACCAAAATTTTGGTGTGACGTGGAAAACTCCCCTGCCTTTTTGTTTCATTTTGTGCCCCCCCATTTATTCATTTCGAGCCCCCCCAAAACAAAAACCTTCAGCTCCCTCACCCCAGCGCCCTCAGCTCGCCCCCCACCCCCAGGTCCCTCAGCTCCTCCCCACCCCCACCCCAGCGCCCCTCAGCTCCCCCCCAAGCGCGCCCACAGCTCCCTTCAGCTCCCCCTACCCCCCAGCGCCCACAGCTGCACGGTGCGTTTTTTTTTCTTTTTTTTTCTGGTAATATCGGGTTGTTTTTTTTTACTTGTTCAAAGTTTTTTTTCAGCTCTATTTTCCTCTTATCGGGTTCAGCAATTTCAATCGTGCCTCCGTTCGCAGTTTCACTTCATCTAGGTTCCTTCTTTTCCTTTTTTTTTCCTTATAATTAAATATGCTGCCTTTTTTTTCTCAATTGTAAATTGCAAAAAATGCCATAGAATATTTAATGGTTTTGTAAGTCTTGTAAATTGGTCTACCATAGAATGTTTAATGTTCAATTGTAAATTGGTTTGCAAATGCTGTTACGTTGTAGTTGCTGCAAATATTGCATACTTGCCAAAATGTTTTATAAGTCTTGTAAATTGGTTTGCTATTGGTTTTTGTTCTCAAATTGCTGAAGATTTATTTTGTCTAATTGATCTTGTTGCTACTAAAATCGTCGTGTATTATCTGTTGACCTGCATTTAGACATTTGCAATGTATGTATATCAATGGGGAATAGAAAAATTAAAAACATTTTTTTTTTTAAAAAAAAAGAAACAACGTCACACAATGTAAGATGTGTGACGTGGTTTCTCCGAGCAACTTACAACGTCACACATAATATTATGTGTGACGTTGTTTCTCTGACTTTCTACGTCACTTGTTTATGTGACGTTAAAAGTCCATTTTCCATGTCACTTGATTCAATGTCCCCTGAAAAAGTGACATGGAAACCCCTAAAATTTGTGATGTTAAAAGTACTTTTTGTAGTAGTGCTGCCTAGAGATGATTTTAAGAGAAGTTGATGGATATGGAAGGACTTTAAAGAAGGGATTTGGGATTTGAGATTGAATTGGTATATTGAGCAAGTTTGGTTTGATAGACTTGATATGGGATAGATTAAATTAATCAAGCCAAGGGATTATAATTTAGCACCTAACGCACCAATTGGGATTTAGAGGAGACTAAGTCCCTAAATAGTTATTGATTGGCACTTGATTATTTATTAATAATGTGTATATGATATGGGTTGATTGTAGACTTTGGTTCTTGACATTCAGCATGGAGATAGGTTTTGTGGCAATTCTTGTTGAACTCTAGATTTTGATGATAACCAAACATAACTTAGGCTATAAGATCATGAGATCTTAACTTAGAAAAATACTTCGAAAAGCTGTTTCTCAAGAATCTAAGTTAAGCAATCGATGGCTCAAAGAAGCAATTGATTGGTGTGATCGATTGGAAAGAGAGGCAATCGATTGGCTTAAACAATCTATAAGCAATCGATTGAAACTCTAGTTCAATCCAAGATGTAAGCAATCGATTGTAACATAAACAATCGATTGACATGTACCAATCGATTGAGAATTCAGGAAATCGATTAACATACCTGAGTTTTATTCGAAAGCTAACATATCCATCGAGTGTTACAGGTGACAATCTGAACCAATCTGAAGACAATCGATTGATGACCAGAAAGAACAATCATTTGGCACATGAAGAAATTCAAATTCATTTATTTTCTCGTGATTAACTAACTTTATATCTGGACATTGTACTTGTATATATTTTGGGTAGTTAACGATGGATACACAGAAACATAAACTAAGAGCCGTTACCTACCTGACTCTACCACTGCTCTGCGATACTTCACTGATCAACTACAAAAAGAGAAAGAAAGAGGAATAGAACTAAAAATCTACTCTAGAGCATTTAATGCAAAAATCAGAATCATCATCAACCTCAAGATCTTCAACTCTCTCTCTCTCACACAGACTCACAATAGCTATAACCAGAAACTCAGAAGTAATCAGGACTATAAAAGCGTTGAAGTTGAAATTGGTTGGTAGAGAGCTTTAAGTGATATCCAACTACCAATTTCCTACTGCAATCAATTCCAATCTAAGTTCAATTGTTCTTCAACTGTAAACTTATCAGCTCAAAGTGTGAGCCAGCCTTGTATTTCTGTTACACATCTTTATTGAGTGATTTCCTTGGGATATTGGGATCCTAAAAGAAGGGTTGTAACCTTACAAAGTGTAAGGGAGAGAGAATTCGGTGAGAGTGAGTTCTTACTGAGGGAATTCTCATGTTGTAAAGGTATTTAGGAACCTATTGAAATCCTGATTCACTAGTAGAACCCAACTAAGGTTGGAGAATTGGATGTAGGTCAGAGTTAGGACTGAACCAGTATAAATTCTCAGTGTTTAAATTCATTTAGCTGCATAGAGTTTTGAAATACACAATTCACCCCCTTTTGTATATTTCCTGCCATTTTTCATTTGGTATCAGAGCTAGGCTTCTCAGCAAGTGATCCAACGATCAAAGAAGAAAAGATCCATGGCAGGACTAAATGAATGCATGCTACCTAAAGGAAGTTCTATCACAAACCACCTGAATTCAATGGAGAACACTACGTCTACTAGAAGCTGAAAATGAAGATTGTCATTAAATCAAATAGCTACAGACTTTGGCAAGTGATAGAGAATGGAGACTGTGTACCCATGAAAACAGAAAATGGGATACTAATAAAGAAGGAGCCTGGAGAGTTCACCAATGCAGATGTAGAACACCTAGAGCTAAATAGCAAAGCCATCCTAATTATACAAAGTGCCTTAAGTCAGAAGGAGTATTTCAGGATATCTAATCTTAAAACTACCAAAGAAATGTGGGATGCTCTTGAAGTGGCTCATGAAGGAACAGATGGAGTAAAAAGTAGAAAGATCAATCAACTAACTGCTGAGTATCACCTATTCAAAATGAAGGATGGAGAAACCATTAGAGAGCTAGAACTAAGATTCACTCACCTCATCAACCATCTTGCAGCTCTTAGAAAGAATGTCTCTCAAGAAGATCATGTATCAAAAATCCTGAACATTCTCATTGATGAGTGGCAAGCCAAAGCCACAGCTATTGAGGAGATTCGTGGTGAATCCATGAGCTTAGTCATTTCCTTGTTTGGAAGCATGGCTAAATATGAGAGCAAAATGAGGTACAAACAGGAGCTAGCTGGAGGAGAAAAGAAGAAGAAAACTCTGACTCTTGCTGCTCCCAGAGAAGAGGAAGATGAAGATGATGAAGGAGATATGGATGATGAAGAAATGGGCCTAATGGTGAGAAGATTTACGAAATTCTTCAGAAATGGAGGAAGAAGATTCCAGAAAGGAGGACCCAGTTTCACAAAGAAGGAGCAACAGAAAAACGCCTATATTTTCTATGAGTACAAAAGACCTGGATACTTCAAATTTGAATGTCCTAGTCTCTAGAGGAACAAGGACAAGGATAGAAAGAAGGAGAAATCTGCTAGCAAGAAAAATGCCTATGTATCATTTATCTGGGGAGAAAACTCAGATGAGGAAGAAAGTGATACAGAAAAGACAACCAATCTATGCCTAGTAGCTCAGGAGGAGTCAAATACTAAGGTAACGAATCCTGAACCATCTTTTCGTGAACTTCAAGATGCTTATGAAGAATTACATATTGAGTTTGTGAAAATCGTTAAAGAAATAGTTTCTCTGAGAAAAAGATATGCAAAATTTCAGAAAAAAAACTAAAATCTCTGAATGTAAGAACTGTGAAAAATTCAATGCTGAAAATGAAAAGCTTTCGAAAACTTTGCAAGTTATGCTAACTAATCAAAGGGCATGTAGAGATAAAACAGGTCTTGGCTACAATACTGCTCCACAATCTTTAAAAACCATGAAAACTGTTATGGAAAGACCATATCTTAAATTTTTCAGAAAATCAACTGAAAATGTCAGTCCTTTTAGTTTCTGTAATTTTTACAATAGAAAGGGACATACTATATCAACATGCTATCCTATGAGATATGAAGTGAAAGGAACTTATAAATGGGTTCCTAAAGGGTTACAACCACATGTGGTCAAGAAGGACCAAGGTGTATCATCTAACTCCAAAGGACCCAAACATATTTTGGTACCTAAATCTCAGTAAGCTATCTTGCAGGTCTGTCTCAAGGAATCCTAAAGCAATAAATGGTATATTGACAGTAGTGCTCAAGATATATGACTGGGGATAGAGAAAAGTTTAAACATCTTGAGTTCAAGGATGGAGCTAAAGTGAGCTTTGGAGGAAATCAGTTAGGAAAGATAGCTGGAATTGGAGAAGTAAACCACACAAATGGCCAAACAGTTAAAGACGTTTATTTTGTAGAGGGTCTATGTCACAATCTCGTAAGTGTAAGCCAAATAGCTGACAAAGGTAACTAGATAATTTTTGACTCTAATGAATGCATGATAATTGATAAGAATGATTTAGATATAGGAGAAGCTAGTTTAAAATGAAAATTAAGAGCAAGTAGAGATGGAAACTGCTATACTATTGATATAAATCAATCTATTCAAGAAAAATGCCTTATTCGTAACACTAAGAATTGCTGGCTATGGCATAAGAGACTAGCTCATGTAAACATGTCTCAATTGAATAAACTAGTAAAGAATGATCTTGTGATAGGAATACCTGTGCTTAAAGTTAAAACTGATATTATCTATGAAGCATGTTAAAAAGGGAAACAAACAAAATCCTCCTTCAAACCTAAGAAGTTAGTTTCCACAATGAAGCCATTGGAATTAGTACATATGGACCTGGTAGGTCCAAAAGAGTCAAAAGTATAAGAGGAAACCAATACACTCTTGTGATTATGGATGACTATTCTAGGTTTACATGGACTTTGTTTCTTTCATCCAAACATGATGTTTTTGATGCCTTCCTATTATTTGCTAAGAAAGTGCATAAGGAAAGAAGTTGTGAAATTGCATCAATTAGAACAGATCATGGTGGAGAGTTTGAGAACAGAGATTTTGCTGAATTCTGTGAAACAAATGGAATACATCACAACTTCTCATCTCCAAGAACTCTACAACAAAATAGGGTTATGGAAAGAAAGAATCAAGTTCTGACAAAAATGGCCAAAACCACGCTGAATAAAAAGGGAGTATCACAAGGTTCTGGGCTGATGTAATGAGCACTGCATGCTACATCTCAAATAGAGCATATGTCAGATCTGGCATGGACAAAACTCCATATGAGCTCTACAAAGGCAAAAAACCAAATGTTGCTCACTTGAAAGTTTTTGGATCTAAATGTTACATTCACAACAATGGAAAGGTAAACATAGGTAAATTCAATCAAAAATCTAATGTTGGAATATTTATTGGATACTCAAACAGAAGTAAAGCATATAGAGTCTTCAACAAACGAACTCAGGTTGTCGAAGAGTCCATTCATGTTGTTTTTGATGAAACTGATTGTCAAAAGAAAATTGAGGATGAGGATGAAATTCCATTAAGGTCAAAATCTGTTGAAAACCATCCTCAAGATCAACCAGTTACACAACCAATAAGTTCACCTGATGAATCAGAATATGAAGGTTCTGAGGATGATCATATTGATGAACCTGCTGAGCCTTAAGCTTGGAGGCATCATAAATATCATCCACCAGAACAAATCATAGGTGAAATTGGTGGTGGTGTAAGGACTAGAAGACATCTTAGAGAAGCAATGCAGTTTTCTGCATTCATCTCAGAAATTGAGCCTTCCTGTATTGAAGAAGCCCTATCCGACAGTGATTGTGTAATAGCAATACAAGAAGAAGTCAACCAATTTGAAAGAAACCAAGTTTGGGACTTGGTTTCTAGACTACTGGATTATCCAGTAATAGGAACTAAGTGGGTTTTTAAAAACAAACTTGATGAATATGGGATGATTGTGAAAAACAAAGCTAGATTAGTGGCAAAAGGATATAATCAAGAAGAAGGCATAAATTATGAAGAAACTTTTGCTCCAGTTGCAAGACTTGAAGCAATAAGGTTACTATTAGCCTTTGCATCCCTTAAAAATTTTAAACTTTATCAAATAGATGTAAAGAGTGCATTTCTTAATGGATATATCATGGAAGAAGTCTATGTTGAGCAAACTTTTGGTTTTGAAGATTCTACCAAACCTGATCATGTTTTTAAACTTAAAACGTCTTTATATGGACTTAAACAAGCACCAAGAGCATGGTATGAGAGACTTAGTAGTTTACTATTATGGAAAGGATTTATTAAAGGAAAAATAGATACTACACTATTCATTCTACACAAAAATAAAAATATGCTTATAGTACAGATTTATGTTGATATTATTTTTAGTGCTACTGATGAATCTCTTTGTGAGGAATTCTCCAAGATTATGTAGGGAGAATTTGAAATGCCTATGATGGGAGAACTAAACTCCTTCCTAGGTCTTCAAATCAAACAAAGGAGACATGGAATATTTATCTCTCAGACTAAATATGTGAAAGAGATCTTAAAGAAGTTTGGAATGGATCTATCTAAAGAAGAAGATACTCCCATGAGATCTACAGCATTATTGGATGGTGATGTAGAAGGTATGGACTTCAACCAATACACATACAGAGGTCTGATTGGATCTCTTCTATACTTGACTGTTAGCATACCAGACATCTAATTCAGTGTAGGAATATGCGCTAGATATCCAGCCAAACCTAAGGAATCTCACCACAAGTGTGTCAAAAGAATTATGGGATATCTAGTTGGAACTCATGAACTAGGATTATGGTATCCAAAGGAAAAGCAAGAATATCTAATGGCTTACTCAGATTCAGACCATGCTGGGTACAAGACTGATAGTACTAGTGGTCAATGTCAATTCCTTGGAGGTTCCTTAATCACATGGGCCAGTAAGAAGCAGAATTGTGTCTCCCTATCATCAATAGAGGCTGAATATATTGCTGCTGCAAGCTGTTATGCTCAAATTCTATGGCTCAAGCATCAATTGAAAGATTGGGGACCCAATCCTCTGTGACAACACTAGCACCATCAGCTTAGCCAAAACCGAGTACATCATGCAAGAACTAAGCACATTGATGTCAGGCATCATTTCATTAGAGATTATGTCCAAAAGAAAGATGTCAAGGTGGAATTCATCCCAACTCACTTGCAACTTGCAGACTGACAAATCCTTAGATTTGTATGTTTTTTTGTGTTTAAATTGAGGCTTCTAACATGAATAAGATGCAAATTTGGTCCAATTGTGCTTATTTAATATCTTAGACTCTTGGGTGAAATTAGTATTAATTGGCCATAATTATAGATTAATTTGTATTAATTAATTTATAGGGCTATTTGATCATTTTCCATCTTATATTTACTTATAGGGTCGCTCGAGGACCAAAGGAATGGATCCCGGATGAAGAAGAACACTTGAAAAGGGGAGAAATTGGGGTTAAAAGCTAAATTTTAAAGAAAAAAGGGAAAAATACAAGTTTCTGGGTAAATTGTAAAAATTGTAGAAAAGGACCTTGAAATTCCCAAATTACAGAAAAGGTCCTGAAATTTGAAAATTTCAGAAAAGTCCCAAGGTAGAGAACATGTTAGCTCACCGTGGGCTAGCCGTGGCGAGCTCACGGTGAGCAAGCCCCAAATTTGGCATAGAAGACACTGCGAGCGGCTCGCAATGCAGCGTATCAGCACTTTAGTTTTTGGCCCAATCTGGATCTAACCCAATACCCACTCACTTGACCCGACTTAGGGGACATAAAGCTCGAAAATTAAACCTCATTAGGCAGATTTGGTTCACATACACACCCCCAAAACCCTAGCTCTCTCTCCTCTCCATTTTCATCTTCATCCTTCTCATTTTCCTTCCTTCCATCCATAGCTTCCACACCTTTCTTCCTTGTTGTTGGTTCTTCCATGGAGAGTAGCAGTTAGGCTCCACCATTCTTGGTGGTGAGAGCCAAGAGATGAGCATTGGATCTTATTAGGGGAGTTTTTCTAGTTCTAATCCTTCTCCCATTTGTTATATTTATGCTTTTCTAGGGTTCTAGGAGCGTATTTATGGCATTTGGTTCTGTGCTTGATTTCTATATGTTGTAATGGGATTAGAAACTATATTTATGTTATTTTCTTCTTGTTCAAATGCTTGACATTGATATTTATTAACTTTGAGTTTAATGAAATTCATGGGTTCATAGTTTTATTATGCTCTTTGTGAAAATTATGTGCTAATGAAAGGTGGCTTGGTTAGTGGATTAAGAGTGTTAAGTTATTTGCTTGTGGAAGATGGCATAAGAGTTAATTGATTGTGTTGAGACATTGGGCAAGCACTCTTTAGGCCTTAATTTATTGTATGGGTGGCCATCAATGGATTGGGGTTTTGAGAGAAATTTAGAGCAATTGTGGGGTGGCCCAAATTGTGGGTTAAAGGTCTTGCATAATTAATTATTTCTTGATTTTGGACTTAATCAACTTGGGTTAAATTAAGTAATGTGCAGGGTTCCGGCATTAATTAAGTTAACCTAAGCTTAGCCTAGAGGGGTTCCTCTAGGGTTATTTAGAAAATCAACTAAACTCCTTAAAAACCTTTAGAAGCAATAATTCCGAAGCTTTCATCCATCAAGAATGATCTTCATCCCATTTTCATCCAAATCTCACTTTTTAAATCCAATCTTTTACTTTGACTTTTGAACACACCACACTTTTATACCAAACTTCATACTAAAATGAAAATAATGCTTTTTACCCATTTTCTCAAGTTTGCATATTAGCTAATAGGAATTAAATTACACTAGGCTCCTTGAGATCGACACCGTGGGTTAGCTTCCACTATCCCCTTGGTTCTTATTTTTTTGAAGGGCGGACCCAAGGGCGCGCTACACGAACACACACTCGAAAGTGGTGCTCTTTAAGTGGCTACTCATTGTCATTAGAGATCATGTCCAAAAGAAAGATATCAAGGTAGAATTCATCCCAACTCACTTGCAGCTAGGAGACATATTCACCAAACCTCTTGCAACCGATCAATTCATGTACATCAGGAGAGAATTGGGAAGGGTAAATCCCATTGAGTTGTGAAAAACAATAATAATCCCTTAAACTTCTTGAATTTGTTTGAATTTAGTTAAATTTTGATGATAAAGTACTGACTTAAGCATCAGAGAGGCCTACAACTTCTTTGCAAGTAATGTTGAAAAAAATAGGAGACCAATCAATTGCAAGTCCTTGCCATCGATTGACCAAGATGACTAACAATTGATGGGACATTGATTGGCGATAGATTGGTATTACGGAATGAAAAGGCTCCAAGTAAAAGGGGTTAAAACCCAATCGATCACAATCAACCCAATTGATTGGACAGGCCCAATCGATTGCAAACACTATCAATCGGAAGTTTGGAAGGGGCAATCGATTACTCAGCGCGGGAATCATTCGAGCACAAATAATCCAATCGATTGCTAGGGCATCAATCGATTGAGCACCCTCGCCATCGACAGAAAACCCCTGCATCCAATCGATTGACAAACTTCTCAATCGATTACAACTCTAACAATAACTTTACAACGGTAACTTTTCTCTCTCTCTCTCTCAAATCTGATATAAATTATCCTTTTTTGCCGTTGCATCATCTTGCATTCACTATTCATTTTTCACTGAGTCTGTTCGAACCCAAAACTTGTAACTCTTCCCAAAGGTCAAACCTTTACACTCTCATTGCATCAAACCCTCTCAAATTCATTAGCTACCAACTCTAATAACTGCTATTTAACTTCTCAAACCACCATGCCTCCCAAGATGATCCTACCCAGTTTGAAACCCACCAAATCTACCCCTGAGAGCAAAAAGAAGAAAACCCAGAGCGAAACCTCAACCAAATCTTCCAAGTTCACTCTGAAGGTTCAGAAAGACAAGTTTCCCCTGCCTTCAGACGATCCCTCTATTACTCTGAGAACTGCCCCAAGCAAATTTGAAGCACAAGCCATGGTAGACTTAGCCAAATCCTCCTCACAGGGCAAGTCCTCATCCAAGAAGCAGGTTACATTCGCTGATTCAATAAATATCTCCCAGAAGCAGTTTGAAAAGGGTGAGGTCCAATCAAAATCCACTCAATCTTCCTCTGGCAAGAGTAAAGGGAAATCAAAAGCCAGAAATATTGAAGAATATGTCATCCCTCCAGTGAATTTTGTCATAGAAGGGAGATTACCTGTTAATGATCACTACAGGCACAGAAGTATTAATAAGAGGACATGCTGCTTTGATCTGGATCATCTTCATCAGATAGGAATTGATCTGTCCCCTTGGTTGAAGTAATATAAGAAATTCCTTAAGATGAAACTTCCTTACAGTCAAGAAGTTGTTAAAAGTTTCTACTTCTCCATGGAGATCAACAGTACTCACACCACATCAATGAAGTGGTCAATGTTGAAGTCATCTCCACTGTTAGAGGGAAAACATTCTCCTTCAACTAGAAGACTCTAAACGAGTCGTTCAACATTACCAATACTCTATGCAACCAGTGGTAAAAGAAAGAGAGATATCTGGAACCATATGTTCTTAGGACTTATCAACCTTCTGGGGAAGCCAAGGATTCCTGCAGTATAAAGCCTGGAGATATGACCTTCTACAACACGTTGATTCATTATGCCTATTTGAGGTGTATGGTCAACAAGGCAGGTAATCTGAGGTAGTTACAGCAGGTGGACAATCCAATCTTGCCTGCTCTAATCAAGGGAGATCCTCTAAATCTAGGACAAATACTGATAGAGGAATTCATGGCATTCAGGGGATCTGCAAGATCTAAGACCCCTTGTCCCTTTCCTCAACTGATATCATTCATTCTCCAAAAGAATGATATCTAGTACCTAGAGGAAAATGATGTTCATGAGGTACCACTCTTCACCAATACCCACATCAAGAAAATAAAGCTACAAATCCCTGGTGCACCTCAAGAAACCTCTGCTCCACCTTAGGAAACTTCTGCACCACAAGTAACCCCTGCTCCCAAGTCAGTTAGAGACAAGAGTGCACCAGCAGAAGAGTCTAGGGCAGTCCAAGATAAAGCTCAATCCTCAGCCCCCACTACTACTGCACCCTATATGTTTGGATCTGCTATGAGAAATATGCTGTCAGACGAAGTCATCACTCAAGTAGCTGCCAGGGTGACAGAGAACATACAGCAGAACATCATCCCCAATCTGGTGGAGGAAATATCCATGTAGCATGACGCAATGGAGGACAGGTTTCTGAAAAAGCTAGTTGTAGCTTTAACTACTTCACTTATACCCTCCATCAGGGATTGTGGGACTTTTGTCTATAAGGGGTACAATGTAGTGGTAGATACTATCAAATATCTAGAAGCTCGAGTGGCCAACATAGAGAAAATGCTGGGTTATCTCCACCCCTTAGAAAGAGAAGCAGTTGGTACATCATTCATGGGTCAGATGTAGTCAGTCCCTCCAACCAACTAGGAGAAGCTCACCCTCACAATTCCTCCCCACACCACTCACCTATCCACCTAGCTTCCTCTCCCATTCTGCCACCCACTTCCCCATCTCAAGCCCCTCAAACACAAACAACCCCTCTAGCAACCAAGGAACCTTCACCTCCCCTTACCTCTCAACCCTCTTCACTAACATCACCAACCAAAATCCCTCACATCCCTTCTCCTTGTATGTCCCCTCACATACCCCTACCTCAAATTTATCAGCCAACCTCTACAATACCACCTCCTATCACCCACACTCCCATATATACCAAGCATCTCTCTCACACCTATGCCAGAAAGAAATCCACAGCCCCTATCACCTCCCAACCTCCTATCCCCTCCTTCCTCTGCCAATACTTCCTTTTCTCCAATTTCTACTTCCTCAGACCACTCTCCCCTAGTACATAGAAACCTTTTTGATGATGACAAAAAGTGGCAGAAGGATGAACATGCAAAAGAGCAACAAGACATAGAGAAGAACTTCCCTGATTCCACTCTAAGCCAGATTCTTCCTCAAATTCATGAGATGGCAGAAGAAATCAAGCAGAGTATGGAAGAATGGGTATAGATTGAAGACCTGACCCATGAAGAACCTGCTACTTCCAACATTCCTCCCTCGGATCTAGATGTTATGCTGGAGAGACAAGAAAACACTAAAGAGGACTTGAGCATGGCTTTGGTCCTATATCAAGAATTTCAGCCAGTTTCAGTAGATACCTGGCCCCATCACCATTAACAAGTAGAGGAACTAATTGATAGATTGAAACAGAGCTAGCAAAAAAGAGAAGCCAGAGAGGCAGCAAAGGTTGCTAAAGTAGAATCTGAGAAGAAAGTTCAAGTTGAACAAGCAAGTCAACCTCCATCAAGGATGATAACCGAAAGAGGATCCAAGGCTTCAAAGGGGATAGTAATTGAAGAGCCTAAACCTGTTTCCAAACCTACATCAAAGAGGAAGACTGCACTAAAGGGAAAAGGTAAATTAGTCAGGCCTTCTTCAAAGAAGAAACAGAAGGATGTGACCTACTTTCATAGGGTTTTTGCTAAGACATTTCCTTCATCCCCTCCCAAGAAAAAGGCTCCAGCCAAGAAGAAATCTCCTTCTTAAAAGAAGAAAGTTGAGCCAGAGATACAACTTGAAGAACCCTCAACTGGTTCTGGAGGGTATAGTACTGAGTAAAGGGATTATGATCTAAAAAACAAGTATTGGAAGGGATCAAGCTCAAACTCTGATTAAACCAAACAAATCTCTCCCACATGCATTCATCTTGCACATTTTTACACCTGTCATTTTTTTCTTAACTGATGTCTCTGTTATCTTTGCAAGTACTAATATTTATGCTTGAATCTGTTTATGTACCTGCTATAAACATGTACTCACTTGGTCTGGATAATAATATTTCGATTTCCATGTATCTAGTTCATATTTTCTTTCTAAGATGTTTCTAATGATATACTGAAAACACCATCTCATGATCTTTTCAAAAACCTTCAATCTTATATCTGAGTATGTTTTGTCATCATCAAAAAGGGAGACAATGTTGAACTCTAGATTTTAATGATAACCAAACATAACTTAGGATATAAGATTATGAGATCTTAACTTAGAAAAATACTTCAAAAAGTTGTTTCTCAAAAATCTAAATTAAGCAATTAATGGCTTAAAGAAGCAATCGATTGGTGTGATGCCTTCACAATCGATGGCATATCGATTGGTGTATCTCAATCGATTCCCAAAAGAGAACAATCGATTGGTGCTTGAAATTTTTAAAATACCCAGAGAGTGAGCAATAGATTAGAAGGAGAGGCAATCAATTGGCTTAAACAATCTATAAGCAATCGATTGGAACTCTAGTTCAATCCAAAATGTAAGCAATCGATTGACACATAAACAATTGAATGAGAATTCAGGCAATCGATTAACATACCTTAGCTTTATTCGATAGCTAACATATCCATCGAGTGTTGCAGGTGACAATCTGAACCAATCTGAAGGCAATCGATTGGCACATCCAGCAATCGATTGACACATGAAGAAATTCAAATTCATTTCTTTTCTCGTGATTAACCAGCTTTATATCTGGACATTGTACTTGTATCTATTTTGGGCAATTAACGTTGGACACACACAATCATAAACTAAGAGCCGTTACCTACCTGATTCAGCCACTGCTCTGTGATACTTCACTGATCAACTAAAGGAAGAGAAAGAAAGAGGAATAGAACTAAAAATCTACTCTGGAGCATTTAATGCAAAAATCAGAATCATCATCAACCTCAAGATCTTCAACTCTCTCTCTCACAGACTTACAACGGCTATAACCAGAAACTCAGAAGAAATCAGGACTATAAAAGCGTTGAAGTTGAAATTGATTGGTAGAGAGCTTTAAGTGATATCCAACTACCAATTTCCTACTGCAATCAATTCCAATTTGAGTTCTCCCAATTGTTCTTCAACTGTAAACTTATCAGCTCAATGTGTGAGCCAGCCTTGTATTTTTGTTACATATCTTTATTGAGTGATTTCCTTGGGATATTGGGATCCTAAGGAAGGGTTGTAACCTTACAAAGTGTAAGGGGAGAGAATTCGGTGAGAGTGAGTTCTTACTGAGGGAATTCTCTGGTTGTAAAGGTGTTCAGGAACCTGTTGAAATCCTGATTCACTAGTGGAACCCAACTAAAGTTGGAGAACTGGATGTAGGTCAGAGTTAGGACCGAACCAGTATAAATTCTTAGTGTTTAAATTCATTTAGCTGCATAACAGTTTTGAAATGCACAATTCAGCCCCCCTCTTGTATATTTCCTTCCATTTTTCAATTCTTTGTTGGTTTCAAAAAGGTAACCACTTTCTACTGGTCATATATGTGTGTGTTGGGTTAGTGGTGAGAGGTTTGTCAAGCTATTTCAGTATATTTATCCATGACTATGAAATAGTTATAAAATGATTATTTTATTTCTAATTTATTGGATTATAATGAATGAAATTATTGTTGTTGTTATATGATCATGATTTGGAAAATGATAATGTTGTGAAAATATGAGCATTCCATAATGTTCATTATAAGATGGCTAGAAAGCCATTGTTGAATAGTTGCATTGAATATGTGAGTTATTGGTTGATTGGTTATTGCATTTTATATGGATATCCTACTATTATCACATGATAAAACTGTTAAATAGCCTGTTGAGTAGTTTAGCATTCGTCCCTAATGGATAATCCGACAACGACTGATCTTCTTAGTTGAGGTTATGTCTGATTAGGCTTGAGATAATGATTAATTGAGTTGATATATACATATTGAAATAGTGTACCTGTGTATAGATCCTACTTGACACCTTGCTATCATATATGTACATGTACATCAAGTAGGACTAGTAAGTTACTGAAACTTTAGTCTCAATCTGTTGCTCAATATTTTCAAGTGAGCATACCCAAGCTGAGACATCGGGGAAGGGAATGGCAAACACTCATTGAGTTATTGCGAGGCTGGTTTGGTATTTATAGGATTTTTGTATATTGCTATACATTAAGCATTTTAGCTGCTTCTGATGCTTTTAAAACTATTTTGGCATAATTGTTACATATATCTATCTACTATCCTTTACCAATGTGTTTTCCAATAGAGGCCTAAGGCCTTATTTGTGTTGATTGATGTTTGTGTATATGTGCACATATATGTGGCCCCAGATTTTGGGGAACTATGGTTTATGTTCAAGATTGAATTTTGGAACTGTAGTTCAGTTATGCCGATTAAGAAATAAATGTGTTTAAGTTTGTGGACGAATGATTGTGTATGTTAAAGGTTTTTTGAAACAAAATGGCAAGTTTACATGTAGGTTTTGTTTTAATTACCATGTTAGTTGAGCCTTTTCTAATATGGTAAATCTTTATGTTCTATATGAAAAAATTTAATTAACTACATTAGTAGGAGAAGCTCTTTTCTAATGTAGTTTGTATAACTGATTTACAATATGGTTCTTAATTAACTATGTTACGTAATCCCTTTCTAACATAGATAGCCCATTTTGATTATAAGTTGATTTTTATATCTATGTTAGGTAATTCTTTTTCTAACATAGCTAAGTATATGGTATTCACAAATTTTGTAAGATTGGTGCTTTGTGTAAGTTTAATTCTATAACCATGTTAGGTCACCCTTTTGCTAACATGATTTATTTTCAAATCAAGTGAATCAATTCTAAAGTAAGAAGTATCCTTGTCTAACCATGGTATTATTTCGATCGGTTATTTAGAAAAACCTTGAATATTATGGTTAATGGTCTAATAAAGGACATGTGATTAATTAAATATGTAATTATTCGGTAATTAGAAACAAATTTTACACACCATGGTCAGCTGTTCACTCAAGATCTAATATTTTATATCATTGAAAATACCTTTTTGCTTCAAAGTATCAAGAGTATATGTCATTTCTCTGACTAGAAATGCCATGTTTTGGAGACCTAATGCCTTTTTTATCTCTAAACTCTCAATTCATTTTCATTATCTAAAATATGTTGCAACATATCTTCTATTGTGGGCTTCTCCTCTTGAATCAGATTGACTTCAACAGGAAAATTGATTGATATATGAGAATGTGATGCAAATGAATGAAGAGAATAGTTAAGATCCCAAGACAATGATAGTTCATGATTCTATTCAAGGCTAAAAACATCAGCATGCAAATGCATTTAAGCTCTAGTAAAATCATCCTCCATAAAATATATGGCTGAGACATGGGGACAGTTCTCAAAGACTTGGTAAACCATTGAACATTACAAGGCCTTAAATATTGATGGCATATAGAGCACATATCGAGCATTGATTTTTACATAGAAAATAATCAACTATTGAACATTTCATCGATTATCAATATTTTTTTCAAAACCAATACTTGATGATCAAGTAAATACTCGAAGAATTCTTGAGGGAGAATACTTAAAGCATTAAATTGGCCATCGAGCATTGTGCATTGTTCGATGATTACTTTGGCCATTGATTATCATATCTTATCTTAGAAAGTCTTCAAAGTCATTTCAAGTATGAATGATCATTGATTACGAATTCAATCATCAAGTCTTCTAGTTCAATCAATGATCGAGCATTGCATAGGTATATTCAATCGATATTTTAATAGTTTTATCAAGTATTGCAGGGCAACACTTTCAGAGCATTAAGTTTTTCATAGAGTAAAGACAAATGATCAAGCACTAACTTCAAATGATCAAGCACTAACTTCAATAATCGATTGGAGTGGTCAAAGAACAATCGATGATCGACTCATCCATCAAGTATTGATTCTGAACATTTGAATTTCACTCTGAAACTCTTATATTATGATTCCTAATATTTAAGTTAGCATTTATTGAGCATTTTTTTGATACATTTTAGGTAAGAAGAACGTTAGACACAAGGGAGATGGAAAAGTGATGTGATGATGTCATGAACAGTAACTAGCCGCTAGCAGTTTAACTTGAGGAACTCTGCGGATAAAGCTTAAGCAATCCAATTTTTGACCAAGAGACAAAGTTCAAATCACACATACTAATATGTGCCTCCATCACAACGATTCATCATATCGAGACGCTACAGATTTTTTAAGTTAATCAAGCAATAGCTAAATAACTCTAGGAGCTAAGTGTTCAACTGGCAAAATACAGAAGATACACTAAGATAGTTGAAGCTTTCTGCAATAAAGAGTTCAAACATTCTCTATGTCTTCAATCATTTATTATGTCTTTGTGCTTAAGAGAATTTTTATCATATCAGTGTGTGAACAAGCTTCGTAATTCTTTCTCTATTCATATTCCTTAGGATAATTGGATCATAAGGAAAGGATATTTGCTCACAAAGTGTAAGGGGAGAGATTTTGGTGAGACTAGAGTGATCTTTTTGAACCTCATAGTTTTGATGATAACCAAATATGACTTAGGTTATGAAAATTATACATTTCTTAACTTAGAAAATATTTTGAAGCAAGTTTTTAAAACTAAGTTAAGAACAATCGATGACTTAAATAACCATCAATGATTGTAAAATCTTTCTTAAATATCCAATTTGAAACCCAATTTCAAATCACAATTGACTAATAGAAACCAATTATGAGGCTAACTATGATAGAAAATAACAATGCTTACTATTTCAAACCCTATCGTAGTTAGAAAAAGAATAAGCTAAGATTAAAACTTAACTATGATAGAAAAGGCACTATCATAGTTATGAAAGTTACAAATCACCTTTAAGTCAATTATTTATGATAGAAAAGAAATAAACATAAATCAATTAGGAGCTATGTGGATAAGAGGAACCACACAGATATTTTTAACCACTAAACCATGTTACAAAAGTATATGGCTAACATGGTTACAAAAATCCACTCAATCATAAAAACTATGATGGAAAAATGGTTTGTACTAACATAGTTATTTTTCAATCCCAATCTTTCAAATAAGGTAACTATGTTAGAAAATGTTTACCTTGAAAGTGGCAATCGCACAAGAGGGGGGGTGAATTGTGCTATTAAAAAAATCTAGGAGAAATTAACTCAACACAAAATTTATACTCGTTCGGCCAACACTGCCTACGTCCAGTTCTCCAACACTCTGTTGGGTTCCACTAACCACAGGTTTTACGAGCACAGGTTCACCTGTCAACCTTTACAGAGTTTTAGAATCTCTAAACACTCCCCCTTACTACCTGTAAGGAAATATCCCTGTTCTAAAGCACCAAGCTTTCAGAACAACCTCAAACAGTAGAGGATTTCAATAAATACGTTCACTTAATGAACTGATTTTGATAAACACTTAAGTACAGATGAAATCTCTAAGACAATAAATACAGAGTAATGAATGAGCTTGTGAATATTCTCGTTGTTCGTCTCTACTCAATAAATGCTTGAGTTCTGTATTTATATCTTCTTCTTCAGATTTTGCCCTTTTGATTCAACATTCAAGAAGCCGTTTGAATTTAGTCGTTGGGAGCTCATAGCCGTTGGCATTAAATGCAGCTTCTTTATCGGGCTTAACTCTCTGCTCTAGCTTCAACTACTTCTTGCATAGGGTGAGCTAAGAGAGAGAGAGACAGACTCAGCGCTCTGAGCATCCGTACAAATAGTACTTTCTGGCAGCTTTCTATTAGCGCTAGCTTGATCTGTTATCGCTAATCTCATAGTGTGATCTGCACTTAAACTGTTAGCTAAACCAAATAGTCATATATTGCACAGAGGTTACTATCGCAAGCTTAATCCATTAGCTCAATGAGATGAAGACAATATAAGGAATATCAGAGCTTTTTATTGATAGCATATTCTCTTGGATTAGAAAGCATTTCATCAGCATAGATTATCTCTATCAATAGCAAATTCATTATCGCTATTATCCTTCAGGATACTATCATCCAAGTATTCAGATATTTCCAGGTATCCTATTATCGATAGCTCAATCCATTATCGCTAGCAACTACTTTAGCCCATTTGACTTGCTCAGGCACTGGCTATCTAAATGATTTATTATCTGAAGCACTTTTGTTATCGATAGATTAACTTGTTATCGCTAGCTGATTTCATTAGATCAAGGTCTTGAGTTATCTTTCTGCTAGCTGAGTTATCAATGAACTTCTAGCGATGGATTCTTTCTTAGCGATAGATAATGACTTTGATATTTCTGAGTCTTCACTTGCTATTCCTTTCAATCAACTTGTTATGGAAATTTACTTAGCGATAGAGATTTTCATTCTTATTGATCTGCTAAGTTATCATTTCTTATTAGCGATATTTTTCATAGATCAGTCTTCATCAAAACTTAAGATTCTAACATTCTCCCCCTTTTTGATGATGACAAAACATAAGGAAAAATATACACAAAGACAAGTTCGGAAACATAAACATATTCATATCAGCACAAGCATATTTCAAGATTTGTATATCAGAATTTGAATAACAATAAATCTTTTACAGAACATCTGATATATATATTCAGAACATAGTGCATCTTGCAGAAGAAAAGTGCTTAAGATATAATCTATCTATTTATGCATGATGCATATGAGAGAGGTCTCCAGAAATTGAGCTTTTGGCTTTTGACTCGATCTCCCTAATAAAAGAGTTTTCTTGAACCATTTCTCCCCCTTTTTGTCATCATTTGTTGGAGAGAAATGATTGAACCCATCAAACCCTGGACGAATGGACCCCTGGACCGATACTAAGATCAGCAGTATAATCTTGGACAGGAGTCGCTTCGTCTTCCTCAAGAGGTTGTGTCTCCTCAGGCTCTCTGTAGAAGAACAAATCCACCAAAACTCTCGCCCCGGCTAGGGTTTTTCCATGAGCGAGGAGAGCGATTCGAACTTTGAAGGATTTTTCTGAAAGAATACAATCAAAGGAGACGCACTTTTGACGCTGGATACCGGATTTAATGATTTATTTGGAGAATGACACAGTTTTCTGGGCTTTGAGACACTTGCTAGCGGATTGAGAGGATGGTTTAGCGCTAGAGGGTTCCTTATCATCACCTATTCTTGGATTCTTGACTCTACCCATTTCTGGGATTAAGGTTTTGAGACGAGGGAAGCTTGAGATTTCAGAGAGTGTTTAAAGAGATGATGAGACTCTTTGGGTGAATAATGAATGCACAATACACATGTCCTGCTTTTATAGAGTTCAAAGATTACCAGAAATAATATAATATTCGCTGACGTTTCGTATTCTGAGACTCTTTAGTGATTTGCTATCACTAGTGTGAGCAGCTATCGCTAGCAGGCATGATCCCACGCTGAGTAAGTGACGTTTGGGCTTCACTTACTCCTTCCAAGGTTTATCTATTGATAGCTGACTTTGCTATCGATAGTTCTGTAGGCTAGCGATGGTAATCTCACCTCAAACTTAGCTTTGTTCTGCATATGATAGCGATAGTATGACTCACTATCGATTGGTCAGTCCTGCAAAAACTTAAGATTTGGCACTCCGATGCCTAAGTCAGCAATAATTTAGATGACTAATCAATAAAACAAATTAAGAATAATAATATTTACAATTCATTTGGATTTACCATTCCTAGCTCTCTTCTAATATAGAGAAATTGATCAGGCTCAAGAGGCTTGGTAAATATATCAGCAAGTTGTAGATGGGTTGAAATAAATTCTATCTTGACATCCTTTTTCTGAATGTGATCTCTCAGGAAGTGATGTCTCACATCTAAATGCTTGGTTCTGGAATGTTGAACTGGATTCTTAGCCAAGCTTATTGTGCTGGTGTTGTCACAGAGAATAGGTACTTCTGAGAAGTTCAAACCCAGATCTTTCAGATGCTGCCTAAGCCATAAGACTTGAGTACAGCAACTTCCTGCTGCAATGTATTCTGCCTCTGTGGATGAAAGAGAAACACAAGTTTGCTTCTTGCTTGCCCAAGTGATTAGACAGTTACCGAGAAATTGGCATTGACCACTTGTGCTTTTTCTATCTGATTTATAGCCTGCATGGTCAGAGTCAGAATAGGCAAGAAGGTACTCTTGAGTTCCCTTGGGATACCACAGCCCAAGCTCTTGAGTCCCTTGTAAATAACGCAAAATCCTCTTTACATTTGATAAATGAGATTCTTTGGGATTTGCCTGATATCTAGCACATACTCCTACACTAAATTGAATGTCAGGTCTACTAGCAGTTAAATAAAGTAAAGAACCAATGATTCCTCTATAATGTGATTGATTTACTTCTTTGCCGAGAAGATCTGCATCTAATTTGGTAGAGGTACTCATTGGAGTGTCCCCTTCTCTGGATAGATCCATCCCAAATTTGTTGAGAATTTCTTTACAATATTTGGTTTGGGATATGAAGATGCCATCCTTCTTTTGCTTTATTTGTAGTCCCAGGAAGAATGTTAACTCTCCCATCATGGACATTTCAAATTCTCCCTGCATTGTCTTAGCAAAATCCTCACATAGAGTTTCATTAGTTGCACCGAAAATAATGTCATCAACATAAATTTGAACTATAAGCATATGATTATTTTTGTGCATGATGAACAATGTAGTATCTGATTTTCCTCTCGAAAATCCTTTTTCAAGCAGAAAAGTACTAAGTCTCTCATACCAAGCTCTAGGTGCTTGTTTGAGACCATAAAGAGCCTTTTTGAGTTTGAAAACATGGTCAGGCTTAGTCTTTTCTTCAAAACCAGGAGGTTGTTCTACATACACCTCTTCTTTAATATAGCCATTAAGAAAAGCACTTTTAACATCCATTTGATAAATTTAAAATTTTTGATGGATGCAAAAGCTAGAAGAATCCTTATTGCTTCAAGTCTTGCAACTGGAGCAAAAGTTTCCTCATAATCAATGCCTTCTTCTTGGTTATATCCTTTTGCAACTAATCTGGCTTTATTTTTCACAATTTGACCAGCTTCATCAAGTTTGTTTTTGAAAACCCATTTAGTACCAATAATAGGATGATTTCTGGGCCTTGGTACTAAATCCCAAACTTGATTTCTTTTGAATTGATTAAGTTCTTCCTGCATAGCTATTATCCAGTCATATTCAGCAAGAGCTTCATCAATATGAGTTGGTTCAAGTTGAGAAATAAAGCATGAAAATTCTACTTCATTTTGCAGTTGCCTTCTTGTTTTAACTCCTTTTGAAATTTCTCCAATAATCTGTTCAGGAGGATGATTTTTAAGATGTCTAATAGAAGATTGAGGCTCAACAGTTCCCTCTAGATCATCTTCAGTTTTATCCTGATTATTTTCAATATTGTTTTCAGGATTTGCTATCGATGGCTGAGGTGCTATCGGTAGAGGCTGTTTTAAAAACTTTGAAAAATCTTCATCCTCATCAACAGATTGTTGTTTTTCCTGAGGGGTTTCATCAAATACTACATGAATAGATTCTTCAACAGTTTGAATTATTTTATTATAAACTCTATATGCTCTACTTCTATTTGAATACCCGATGAAAATGCCAATATCAGATTTAGGATCGAATTTACCTAAATTTACCTTTCCATTGTTGTGGATGTAGCATTTTGATCCAAAAATCCTCAGGTGACTGATATTAGGCTTCCTTCCCTTGTAGAGCTCATATGGAGTCTTTTCCATCCCCTTTCTGATGTAGGCTCTGTTAGAAATGTAGTAAGCTGTACTCATAGCATCTGCCCAAAATATTTGAGGCACTTGTTTCTCGTTCAGCATGCTTCTAGCCATTTCTGTGAGCACTCTGTTCTTTCTTTCTACAACACCATTTTGTTGAGGAGTCCGAGGGGCAGAGAAGTTGTGGTCAATTCCATTTTCATCACATAGCTCCATGAACTCTTTATTGTCAAATTCTCCTCCATGATCAGTCCTGATGGCTATAATCTTTGAGCTTTTCTCATTCTGCAATTTCTTAGCAAGCACACAAAAAGCATCAAAAGTTTCATGCTTAGAGGAAAGAAACATAGTCCAAGTAAATCTTGAGTAGTCATCCACAACTACAAGAGTGTATAGGCTTCCTCCTAGACTTTTCACTCTTGTTGGCCCAACTAGATCCATATGAATTAGTTCCAATGGTCTACTAGTGGAGACTGTCTTCTTGATTTTAAAAGAGGACTTTGTTTGTTTACCTCTTTGACAAGATTCACAAATTAAATCATGCTTTGATTTAAAACTGGGAATTCCCATGACTAGCTCCTTCTTAATCAATTTATCTAGCTGAGAAAAATTCACATGAGCTAATCTTTTATGCCATAACCAACAGTTTTCATCATTTGAAATAAAGCATTTTTCCTCAAGCTGTTGGCATAAATCCAGAGTATATAAATTTCCATTTCTATTTCCTTTTATCTTATATACTTCAGACTGGATTTATTTATATCTAGATCATTCTTATCAACAATAAGACATTCGTTTGAATAAAAAATTATCCAGTTACCATGGTCTGCACTTTGGCTAACACTTAGTAGGTTGTGGCAGAGACCATCCACTAGGTAGACATCCTTGACTAGACCTACTTCACCCACTCCAGTGATTTTTCCACTTTGGTTTCCACTAAAGTTAACTTTGGCTCCATCTTTCATCACTAGATTGTTGATTTTGTCTTTGTCTCCAGTCATATGTCTTGAGCATCCACTGTCAATATACCATTTCCCTTTGCTGGATGCTTTCAGGCACACCTGCACATTCTATACAGATTTAGGTACCCAAACTTTCTTGGGTCCTTTAAGGTCAGACTTGTGCTTTAGGTGTGTAGGGACCTTTGGCACATGAGTTCCTTTAGGAACCCATTTATAAGAGCTTCTAACACCATATTTTCTGTGAATACAAGTTGACTGTGTATGGCCTTTCTTGTTGCAGTAATTGCAAAAACTATAAGGTGAAGAACTTTCAGAAGATTTTCTAAAATATTTCATGTATGATTTCACTTTTGGTTCAACCCATTTTTTTGAAAACTTTTGTTTAGGCTCATAGCCAATTCCTGTTCTATCTCTAAAAACTTTTTGATTGCTTAAAATCACATTTAAAGTTTCTGAGCCTTTTGTAAATTTTTTCAGAACATGCGAGAGTTTTTCTTTTTCCTTCAATAATTTTTCACAGTTGGAGCAATTTTCAGAAGTTGAAGGAATTGCTATCGAAAGTGGCTCAGCTATCGATAGTTCTTTTCTGAGAGTTTGCGATAGCTCCTCTTCTATCGATAGAAAGGAAGAAGAAGTCTTTTGTGAGGAATGTTTTTGAAATTCTTTGTTTTCTCTTCTTAGTCTGACTACTTCTTTAGAAAGTTTTAAGAATTCTATGCATATTTCATCATATGAGTTTTGAAGATCAGAATAAGAAGGTTCAGAATCAGATACCTCAGAATCGTTTTGCTCTTCTCGAGCAACTAGGCAGAGGTTGGCACATTCCTCGCTATCGCTAGCTTCCTCATCAGAGCTATCACCCCAGATAGATGACACATAGGCCTTTTTCTTCCCATAAGTCTTCTTTTTCTCCTTCTCCTTTAATCTTTGAAGACTGGGACACTCAGCTCTGAAGTGACCAGGCTTCTTGCATTCAAAGCATACAGGAGATTTGTCTTTTTGGGAGTCTTTGAAGTTGGTGCCACTCCTCTGAAATCTTTATCTTCTTCTGAAGAACTTTTTAAATTTTCTGGCCATAAGAGCAATATCCTCCTCATCTAGGTCTTCCTCGTCATCATTGATTTCATTTCTTTCTGAAGCAACAAGAGCAAGTGACTTTTTCTTGTGCTTCTCTTTGAGCTATCAGGGTAGGCTCATATTCTGCAAGGCTGCCAAACAGGGCAGTGATGGATTTTGTTGATTCTCCTTGCATTTCTTGAATGGCTGTGACTTTCATGAGCGAATCTCCCTTTAGGACTTTCAAAATTTTGTTGACCTGCTCTTTCTCTGTAATCTTTCTCCCCAGAGCAGCAAGATTATTGATGAGGTGAGTGAATCTGATCTCTAGATCCCTTATCTTCTCATCCTCAATCATTTCAAACTTGTGGAACTTTTCCACTAGCATTTCCATACGTCTATCTTTTACTCCAGAAGTCCCTTCATGAGCTATTTGTTGGGCTTCCCACATTTCTTTAGCAAAGTCAAGATGACTCACTCTAAAGAACTCTGTTTGACTAAGAGCACTCTGGATCATGAGGACTGCTTTGCTATTCAGCTCCAGATTAGCAATATCCTCTTCTGTGTACTCATCTTCTGCCTTTGGAATGCCCATGGGATCTCTGGGAACAATATCTCCTTCTTCTATAATTTTCCAGAGCTTGTATCCATTTGCTTTGATGTAAATCTTCATTTTTAATTTCCAGAAGGTATAATGTTTCCCATCAAAGCCAGAAGGCTTATTAATGGAGCTTCCTTCAGGGAGGATGTTTTCAAGCGATGCCATTTAGATCTTTGCTTCTCAGATTCGTTGGAATCTTAATAACAGAGAAGACCTGCTCTGATACCAAATGAAAGTGGCAATCGCACAAGAGGGGAGGTGAATTGTGCTATTAAAAAAATCTAGGAGAAATTAACTCAACACAAAATTTATACTGGTTCGGCCAACACTGCCTACGTCCAGTTCTCCAACACTCTGTTGGGTTCCACTAACCACAGGTTTTACGAGCACAGGTTCACCTGTCAACCTTTACAGAGTTTTAGAATCTCTAAACACTCCCCCTTACTATCTGTAAAGAAATATCCCTGTTCTAAAGCACCAAGCTTTCAGAACAACCTCAAACAGTAGAGGATTTCAATAAATACGTTCACTTAATGAACTGATTTTGATAAACACTTAAGTACAGATGAAATCTCTAAGACAATAAATACAGAGTAATGAATGAGCTTGTGAATATTCTCGTTGTTCGTCTCTACTCAATAAATGCTTGAGTTCTGTATTTATATCTTCTTCTTCAGATTTTTCCCTTTTGATTCAACATTCAAGAAGCCGTTTGAATTTAGTCGTTGGGAGCTCATAGCCGTTGGCATTAAATGCAGCTTCTTTATCGGGCTTAACTCTCTGCTCTAGCTTCAACTACTTCTTGCATAGGGTGAGCTAAGAGAGAGACAGACTCAGCGCTCTGAGCATCCGTACAAATAGTACTTTCTGGCAGCTTTCTATTAGCGCTAGCTTGATCTGTTATCGCTAATCTCATAGTGTGATCTGCACTTAAACTGTTAGCTAAACCAAATAGTCATATATTGCACAGAGGTTACGATCGCAAGCTTAATCCATTAGCTCAATGAGATGAAGACAATATAAGGAATATCAGAGCTTTTTATTGATAGCATATTCTCTTGGATTAGAAAGCATTTCATCAGCATAGATTATCTCTATCAATAGCAAATTCATTATCGCTATTATCCTTCAGGATACTATCATCCAAGTATTCAGATATTTCCAGGTATCCTATTATCGATAGCTCAATCCATTATCGCTAGCAACTACTTTAGCTCATTTGACTTGCTCAGGAACTGGCTATCTAAATGATTTATTATCTAAAGCACTTTTGTTATCGATAGCTTAACTTGATATCGCTAGCTGATTTCATTAGATCAAGGTCTTGGGTTATCTTTCTGCTAGCTGAGTTATCAATGAACTTCTAGCGATGGATTCTTTCTTAGCGATAGAGAATGACTTAGCGATAGATAATGACTTTGATATTTCTGAGTCTTCACTTGCTATTCCTTTCAATCAACTTGTTATGGAAATTTACTTAGCGATAGAGATTTTCATTCTTATTGATCTGCTAAGTTATCATTTCTTATTAGCGATATTTTTCATAGATCAGTCTTCATCAAAACTTAAGATTCTAACATACCTAAAGTAAGGTAACTATGTTAGAAAAGAATCTCCCTTACTAACATAGCTACAAAAGGTTTACCTAAAACTATTTCAAAACCGAATGAGCTAACTATGTTAGAAAATGATTTCCCTTACTAACATGGTTACTAAAGAATTATTCAAATCCCTTGTAACCACTTAGATAACTAAGTTAGGAAGGATTAACCTACTAACATAGTTATGAAAGATTTATCCAATTGCCCTTTAAAACCAAGGTAGGATAACTATGTTAGGAAGGAATTACCTACTAACATAGTTACAGAAGATTCCACTAGATCTTTCAAAGACCAAATAAGATAACTATGTTAGAAAGGAATAACTTACTAACATAGTTGTAAAAGATATAATTTAAAATCCAAGTTTACCAAATTAGAAAATGTTCATCTAACATGGTAATTTTAAAATCAAGTTATAAACACACATTTGCCTTTCTTTGAATGTTGGCCATAAGCTCTACCATCTCAACATTTATAAATTGAAAATCACAATTTCTCCAAACATTCATAATCTACAAGATTTCGTGAGACCATAACAAGAACCAACTTATTCCAAAAGTCAACTTTCAAAACATTAAAATCAAGCCCATGCAAGCTCAATAGAATTATGCTTCAATTATGAAAATATCCATGACCAATGAAACTAAAGTCAAACATGATAAACAAAACGATCAATTCACACATCCAAACATAACAGTCCCCTACTTAGCAGGGCTACTAGCATGCATGCACACAAGGCAAACAACAATAACCATTTACACGAAAATAACCATTGTTCATAACACATATAAGGTGAAGTTATTTACACATAATAACTTCACTAACTGCAGCACGGATTCTGTAGTTTGCATGTATTTGTACATCAACACACCATAAATAATGTCCTCCGAAGAGGATAACATAAATTTCATGCCTGATAGAAGCCACCGAAACTAGACCTTACCATTGTCACATAAGTGAAACCAAACTCATTCAACCGTGAGCCACAAAAACTAGACTCCACATCCTGACAAAAGCCATCGAAACCAGAATTCACTATTGGTAAGTCCCCATGGGACAAAAACCTAAATGGTAACCTTATGGCTGTCGGGTACCTCATCACATGATGGGGGTGAAATCAATCTCATACTAGGTGACAATACCAGCTAGATAGCAATTAAACAACCACATATATGTATATATAACTATCATGCTTTCAAATGTTGGTAATTCAATATAACATGTTCTGTTTAGAATTAGTAGTACATCGACAAATTTAGCAACATGCTTATAGAAAAATTCTCATCATATATTCAATTATCAAACAACTAGTTTTCAAGCATATAATGTTTCTCATATAATAAGGTAATGAAATAAACCTCACTGATTCCCCATATGACACAGCCTGTTAACCCATGTCCAACACCAAAACAAGTGGTAGAGCAACTCATCACACAAAATTGATGACAAGGAAGGGGTTACCTTATCGTGTAGTTAAATGTTACCATAATAACTACCCTAGGGCTCTACAAACCTGAATTAAGATCTACAACAATTAGTTGTGCAACCAAGCCAAGCTAATTACTCAATAATTTAAATTTCCATATAATGAACAACATATACAAAATCCTCACCTAGACTACAACCTTCCACCTAAATGGACATTCAACCTCTTAGGCTTAGGCTACTAATTCCGCTCAAGTCACCATAACATAAAAACAATATGCTCAAAACTTGCTATTGTCATTCACATAATCCTACTATGACCCTTTGATCATTAAGGATTAAAGACCTACTTCAATTCCCCAAGTTTTCCAAACTTTGTGAAACCAAGTTTTGCAACATTTAAAATTCCAAGAGTATAAAGCTTTTAGAACAATTTGCCAATGCCAATGGACATATTTAAAACATCAAAATTCTTTAAAGACACTTAATTTCAAATTTACCTTAAAATTTCTTAGGTTCTTGAAACTTTGTTAACTCAAAAATCCACTTAAAGCCAACTACCAATCATTTAACACTTTAGAAACCATTTTCAAACTCTAACAAGCACATTAGAAGCCTTCAGACCAACCATGAACATTGGGTTTAGAAAATCACTCCCAAACCCTAAGCATTTTGAAACTTTGATCGACCCAATTTCCAATTCATGACAAAACACAAGACCCAATGAGTTCAAGATCAAATTTATATAGGTACAAGCTCAAAGAACCAAGAAGGCCTCCAATTTCTCTTTGAAAATTCGGGTCCCATAAGAACCCTAGGAGAAAGAGGCATAAAACTCGGCCAAATCATGATTTAAACCCTTATTCAACAACATAATTCATACCATTAGCTTATATATGTTCAAAATGGGTTGAAACTCCATTGAAGATAAGATTTTCAAATCAAATGCAAAGCCCCCAAATCCCAACATGAACAACATGAGAAATTGCAAGAAAAGGAGAAGGAAGAGGAATTCATTACCTAGAACTTAGAGCCCTAAACAAGTGAAACCTTAGCTGAACATTCACTTCAACTTACTGTTTTGACTTATTTAAAAAAAAGTAGATTTTACGTCCTCGCTGTGGGCCTTGTTATGGATGCCCACGACGAGGTGCAATTCTTGGCTTACTATGGCAAGCCATGGTGAAGTGACAGTTGCAGCAAGATGAGGCAACTTTGAATATTCATAACTAATGCTATAGACCTCCAAAAATCATGATATTAGACTCTATGGAAAGCTTAGGATATCTACTTTCCAATGAAAAAGGAAGAACCAATAATATTATCATTTTCCCATAAACATTTGACAAATTCCTAAGACTACCCAAAACTTTAGTTTGAAATGAGGGTGTCAACTTCAAATTGAATAACTGACTCTACAAGTCTCCAAAATTTATAAACTTGGGCTCCTTAGAAACCTTAGAATGTTAGCTTTCAAAAAGAATTATTTATGAATAATACCATTTGATACTTTAAGACCTCCTTATTTCTTAGCACTGCTCAAGGAAATCCTTATCATTACTTCCAACCACGAGCTTTAAGGTATCTAGTCCTTTGTAGCCTCAAATTTCACATCAATTAGCAATCATTCAAGACTATATTTAGTCACTAAGATCCTACAATTTAGCCACTAATATCATCTAAATCCTCAAAAATTCATTTAGTTCACAATTAATCATATACCTATGACTTAGGATGTTACAATGATTTCAAAGCTTCAACCATCGATAGGCTATAGAGCACATATCGATTGTTGATTGTTTCATAGGAAATATTCACTTGTCGAGCATTAAATCAATTATCGTGATATTTTTCGAAGCTTATACTCGATGAGCAAAGTGGCAACTTGGAGCAAACTTGAAGAATAATGCTCGAACCCCATTATGACCATCAAGCATTAAAGAACATTCAATGATCATATGTTCAATCGATGATCAATCAGACTTAGAAAATTCACATGTTTTCAAAATATCATCGAGCATCATATTAGTTATCGATTAATCAAGAACAGTTAATTGTTGAATTATCCATCGACCATTGATCTGTTGTGTTCAATTGACAGCTAACTTTTCCATCGAGTGTTATAGGAAAAAATTTTCAAAGCACTAAACCTTTCATCAAATAAACAATAATGCTTGATTATCAAGTACATCCATTGATAGAAGTCATCAGAGAACAATTGATAATTGAGAGAACCATCGAGCATTGAAATTTAATGTTTGAATTAAAATTTTCCTTTTCTATGATTAACCTCCTGATTACCAACTTTACACTTCTGGTATTCTTGTTTGGCATATTTTAGGAAAGATCCATTAGACACAAAGGCTAAAAGCAGTGACAGTGTACTATTCGACATTTGCACTCTAGATAAAGCTTTAAGAGGTTTTTATCAAAGGAATCAAGTGTAAATCTCTCACATAAAATGAAAGGAGCTTCTCAACAAATGATCATCAATTAAATGCTCCTTCATTTCAAAAGATTCACAATGGCTAGATACCCTAAGTTGCAATGGGCAGAATTTCATCAGATCATATATAAGCATTAGTAACAACAACTTGAAAGGCAGAGACATTAAGTGCCATGCAAACAAAGTTCAAAAGCATTCAAGTCTTCTTCTACTACTATATTCTCTCATTGTACTTTAAGTGAAATTATATCTGCTCAACTGAGTGAACTAGCTTTATCTCTTACAATCTTTTCATTGTGTGATTTTCTTAGGATATTGGGATCCTAGGGAAAGGGTGACATCTTACAAAGTGTAAGGGGGAGAGAATTTTATGAGACTGAGTGATCTTACCAATTTATTGTGACAACACAAGCATAATAGGTTTGGCCAAGAACCCATTTAATCATGCAAGGACCAAGGAGAAAGATGTGAAGGTGGAATTCATTCCTACTCACTTGCAACTAGCAGATATCTTCACCAAGCCTCTTGTTGCTGAGCAATTCTTGTATATGAGAAGAGAATTGGGAATGGTAAATCCCAATGAGTTGTAAATGTTTTTCAAATCTCTAAGCCTCCTCTTTCTCAATTATTTACTTTAAGATGTATATTTTTTATGATAGAATACTGACTTAGGCATCTGAGTGGCCTTCAAGAAATTGCAGGTGATGTGTCCGAAAATTACAAGTTAACCATCGATGACTCCAGCAATCTCGTGGAAAACCATCAATGAGACATAGAGTGGGCTTAGAGTATTGAAGCCAAGTGAAAGTTGTTCGAGTAAATTAAAGATTGTTAGAATAAAAAGGTGAACCAACCATTGAGCACTCATAATCCATCCAACAAACAAGTTATTCATCCGCAAGAGTATGGATCGTAATGTAGTATAAAATTATCGTTCCCACAGAGAATTGTTTTAAAATCTCAATCAAACAATTGGCTAATGAATTCAACTAAGTTGAACTAATCAGATTCTTTTATAAAACAGGTTTTGAAAAATATTTTAGGATGGAAATAAAGAAACGCATAAGAAAGATTTAACTTATTAATGAACTAGGCCTAGGATTAATTCTCACCATTGTATTTCATGAACCCTAATTAATTTCCTGACATTTAGTCTTTAAATGACAACTTATGTTTGCCTAAGGTTCTAAAGCACTTGAAACACCTCAAGTAAAAATCAAACATATACCTCTCATTAAACTTGCTCAATCTCTTGTTACAAATTAATGAAAGTACACATTAAGAGTCGACCTTAATCTGAAAAAACTAGGTCGGTAGATATATCTCTATTCTACTAACAAACTTTCTGTAGTTGATTTAAACTTCAAGTCTAGTCTAATTTACCCAAATTATACACCTAAGCTATATCCCTTGAGTATAATTTAAATGAACATATCACTCTAAAAGGTGATCAATCAATTACAAGCATTAGGAATAAGATAAATCAACAAAAATAGTCATCAATCACTAAAAGAAAAGGAAATAAATTAGGTTTCAATCTATACAAGGCTTGAATCAATCCTAGAACAAACGCTTTAGCTACTCATGAATGGATTAAACCAGCAAATACAAAGAAATCCCATGTCCAATTCACAAAAGTAGCAAAGAATTGAAGAAAATAGGAAGAATCTACTACTGTAGAGCAAGAAACTCTTCCAATTTTGCTTTTCAACCTCCAATTTCGCAAACGCTAGCTCCATAGTTGTGTACACTGATAACTCTAATCATTCCTTTGGGTTCTAGGGTGAAAAGAAGGAAGATTGTCTCTGAATTTTTATTCCCTAGTTTTTAAAACAGGTAAACATTGATGTTGTATGTTTTAGCGATTTTTGCGGATTGTCGCAACATCCTAGTGCAGTGTTGCAACACTAGCAACAATTTTTAGAAATTTTCCACAAATGGGCTCCAACTTTCTCCATTCTTTTACTCTAATCTTCTTCTCCTTCCTTGCTTAGAATATCCATATTTACCTATCCAAACATGTATAAATATGAGGGAATTATGCCAATTAAATTTCCTAATAAATTATCATACTTTTCTTAAAAATAATCAACTTAAGTTCATTTGAGAGATTTGCACGATTTTCTCTCAAAAGCTCTTAAAATGACCTTAATTAGCAATAATGACTTCCCAAATATATTCTAAATATGCCCTAAATCATTGATAAATGGGGAGTCATCACAAGTCCCAAAGGAAGCAAAGTTCCATCGATAGCTATTCTAATCATCGAATGTTAATCAGCCATCAATAGTCATATCAACCATCAAGTAGTTGGGAAGGAATACTTAATAAATAAAATGGCAATCGAGTATTCAGTGTAGGAATTATTAGATCACGAAATTTCTTAATTGAGCAAAACCACATCCATCAAGCAAACTTTTGACTATCGAGCATTTATGAAAGGCAACCATCGATGGTTTATCCATCCATCGATGAAACATCCAATGTTAACCTTTCTCTTTATGTATATAAATATAACTGTTGCAAATGACTGTTACTCAATTTGTATTCATTTGAAATCTCTCCCACATTCATTTCTAACCAAAACTTTGCATGATTTTCTCTCATTTTCAAACTCAGCCAACAATTTTCTACTACTTTCACACTTGTACAATTAGATAAAAAGCCAATATGCCTCCAAAAATGATAATTCCTTCTAGTATAGGCTCTAGAGGCAAGAAGGGAAAAGATAAGAGTGATCATTCCCAAAAAAAGCCAAGATTTATTCCTGAGTTTGTGAAAGATACTGTGTCGTTGCTTATTAATGATTCTGCCATTACTCTGAGAATAGCATCCAATCGATTCGAGCAAGAAGTCATCTCTAAACAAGCCAAATCATCATCTCATCATCAACCCAAGTCTTCTTAAAAGAGGGTATCCTTCATAGATCAATCCCATCATTCTGGTGATACTAATTTCCACTTTGACAACCCTCATCCTACATGTGACACCAAAAAGAAGGAGGCCAAAAAAAAGCCATAGACGATTCTGGGAAGGATGAAGCACAAAAATAATTTGCCTTGTCATAAATTCATTGCCTTTGTGAAAATCTATATTTTACATAAATATTTATATCCCATGATAACTTTTGGCCAATCATCTTTATGTCTATTTCTCATGACATATTTCTATGTAAGTTCCTCATTTAATCATGTGATATCATTTTCAAACTTATTGTCAACAACTTTATTCTTTTCAATTCCATTTTTTCTCATTGTGACATAACTTATTGAGATATCTTTATTATTTTTCAGGTCCTATACCTCCTTTGAGATTTTTAATTAGTTGTCTTGGCACTCTTCTGGAGTCCTTACCTCCTCAATATGATCATCTTAATTATAAGCTCTTATTTATCTGAAGTATTTACATTTGAAATCAATTGATTTCTCATGCTTCAAGCGTGTCTCATTTGTTATAGCATTTTCAGCTAGAATATGATATTTGATAATTCTCATTTAGGTCATTAATTATATGTGGCAGATATTTTATAACATTTAATAAGTGCAAAGTCTAATGAACTTTTGGTTCAATTAGAGAATCTACATTTGATAATAATAGTGCATTCAATGTTTCTTTTCCAACTATTCAATTTCTCCCCCTCATGTTTGCATAACTTTTTATTGAATGACAATCAAATAATCATGTAGTTTTAAGTCTCATAAATCCATTTGTTTCCTTTCAAAACATCATTTTGTTTCATTTAGAAACAAACAAGAAGGTGGAAGTCCTTATCCAACCTTTATCTTGACTTTCTTCAACATCCACTTATGCATATTGTGGTGGATTATTAGGTATATGCAATGCATACTCAAATATATGGGAAATATCTAGCTTCTGATCAAAGCTAATTTTTCTGGGAGAATCTTGTTGGCTTGATGTAAATATGTGTTGCAACATGTAATATTAAATATGCCAACATTGAAATAGAAACTTTGATCTCTAGTTATTCATGGAGGCTTTAATAAATGATTTCTGTAACATATAATTTGGAAATTGTGCACTCAACATAATGATTTATTCACACAGTCATACAAACTTTAGGTTGCAAACTTATAATAATTGCACATGTAACCACCTTACAGATGCATCTATCAAATTTATTGAATATTTGTATGGTTTACATGCAACTTGAATGGGCCCATGAGTTTGATATATTTCCAAAAATATAAAGATGCATTCCAAATCAAAATTAGTGATTTTTTTTACATTGAAAATTTTATTTGAGAACCAACAACACATAATAATTCTTACATTATGTTTGCTATTGAAGAAGAATCTTCTGGCTCTTCAATAGATGTCAATGGTTAATATCAATATTTTGATATTTCATATATATGGCTTAGATGATCAAACAAGTCATGACAACAATTTATTTGGTTCAGTAAACTTCTTGTTTATTGTATCATGTTTCTTAACCAACATTAAACATTTTAATTACAATATAAAATCATCACTCATCTTTGAGAGATCAATTAAGCTTTGTGAGGACAAATATGAGTAGAACTTCATTTAATATACAACATTACCTCACGCTTGTATTCCAACAATCCCTTCCTCAAGTGTGAGTCATACCAATAAACTTCCTCTATTAATGTACTTCAAAAACAGTTATGTTAGTACTTACTGTCACCGAAGAGGGGGGTGAATTAGGTGATAGAATAAAAACTGAGAAATCTTTACTTTTCAAAATCAGTAAAGCTCTTTAAGATCTTTTTAACTATTCAATGAAAACATCATGAAACATGAAATGCTTAATCAAATGTGTATATCTGTTATGCTAGAAATATGAGAGATAAGGGGAGAGGAGATGCAAACAGAGATTTATCCTGGTTCGGTCTATTCCTTTGACCTACATCCAGTCCCCCTTCACTTGAGATTTCCAATCCACTACGTCCTTGTTTAAATCGGGCACAAGAGAAGCCTTTACAATCCAACAAGTTTATCCAGGCACTTGTAAGCCTTTTCTCCCTCTAGTTTAAACTGGACACTTGAGAACCACTCCCCCTTACAGCTTGTAAGATTACACCCTCTCTTAAGATCCCACTATCTTAAAAGAAATCTCACTTTATATAGAGTACAGAGTATTTCTTGACCACTCAATGAACTGATAATGTTACATACTAAAGTATAAAAGATCTTATTGATCTGAGAGCTTTGAATGCTAAGAATGAATACGTTCAGGTGTAGCCATCTCTGTCCATATTTTGAATTTGGGCACCAAATGCTTTTATAGTCTTCTATTGGAATTCTGCCCGTTGGAGACCGTTTATAGCCGTTACTTGATCTTTGGTGAGAGATGATTAATCTGATGGAGTGTTAAGATGTAGATGTTCTATTGATGCATTTACCCCTTGTACTTGGTAAGCTTTATCTCTTCTATCTTCATTAAATGCAGGAAGCAAATCTTTGCTTCAACGGCTCTAATCTCAGGTTTATGTGTCTAATGGTAACTTCTAAAAGTAGGCTTGACACATACTGATATGAAAAGCAAAGTTAGTAGAATAATGTAATTCTATTGCCAGATCGATCAACTAGCTCGAATCAATCACTGCCTTTGCTCCTTAATCGATCATGCTTAGATTACTTAGTTTAGAACATGTACAATTGCCTCGCCTGATAGATCACAAGACATCCTGATCAATTAGGCAATGTTAATCGATCGGACTTGGTTATATGTAACACTGGTTCAAATTATCCTAACTTTAATGATCGATTATAGGGCATCACTCACATACTCCCTGATCGATTATATGACTATGATCGATTATTACTTATGACTGATCGATTGGGCATTGTTTAGTTTAAGGATAAACTTTAAAAAATCATAACTCTATCAATTTAACTCCAAATTTAGCATATAATATATCTATGGAAATATAATTCAATCTAGTTTTCAATAAAGAAATAATAATTGCCAAATATTTGAGACTCAAAAGTTATAGTTAAAATTGTGACTGTCAGACTCATGCACAATGACAGTTTACTGGGCAAACTTTGAAAATTCATATCTCCTAAATTTTAAAATCTTTTAAAGTTAAACTTGTGTTCATAAAACTGTTATTAAGTCTATGTTTATATGAAACAAGTTTCATCCCAATCGGATTTGTATTTTAAAAGATATGATCTAAAACATGACTGCCTATCTGATGCATGACGTGAAAATATTGGGTAGATTGAAAAATTTATAGCTCCTTGGATATAATTCATTTGAGGGTGAAATTTGTGTCTATGAACCATGTTGGGAGTCTAGTTTCATAAAAAACAAGTTTCCTCTAAATCAAAGTTATATTCCATGAGATATGATCAAACTACTAGACATGGGTCAAACTAAACGAAACAACAGAGTAATTGTGTGATCGATCACATGCATATTCTTATCAATCAACACCCTATGATCGATCACAATCAGCTTATGATCGATCAGACACACTCTTTTATGATTGATTAACATGCTTTCGTCAATTATTATGTTTTGATCGATCACAAACACTCTGTTATGATTGATTATACATGGGAACTCATGGTTTGATGATTTTGACTTCATTTGAGCTCTTTTTAACTTCCAATTGAGTATAGAAACTTCTAATATCAAGTCTAATAACATGATTCATGATTTTCTCATTCAATCTCTAATCTTATTCTCATTCATGATTCATTCTTTCTTTGACTACTTTATACAAGATATTGACATGAAATAATGGTTAGTCAAAGTTGGAGATGAATACTTCATGTAACTTTTTGCTCATTAGATTTAAGTCTATATCAAAACTAATAATTCTCCATAAATAAACACAATAGCTCTAATATTACTTTGACTAATCTATATAAGATAGCAACATAAAATAATATATAGTCAAAATAAGAGATAAACAATTCATACAAACTTTTTGCTTACTATATTTAAATCTATATTTGATATCATCAAAACTAATCATATCCAACAAGTTATAGGCCAATAACCTACATTTCATTGAAGCTCAAATACTTCCTTACTCATATACAAATATGGATTTAAATCCAATTGGATTATGTTTTCCATTCCCATCAATTAATCGAAGACTCAATATCAATCTGTGAAGCATGATTTTCATCATCAATTATTCTTTCATAAGAAAAATTTGTTTTAGTTCTTCAAGAACTATATCCATTTTGTAACAGATAAGTTCTGCAAAAACTAACATATAATTTTTCCATATAATCCCATTACTCATTAGTAATATAATAATACCTTCAATTTGTTTGTCCTTAGAAGCATATATATTTTCTCATAATATTATGTGATAAGCAATACATCACATAAGTAGTAAAATTGTATCTCACATCCCAATATTTTCTCATAATATTATGTGATAATAAATACATCATAAGTAAAATTGCATCTCACATCCCAACCATAAAAATACTTTAACAAAAATTAATCAACAATCATTTAACAAATCAATCAAATCCTCAACAAAATTTTTGTCAACCACACTTGCAAAATAAAACCAATAGTTATCTTCCTTACAATATATGTAACAATAAAATTAGAATTTCCCATGGTAATGATTCATTTTAATGTGGTTGTCATTAAGTTGATGAATATATCAAATTTCTCCCACAAAATAAGATAAAATGTACCATAAATAGATAAAATGTATATTTACCCTTCTCAAAATAATAACATTACTTAGCTAACTCTTATCAACCTATGGTTCCTATATTTCACAAAATTAATTGATCACAAACTATCTGATATGATGTCATAATAATACATGTTTTTAACCAATTATATATTTAGTGTATGCACCAGATTATGTTTGATATGGGTATATTGTGTCAAATTAAACTTAATGGAAACAACTTGATGATAATAATATTTTTTTACCAATATAATAATAGCCATAAAGTCATCATCTAAATCATATTCTGAGCTGAAAAACATATGGGTGAATTCAATAGTCGTAAGTAACCTTTTATTTTCAGTAAAAGTAACAATTTACAATAAATATGATTGAAACATAACATCTTTTCATATTTTAGACTAATTACTAAGCTTTTTCCTTAATAATTTTTTTATAATTTAATTTCTATTTATATCATCGCCAAATTTTGATTTATTTGAACACAAACGACCCCTTGTTCCAACATCCAACAATTATCGTATTAGTAAAAATGAAAAGTCATTTTTTTCATGAACTAAAAATAATATATAATACTTTTTTTTTTAATTCTTACAATAACTCAACAAGATTTATTCAGTCATCTTTGCTAGGAAAACACCACGATATCTATAATAGTAATAATTTCTAACCATCTTATCATTCAAACATTTGAACATGCTTATACAAGTAAATTAAAAGTAAAATAGAGACATACCTTTTTATTGATCAAAATGTGGAAAAATGTATCTTAAAGTAAATGGGAGAGGAATTGTGCACTTGTCAATATGATAATATTAAATCCTTATGATAATATATCTCACATCAGTTAATCCCAATAAATTTAAACAATAATAAAAAATAAATATAAGACAATAATAAAAAATAAATATCAATGAATAGATACATATTTTGTAACACCCCAAAAATTTGGATTAAGATAATGGGGATTTATTGAAGGTTTGGGGTGTCATTTAGAAATTAAAAAGCTTTATAAATAAATTTATCAGATAAAGATGTGTTTCTAATAATTTTAAGGTTTATTTTCTTTATTAATTGAGGAAAAATAATTAGAAGATAAATTTTAATTTGGAAATTTGAGGAAAAACTATTTTGAGGCCCAAATAAATTTATGGGTAAGAAAATATCTAATCCGATATGAGAATTAATTTTAGGAAATTAATTTTTCCAGATAAGGACCAAACTGAAAATAATGGAAAACTTAAGGGTAGGGACTAAATTGAAAGGAACAGAAGTTAAAAGGGCTCGAATGTAATTTCTCCTAACACCCTTATAAAATCAAAAATTCCCTTCCTTCCTCCCTCATTTCCCGTCTTCCTCTTCTCTCTCTCTCTCCCCGATTTTTATTTTTCCTCTGCCTTCTCTTTGCGTTTCCGGCGATGGCAATGGCGATTCACGGCGGAGGAAGGCTTGGGCGGCACATGCAAGGTCGAATTTGATCTTAGGTGAGCTTCCTCTTCCTATTCTCTACCTTTCTTTCTCTGATTTGAGCGATTTTCAAGTGAGGTCCAATTTGGGGTTGGGATTTTAAGAGTCCCAAAAAAGTAGAATCAAAGCTTAGACTCTGATTAACCACTCTTGTGGATCAATTTGAGAAATGGTGGAGTGCTTGGTTGATTTGCTTCAAAAATCCCAAATCGGTTACTGTTCATCCGCCGTTGTTCTTCATGATTTCTGGGTGTTTAATGAACAGAAGTTTAATTAATCAGGATTAAGAGTAGGTTAGGGTCATCAGATGTTAATGCATGTTTGATTTCTGAGGTTTGTGTAATTTTTGAATTTTTCTTCTTCTCCCCTGTTCGCCTGTACCGACGGCAAAGAGAGAGAGATTGATGGTTTAATGAAGATGCGAGTATGATGGAACTGGTGTTTAGTTGTGCATGATTAATTCTTGCTTGAGTGTGAAATTTTCGATTCCCTCTGTTTTCTCTGTTGTTGCTCGATTCTCTGCCTTGCTTTGTCAATGATAAAAAAAACAAATGATGATGAAGATATAATAAGAATTTATATCTGTATATAATAAGAATTTATATCTGTTGTTGCATGTTCAATTTGTACTTTGATTGTGGAGTTTGATTTTCTTTTCTTCTGCCTTGTTTTTGGTTGCATTTCGGTAATGGAAAAAAATTAGTGGTTTTGGAATTTAATTGGAATCATTATCTTGCATACTGAATAGTGCTATTCTGCTTGCCAATTCATGCGCCCAAGTCTGATTCCAATGTGCTTGCACTTTGACATCTTGTGATTTTTTTTTGTGTTGATATATGTTGTCAAGTGTTCTGTTACTGGTTGCTGCAATATTTGAGCAGTAGGTGTGAATGAATTTTATACTTGGTACCTTTCAGCATTTTTAATTCAAGAATGGTTTAGTCCTGTTGGTGTTTTGATGTGTGAAGTTTTTGATTCCTTGATGTAGGAATGTAAATGATGTGAAATTTAGGGGTTATTGGGGAAGCTTTAAATTAATTTGATATTAGTTGTTTTGGGTTTTATAGATTGTAAAGTTAATTGAGGATTGAGTGGGGAAGTTGAATTCTTTTAATGAAGAAAAAGGGAATGATGATTTTAAAGGTGGTGGATTAGTGGTTGGGTTTGGTTAAGGTTAAATGGTTTAATTTAAAGAGATCATACAAAAATTAAGTCAATAAGATTTCACTTATATAGTGTTTTTTAACAATAGTATTTAATTGTGTAAGTGTTTGATTGATTATAGCTTGTAAAGTCTTACCCCAAATCTGGTTATGTGGGGAATATGGTTCTATTTTAAAATCTCTGGGGAGTATGAAAGTAACTAGAATTGCTAAAGTGCATCCTTACATATTTGAAGTGTTTCATGGGAATTAAAGATGAAGTTGAATGACAACTATTTGCTAGTAGAAAATAAGGAATAAGGTAGAATGAATATATAGTTTGATATGTTGAATTTTTTTTTCTAGGCAATTGGAATTTGAGGAAAAGAGTAATATGATTGTTAGATGAATTAAATAAGTGAAACCTGAGAACATAATCTATGTTTTGAACTTCTAAATGCAATACGAGTGTGTCATGGTGTTAAGGATATATGAAACAAGGGAATTTATGTTATGGTAGTTGTAGAATGTGGTTCTTTCGCTTTAATTGAGGAATATATGTATTAAGTCATAATAAACATGCTGTATGGAAAAGTTTATGCCTCGGGAAGATTTGTTTTGTATGTGACAGCTTTAAAAGAGTTCTAAACTCTTAAAAGGATGTTTCTTGATGATGACTTAATGACTTTGGATAATGATGTAGATTGGAAGGATGTAATGTTGTGTTAGATGGACACTGGATATTCATTGAAATGAAAATCAATACTAAAATAAATCTTGTTATGGAGGCTGCAATTTTTGTACTTAGTATGTTTGTAATAGATATAAGGTTTGATATATATATATATATTGTATTTTTGTTAACTAGTTTAAGATTATAATAGTGCAAGTTCGAAAGCTAATTATAGAGTTGTTTTGGATTTCTTAAACTGTTAGAAAGAATTGACTAAATTATTAGTCAAACATTGAGAATAAGAAATATTAATTGGAGTAAAGTAATTACAAGTAATCTTTTTAATCTTGAATAGTCAAGATAGTTATAGTAAATAATAATGATTCATAGATATAAATAGTGGGGTAGTCACAAGCATATTAGGACTCGAGAGAGACGCTTAGTATAAATATAGAAGTACATATATTAACTTACTCTTATAATATAATGTGTAGATAGGCCTTGATATTGGTATGAGTTCACCAAGACAGTAGAAAGTAAAGGATCTGGTTCAAGAAATAGCTCTGGTATCCAGGTAGTAGTTTAATTCATAATATAAATTTCTATATATATAATTTTGTAATATCTGTGGCATTTAAATGGGCATTATTCCTTATATGATATTGATGATATTTATGGAGTACACCAAGGCCTAGGTGGGTCGCTCCCCCTTTGCCAGTTAAATTCCTATAACCGTGAGGGTTATTGAGTAGCTGTGAGGGCTACAGTTAAATTCCTATAACAGTGTGGGTTATTGAGTAGCTGCGAGGGCTATAATTGGAAAATCTTGCAGGTATTGGTTTAAAAGGGATATATGCTTTCATTATATGCACAGGTTTATAAAATTGATGTATATGTATATGTATAAGTGCACATGTGATATGGAATAAACTGCTATTGAGATTTCAAATCTCACTGTTTTTCAAAACGTTTTCAGCATAGCAGAATGGGAGTAGCTAGCTAGGAAAGAAGTAAGGTAATATGAAGGGGCAGGAATGCCTGCTTTGTCTTGTACCCTGTAGGTAGATACTTTAAGAACCTACTTACCTATGTGTATTATATGTTTAAATAATTAAGACAAGTTGGAAGCTTGTCTAGTAGTTAATGTATATGTATATATGTCCTTAAAGAATTATAGAGCTACATACACATGTAAGAGGGTTATCAACTGAGATAACCCGCCAATATATTATTATAGTAAGAGAGGTGGAAATAGATAAATAGAACATAATCTAAAGAATAGGTAAATATAATGTAAGGGGTTTAGCTCCCTAAACGTTATAATTAGAGTTATTTTAATTATTTTAATAACCACTTTATTTTATTGAAAGTTTAAAGATAATTCAATTTATCGGAAAATTTCATTTGAAAGAAAGGAAATTTGATTTAATACTTTGAAAAGAAAAAGATTTAAATTTTTCGTATTTTTGGACTTCCGGAATTAAAATGTAGTTATAAATCAATTAAAATACTATAATATAGAAGTAAAAATATAGGTGTTACATATTTCTTTATGGCTTCTGGCCATATTAAAATACTTGCTCATAATTTTATGTCAAAATATAATTATTTTAATCTTTCCAAACATTGTTGTCTCAAATGATCAAGTTGGACATTGATTATTATATGTAATTGTAGCAATATATAATAATTAATCTCAAGACTACTACATTTGGTGAAGTAATTCTCTATAAGTTATTTGTCTTGAGGACAATGTATTCTTAAAATATTTTTTTAAGACTATAAAGTGTTAGAATCTTAAGTTTTGATGAAGACTGACCCCATAGATAACATGAGTAAATAAGTGAAAGTTACCTTCGAATTAAAACAAGTAAAATATGATAGGTAACAGATCACTATCGCTAGAGTAAAGATCTATCGTTAATGAAAGGCTCAACTATAGCAGATGAAAACTTAGCAGAACACTAAGATAAATATCTCTATCGCTAAGAGTATTCCTATCGCTAATAGACAAAGAGCCATAGCAAATGAAGACTTAGAAATAACAAAGTTGATATCTATCGCTAAGTCATTCACTATCACTAAAGGAATGTTCTATCGCTAGAAGTCCATTGAGAACATGGATAAATAAAAGGAAGAACATCTAGCAGAAATATAAACCAAGACCTTGAGCTAATGGAATCAGCTAGTGATAACAGAATTAGCTATCGATATCTAAGTACTTGAGGGAATAACAAATTACTCAGATAGCTAAACAAACTTGAGATAACAAAGGTCACTAGCGATAACATGCTTAACTACCGATAGGAGTATGCTCTGATAACTTAGATAAACTCAGCTTATATATGAGCTAATGGATTGAGCTTGCGATAGCATCTGCTGTGCATTATATAGATACTTGTTTAGCTAACAGCTCAAATGCAGGATTTACTCTATGCAGTTAGCGATAGCAAAACATGATAGCGCTACTGAAAAAGCTGCTATGCAGGTACAATTTGTCAGATGCTCAGAACGCTCAGTCTACATCTCTCGTAGCTTATCCTCTGTAAGACAAAGTGAAGCGATAGAAGAAAGCTGATTAACAACGGCTAGTTCTCCAAGTCTCCAACGGATAGAAAAGTATAATACCCTATATAAAGACTTGAAGACATCTGGAGCAAATATATAGCACACTCGAATTAGTTACATGACAAGATGATACGAGATGAAAAGCAGAGGCTCTGCACAGGGTATTAGATATATATTAGTGAGCCCAGAAAATGGAGAAATAACGATGAGCATAGTTCTATTGAACAAAAGAGCTAGAGCAACCATAGTTCAAATATTTAAGCTCTAGAATTTGTATTTCTTCATCATATACAAATATGTACTTAAGTGATTATCAAAATCCCTTCTTTGAGAGAAGTTAGATTTCATTGTAATCATTCTCTATACATAGTGAGTGATACTCAAGATTGGGAGATCTTGAGTGGGGAAACAGATTGAGTCCTTACAGGTCGTAAGAGGGAGCGTTTAGAGATAGTCTAAACATCTGTTAAGGTTGGCAGGTGATCCCGTGTTGTAAAACCTGTGGTAAAGGCTTCACAAGTGCCCGGCTAAACTTGTGGGTTGTAAAGGCTTCTTTTGTGCCTGGTTTAAACAAGAGGATAGTGGAAATCTCAGGTGAAGTCTAAGGACTGGATGTAGGTCTGAGTTGACCGAACAAGAATAAACTCTATGTGCATTATCTCTTCCCTTAACTCTCTTAGTTTCCAGCATATCAAACTTGTTTACTCTTTAGTGCATTTCATGTTTTGAAATATTCTCTGTGATAATCAGAAAAAGATTTTAAAGATTACCTTCCCTTTGTTCTAGAAAAGAGAAATTTTTGAATTGTAGCCTATCACCCAATTCACCCCCCTTCTTGGGTGACAGCCAGCATTAACATTTGGTATCAGAGATGGTCACTTGTTTAAAGGATCCAACGATCTCAAGTGAAAAGATCATGGCTGATTTTGGGTATAATATGTTTTCTGAAGGTTTTGATTTTACCATTCCACCTCTTCTTAAAGATGTTGATTTTGGTTTTTGGAAAGCCAGGATGAAGAGTTTTATAAAATCATTTGATTATCATATGTGGAATATTTTTATAAATGATTTTGATTTCAAATCAAGAAAGGATTGGACTGAAAAAGATAAGAAAATGTTTTCCTTGAACATTAGAGCAATGCAAATTCTGCATAAACGCTTAACTAAAAATGATTTTCAGAAAATCAGACTTTGCTCTAATGCTAAAGAAATTTTGGATTCTCTTGAGTCTATGTATGCCACTGACCACCTTTTTGAAATTGAAAGTGTTAGCAGTTCTAAATTTCAAAGTGTTGTGTCTATGCTAGACAAACAAATGGAAGTTGAGATTGAAGAAGATGAAATCACAAAACACTTCCATGATTCAATCAACACAGAAGGTCAAAAGGAAGATGACTTCCCAAAAGAACTCAACATGAACGAATTTGCAAAATCATCCTCCGGAGCTCAAGATGTAATTATGGTATACAGTTCCAATTCTTGTATTCATAACGAAAACAATTTTGATTTGCATAAAACTGATTTACCACCTATCACAGATCATATTTCAAGGATTGAAAATGTTTTAAATCATGCTGGAAAATGTTTTGGGAAGAAAGATCATTTGAATGTAAACAATTTTTGTTTGTACTCATCTGTTCATCACAATAATTGCATAAAATCTCATGTTGCATATCATCCTATTATTTGCTATTATTGTGGTAAATCTGGTCATATTTCTCACACATGTAATATTAGAAGAAATACAAATGTGAGAAGTAAATTTATTTGGGTTCCAAAAGGACATGTAAGGTCCAAGACTGACAATGAAGGACCCAAATATATATGGGTACCAAAATGTCCATCCAGTACCGTATTTATGCAGATCAGCTCTAAAAGAAAAGGACATCATGGTACAAAGTCAATAGAGAAGAATCCGAGAGTTTCTCATGCATCAATAAAGGGATCCACAGAATCCACATATAGAAGGAAAACTCATGGAAAAGCCACTGCTGCAACATCTAGTTCAGATCACAAGAAGAAGTGCACAATCACAAGAAGAGCATGTTCTACCTCAAGAATAAACTACCACAAAGTACCATTCAATTATATTGAGAAGAACAAGAGAAATAGAACTCCCCATACATCAAGAAGAAGATTCTTGAATTCTGTTTCTCAAGAGAGACCTCTGCAACCCAAGCACAAATATGTCAAAACCTTTTGGGTAAGCAAAGGCAATTCTCCAAGTACCTAAGGTAGAGGTATACAAGGGTAAAATCTCCTTCACTAATATCAGTAATATTTATTGAGATTTTACACTTTGGAACCCTAGGAATAAACATTGAATTTTTTTTTAAAGAAAATTGGAAAATGCTTACAGTGTTCATATGATAGACTTATACATGCATACTGATTTGAAAAGGAATTTATATATATCCTTGTGCATGTAGTCATGATTTAATTCACTATGCTCAGTTATCTGAAATCAATTGTATCCTGTAAAGCATGTGAATTATACTATTAATTCCTACACATTAACCATGAGCATATCCAAGTGAAATCGGATACTGAAGGAAGAAAAAGAACTGCTCAATTTATAGGAAAGAAGGATTGGAAGTTTCAAGACTTTATCTACATGGAAATTTACTCAAGTCTTGATGAACTAAACGTTGTGCTTGAATTTTGGTGCTAAATCTGTAAAAAGAAGAAAATCGGCATTATTCCACCAAATCAAGCAAGTGACTGCATGATTAAGTGCAGTTATGGTGATATCATTCTTATCCTATCTTGTATTTGAATGAATATACTTTTTGTTTAGATAATGAATGATTATTCCTTCTCATTAGCAGGCAATTCCTTCCTGTCATGAAATATCTGTCAGATTTCTATACGACTAAAAAGTTGGAGTTGTGCATAGTTTATCTTTTGGGGAAATTATGAAATGCACAATTCAAATATGTTTAGATTTCAACTCAGCAAGTTTATAAAATTACACTTATATATTTTGAAAATTATGTTCACAAAAATCCCATCCTTGACCATTAACAGTTCAAGCTTTAGTATTGCTCAACAATCATACTGAATAATCCTAATTGAGTGAAAAAGAACTTATGATCTTTATGAATTCTGCACTCCTCTGTGTCACATATTCTCCTCCTTAGAGTTGACTTGTTCAATAGAATCTGATCAGAATGTTAAATCTTAAGTTTTGCATCACTGACCCATCGATAGTGAGTTCCACTATCGCTAGCTGTATGCAGGACAAGGCTAAGTTTGAGCAAAGATTGCCATCGCTAGCTAAATACACTATCGATAGCAAAGACAGCTATCGATAGATGAAACTTGGAAGGAGCAAGTGATAAGTCCAAGTCACTTGCTCAGCATGGGATCATGCCTACTAGCGATAGCAGATCATATTAGCGATAGCAAGTCACTTAACAGGTCAGAATACGAAACGTTGGCTGATGTACTTCGTTAATGGTCAAACCCTAAACTCTAAAACTTATAAAGCTGGATCATTTGCATTTGCACTCATTTTACATTCATTATGTTCTACTCCAAACTCTATCTGAACAATCTCTGAGCATTTTCAAATACATTTTTGCATCCATAAAACCCTAAACCAGAAATGGCCAGAACCAAAGTACCCAATGTTTCGAAGACCTCTAGCGATATCCCTCCTCCCAAATCAACAAGTAAAAGGTCTCGGCCTCAAAAGAGTGTCTCATTCTCCAAAGAAATTGCTGAACCTAACCCCAAACGTCAAAAAGAAACCAATGCTGACATACCCTACCTATCAGCTCCTCTCGCAACCCCAAAGAAACATTTTGTAGAAAAGGGAACCCTAGATAGGGCAGCTGTTTGGGTAGATTTGAAGTATTTCAAGGAACAGGGTTTTGACTTAGACGCTTGGTTGCTACCATATCAGAACTGGGTAAGTGTGAAGAATGATTACAACGAAGAAGTTCTGAGATCCTTCTACTCAAACCTAAAAGCTCTTCCTGTTTACAAGAAAGGTCTACTCAGGGACATATCTTTTGAAGCCATTGTCAGAGGAAGAGGTTTTGTTTTTGGTTGGTCTGCTATCAACAAAATTTTGGGAATCCATGGGGCAGATTACAACAAATGGCAAATGTCTGAGCAATATTCAGACGAAGCACTTGCTGAAATCTATGAGACTCCATCCAACAAGCCAGCCAGCATGCCAGTTCTTAACTGAATTCTTCATTATGTCTACACAAGAATTATGACTCACAAGTCAAGAAATTTCAGCAGTTTTGCAAAGATTGATAATCCCTGGCTTGCAAATCTCATTCAGAAGATCCCTCTCAATCCTGGCCAGATAATATGTATGGAGTTGCACAGATTTCTCTCTAACAAATTGCCTAAGGCCCCTCTTCCAAACCCTCAGCTTTATCCCTCATTCTTGAATTTTCCAAGATCAAATCCTTAGGGACTGTTGAAAATAAGAAGTGTAAACAGGTCACCATCTCCACCTTGAAGAAAATGGGGATTCCAGTCGCTGCTGGTAGAAGTATCTCTACCTCTATATCTCAAGCCTCTCAAGTCCCATCTTCCTCAACTCGTCCTGAATCTGTTGAAGATGAGGTTCAGTCTCAAAGAGCTCCTCCTCCTCCTCTTAATGCATCTTAAGTCTCATATTTCTCCAAGGAAGCTGTTGATGAAATAGTCTTCCGGCTCTCTGCTGAGTTCAGTTTTGCTCTGGAGGCACAGAAAGCTGAGTTATTGAAGCATATTCACCAGCTTCAGGCTCAAGTTAAGAATTTGGAAGAATCTCTGAGCCTCTTTAGGCAATCTACATCTCAAGGTACATCATCATCATCATCACACCTCTCTCCTATTATTAAATCTCCCATACACTCACCAAATCCCTCTTCTACTCCTTCTTATCATAGCCAACCACCTTCACCTATCGATACCACTAGCCTTATCGCTACCCCCACTCACCACCAAAAGTCCCAACATCCCCAGCAACCTCTTCTAGTTCTTCTCTTCATCTTTCCCATTATCCATCTCCTCTCACATTCAAACATCCTAGCGATAGCCACCATTCAAAAGCCAAAACACCTACATCTCCACCTTCGCCATAAACCAAACAGCCATCACCTCCAGATACTCCTACCGCTAATCTTTTCCCTAGCGCTAGTTCACAAACTCAAGCCTCACCCTCCAAAACCAAAGTCCCTACACCTCATGGAACCCCTATCGCTAGCCCCTTTACTAGCGATAGCACCTCTTCTTCTAGCGATAACCCTGCCAATGATGATGACAAAAAGGGGGAGAAGCACATGAAGGAAAATGTGGAGCCAAGTCTGAAGGATCCCATGATAGCCGAAGAAGCTGAGGAACTAATCAGAGCAATTGCACGCTGCTACATGGAATCAGAGGAACATAGAACCCCTCCTCTTCAAGAAAAGGCTCAAGCTCCTCCAGAAAAGAGAAAGAGGCAAGCCACAGCTGAAAGCCTGAAAGGGAACAGGACCAAGAGAAAAGTAAGGAAAGATATGTCCTTCAAAGTCATTCCCAAGGCCTCCTCAGAAGCCACTACAGCCAGATCTCCAAGAATGAAAATGACAGCTCCAAAGCCAAAAGCCAAAGCATCTGAAAAGTTAACCCTTCCTCCAGAAATTGTCAAAAGAAGACAAGAAAGTCATAGCTGAGATCTTAAGGCAAGATAAGAAAGAAGCAGCTAAGGCCAAGAGGGCAGCTGCTAGGGCAGATAAGAAAGCAATTGCAACGCTCTTACGGCAAGACAAGGAGGAAGCCAAAAGGAAACAATTAGAAGATGAAAAATCTGCTAAGGATGAGATGGTTGAATGGAAGGCTGCTTATGAAGCAAGAAAGGCTAGATTGGCTGAATTTAAGGTACAATATGAGAAACAGAAAAAGGCTGAAGCAGAAAAGAAGGAGAGTGCTAAAAGGATGACAGTCCTCAAAGAAAAGAAAATAGTCACTCCTCGCCCTCGCAGAATGTCAAAAGAAGAAAAAGAAAGGACTGAAAGAGAGGCTGCTAACAAGAAAGCCCTTGAAGAGGCTATGAGAAAGCACAAAGAAGCTCTTGAGAAGAAAGATGCCTTTGAGGCAAGAAGGAGGGCAAGAATAGAGAGAGATGCAAAGGTAGCTGCACAAAGGGAAGAAGAGAGGAGAAGAAAGGAAATTTCTCAAGGAAAAAGGGTATGGGAATACAAAAGAAGATTTCACAAATCCAAGGGTGGCACTTCAGGCATTTCCATTAGAGAACATGTTTAGAAAATTGAAGAGGAAAGAGCGAAGGGTGGCCCCAAGAGTATTAATGAAGACAAATTCTTCTACTCAGACTCTGAGCTATCTCACTACCCTAACAAAGAGTACTTTGCCACAGCCTCTGGAGCGAATTTTGAAAATAATTACACCCTCACCTTTAGAAATTTCTCTGAATACAAATCATACGTAGCTTCTTCTGATATCCCACCGTTTTTAGATTGCATGCTAGATATTCGTCCCATACCATTCATGCATAATGATTTTGATGATTCTGATTCTGAAAAGAAACATTATGACGGTATTATTATTCATACTGATCCTAGCTGTTTACCCTGATGAATTCCTTGTACATGTTGCAATAATATCACTTATTTTTGTTCTGAACATGTTTTATCTTACATATCTTTACTTATGTTTTGTCATCATCAAAAAGGGGGAGAATGTTAGAATCTTAAGTTTTGATGAAGACTGACCCCATAGATAACATGAGTAAATAAGTGAAAGTTACCTTCGAATTAAAACAAGTAAAATCTGATAGGTAACAGATCACTATCGCTAGAGTAAAGATCTATCGTTAATGAAAGGCTCAACTATAGCAGATGAAAACTTAGCAGAACACTAAGATAAATATCTCTATCGCTAAGAGTATTCCTATCGCTAATAGACAAAGAGCCATAGCAAATGAAGACTTAGAAATAACAAAGTTGTTATCTATCGCTAAGTCATTCACTATCGCTAAAGGAATGTTCTATCGCTAGAAGTCCATTGAGAACATGGATAAATAAAAGGAAGAACATCTAGCAGAAATATAAACCAAGACCTTGAGCTAATGGAATCAGCTAGTGATAACAGAATTAGCTATCGATATCTAAGTACTTGAGGGAATAACAAATTACTCAGATAGCTAAACAAACTTGAGATAACAAAGGTCACTAGCGATAACATGCTTAACTACCGATAGGAGTATGCTCTGATAACTTAGATAAACTCAGCTTATATATGAGCTAATGGATTGAGCTTGCGATAGCATCTGCTGTGCATTATATAGATACTTGTTTAGCTAACAGCTCAAATGCAGGATTTACTCTATGCAGTTAGCGATAGCAAAACATGATAGCGCTACTGAAAAAGCTGCTATGCAGGTACAATTTGTCGGATGCTCAGAACGCTCAGTCTACATCTCTCGTAGCTTATCCTCTGTAAGACAAAGTGAAGCGATAGAAGAAAGCTGATTAACAACAGCTAGTTCTCCAAGTCTCCAACGGATAGAAAAGTATAATACCCTATATAAAGACTTGAAGACATCTGGAGCAAATATATATAGCACACTCGAATCAGTTACATGACAAGATGATACGAGATGAAACGCAGAGGCTCTGCACAGGGTATTAGATATATATTAGTGAGCCCAGAAAATGGAGAAATAACGATGAGCATAGTTCTATTGAACAAAAGAGCTAGAGCAACCATAGTTCAAATATTTAAGCTCTAGAATTTGTATTTCTTCATCATATACAAATATGTACTTAAGTGATTATCAAAATCCCTTCTTTGAGAGAAGTTAGATTTCATTGTAATCATTCTCTATACATAGTGAGTGATACTCAAGATTGGGAGATCTTGAGTGGGGAAACAGATTGAGTCCTTACAGGTCGTAAGGGGGAGCGTTTAGAGATAGTCTAAACATCTGTTAAGGTTGGCAGGTGATCCCGTGTTGTAAAACCTGTGGTAAAGGCTTCACAAGTGCCCGGCTAAACTTGTGGGTTGTAAAGGCTTCTTTTGTGCCTGGTTTAAACAAGAGGATAGTGGAAATCTCAAGTGAAGTCTGAGGACTAGATGTAGATCTGAGTTGACCGAACCAGGATAAACTCTATGTGCATTATCTCTTCCCTTAACTCTCTTAGTTTCCAGCATATCAAACTTGTTTACTCTTCAGTGCATTTCATATTTTGAAATATTCTCTGTGATAATCAGAAAAAGATTTTAAAGATTACATTCTCTTTGTTCTAGAAAAGAGAAATTTTTGAATTGTAGCCTATCACCCAATTCACCCCCCTCTTGGGTAACAGCCAGCATTAACATAAAGCTCATTTTTGTCATTTGATACGTCAATAAGCCTTTAGGGCTTTAATATTTATAACAATTCAATCAACAGAGTACCACAGTCTCCTTTTCTTATGCAATTTACTGGAACTCACAATGTTTTCTTACAAAAGAACTATTAAAAATGTTATATGACTTCTGGTCATTCAATCATAATCACAAAAAATATATTATTGAAAGTGATATGACTTCTAGTCATTTAATCACAAAAATTGTGAGTACTATGTCTTTTAGCCATTCAATAACATTAAAAAAATACTATAAAATTTATAATTAAATATAAAAAATAGATAAACTCATAACTAATATACATCATACTATATAATCATATTGCATAGTACTATTATGCATAAGTGTGTATAAATTATATAAACAATGTAATTATATATATTTATATATAAATAAGATATAAATAACAATTAAAAATGAAACATAAAACCAATAAATATAAAAATGAATAACATAAAACAAATAAATATTTAAATGAAACGAATCATCAAAAGTTATTCCAAATATTGGTTTTTGGTTCAATAATTATTTATTTGGATATAAATGTAATTATTATCATCAAACGTTATTATAAATGAAACAAATTACTAAAAATGAAAATAAGATATAAAATAAATAAAAAAATAAAACGCAATCAATATGAACATTATATATAAAGAAGAAATTAAACGAATATTGAATGGAAAATTAGATAAATAAATGAAACCGTTAGTAGCAACAAAATAAAAATAAATAACATATAAATATAAACAACATAGATAGATATAAAAAAATATCATAATATATATATGTAGCATAATATATATATATATAGGTTATAAAGTGAATAATTGGAAAGTGTAATATAGCATTGAGGAGATAACAAAATTATAATTTAGGAGAAGCTAATAGAAAACATACATTGCCATGTACTAGAAAAACATATTATCATTTTACAAAAGTTTATACATCAACCTTAAGAGCAAATTCGTGCTGATAATGTATTATGAAAATAAGAAAAATATAAGAAAATGAGATAAGAAAGATGAAGAAAGACAAGAGAGAAAATTGGAGAGAAAAAGTGAGAAACTCTTATTCACTTGGATACCAAATGTGTAGTACAATGTCTTATATTTATAGACACCCAACTTAAAATAAGAATTACACACAGTAAATAGCAAATTTAAACCTCATAAGTGTGCAAGTTGTAACATTTAAGTTATGGCAATAACAACTCCTAAAAACAATCCATTGGAGGGGTTATGGAGTGGAGGACGAGAAAGGTCAAAAGTTGGGAGAAATTATGGATATTCATAACTTAGCATAACGAAATAAGGAACTCAATATAAGTACGACCCCTTCTTTATAATTGAAGAAACTCTACGAGGTTAAACTATACTTTCTTTGAATAGAAGAAAAATAAATCCAAAAACAGGAACGTACGTGTGGTTCATTTTTATGTTTTTTTTTTTTTTTTTGACATATTCAAAATTAAAAATATACTTTCCTCAGGCCCAACAACTATATTGGGATTTTGTCGCCTTTTGCTGACTCTCCAGTGGTTAATTTTTTATGGTGCCATGTCTTAGAAAAAATGTATACCCTAAAATTATAAAGCACTTTTAAAATGTTTTGTAGTTGTTGTCATTGTTGAAGCAAACACGTGTTTTTTTAGGACTGATGTAATAGATACAGATAACTTAGCTTGATGCAATTATGATCCTTTAAATTCACAGTCACTAATTGCATAGGGTCATGGAAAGGCGGCATGTATGTGATTAATGAATAAAACCAAACTCATTCCTTTTTGTCGTCTAATAATAAGGGATGTCGCATTGCGACTTGTAAATTTATAAAATTATGTCTCATGAAACTGAAAATGGCGAGGATAAGTTTAATTTATAGTGTGCTTTAGTGATTGGAAGATGGAAAGCATTAATTTTGAAGAGAAATTGAGCCTCAGTTAATTGACTATATATAATGGAAATATGTATATATAGAAATATATATATTGCGATCATTGAGCACTTGAAAGGAAATCGCATATGACACACTCACAAAGATTAGAATCAGCAACTTCACGCTTAAAACACTTGAAGAAAATATATTTAACACTATTAGGCTATAAGCTAAGGCCGTATTGTGTGTGTGTGCGCGTGTAAATGATAAAATATTTTATAAACCATACCATATTCATGCATTTATGTTATGCTTATATGGATGAACTCAGATGCCTTCTTTTATATATATCAAGTCAAAAATTTTAAAATGTTGTTAATGGGATCATGCAGTAAGTATTGTTTTGGAAGGTAGTACTATTAATGTACATATATTTGACATATAAAAATCAAAGTATTTTTAGTTATATGGAATACAAAAATTTGAATAAGCAAACTCTTAAATAAAATAATTTATTGCTCGAATCTGATGGAGATGGCTGTTGTTCAAGATAGGATCAAGGTGTTGAGTTTTACTAATAAAAAGGGGATTTACTATAAGATCTCAAGAAAATGATTTAAAAGAAGGTATTGAATTTTACTAATAAAAAGGGCAAAATTGTTACTTGTGAAAGTTTCAAAACGTAATAATTTTGTCATTTAATTTTAAAATATCAACATTGATCATTAAGAAAAGGGTTAAGGGTAAATTTTATTACCCCGCAAGTTTTTACTTATGATCGATTTTGCCCCGAAAGTTTTTATAGATTCAAAATCGCCCTGTTACTAATATCTAAATGATGTAATTCGCCATTTACCGTTAAAAAAGTAATGGTTAATGTCAACTTTTTAAAAGTTAACGTGAATTTTTTAACAGAAAGGCAATATTGCTACATATATTTTAAAACTTCCAGGGCACTTTTGAACACAGAAAAAATCCGAGGCAAACTTGGTCTTGAGTAAAAACTTCTAGGGCAAAAGTGACCCTTAACCCCTAAAAAAATGACATTGACGTTAATATTTAAATGTTAAATAGCAAAATTGTTATGTTTTGAAACTTATGGGCAATTTTAAACCCAAAAATATTTCCGAAACAAAATGTAGCTTCTGAACGAAAACTTTTGGAGTAAATTTGCACCTTAATCCATGATTTAATCACCTCAGAAATAATGCACAGGGAATGATAAATTAAATATTGCAGAAAATGACAAAACTAATTTTTACTGTTTGCAGAAAATGACAACTAATTTTTACTGATCACTTGTCATTAAAACATTTTAATAATTAAATCACTTATTTAGGATCTCATAATACCTTTTAATATTAAAGCATTATTCTAAAATAAAGGGATGCATACCAAGTCTGTAGTTATACACGAGATCAAACCTATCACCCCTCCCTGTTTGGGAGCTTCATGGCAATTGGCAGGCTACAACTTCATTGGCCTAATATTAAAATATTTTAAAAAAAATTACAAACGTAGCGTGGAAGATGCAGACGAAAGGTAGGCCAGCCCAGATCATTACAAGCTTATATGGGAATGTATTTAAGTATCTGATTAAATGAATATTAGGTAAGGTTCTTGGCCGTGGCCGGTATCACGAGAAATTAGTGGCAACCTTATTGGACAATTATGGAACAACGGCAGAACGTAAGAATAGCTGATATTTTTTGAAAAAGGTTCCAACAATCTATTGTTGTACACACATCTTGAGGCAATCTAAAAATTAAAACTCTAATCTTTAAGAAAATAACGAAGTCTCTCTTCTGTTGCTGACAAAAAAAAAACGAAGTCTCTTCTTTTGATATTTAATTTATTACTATTTTAATTCTTCGAACCATACAAGTATGGATGTTTAATTTTATTATTTTATAAATTATATAACTTTTTCCAATGTGGACATGAGTGGCCATCTGGATGCTCCATTATTGGGAGGCAACATATATTGGGAAGACTTGACTTTGGCATAAAAAATTTCATTTATTATTAAGATAGACTCAGCTTTACCAAATTATCAATGGAAAACTAATAAGTTTTTTTAATAAATATTAAATATCTTTTTTAAGTTAAATACTAATTATCATATCCATTACTAGCTAAGCGATATAAATTACAAGAAGGGAATAATATAGCATATTTATAAAAATTTGTGTAATTTATGAACCTCTATATTTAGTTACTAAGCAAAACAAGTGAACAGCACAAAACCTATATAAAGATCCGTTAACAATTGTTTTCACATTGAAACAACATTTTCTTACTATAATTTTGAAAATCCAAAGGTAATTCTTTCATAAATAAAGTGAATTTCACACAGCAACGCAATTTGATACAACACACGCAAAACCTTACAAATTGATACAAAAAATTTCATTAGTTTGACCCTCTCTTCTTTCTAATTGGCGGGATGCTCTGTTCATGCGTAAAGAAATTATTTGGATCAACCTTAGTCTTCACCTTTACCAACCTCATAAAATTATCCTTGAAATATCTGTATCCCCAAAGGCTTGACCTCAAGAAGCTTGTTTCATTAAACTGGTTCATCCCAAGATCAAGGTCTCTGTAATTCACATAAGCTTCTCTTGGAAAGTTTGAAGCATAAGGCTTTGTAGTGAAATAGAATCTTCTGATCCAATTGATGTGCTTTTCCATGCTTTCCTCTCCATCTAGCCACCCTGTTACATATTGTATCTTGAAAAGTGTCCCATTTCTGTGAGGAAATGGAGTTTCAGATTCTGGGATCTTGCTCATCATACCTCCATATGGATTCCAAATCATCAAAGGCCCATCTTTTTGTAGAAACACATCCCATAGAGAATTCAATACATTTTCAGGAATCACTTGCCTTACAAAATCTGACTTAGCCTTGAAGTATGCCTTGCAAGTGGATTTCCCTTGGAGAAGAACTTCTGGGGTTGTGTTGTTTGGATAGCCAGCAATGTAGAGCACAGATTTGATCCAACTTGTTTCCAAGCAGTCCTTCTTTGTTAGACCCAACTCTGGAAAATTTCTCTTCATCACTTGGAGAAGCTTATTGGCCCGATCAAGATAAAGAAAACTATAAGAAGTTGAAACTGTTTTTTTACCTGCAACACTAGAATTTGTTGCCTGAATTAGGACTCTCATGAACAGATTATCATCAATGTTTGGTACTACTTGCTGCCATTTATAGAGAATTTTGTTTGCATTTTGTTCTATGGTTTTAGTAACAGTAAAAACTTTAACAGTTGGGGGAACTTGAACAAGCTTGATTTGCCACCATAGAATTATCCCAAAGCTTCTACCTCCTCCACCTCTAAACTCTACCTTTTAGAATATAACTGTAAATTTGATTTTTGGTCCAATTTAAAAGTTTATATGTATTTTTTGTCTAAAAAAAATTGGTGTGCTGGATAAACTTTTGACAAAATTATATGTGTATTTTTTACCCTTAACCCAAATATCAACTTTGATCATTAAGAAAAGGGTTAAGGGTCAATTTTATTACCCCGGAAGTTTTCGCTTATGATCGATTTCACCCTGAAAGTTTTTATGAATTCAAAATTGTCTTGTTATTAATATAAAAATGGAACAATTTCTCCCTTTACCGTTAAAAAGGTAATGGTTAACGTCAACTTTTTAAAAGTCAACGTGAGTTTTTTAACAGAATAGGGCAATATTACTACATTTTAAAACTTCCAGGGCACTTCTGAACCCAAAAAAACATCCGAGGCAAAATTAATCTTGAGTGAAAACTTCCAGGATAAAATTGACCCTTAACCCTTAAAATATGACATTGACGTTAATATTTTAATGGTAAATAAAAAATTGCTATGTTTTAAAACTTTTGGGGCAATTTTAAACAAAAAAAAAATTCTGAAACAAAATGTAGCTCCTGAACGAAAACGTTTGGAGTAAATTTGCACCTTAACCAGTAATTTAATCACCTAAGAAATAAAGCACAGGTAATGATAAATTAAATATTGCAGAAAATGACAAAATTAATTTTTAGTGATCACTTGTCACTAAAACTTTTTAATAATTAAATCCTCATTTAGGATCTCATTATACCTTTTAATATTAAAACATTATTCTAAAATAAAGGGATGCATACCAAGTCTGCAGTAATACAAAAGATCAAACCTACCACCCCTCCCTATTTAGGAGCTTCATGGCAATTGGCAGGCTACAACTTCATTGGCCTAATATTAAAATATTTTTAAAAAAATTACAAACATAGCGTGGAATATGCAGACGAAAGGTAGGCCAGCCCCGATCATTTCAAGCTTATAAGGGGACGTATTTAAGTATCTGATTAAATGAATATTAGGTAAGGTTCTTGGCCGGGGCCGGTTTCACGAGAAAAATATTGGCAGCCTTATACCCTTATTGGACAATTATGGAACAAACCCAAAACGTAAGAATAGCTGATTTTTTTATTATTATTATTGAAAAAAGTTTCAACAATCTATTGTTGTACACACATCTTGAGGCAATTTAAAAATTAAAACTGTAATCTTCAAGAAAATGACGAATCCTCTTCTGTTGCTGACAAAAAACAAACGAAGTCTCTTCATTTGATATTTAATTTATTACTATTTTAATTCTTCGAAGCATACAAGTATGGATGTTTAATTTATTATTTTATAAATCACATAATTTTTTCCAATGTGGACATAAGTGACCATCTGGACGCTCCATTATTGGGAGGCAACATATATTGGGAAGACTTGACTTTGGCGTAAAAAGATTGGATTAAAGAGCAATTTTATCAACAGATTATTGTCCATATTACAAATGATACAATTGACAATTGAAATGATCGAAAATACTAATGAAGCTTTTAATTTGGAGTGGATTGGCCAATACCGTTTAATTTGAACAAATGGCCATTACTTTTTTGACAAAAAAGGGGGTTAAAGAGCAATTTTACCAATAGATTATTATCCAGGTTGCAGATTGCACAATTGACAATAAAAAGGGTACCTTTTAACTTGGGGCAGATTTGCCAATACTATTTTATTTATGGATGTTGACCATTAGTTTCTGGCTTACCTAGAGTTTTGACTTTTATTTGGAAAAGTGGCAGAAACCAAGTTGTTATGTGGCACATTTTAAACTATGACATGTGACATGGATTAATAATGGGAAAATACCAAAATACTCTCAAGCAATAAAAAAAATCCCTCCCACCGAAAACAAACTAATCGAACATCCTGGCCAGTGTCCAACGAACATCCTCGGGTGTTCTTCTTATGTGGCTATGGTGAGGGTTATGTCGAGGTTGAAGGTATGTGAGGGTGGGTTAGGATGAGGGTGTCCGCTGTCCATTGCCATCTACAGTCCTCAGGTGTTCTTTTGTCCATGGTTATGGCGAGGGCTCTGTCTTCGAGGGTGAAGATATGTGAGGATGGGTGAGGGTGAAACTAAGTCTGCTATGTGAAATTCACCAAATTGTCAGGTGGACATCATTGTGACATATGTCACACAACTAATAACAGGTTGCATAAATAAAAGGGTATTGGCTAATACACTCCTGGTTAAAAAGTCCATTGGTGATACCAGCCATTTTTATTGTTAATTGTGCCATCTGCAACTTGGACAATAGTCTATTGTTAAAATTTCTCTTTAAACCACACAAAAATTGTGGGCCCCACTCAAAATTTTGACGGACGTTTGATATTTTTAACGGCATTGGCCAATCTGCCCCTAGTTAAAAGGTCTAACGGTATTTCCAACCCTTTCAATTGTCAATTGTGCCATCTGCAACTTTGACAACAGTCTGTTGGTAAAATTGCTCTTCAACCCTAAAAAATTTCATTTATTGTTAAGATAGACTCAGATTTACAAAATTATCAATGGAAAACTAATAAGTTTTTTTAATAAATATTAAATATTTTTTATGTTAAATACGAATTATCATATCCACTACTAGCTAAGCGATATAAATTACAATAAGGGAATAATATAGCATATTTATAAAAATTTGTGTAATTTATGAACCTCTATATTTAGTTACTAAGCAAAACAAGTGAACAGCACAAAACCTATAAAGATCCGTTAACAATTGTTTTCACATTGAAACAACATTTTCTTACTGTAATTTTGAAAATCTAAAGGTAATTCTTGCACAAATAATGTGAATTTCACACATAGCAACGCAATTTGATACAACACACACAAAACCATACAAATTGATACAAAAATTTTCATTAGTTTGACCCTCTCTTCTTTCTAATTGGTGGGATGCTCTGTTCATGCCTAAAGAAATTATTTGGATCAACCTTAGTCTTCACCTTCACCAACCTCTGATAATTATCCTTGAAATATTTGTATCCCCAAAGGCTTGACCTCAAGAAGCTTGTTTCATTAAACTGGTTCATCCCCAGATCAAGGTCTCTGTAATTCACATAAGCTTCTCTTGGAAAGCTTGAAGCATAAGACTTTGTAGTGAAATAGAATCTTCTAATCCAATTCATGTGATTTTCCATGCTTTTCTCTCCATCTAGCCACCCTGTTACATATTGTATCTTGAAAAGTGTCCCATTTCTGTGAGGAAATGGAGTTTCAGATTCTGGGATCTTGCTCATCATACCTCCATATGGATTCCAAATCATCAAAGGCCCATCTTCTTGTAGAAACACATCCCATAGAGAATTCAATGCATTTTCAGGAATCACTTGCCTCACAAAATCTGACTTAGCCTTGAAGTATGCCTTGGAAGTGGATTTCCCTTGGAGAAGTACTTCTGGGGGTGTGTTGTTTGGATAGCCAGCAATGTAAAGCACAGATTTGATCCAACTTGTTTCCAAACAGTCCTTCTTTGTTAGACCCAACTCTGGAAAATTTCTCTTCATCACTTGGAGAAGCTTATTGGCCCGACCAAGATAAAGAGAATTATAAGAAGTTGAAACTGTTTTTTTACCTGCAACACTAGAATTTGTTCCCTGAATTAGGACTCTCATGAACAGATTCTCATCAATGTTTGGTGCTACTTGCTGCCACTTATAGAGAATCTTGTTTGCATTTTGTTCTAAGGTTTTAGTAACAGTAAAAACTGTCACAGTAGGGGGAACTTGAACAAGCTTGATTTGCCACCATAGAATTATTCCAAAGCTTCCACCTCCTCCACCCCTAATTGCCCAAAATAAGTCCTCTCCCATGGCTGCTCTGTCAAGAATCTTGCCATGAGCATCCACAATTCGCGCATCGATGACGTTGTCGGCTCCAAGGCCATACTTTCTCATCATGGAGCCATATGCACCTCCTGTGATGTGACCACCAATGCCCAAGCTTGTGCAAAGGCCAGCAGGGAAGCCATGGACATGACTTTTCTCTGAAATTCTGTAGTAAACTTCTCCAATCGTAGCACCGGCTTGAATCCAAGCTGTGTTTTGTGCTATATCAACTTGGATTGCTCGAAGCTTGGCTAGATCTAAGACCATGAATGGCTTCTCTATGAGTGACACATAAGAAAGGCCTTCATAGTCATGCCCACCACTACGCACTCTCATGTGGATCTTGAGCTTTTTTGCGCATATGACCGCGGCTTGGACATGAGAATCGTCCAAGGGAGTGAATATGAAATCCGGTTTTGGCATTGAAGGCAACAAGTACCTTAGATTTTGAGCTGTGGATTCAAGGATTGAACTGTATGAACCATTGTTTAGAGTGTAAAATGATGTGGCAAGTGGGATTGCAATATGAGAATTTGCTTGAAGACAACGAGTGAATTTTTGTTGAATTGTAAATGAAGTAGCTGATGAAACTAGAAAGAAAGAAAACACAAGAATCACCAAGAATAGGAGACTTGGAGACCCCATGGTTTTAGGATAATTTTGTGGCTTGTTCTGTGAAGAGAAACGCATTTTCTGTCTGCTTATATACACTGAACCTGAGGCCATATACGTGTACTTTAGCTAATACAAGCGTCATCTTTTTGATAAAAAAAATTCATTGATTTAGTGGAGGAGGTTTCCCTTTCTTTCTTTCTTTCTTTTTATTGACCATATTTAGTTGGAAGAGTTGACATTATGACATTATGGAATATTATTTGTCGCCATATATTTATTTTCCCACTTACTTTGTGTCTAAGTATTATTTATTTGTTGTGCACCTAAGAAATTAAATATGCTTTGAGCGATTTCACCCCTAAAGTCTTCCATAATGATCATATAATATGTGATGTACAAAGCCACTGACAAAATAATTTTATTACTTAAAGCCATTCAGTGCATGAAGTGCAGTGTAAGTAATGTGTAAAAGGTCACGGACTCGAGGGAAAAAAGGAAAAGAAAACGCAACATGTGAAGCATAAAAAAATTCTGCAATATTTTGAAGGCAAATCATTTTTAAGAACTCATTTTAAATTCTAGACTCTAGATTAAATATATATATATATATAAAGTTATAATTTTTAACTAAAGATTACAAATATTAATTTCAAGTAACCTCAATAATATTTTTTAAAAATTGAGTATTAATTTTTCTAAAAGTGTGGTAAATTTTGGTCTTTGTACATAATTAGAATTTCGTACACAATTTAACCTGAAGTTTATAAATTATAATGAAATTTAATACTACATATGGTCCTTAGTATAAGAGCTAATTGAATAATATAAGAATATTAAGAAAGTTAAATAAATTATTTAATTATAGTATATATTACTTAATATATCAAAAATTATGTATATCATAAGATAACATTTCAGTTTATAATTCAGATATACAAGTTTAAAATAATTTAGTTATTTTTTTTAATCTTCATAAATTACTCATGTAGTATTTATATTAAAGATTGGCATATAATTTGAGTATGGTAATGATAACTTTTACTCCTTCAGTCCCTTATTATAAGAGTCAAAGAGGTAAAATCACACAGATTAAGGAAGTGGTTGAGATAGATAAATATGTCTGAAATAATTTTGTTTTCTCAAGTTTACCCTTATTTATGTAAGAGAGAGAAATGTGATAATAATGTTATAAATGAGTATGAAAGAGAATGTGAATAAAGAGAATAATGATGGATAAAATGGGAAAAAACTTATTAAATACTTTAACAAATTGTAACAAATTCTTATAAAAATAGACAAAATTATTCAAATTTTTTGCTCTTATAAATAGGGACAGAGGGATTATTCCATATCAACATAATAACAGTGATACACGGTGTGATTAGTAAATACTTTAATATAAAATAAAAAATGATTTTTTAAAAATGGAAATTATCAGTGTATGTGTCTTATATCCTTTACCAATGCTTGAATCATCAATTGTTAATTGTATAAAAAAAAAAAAAATTAATCATTAAGAAAGGCGGAAGGAGAGGGAACGGGTCATGTCGTCTGGGTTGGGCCCAGCCCAAAGGGGATTGGCAGTGTATGGGCCCTTCAGATTTTTCATGCTCCTTTCACATAACTTTTCCTGTTTTCATGATGGGCATGATGACTTTACAATTAAGCCACACTATCAAGAAAATGTTAACTGCACGTCGATGACCATACATGGCAAACAATTTGAAAATATGTTACATTAACTAATTTAATTAATATTCTTAATATAAACAAGTTAAATAAAAAATCATTCATTTAGAACTTGAGAAAGTACTATGCAATGATGCCAAACGTTCATTACTTAGTAATACTTGTTAACGATTCTTAAAAGAAGCCAAGAGTGCTAACGATGTCCTTCTGCCTTGTCTTTTATAAAGAGATAGATTAATACATAGTCACCTGAATGATAAATTATGGTAAGATTTTTTAATAATCTAAATAACAAATAATATATGAATGAAAATTAAATTATTCTAATACTCAAAACACTTAATCTTTCTTGCAGCAGTCATATATGCTTGCATGTTGCGTACATGTATGTGTGCGCGCAAGCAAGCAAAGGATGGAGTGGCATGACGAAGGGAAAGACTTAATATTATTATTTAATATCAAATTTTCATTCTTTTTTTTTTAATCTGAATCAATAAACTGAGAAAAATATTACTTTTCTCTCGGGGAGTTTTTTTGCTAGGTGTATATATCTTCTAATTAGAAACCATCATTTTTTAGGAATTGTTATATATATATATATATATGTGTGCGTTTGCATTAAATGTAGGCATATCTTCTAATTATCGGTGATTCAAAACTTGTTTTTGTTTGTGAAGGAATAATTGTTTCCACCATATCCATATATCTAATTAGAGCCGGTAATACGGGCTAGGGCCCGGGGGTTAACCCGAAACCAGTAAAAAATATGGTTATGGATTCAGAAAAATATGGCCCATATTAAAATGGGTCTTTTGGGCCCGAATCTGTCAACCCTGAGCCCGTGACGGGCTAACCCCGTCAAACCCGTGGGCCAACCTAAACCCTTTTTTTTAAAACAAAAACAAGCCCTATCTTCCTTTCCTAATGAGTCTATTCTCATCTTCGAATTAGTAATTGTAAAAATAAATGATTCCATCAAAATGCCTATTACTCAAAAAATTCAACGATAACGACAGCTCATATGCTTTTAAATCCTTCTTTTTCTCTATTCTCTCCCATATTTTTGACCTCATTTTTATTACTTAATTTCCTTCCTTAATACTATGTTTCCATTTTAACTCTTGTCCCTTATACTCCACATAATTAAAAATAACTGTGTACTATTAATAATTTATAAATGTGTCTGAATTGAGGCCTTTAATTTTAAAAATGCAAACAAATTTGGAAACTCCTAGTTGAGATTACTTTAGTAAAACTTTATAATATACCAGGAGATTAAATCCTTTCAAAACATTTTTGAGACAAAAAAATGTAAAACATATCCACTTGAAATATGTACATCTTTGCTAGTTCTGTTGGAGTTTTGTTCACTAGCATATTTATTTGATTGCAGTTGCTTGTTATCCTGATGGAATCACTAGAAAATGTTAACATGTTTGTGGGGTTTAGAAGACAATGCATTGTACATTGTTTTTGCTTGTTATCCTGATCCAGTCACTTTATACGATGGCTGGCATTCTGCTTCTTCATTTGCTAATAGTAGTTTATTTAGGAGTAAGAAAATGATAATGATACAATGATTTTGTATTGGAAATTGGAAAATTCGAATCTTGGCCTTTTGAATATTAGATTTAGTTCAGGGATTTGTTGTATTTTGGAATATTTGAAGTTGAACATTGTATTCTATGCATTGTTCGCAAAAACGGACCGGGCCTGCCAGTTGAACCGGAAACCCGGTGAACCGGAGGTCAGTCCGGTCTGGTTTGAGGTATGGCCCGGGGTAGAAGTTGAACCGGAAACTTTCCGGTTTAACTTGTTCAAACCCAGAAAAACTCGGGCAAACCGCCCGGTTCAGAGGGGTGCCCGGGTCTCTTGTTTTTTCAGTCTCTTTTGGTCGGAGAAAATGGAGAAGAGCTGGGAATCTGGGATGATGGAATGAAGAAAGTGTACACAGTAAATAGATGGTCCAAACCTTTTTTTCTCACTTTCTCTGACTTGTGCCCTCCGTTAAAACGCTAAGGACTGGATTTTTCATGTAGAAGATGATTTTGCATTTTAGAATAGGTTGAATCATGGGTTGAAAATGAGAAATCTCTGCCAATATGAAAGTCTTCTGTTTTACTTAGAAGAAGGATGGAAGAAGGAAGAAGAAACCGAGAAGGCAAAAGGTTGAAGAGAGATTGAAGAGCACCGAAATTCGGGTAGATCAGTGTAGTGCCGCCTCGGATCCGCTCTTCAAGAATTTTAGACTCAAGGGGTAGTGGAAGCTATCCCCGAGTGTCAGTCTCAAGGAGCCTTTGTGCAATTAATTCCTAGTAACTAGTGCAAACTAATTAAGACGGGTAAAAGCATTGTATTTGGGTTTTTGGTTGATTTTGGGTATAAAATTTGTGTGAAAAGTGTTGTATGTTCAAGAAAGAATTGAGATTGGATTTAACGGGAGATTTGGATTCAATGGGATGGAGAAACCCTTGGTGAATAGAGACTTAAGACACTCATTGCTTCCATTTGTTTTTAGGGAGCTCTTTGGTTAATTAAAAAGATCCTTAGAGGGATCCTTTTAGGCTAGGCTTGGATTGGGTGGATTAGTACCGGAATCCCGCTTACTAATCCCTCCAACACCGAGTTGATTAAGCTTGAAAACCAAAGTGAATTTGTTGATTGTAAGGGGCTATTAATCTGACAACCGAGATCCCGAAATGCCACTTAATTAATCCTAGGGTTCAATTAATTACTGGAATCCCACATAATAAATTAAAACACAATGATAGAAGGCCAATGTCACTCATGCAACTTAACAAACTCAATAGCCAATTCACAAATGCAAATACTTGACAAAGTGGTCTACTAAATGAGAATCCTCAAATAGCACAAATATTAACTAAAACATTCATTCAAAATGATGAATCCATACATTCAAACAAAGTTTAAGTAAATGAAGAACAAATGTCAAGCATACACAAATGGAAACAAGCTACAAGTGTTTCAACCACTCTCTAACAAAAGATAATTCGTAGAAATCACATCCAAATAAAGAAACAAGCCCTAGAATCCTAGAAACATGCTTAAACATAAGGAAGAGAGAGTGGGAGAACAAGAACTCCCCTAATGAAGCTCCAAACTCAAGTCATTAGTCTCCATCACCAAGGATTTGCGCCCTCTAGCTGCTGCCTTCCATGGAGAAGTCACCAACAAGAGAAATGAGAGTGGGTGCTATGGAAATTTGGGGTGGAAAGGAGGTGGAAGATGAAGATGAGATAAGAGAATGAGAGAGCTAGGGTTTGGGTGTGTGTTTTGTGGACCAAATCTGCCTTCTAGGGTTTAGATTTTAGTATTTACAGGTCCCCCAAGTCGGGTCTAAGAGTGGGTATTGAGTTGGATCCGAATCAGACCCGAAAAATGCGAACTGAAAATTCTGCAAAACAGCGTCTCGCCATGAGTTCGCCGTGGTATGGTTTCTGGCTCTCTCTGGCTTTTTCGTCGTGGGTTCGCCATGGCGTTTGTCTTCTCTGCCTCTATGGGGGCTTCTTGCCGTGGCGAGGCCACGACGAACTTCAGGTGATTCTGCCCCTTTGAAAAGCCTTTCTTCTTCGCCCGGAATCCGATCTTTGGTCCTTGCACAACCCTGTAAGTAAAAATAAGACAAAACCAAGATCAAATAGCCCTATAAATTAATTAATGCAATTAACCTACAATTATGGCTAATTAATCCTAATTTTACACTCATTTCACTTGAGAGTTTGAGACATTTAATTAGACGTTATTAGACCAAACTTGTATTTTAATCATGTTAATTTCTTTAAATTAAGCATATAAAAAACATACAAATCAGAGATTTATGAAAGATAAAATTTGAAAAGCCTAAAAGGATTAAGAGATGGGAGAGCGTGACTCAGTGAATGAACTCATTAGTCAAATTAGATGCATAGTCTGCCATTCCATCAATACTCTCTTAAGCCTTTTCAGAAAACTGTAGAGCATAGTACAAACAAGTAGATATCTCTTTGCTTTTGATTGACTGTAAAGACCTTAGCGTCTAGTTTGTAGCTCACTGTAAGTACAGTTCTATTATTAATATATTATACACATTTGATAATACTTAAAAAATTTGAAAAATTATGTCAAATTTAAAACATTATCTATATATAATATATATACACGAAATCGGATATTTTGAGTGACACCTGCACATCAAGGAATATAACATATATAATCAAAAATTTTATGTATACACACATATGCATATATATACATATATTCAAATATAATCCACTATTAATCCTTCAATGCAAATACTCCACCTCTTATTCTATTATTTAAATATGACCGGTCTAACCCGAGTTGACCCCCGGTCCGATTTTTTGAACCTTAATTCTATGTTTTACTATATTTTTGTTATTTGAAATGTGTTAAAAACTTGAACTTGAATTTATAATCTTGTGTTGTATATTTGTAGTATAATTAGATTGTAAAACGAGGGACTCATTCGAAAAAAGGAAAAAAATTGATAAAGATGGGCTTACAACAGGCTTTTTTGGACCCAGCCCAAAACCCGAATAATATGGTTCTGGCTGAAAAATTAAGCCCATATTCAAAACAGGTTTTTTTGGGCCCAACCTATTTTTTCAAGGCTTTTTTGGGCCTGACCCAAACCCGTCGGGCCCGCCCGTATTACCGTTTCTAATCCAAATCCTTTTGGTTACTCTCAATTCATTTCTTGCACATTCTATTCTCTTTTGGTATCATAACATTTTCATTCATCATGGGCTATAAGTTTTGATTTCCACACAATTGTCCTATAAGACGTGATATTAAAAAGAAGAAAAGGCAAAACACTACAAGATTATAATCCTAAAAAAGTAATATTGCTTAATAGGTTTAATTTGTTTTAAATTGATTTTGACTAGATTAGATCCAAAATTGACTGTTTGACTATTGAGTGAGTTGTTACATTCAATGTTATATTAGCGGTCATGGTTCGCACAGTCAGACTGATCAGATCGACGGTCGAACCGATTTCGTAATAATTAAGCAAGAATAATATTATATGTATATATAATATAATAAAACCATATAAAATAAAAATGAAATTTTAGTATAACTTAAAAAACAAATTCAAGAGCTCTAATGCAACATTTTTCCCAAATACCAAGTTGTAATGTGTTGAAAACATTAAAGAGCATGATTTGATTAACACGTTTAGGGATCGAGGGGTTTTTTCGGACAAGTATTTGTTTCTTATGGATAGATACATGTATTTATTTTTTTTAGAATTTTCTAGGTGGATTATTTGGATCATTTGATTTTTTAAAACCCGCCCCAATTCACAGTTGAAGCTCTACTTCCGGTCCAATGGGTGGCTCAAAGTGGTCCAACACAGCTCAACCTTTAAAGCGTTTAAACCATTAAGAACGGGTCGAAGGATGCTATTGATGACGATCGGGCCGGTTCCACCTTCCAGTTCAGGCTTTATAACAATGATTATATATTTCATTTAATCCTCTTGGTATAAGGCATTAATAGTACTCTTATTGTTATCATTCCCAACGAGAAGCAACTTGAGAATTCGTAACTTTTGTCCAATTAGTCTTTGTAATATCATTCACAATATTATTACCAAGGTAGTAGTCAATAAAACTATTATATCTCCTAATCAAAGTGTCTGTTTGGATTAACGATGGAAAATTGTGATTTCAATTAATCGTTATTTGTATAAGTGATATTGGATAGAATTGACTTTTGATAATCGTGATTTTTGTTTGGATACTTTTTTTCATAAGTGATATTGACAATTTTGATTATGTTTAGATTTTATTTATTAAAAGTACTTATGGATGTATAATTACCAAAAAGGGCATGAATTTAATAAATTTTTTTAATAGTTTCATAAATTTAATTAATAATAATATTATAAACTTTCAAATTTTAAGAAATAACATTAATGTCTAATGTAGTAACATAATAACTATCAAACTTATGTTTGATAAAAATTATTAATAGTGCATAATATTTAAATTTAAATAGAAAGAGATAAATATAATGCCTAATTATGTTGTATGAATCGCACAAGCATATTAAGTTGGAGGCTCTTAAAAATCAAATTTATATATGTTACTCAAAAATTTAAAATTTGAAATTGCTTTATAACATTTAAATTGTCTCAATATTAGTAGATTAAAATTGGGTTGATAAAATTTCTCAATTTAATCCATCAACTACACCCTACTTTTTTGTTCCAAAATAAAATTACTAAATTTATTTTATGTAGATATTCTCTATTTAATTTACATAGATATTTTTTATTTATTATTCTATTTCTTAAGTGTACTTTCCTATAAATATTGATATACCTTATTTATCATAAATATATTCTGTTTTTCTAAAAACAATCAACTATTTTAATATATCTATATATATGACTAAAAAATAAGATAGCTAAACGTAAAATAATTTTGTTGAAAAATAAAAAGGAAGGCAAATAAATTGGGTCATGAGATATTTTAGGCAGAAAGCAAGGGTAATTAAGACTTTTTATTATTTTTTAATTCAATCGTGATTTCTCTAATCACAAAAGCAACCATCCCATCAGTTCTAATAAAAATACTTAAAAAATCCAAATCACGACAGAACGTGTGCTATCATGATTTCAAAATGAGTATCTAAACCATATCAATTAAATAAATTAAGTATTCTTTGTTGGCTTTAATCGAGTTTATTTCACTCTCAATCGCTAGACACAAAGTAGCTTTGTTCCTAGAAGGTTAGGATTAGAGAAGAATATTATTGCTCAAGAAGTCATCCACTCAATGAGAAATATGAGAGGCAACAAACTTGTCCTTTCTCTCTGTATCTTTTTATTATTTTTATAGAAAAATTGCTCATTTGGTATAGTCGGATTAATAAAGATGGCCCACTTATTATACACTTATTTTTTTGTAGACAACCTTTTCTTGTTTATTGAGGCATCTTTGGACTAAAAGGAAGTGATTAAGAGGTACTTGGATAAGCATCTCAAGTCAACAAATCAGTCATAGCAAATCTAGAGTTTTCTTCTCCAGAATTGTTAATCATAGTCTGGCATACCATCTTAGTGAGAAACTTGGTTTTTCAAGCACTCATGACCTTGAAAAATATCTTGGAGTTTGGTTACATCATGATCACGTGAAGATGGCTACTTATCAATATATTGAGTATAAAGTAAAATTTAGACAGACCAATTGGAAGGCTAATTCTATCTCTCTTATAGGAAGACATACTATTATTTCTATAATGGTTCAAGCAATCTCACTTTAACCTATGCAAACATGTGATCTTCTCATTTCTATTTGTGATGAGATTGACAAAAGTGCTAGACAATTTCTTTGGAGAACAATTAACAAAAATAAGAATATTCATCTTGTACCGTAAATGAGGTATGTAGTGAAAAGCAAAAGAGGGGGTTTGGATATTCATCATGCTAGATTACGATATAAAACCCTTATAATGAAGGAAGGACGGGGTTGAATCAACAATAAGTAGGCTAGTGGACTTAAGTCATGAGGAGTAAGTACCAATGTGACAGTGACTCAATTCTTAACATTGATAGGTCATGGTGATTTTTCTATCAATTTGCATACAATATCTTACATGGTGAAGATTTTAGAGAAAATCTTTCATGGAGCAAAAATTGGAAGTTATGTTTGCTCTAGAGGTGCAAATCATTCTCATGGCTTACATTGTAAAACAAGCTACTTACCAATGAAATGAGAATGAAAAGAGTAATTAGTGAGACAACTACATGTATTTGAAGCTGTAGGAATACACCTAATCCACCCTTGGTGGGTTAGGGCTAAAGCCCAATGAGAATTAGGGCTAAAATGTAAAGTCCAATTAGAATTGGGGCTAATATATAATTATGGAAAGACTTGGGATAAAATGAGTAATTTTTCCCTTTTATAATTTTGAATCGAAAAGATATGACTTTTCATATCTTTATATACAGGAGTTGTTGTCTTTCCTGAGTAACCATGAGAACAAAAAAGAAACTCTCGATAAAAACTTCCAGGGTCTATTCTCTTCTCTTCCTCCATTGTGCATCTGTCGTATAACGTAATCGGGGTCCAAATCGGTGCTCCGATTTCGTGTGGGTACCAAGCGAGTCTACCGGATTCTAGGTACACCCGAAAAGCTATATCAACTTTAGTTTCATTTATTTAGTTTTTATGAATGCTACTGTTACTTAAAGTGTTTGATTTTCAGTTGATGTGTATGCTTTTCACTGTGATTTATGTGTTCTATTTCTTTCTGCATATTTTGTTTGCATATTAATGTGTTTATATGTTTGAAAAACCCAGAGAAAACACATATGAGACTCAGAATGAAAGAACACGGTGGAAACTCAATTAACTTGGGAGATGTAGGGAAATACTTAATCCACCCTTGGTGGGTTAGGGCCCAAGCCCAAATAAGAATTAGGGCTAATATATGATGCCCAATGTGAATTGGGGCTGTTGTATAAATATGGCAAAGATATGGAGGAGAGAAGGTCGGGTCTGTTTTTGGTCATCCGGATCTGTGCGACCCGGCTGGAGGTTGGGGATGACCCCCCAGCCCAATACGACGTCGTTTCATGCTTCTCTAAATATTTAAAAAAAACTGGGGTGAAACTATGCATTTCATTAATTGGTAGTTGGCCATAGTCCAATGCTCATGGATTTAACAAACGAAATGAGCTCATTATGGCTAAGCCCAATGCGCCTGGAAATAAAAAAATAGAGGGGCAAATACGTTTGGGCCTATTAAGGCTGGGCCCATATTTTATTTTAAAAAAAAACACCAAAACTGAGCAGATCAGTTTTTGGGATTGGGTAATTAGAAATAAAAATATTTAGGCCATGAAAACTATCCCATTGCGTAGAGCACGAAAAAATGATGAAAATGGACTACTAGAACGCGAAAAACGAACGTCGGACGGCTAAGATACGGAGGAGAGAAGAAGCGGGTCCGTCGGACCCGCCCTTCGTCCATCCGGGTCTGGGTTGACCCGGCTGGAGGAAGAAGACGAAGTGACGTCATGATGATGTCATTTCATCATTTAAAACAAAAAAAAAATTGAAGGTTCATTGCGTTTGGGCCAGGAGTTGGGCTAGCGGTTTGGGTTGTGTGGTTATAGGCGCAAAGTCTTTAGCCATACCAAAAAAAAAACAACAATATGGTTTATTGAAACGCAGCATTTGAGGCTGCTGCTTAGGTGGGATACCGGGTTGGAACCTTTCGGAAAAAAATTGAAAATGGGCCCATGTTGGGCCTTGTCAATTAAAAAAATTCTTTTTTTTTTTTCTCTTTTCTCCTTCTAGGTGCATTTGAATGGGCATTTTAACTCTGATTGAGGCGTGGTTTGTTTCTAAAAATCTCTAAATTCAAGAGCCACATTTAGACATATTATTTTTCTATTTTTGAGGCAGTTTTGTGGATCTGAATGGAGGCTCATTTGTGTTATTTTTGTGATTTTTATGAGTTTAAAAATCCTAAAATATTTATAATAATTCTTAAAAATTTTATTTGAGCCGAATAAAAACCTAGAAGGAGAAGATCCTTAAGAGGATCAAGAGAGAGATAATTCAAAGTAAGGTTCATTTGAACTTGAAATAAAACAAGAGGTGTAACATAAAGAAAATTTTGATGATGCACTAGAGGAGGAACCTGACTAACCAAAATCCTAAAGTTTAGGATTAGGATCTGAATAAACCTCAAGGAGGTTAAAATGAAGATCAGATATTAAAGAAATAATATCAGATCAATGCAAGAGGAAATTTCAAATGGAGAAATTTCCGCATCTTAACTCCGGATCACGGTGAAATTCAGGAATAAAATACACCTCAAGTAGACTTGAAAGCCTACCTTAGGAGAAAAAGTATCCTAAACCCAGTCCAATCACCAATGATTCAACCAATAAAAGACTTAAGATAAAAGACTAAATGTTTCTGTAAAGAAGCATATATATATATAGAAATTGCATAAGACATTTAGAATATCTCTTTGAGAAAATAGAGAACCTCTCAGAAATCACCAAAGTAACATAGTACAGCTTCTATCATGTCACTTAGGAATATAAGATTCCTAAAGCCTTGCTGAATAAAGGTTACTGAGAACCTATCAAATTTGTTTTTGGGAAGTAGATAGACTTCACCTTTCATTTTTTATGTTATATTCAGCTGAAATTAACTTCACAAAATCATAAGAATATAGTAGAAATTAAGAAAACTCTTAAGTCACCTAAATAAGAAGTTAATAAGACATTATGAAAATAATGTAAAGAGAGACATGAAGAAGTAAATGTCAAATACACTTTGTGAGTGGGAGCAAAATGTAAAATGCTCCGTCTGAGTGGGAGCTATTGGAAAATGTGTATTCTAAGAGTGTTATATGCTCTACCAAAGTGGGAGCTCTTAGAAAATAAGTTTTCTTGGAGTTTCATATGCTTTATCTAAGTGTGAGCTAATGTCAAATACTCTATCTAAGTGGGAGCTAATGACATTGCTCTATCGAAGTGGGAGCTTTCAGAAACTAAGCTTTCTGAAAGACATAATTGAGCATATTGTAGAAGTGCTTGTATAAAATTTTTGATAGATGATAATATTATTACTGGAATCTATGTGATGGGAGGTTTAAACGTATTCTCCTGATCATAGACCCAATAGTGTTATTATTTTTCTAGTCAAGAATAATACAAGTGCATGACATTGTATACCCCAATGTGCTACTAATAAGTTCTTGGATCAAATCAGATTGTGAATAGCCAAATAAGTGGGATGATTTGAAATAGTTAAGCCAAGAAAGGCTGCCAAGAACAACAAAACAACTATAAATTTAATGGGAACAAATCTGATATATGATATTGAAAGGTCTCATATGATTTAATAGAAGATGTTGTCATGTCATTGACCAAGAGTCATGATGAAGTTAAAGTTGATAAGTCATCTTGACTAAGCTTATGAGAGGACATGAGACCTACATGGCTCGAAAAGGGAATAGTTGTCATAAAATACCCTATAGAGTGCAAGTATGATAGAAATCCAACAACAAAGACGCATGTGAATTGTGTAAAAGGTATTTTTTTTCGCAAAACTTCCATTACACAGGATGAAAATGGTTGTCAATTAAGTTTGATACATATAACTTAAGGCTTAACGCCTTTTATGAGATAACATCTACATTAAATAACCAACAATACAAAGAGATTGAAGGAAGTTGATTGTATATTGTCCAATGAACAATGGTGCAAGTTGTTCATAAGGGCGCTCCTTTCCTGTTAGGAGCACATGAAAGTCAGGTTAAACCAAAGTGAAAACTTTGTTACTTTTTTCAATAATGTATCAAAGTACTTGGAGCTTGAATATGGATGTCAAGAAGTATGCAAACCCTTTAGGCTAGCATACCACAGAGGTAGCACGTTCTCTACACTCTAAACCCAAATGAGACAAGGGTAAGAGGTTCTACAAAAGAGAATGTGAGGACTACCCTGACATCACAGGAGTAATAAAATCTTTAAGGAGAGCAATGACCTAAGTGAGGTTAAATTATTTTCCTACTAAAGAGTAAACCATTTTAAGATGGATTTTTTCTTTTCTGTCAATAGTGAGCAGGAAAAGACTCAAGCTCCATAGACTAAAAGAATAAGGATCAAAGATCCTTTATTAAATATTGTCATTTATCAAATTCAAGCATAAGGCTTTAAATTGGTAATGACATTAGGATTGAGGTGAAAGGCATTAGAGCCTACAAGTTCATTGTTTCATGCACCATGCTCATGGGTTCTACATGAACTATCTTGACTTTCATGACAAAATTAGCTGTTTGTGATACAATCTTCCTTGACATTTCTTTGTTTTTCCGTCATTGTTGGTGATCTTTGTGTGTATGACTGCTTTACCACCCTAATTTAAGTGTTGACTTGAATACATGTCATGGTGGACTAGGACATATAAATTGAATTGGCATTTTCGAGAATGCTTTGTTCATTACCCAATAGGGAAGTGTATAGTAGGTAAAGCAATAAGAAAAGGTTTTTCAGTAAGGGAATTCAGATTGAGAAAATATTGTATTTCTTCCATCTGACTATATATGGTTCAATGAATGTGAGGGCATAACACGGAGGTTATATTGCCTTAGTTGATAATTACTCACGTAATGATCATTACTTTATTTCACACAAGTTTGAAGCTCAAGCGCTTTAGACGATAAGTGAATAAAGTTGAAAATAAAGTGCATACAGAATTTAAGAATTCTACGCACTAATAGAAATTGTTCCTGACCAGTTTCAATGAGCTTCATGATGAAAAATGGATATTTATTCAGTTAAATGATCCTTCGTACTCTGTCACCAGTGGAGTTATTAGGGGGTGTAATGAAATGTTACGAAACATGGTCATGTATAAAATGGCAAAAGCTAACCCACCAAAAGTGAGTGGGAGAGTGTTATCAAGTCTACCTTTGGTGGATTAGTACACACATATTTGATTGATCAAGTATGGTTTTGATTGATCAAGTATGGCTTTCTCGTTAAAGGAGATACAAACTTTATACTTAACCATGTGCCCTCCTAAGTGGTCTTTTCCAAACCACATGAATTATGGTCAAAGAACAAATCAAGTCTTTTTGAGTTCCCCGTAGGCCATAAAGGTCAATTACACGATCTCATAGTCGTTGTAAGTGGGAGCTTATTATGGCGACATTTTCATAAGTGAATATGAAGATGGATTTGTGTCTGAAAAGAATTGAAAGGAACCATATTTATTATGAGTAAGTTTTTCCAAACAATGGTGAAGCTCTTCACATTGTGTTTCTCTGTATCTCTATATGAGACACAGTGACAAGGCAATACGGAACAAGCTCTACAGGCCTCAATTGCCCATGTAAGTGGGAGCTTGTGAAAGGTCATTAAAGAGACCTAAAAGGGTTCTGTATAAAAGGCCTTACCTACTTCTTACAAGGAACGGAAGAAAGCAATATTAAAGGATGTAGACTCTTTGAGAAAGAATCAAGTCTGAGAGTTAGTTGATGCACCACAAGGACGAGAGATCATTTGTAAGCAAATGAATTCTCAAGATTAAAAACAAGTTGGTTAGATCAATTAACAACACAAGACTCTTTCAGTTATAGAGGGTATACATAGGCATATATTGTGAGAATACCTTCTCAAATATTATGTGCTTAAAATCATACTCATTTTGGAAATAGTTGACTGCTTGGTTTTAGGTTTACATCAAGTGGATGTGAAACTTGCATTTTGAGTTGTAATTTGGATGAAGAAATCTATATGCTTTGGCTATTGGATTTCACTATAATAGACGTTTGAGGTTTACAAAGTGATGACCTCATATTACATATTTTTGCATTAGTCAATTCATAGACTGAAGCAATCATCCAAACAATGGTATTTAAGGTTCCGTATAAGTGGTAACCTATTATAATTTTATTTTTCTGGTTGAAGAAACCATAACCAAGCAGTTTGTGATATTATCTTTTTAAGTGGATGATATACTATTGACCAAAATAGTTTGAATTTGATAGTTCCTATTAAGGAAAGGTACTAATAACATAGGTAAATCATTGTATATTTTTGGAGTTGGGATCCAAAGATATAGCTCAAGCAGACTCCATTCTCTGTCACAAGAGACTTATATTATGGAAATTCTTGAGCAGTCCAAGGTAAACGATTGTGATCCCAAAGATACCCTTGTGACTTCTAGAGTGAGTTTGGGTATTGATAGATATCCCTAAACTGAATCAACTTTAGACTTAAAATGGAAAAGAGTTTCCATGTAAATGTTGTTGGTAGTTTAATGTACACAGTGGTGTATAAAATATCAGATATCCCTTGTGGTAGGACTTTGTAAATCAGTACAAGTCCAACCATTGTGAGAGGCATTTGATGGCTCCACAAAAATGCTGAAAGATACTTTAAAGGGCATGATAGTTATGCGCATTTAAAAATATTTACTGTGGTAGTACATATGGCTATATGGTTGATGATGTCTGGAAAAACATCTTGGATTTGAAATAAGAATTCAAACCTAGTGTTAATGCATTGTGAAAACACTATGACCATTGCCTAAATAAAAGACCCTAAGTATCATAGCATGAGTAAAATACAAAGATGAATATGTAAGATATGTTGTAGCACATAAGGTTGTTACTAAACAACAAGTTCCTATACATAGTCCCCTGATTAAACCTGTGGCCAAGGATATATATGAGAGACATGAAAAGTCCTTCAGCAAGCATAGGATATGAAGTAATGGATACTTCATTAAGGCTTTATATGTGTATGTGATAGTATACAATGTCTAGTATGTCGTACAGGTAGATGAGGTCGGCTCTCTCACACGAGCGACCGCCTTTGACACTCAGGAGTAGTGTGCAAAGATGAGACAATGTGTTCACCAGCAAAGCAGTGAAAACACTGATATGGTAGAGAAGAAACACAAACTATATGTCGCCTCGACTAAAAAGTGCAGCAAGTCGAGATGAGATCCGTGATTACACACATATGGATCGAATTATGGACACCCACATCCGTAATACCTGTAGCCAGACAACAAAATTCTTCAAAATTGACGTCATACAATGCGAGAAGAGTTGAAGAATTTTGGGTTTCGATACTGTGTGTTTCTATACTGAAGTCTATACGGTGTTAATGATACAATCAAATCGACGTACGCTCTTATAGAAAAAGAGTAACACCGTAGCATGCGATTCATACCGCATGTGCTAAGATTACCGCAAACTGGAAGCAATGAATGGATCCCTATTTTATTGCTATGTGAGTCCAAGAAAGGTTCCATACTTTCTTGATGTCCTTTGACTTTGACAATGTCATGGAAATATGTTTTAGTGTCTGCTACCTTAGCATATATCCTATGGTCATGATAAATGCGATCTAAAGGTGTTACGTTAGGAAAGCGATTGACTAATATTGAAGTGATATTTGGGCGAAAGGAAGATTACCTGAAATATACACACTTATGCTAGTGTCTGAGACCGGTCCATGATGATATTAATGTGCTAATTTCATAAGTGCGGACACTGCATATGCGAAAGGCAGTCTGAGCTTTATCTTGGCTTTAAAGGGATTAGATTGGCCATGAGAAAAGTGTATTTGTGTAAATCTAGGATATTTGAGGCAATATATCAAAATGATCGAGCTGCACTGCAAGGTTGTTTTGTGCTGGTCTCTGTAAAAGGGATTTCTAGTACAAGACACCTAAAAGGAGACGTCGTGCCCACGCGGTTACGACAGAGCACTTAGTATGAAAGAAGGATAGAAGAGAAAGAGACTCGACCCTTAACATTTGACCCACCAAGTGTGAGTGGGAGATGTAGGAATACACCTAATCCACCCTTGGTGGGTTAGGGCCAAAGCCCAATGAGAATAGGGCTAAAATGTAAAGTCCAATTAGAATTGGGGCAAATATATAATTATGGAAAGACTTGGGATAAAATGAGTAATTTTTCCCTTTTATAATTTTGAATTGAAAAGATATGACTTTTCATATCTTTATATACGGGAGTTGTTGTCTTTCTTGAGTAACCATGAGAACAAAAAAGAAACTCCCGATAAAAACTTCCAGGGTCTCTTCTCTTCTCTTCCTCCATTGTGCATGTCATATAAAGTAATCGGGGTCCAAATCAGTGCTCCGATTTTGTGTGGGTACCAAGCGAGTCTACCGGATTCCAGGTACACCCGAAAACCTACATAAGCAATTATGATGTTGAAGATTCATTACATATTTTGAGGTACTATGCTTATATTAAATTCTTGTGGCTTTTTATTGCCAAGCCAGACTTCGGTTGAGATTTTTCAACAATGAATTCTAGTCTTAGTGCTATATGAATCTTAATAAAAATGTGGGACAATGTAGTAGTGACCCTTGGAAAGACATTTTTGTTATTGTTTACCAGCTTATTTGAGAAGGACACAGTAAAAAGGTCCTTGACAATATCATCTAGAGTACTCATGAACTCCTACCAAAGGATGAAGCCATCTTGTCTAATTTTACTGCAACAAAGATTTATATGAATCAAGCCAAAATTCTAGGCATTAAAAGGACTAATGAGGGTCAAGACCAATCGAGTATGGAAGGTTGGGTGATTATTAATGTTGATGGCGCGTATTTTCACATGGATGGAAAAGCACGAAGTGAAGGCATTATCAAATATCATAGAGGTAACCCAAGTGAAGCTTTCTTATTCAATATACTGAATGGAGATTCATTATCATCATGAAAATTGAAATCAAATCCTTGAAAACTATCGTATGCTTAAAAGGAATTGGCTGGTTAATCTTCAATATGTCAAAAGTGTCAACAACTTTGAAGTTGATATATTCGCCAAACGTGCTTTAGAGATGCACTCTGGATTACATTTACTTCCTTTAGATAGTTTTGTTTAATTACTTCTTGTAATGTAGTATAGTTTCTATTGCTTTCTTCTCCATAAAAAAATCTCACATTGCATCTATATATAGTTTATAATATGTTTGATTTTAATTTTATTTAAATTAAATTAAAATTAGGGTTAAATATCATTTGACCAATAAACTATTGTGTAAGTATCATCTGACACAAGTATTAATAAATAGCTTCATTTTGGCCAACTATGTTTTAATAAAATTTAGAAAAATGGCCAACATCGTCAGATGTAGCCAAACGGTCGTTATGTCCCTGCCATGTGTCGACACGTTACCGGTCCACGTCATTATTTTGATATGCTGCTCTGTGAACAAGTGACATGTCAACACGTGACAGAACATAACGCCATTTCGCTACATCTGACGGTGTTGGCCATTTTCTTTAATATTAAAATTTAGTTGGCATACAAGATGCTATTTATTAATACTTGTACTAGATGATACATACACAATAGTTCATTGGCAGCAAAAATGATATTTAAGCCTTAAAATTAAGTTAGATATATGAACTACATCACTAGGTAATAATCTTTTTTTTTTATGAATGCGATTAATATTATCTATTTTATAAACTAACAAACCTTGAGTATATTGACTAATATCTATGATTAGGAAAGTTATAAGGAACAATGTTATCAAATTCGCTAGTTTAATAAACTCATATTAAGAACGTAATGCTATATGTCGTCCAATGTAACTTTTTCATATAACTAAATAATAAAAGTAAGAAATGACCAAAAAGTTGATTTAAATATATTTTAAAGGACCACACTTAAATTAAATTCCTTATACATATGTTACAACAAGTTCTCTAATTATACAACGTCATGTGTAGTATTTTTTTTAATGGTGATTTATAGTTAAATGGCAATATTTCAAAAAATAAAATACATGGCCACATTTGATTGAAAAACTTGATGTAATTAATTGTTATAAGGAACTTGACCTAGTTTCCTATTTTAACTATGGGCCACTGAAATTACATCCATCAACTTTAAAGTTTATATAAAAAATTATTGAACATGATCAAAATAAAAAACGGAGTTTTTAAAAGTGAGCTGACATAATTTTGTAAAGTAAAAGCACAAAAATAGTAAATCCGATTTGGAAAATGTTTAACTGATGAGTTTACAGTTGATTTAAAGAGCGAGTTAACATGTTGTAATTGATAAATGTAAAAATGATAAACTCATAGAGTCAATTCGTGAGTTTAATAACATTAATAATGACCAAATAAAATGAAACAACAAGATCTAGTTTAAAATAAAGTGAAATTTTATGATGCATTGATTTTATCTAATTAGTCGTTCTACAGATTTAAGGAAATTAAAAAGAAAAAGGAAATATATGAATCACTAGAAGAGCATTACATAAGATTGACGTAGTGCTTTGGCAAGGAAATTATAAATTAAATTTGCAATCAGAAATCGTAATAAAAATTAGACGGAGATGTGACTTTATTCTTCAGACAAGATGCAAAGCGTGAAAGCAAATATGCGACATAAGGTTGTCAGCTAAGTCAATATAGTGAAAGAGATGTGAACACACGCACACACAGAGCTTATATTCGTTTTTTTAATTGTACTACACTTGATTGTCTTGGAAGCTTCAATTTTATTTACTACATTTGACGAAAATAATGCATCAAGTTTTTTTTTTCCCAGAAAATTGCAGAACTTTTATGAATGAACTTCTGGGTATTAGTTTCCTCCCAGAAAGAGATTTACATCTTATAATACTACGAATAATGCATCTAAATTGAGGCACAGTTGATGATATGATCTCTGACGATCTATCATTGTAAGTGACATTGCCTTCGTGAAAGAAATTCTATCTGTGTCATTCATCCTCCAAGTATTGCACGCCATAAATCTTGTATTTTGAAGTTTCTGTGCTCAAAACTATCCTGCATATCTTGGAGTCTTGAGAGAGTTTAGAAATTCTTTGCCATAATTAATGATTGGTTAATATGACATTAGGTTTCCCAAATTTGTTTTATTTTGGCTTTGTTCTTGAGTTTCATTCGGTTCAAAACATTGGTCCTATAATATAATAAAAAAGTAAATCATTTTTCCATAGGGATAAAAACCGAAATGAGCTCAATTTTGAAGGACTAAATAGTACATATAACTTTTAATAATTAGATATATAGACAAAGGGTCACATCTCTCTAATTACTGATCTAAACTTACCCTCACTAAATCAAAGTAAAATAATTTATTTTTTCCTCACTTTCAATGTCATACAATAATAAGTTGGAATGATTGGATTTCCTTTTCGGAGTATAAAGATATATCATCCCACATCAATTTTTAAGTGTAAAGAAATTTTTAAAGAGAAAAAGAAAAATCCCAGAAATATAATTCATATAGCTAATGTTGTATGACACAAATAAAAAGAAATTATATTCCTCTTAAGTAAGATTGTGAATTTGCACCTTATAAATAAACAAAAAATTACATTAAGATATGTACGTATCCCCCTATTCAGATTCAATAATGCTCAAATTTCACTCAAAATTACGTATTACCAAATAATTGGATAAAAATTAATGTAACCTATGGGTCTTAATAATGATATGCAATCCTAATCAAAAAAGAAAAAGAATGATAATCTTTTGATGTAGCCATTTGCTTTTTTTTTGTTTCTTAATTTAATGTGTCAGCGGGTTTTGCTTGGCAAGGACACACTATTTTTCCATATTTTGACCCACCAGTCTTAAAGGTGCGAGGGCTTTTTCAACCCGATATACAGAACACATCCCTTGTCCTTTTTTGTGGGGTGTAAGTTTGTTGCCCCATCTAATCAGATTTTTTTTTTTTTTGTATTTTTAATATCCTCACATCTGCAAGAGGCTAAACAATTTTCATGAGAAATGTGAAGACTCAAAGATATTCCACTTTATTGGTCAAAAAAAAAAAGATATTCCACTTTTATTAGTCCAATCGGCTTGATCACTTGATACATCTTTGAACCACATGTGTACCGTCATATACAAGAGAAATTAGCTCAATGGTCTGTCTGTTCCAATTTTAATGGTATCATATCAAAGGATGTGAATTTGGTGGTAGAATAGTTTTTCTGTGTTTTCCTGTTATAGAATTGATTCATGGTATAATTTCAATATAAAACTGCGGTAGCCAATTAATTTCAAAATAGGATCAGAAGTTTCTGAAATATCACTTGAGTCTTGTAGGGGCAAGCTGAAATTAAATTGAGAAGAGAAAAGACAACATTGACTTCACATGTCAGAGAGAGACAGTGTTAGAGGAGAGAGAGTGTCATCAGAGAGAGAGAGGGTGAGAGGAATATTTTGTTTTTTATTGATGCTTGTTCATATGAGTTTTTCCTTATTCATATGAGATTTTCCTTGTTCGTATGAAAATGAGTAGGGTGTGTTGAGAGAGAGAGAGAAAGATGCGTGTCAGAAAAATAGAGAGTGTCAGAGGGGAGAGAGGGTGAGAGGAATATTTTGTTTTTTATTGCAGCTTATTCATATGAGCTTTTGGGGACTGAGTGAGAGAGAGAAGAGCTTGTCAGAGAGAGAGAGTGTGTGTGTGTGTTAGAGGAGAGAGAGTGTGTCAGAGGAGAGAGAGAGTGTCAGAGGAGAGAGGAGGTGAGAGGAATATTTGGTTTTTTTATTGAGACTTGTTCATACGAGCTTTTCCTTGTTCAAATGAAAATGAGTGGGGTCTCTGTGTGTGTATGTGTGTGTGTGTGTGTGAGAGAGAGAGAGAGAGAGAGAAGAGTGTGTCAGCGTGTAGGGGTGTTCAACAAATTCTCGTCCTAGTATGTCACGTCCCAGTCATTTTGGGCAGGACAGTCTTGTCCCAAGAACTTTCGGGACGGGACAAACCGGGACAGGATAGATACATCTTCGAAACGGGACGGGGGCATCCTGATCCCGTCCCGTCCGGAATATATGTGTGTGTGTCTAAATATTTGTTTTCAAAATAATACATGTGTCATATGTCTCATGTGTGAGCACATATGGCATTATTTTTTTTTAAAAAAAAATGCTACCCTAAGTTTCAACCATGCATTGATCTGAAATATCATATCCATTGCTTGTAGCACCTCACATTTGAAGACATGCTTTTAATTTAAAGTTTATATATTAATATAAAAGTTTCTTTTAAACCCAGTTTAGATGTGTTATCGTTATTTTCGGACTTATTATGTTTATAAGATAGATTTTTGGGAGCAATATTGAACCTATTTCTTCGTTTGCTAAGAGCCCAAAAGGCCATTTTTTTTCTTTTTACTAGCACCTGTTTTCAATAAGAAAGAAAATCTTTCAGGATTTTATTGTCCTGTCTCGATCCCGTCCCGTCCTGATCGAAACCGGGATAAGTTTGGGACGGGACGGGGTTTCCATCCCGAACACCTTTCTCCTAGACTGGAGCACCCCTATCAGAGAGAGAGAGTGTGTGTGTTAGAAGAGAGAGAGTATCAGAGGAGAGAATGGGTGAAAGGAATATTTGGTTTTTTATTGAGGTTTGTTCATATGATCTTTTCCTTGTTCATATGAGATTTTCTTTGTTCATATGAGATTTTACTTGTTCGTGTGAAAATGAGTGGAGTGTGTGTGTGTGTGTGAGAGAGAGAAAGATGCATATCAGAAACTAGAAAGATAGAGAGTGTTAGAGGAGAGAGAGTGTCAGAGGAGAGAGAGGATGAAAGGAATATTTTGTTTTTTATTGAGACTTGTTCATATGAGCTTTTCTTTGTTCATGTGAAAATGACTAGTGTGTGTGTGTGTGTGAGAGAGAGAGAGAGATAGAGAGAGAGAGAGAAGAGTGTTAGAGAAGCCATGTGGGGATGGGTCCTTTTTTGTTTTTTTCCACATCAATTTAATTTCTCTTAAGGACTCTAAACCTGAAGTGATATTTCAGAATCTTTTGGTATTACTTTTTTAATTAATTAACTACCACAGTCATATATTAAAATTCTCCCTTGATTCACTGCTTGATCCCCTTCCTTTAATCCAGCGATGCTGACTATATTCTGTTCAACCTTTTTCATTTTATAAAATTGATCTTATCATAAAGAAAAAAGACATAACCGTTCATAATATGTGAAACATTTTTGGTACGTTAATTTCTCTGGTCTTTTTATAACCGAGTTTTTTTAAAATTTTAAAGTCCTATTTATTATAAGAAACAACGACCTTTTGTCTGGAGACATTTATTAAAATTTTCATTTTTCATTAAAATAATATTCATTAGTAAAATAAACTAATTAAATGCCACTAATTGCCAATATGAAGACATATCTAAAAAGAAATTGAAGTTTATAATATTTGTTATAAAATAAAGAGAAAGAAGAAAGATGGAGAGATGGAAAAGAGAATAACAAGACAATATAATATAAGAAGAAGACAAGAGAATATGAGAAGAAGATGGAGAGAAAGAAGATATCACTTTCACTTATAATTCAATGGTACAAATGCCTTGTACATGACCTCTATTTATAGGCCTTAAGTCATTGAAGACTATGCATGAGGTTACAAGAGAATAATGGTGGAGTTTATGGCATTTACAAGCCATTCATTGAGAGGTTACAAAGTTAAGGGCATTTAGAGAGAAAAGAATCCTATGAGGAATTCTAAGAGGAATGGGTCATGGACATTCACTACATATAGTTTCATAACACTCCCTCTTGAATGTCCATATTATTGTGCCTCATTAAAACCTTACTAGGAAAAACCCATTGGGACAAAAACCTAGTGAAGGGAAAAGAGTACACAATATTTATTGAAGCTGCCTCGTTAAAAACCCTACCAGGAAAACCCAATGGGACAAAACCTAGGTTAAGGAAAAAAGAGTGCAGCATGACAATATCTCCCCCTGATGACAACATCACTTTATCTCTTTGAGTCTGCGCATTCCAATACTATACACTAATTTTTCAAATGTTCTTGTTGGAAGTGTCTTGGTAAACATATCTGCAAGATTGTCACATGAGCGAATTTGTTGAACATCTATATCACCACTCTTTACAAGATCATGAGTGAAAAAGAATTTTGGAGAAATATGTTTTGTTCTGTCTCCTTTGATATATCCTCCTTTCAGTTGAGCTATGCATGCTGTGTTATCTTCATATAATACTGTTGGAACCTTTTGTGCAATAATCATACCACACATCGATTCAATATGTTGAGTCATTGACCTTAACCACACACACTCTCGACTTGCCTCGTGAACTGCAATTATTTCTGCATGATTTGATGATGTAGCTGACAAAGTTTGCTTCGTTGAACGCAATGAAACAGCGGTACCTCCACAAGTAAACAAATATCCTGTTTGTGATCTACCATTGTGTGGATCTGATAAAAATCCTGCATCTGCATAACCAACCAATTGTGATCCAGATTCATTAGAATAAAATAATCCCATATCACTTGTCCCTTGAAGATATCGAAATATATGTTTGATTCCATTCCAATGCCTTCTTGTTGGACAAGAACTAAATCTTGCCAATAAATTCACAGCAAATGCTATATCGGGACGTGTTGAATTAGCAAGATACATTAGTGCACCTATAGCACTAAGATATGGTACTTCTGGACCAAGAAGATTTTCCTTTTCCCCTTGAGGACGAAAAGGATCTTTTTCCTTATCAAGTGATCTTACGACCATTGGAGTAGTCAATGGATGAGCTTTATTCATATAAAATCGCTTTAATATTTTCTCAATATAAGTTGATTGATGAAGAAGGATTCCATTTGTGAGATGCTCAATTTGTAATCCAAGACAAAACTTTGTTCTTCCAAGATCCTTCATTTCAAATTCTCTTTTTAAACAATCAACTGCTTTTAGAAGCTCTTCAGGAGTTCCAATTATATTTAAATCATCCACATATACAGCAATTATGACAAACTCTGATCCATTCCTTTTTATAAAAACACATGGGGAAATTGGATCATTTTTATAACCTTCTTTTAACAAATATTCGCTAAGACGGTTATACCACATTCTTCCAGATTGTTTCAATCCATATAAGGATTTATGCAAGCGAATCGCATAATTTTCTCGAGAATTTTTATATGCTTCTGGCAACTTAAATCCTTCAGGGATTTTCATGTAAATTTCAGTGTCTAAAGAGCCATATAAATAGGCTGTGACAACATCCATTAGACGCATGTCAAGTTTATTGCTTACTGCCAGACTAATTAAATATCTTAAAGTGATTGCATCCACCACAGGAGAATATGTCTCTTCATAATCAATGCCAGGCTTTTGTGAAAATCCTTGTGCTACAAGTCGTGCCTTGTATCTAACAATTTCATTTTTCTCATTTCGTTTTCGCACAAATACCCATCTATATCCAACTGGTTGTACACCATTTGGTATTTGGACGACAGGTCCAAAAACCTCTCGTTTTGAGAGTGAATTTAACTCCACTTGAATTGCGTCTTTCCACTTTGACCAATCACTTCTATGTCTACATTCTTCAACAGATCTAGGTTCAAGATCCTCACTTTGATTAATTATCTCAAGAGCAACATTATATGAAAATGCGTTGTCGACAACTATATTTTCTCGGTTCCATCTTTTTCCCGTTGTGACATAATTTATCGAGATCTCTTCATAATTTTCAGGTACCTGAACCTCTTCTGGGGTCCTTTGATTAATTATGTCTTGGATTTCATCTATAAGACCAACCTCTTCAACTTGACCATCTTGATTGTTTGCTCCCTTTTTCTTTCTAGGATTCTTATCTTTGGAACCGATTGGTCTACCACGCTTCAGGCGAGGCTTAGTTTCATTTGCAACTTTTGGTTGTCCTTCAGGGACATTAATTCTAATTGGAGCATTTTCAGCTGGAATGTGAGATTTAGTAATTCTCTTGAGGTCAGTAAATGCATCTGGCAATTGATTAGCAATATTTTGCAAATGAATTATTTTCTGAACTTCATGTTCACATTGCTGTGTACGAGGATCTAGATGAGATAGAGATAACGTTTTCCATGTGATCTCTTTTTCCAGCTGTTTATCATCTCCCCCTAATGTTGGAAAAATTGATTCATCAAAATGGCAATCATCAAAACGTGCTGTGAACAAATCTCCAGTTAATGGTTCTAAATACTTTATTATAGAAGGAGATTCATAACCAACATATATTCCTAACCTTCTTTGAGGTCCCATCTTTGTTCGTTGTGGTGGAGCAATAGGCACAAATACAGCACATCCAAAAATTCTAAGATGGGAAATATTTGGCTCCTGACCAAAAGCCAATTGTAGTGGGGAGAATTTATGATAACTTGTTGGCCTGATGCGTATAATTGCTGCTGCATGTAATATTGCATGTCCCCAAGCTGAGATGGGAAGTCTTGTTCTCAAAAGCATTGGTCTAGCTATCAATTGGAGGCGTTTAATAAATGATTCCGCCAGACCATTTTGAGTGTGGACATGAGCAACAGATTTTTCTATAGTTATTCCAGTTGCCATGCAATAATCATTAAACTTTTGAGATGAAAATTCACTAGCATTATCAAGACGAATTGTCTTAATTGCATGATCTGGAAACTGTGCTCTTAATCGAATTATCTGAGCAAGTAATCTAGCAAATGCTAAATTACGTGTTGATAACAAACACACATGTGACCATCTTGTAGATGCATCTATTAAAACCATAAAATATCTGAATGGTCCACATGGTGGATGAATAGGTCCACATATGTCCCCTTGAATTCGTTCTAGAAATGTAGGGGATTCAACTCCAACTTTTGTCAAAGAAGGCCTTATTATTAATTTACCTTGAGAGCAAGCAGCACAAGAAAGGTCTTTAAATTGAAGAATCTTCTGGTTCTTCAATGAATGTCCATGTGAATTTTCAATAATTCTTCGCATCATAATTGATCCGGGATGGCCTAACCGGTCATGCCAAACAATAAATGTATTTTTATCAGCAAGCTTCTGGCTTACTATGACATTTGTCTCAACTGTTTTAATACTTGTATAGTACAAACCAGAAGACAATGTATGTAATTTTTCTAGGACACATTTTCCCCCATCTCTAACATTTGTAATATGTAGATATTCAATATTTTTCTCACTAATAGTCTCAATGTGATATCCATTTTGACGGATATCTTTAAAACTTAATAAATTTCTTTGAGACTTGGGGGAATATAGAGCATCATTGATGACAAATTTTGTTCCTCTTGGTAATATTATAATTGCTCTTCCGGAGCCTTCAATTATTCTTGTATTACCCGCTATAGTACTGATGCTTGCCTTTCCTTTACTTATACAAGAAAAATATTTTCTATCCTTAAGTATGGTGTGTGTTGTAGCACTATCTATGAGACATATATCTTCATCCTTGTGTCCAATGAAATCATGGTGAACATCCATATTCTTCATGAAAGGAAAGAGAAGAGGAAAAAAAAAAATTCATTAAAGCAAATTCGATACATGATAAGCATATCAAGCAATAATGCTCTTATTATATGATGAAAATGAGGAAGTAAAGAGAGAAAATTAAAGTAAAACGTAACTGAATTAGGAAAACATAACTAAAATAGTCTTATTATTTTTCCAATAAAGCTTGTCTAATCATGATTATCAAAGAAGTCAGCCACCTCCAAATGTGCCATTGCATCAAAGCCATTAATATCATCTAGCTCATTGGCATGGTCATTTTTGTGTGCCTCAACATCATCATCATGGAAAATCATATTTACTTCCACATTATTCGCATTCCTTTTCATGGAGGCTTGATAAAGTTTTGCTAGATGTTCAGGTGTACGACAAGTACGTGACCAATGCCCCTTCATGCCACATCGAAAACATTTATTTTCAACAACTTTTGAAGGACCACTCTTGTCCTTTTTCTGCCATTCATTGTGTTTCTTTTTCTGATGGGCATTAGGATTAAAATTGTTACTTCCACCACCATGATTATGATAAGTTCCGCGTCCCCTGCCACGACCACGTCCATGGCCACGTCCTCGACCGCGGCCTCGACCATTATCATGGTAATTATTACGCACACTCACATTCGCTTCAGGGAATGGAGCAGACCCAGTAGGACGAATCTCATGATTTTTCATCAACAGCTCATTATTTTGTTCAGCTACCAGAAGACATGAGATTAATTCTGAATATTTTTTAAAACCTCTCTCACGATATTGCTGCTGCAGGAGCACATTTGAAGCATGAAAGGTGGAGAAGGTTTTCTCTAATAAGTCCTCATCAGTTATTTTTTCACCACATAATTTCAACTGAGAACTTATTTTAAAAACTGCTGAATTATATTCACTTACAGTTTTAAAATCTTGTAGCCGTAGGTGGATCCAATCATAACGAGCTTTTGGTAAAATCACCGTTTTTTGGTGATCATATCTTTCTTTCAAATTAGTCCACAATTCTAGCGGATCTTTTACCGTTAGGTACTCAGCTTTTAGCCCTTCATGGAGATGGTGGCGAAGGAAAATCATGGCTTTAGCCTTATCTTGGTCACTCACTTCTTTGCCAGTCAAAATGGCATTTCCTAGACCATTGGCACTTAGGTGGATTTCAGCATCTAACACCCAAGACAGATAATTTTTTCCGGTAATGTCAAGAGCAGTAAACTCGAGTTTTGTAAGATTTGCCATGGTACGAACTAAAACAATAGCAACAACGAAATTAAAATTATAATAAATAAATAAAATAAAACACCATGAATAAAAATATTAGAATTCACAATATATCATATCACAAAACAAGCTTATGCAAACTGTTGTGCAATATGGGCAATATAGAAGAAGAAGAAGAAGAAGTGTCAATTTATGATATTGTAATATATAAATAAATGTTAATAAGCAAGAAATATAAACAAAAGAAAAATAGGATCAACATAATAATAATAAATCAATAATAAAATAACAATATTATAGTAACATATATATATATGTATGTATATAGGAATGTGAGCATGATAATAAATAATAAAAGACAATAATATGAAATGGTATAATGATGAAGATTAAAAAAAAAACTGAAATATAAACTTAAATTCATAAATAAAATTGCATGATAGTAACTTAAAATTAACATTAAATGTAATAACAGAAAGGTAAATAAAATGATATAACAAACAGAAAATTAGAACAATATAAATTGCAACTTAAATAACAAAATGCATAAATAAGATAATAAAAGGTATAAATAACAAAATAAAAGGCATAAGATAATTAAAATGACAAAATAAAGAGAATAAAATAACATATATATAGAGAATAAAATAACATATATATATATATATGTATATATATAATATGTGTGTGTATATTTATGTGTATACATGTAAATATAAAAGCATCAAAGTAAATATGTAGACGGGGTGTTCCGTAAGAACTAAAGGGCGTATGAACTAAAGGCGGTAAAACCTGCCAATCAGTTCATTGTGACAGCCTCTCTAATTCTCCGGAAGAGGTAAGGATATGATGCAATATATTATATATATATTATATTTATATATTTATATATACACAAAAATAACGCATGTGTGTGTATACACAAATATAACGCATGTGTGTGTATCATAAACAAAAAAAAAATATAATTGAAAGAATAAACACCATCCATTAACGCATGGTGCATGTGTGTGTATTATAAACAATAAAATACTATTGAAAGAATAAACATCATGCATAATAAACAACAAAAATAAAATACTACTAAAGGAATTGAACATGAAAATACTACTAAAGTTTTAGGGGGTATACCTAATACTTTCAGAGCAAATTCGTGCTGATAACGTGTTATAAAATAAAGAGAAAGAAGAAAGATGGAGAGATGGAAAAGAGAATAACAAGACAATATAATATAAGAAGAAGACAAGAGAATATGAGAAGAAGATGGAGAGAAAGAAGATATCACTTTCACTTATAATTCAATGGTACAAATGCCTTGTACATGACCTCTATTTATAGGCCTTAAGTCATTGAAGACTATGCATGAGGTTACAAGAGAATAATGGTGGAGTTTATGGCATTTACAAGCCATTCATTGAGAGGTTACAAAGTTAAGGGCATTTAGAGAGAAAAGAATCCTATGAGGAATTCTAAGAGGAATGGGTCATGGACATTCACTACATATAGTTTCATAACAATATTTTTATTGATCCAACTAACTTTAGCTACATTTTTTATCCATAATCAAATGGAGTATTTTGAATTTAAGGCATTATAGTTTAGTTTAGCAAGTTTTTTTGTCCATTTGCTTCATGAAAGTAGTGAGAATGTAATGCAATGTAATATATCTATATATATAGTTGAAATTGGGAAATGAAAAAAGGGAAAATTCCAAATAAATACCTCTCGAATATCAAAAGGACAAAAATGTACCTCCAATATACAAAATGACATAAAAGGGATCGTTCCCAATTTGGGATAAATAATTTTAAGGTAAAAAGACCAAAATGCCCCTATCTCCATTCACTTTCAAAGTGAAGTAGTTAATGGTTATACTAGAGTGGTTAATCGTTATACTGGAGTGGTTAATTGCTATACTAGAGTGGTTAACGACTTTCACAAATATAAGAGTATTTGAGCCCAACTAATGAATCAGTGAAGTAGTTAATGGCTATACTGGAGTGGTTAATCGCTATACTGAAGTGGTTAATTACTATACTAGAGTAGTTAACAACTTTCACAAAAACAAGCCTAACTAATGAATCAACGAAGTGGTTAATGGATATACTAGAGTGGTTAATCGCTATACGGGAGTGGTTAATGGCCATACCTAAGTGGTTAATGGAGACAGGGGCATTTTAGTCTTTTTACCTCAAAATTGTTTATCCCAAATTGGGAACGATCCCTTTTATGTCCTTTTATATATTTGAGGTACCTTTTTGTCCTTTTGATATTCGAGAGGTATTTATTTGGAATTTTCCCATGAAAAAAAAATGCAATAATAAACTTAAAAATGTTATTTTTCCATAGTTCGAACACATGACCTATCGTCTAGTTGTGAGTCTTTGCATGTTGAGCTACAAAGTTAGATACACATATATATGTATATGTATTTGTACACACACACGTATAAATTTCATAAAATCCTACGGGGCATTGAGCTGAAGGAATTTAGGGATGTTTTGCCAATACTGAATTAGAGATGAAAAAGATAGTAATATAAAGAATGGAAAGATAAAGATAGAGTTATAGGTATAAGTCAAAAGTTCAAAGACTTAGTCACATAATTTTAGCCACAGAATTTCCAACTAATGTAAACCAAAAAAAATTTTGGTGATTAATTCCATCGGTCGAAAATCAGGTGATTTTTTTTTAATAAAATTTCGCTTTGGTTCACTGCTTTCTCATTCATCTTCCTCATCACCAGCACAATCTCTCTTTGTCCTCGCTCCTCCGTCTTCCTTAGTCGTTGTAATTCAAAATGAGGTAACGATGGTCAAGGTGTAGGAAATGGTGAGAGTGGCAAATAATGTCCTTTTTAATATTCCTATATACTTGTAGTTCTCATTTCCCTTTAGAAGTGTGATTTTTTTTTTTTTTGACCATCCTTTAGAAGTGTGATTCATATTACCTTGTATTAAGTAATCCTAATGTACAAAAATTATCTAAATAACCAAATGCTTGGAATGAGGGTATAGCATGGAATTACAAAAACAAGGAATTAATCTTGATGCAGAGCGTTCTACCAAATGAGCCATGAGGGTAATTTTTAACGAATAGGTTATGAAGTCAAAGTATGGGCCATTATATTAACCATTAAATATCATAATAACCAGGAAAAATAACACATATAATTGCACCAAACGAGATGACTCATTGCCTCAATAATTAACCACAGCGTAGATTATATTACGGATAAAGACAAAAACAAATTATAAACAAATTAAACAGCATCTTCTTTATCACGTGCTGTATCATATTGTTTTGACATAAACAAGCATGCTTATCTTTTGGGTCTTCCTAAATATTATTTAAAATTACTTGTGGGGCTCTTTAAAATTACTTGGAATTTCACTTTACACAGTACTCATCATGGGCAAAACTTTTATTTTTTAGGGACGCGTGAATCTCAGAGATGAGAAAATTAAACTTGAGATCATTTATTACATATAAAGCCAGATGTTGGATGAAATGTTAAAGATATATAATAAGTGTAGTGCGCCAAATGTTCTACCGACAATGTATGTTTATTTTTTCGGTTTCAAATATAAAGCATCACTACATGCCATATGGGAAAACGGTTATAAAATTAGTTAGAGTTAATTAAATTAGTGTAACAAAATAATATTATTTCAAATATTCTCGTAATTAATTATTTGAAGCATCACGCTGTTAATGTCTATAATCTTAATTCAAAAATTATTACTATCAAATTTTTTTATCTCTAATGAAATTTCCTAATTTCTTATTCTAGAATAAGAAATAAATTCTTGTTGTAGTCCCATTTTTTTTTAATTTCCGATAACTACCAAATATCTGCCACACTTTTAGATCATATTTCGAGCCACCCCTTGAGGTAATGGGCCTTTTACCGGGATGGGGCCTCATTTTTTTCCAAAAAGTTTTTTATTGAACCTTTATTGTTAACTAAAACAATGAAACGTCTTATAAAAACCATAAAATGTAATCTAAATTATGTTTAAATACCAAGCATTATCAACTCAACAATTCAATAGTTATTTTTTTTAAGAACAACTCAATATTTAACACACATACAATTATACAAAGATAATTAGATAAAGACAAAGTCATAAATAGTTAAATACTAATTCTAACAGTTCATTATCCACACATCATAATTAAATAAATTGTTTCATAAGGTCCACGTACACATCACAATTGAATAAGTTGTTCTGTAAGGTCCACATACCACAATGAAATAAACTGTTTCATAAGATCCACATATCACAATTAAACAAACTACTACATAAAATCATAAGCAAGACAAGTGAAAGCCACAAATAACACTAAACTTTTGGGAAAATTTCACTTTATCCCCATTATAAGGAATTAATCTCATATTCCCCCCAAAACATTCTGAAATTTCACTGCACCCCCAAGGGACTAAAGTGAAATTAAATGTTTCAGCTAAAAGACCAAAATGTCCTTATTGAAAGAAGTACAAACATCTTGGAAATTTCTCATATGCGTCTTGGAGATTCTCCATATGTGTTTTGGAAATTTTCCATATGTGTCCTAGAAATATAGCTATGAAAGTTTGGACGTTTTAGTGTTGGATTCTATGATTTTTAAGATTTGAAAATACTCACATTGATGTTGAAAATAATCACAAATATTTTGAAAGTTCCCCCATATGTGTCTTGGAAATTTCCCATAAATATCTTGAAAATTCTCTATATGTGTCTTGGAAATTCTCCATATGTATCTTGGAAATCCAGTACAAAATTTAATAAGGACATTTTGGTCTTTTAGCTGAAACATTAATTTCACTTTAGTCCCTTGGGGGTGCAGTGAAATTTCAGAATGTTTCGGGGGGAATATGAGATTAATTCCTTATTATGGGGGTAAGTGAAATTTTCCCTAAACTTTTCCTTTCTTTTGTTTTATATTTGGTAATTATTAAGTAAATGAACAAATCAAAAGCAAGAAAATGCAAAAAAAACAAAAAAAAAGGGAAAGACTAAGCTAGCAGCCCGACTGGCTGAACTGTTTAAGCTTGACTCCTTCTGAGACTCTAAAATCAAATCCCTATCCTTCATATTAATGGGTTTTAACTGGTCGACCCGAAAGGCTTGGCTTGAATTCCTCTGCTCTAATCATATTACTATGTATGTAAACAACAAACTAATTTGATTCACCTGTCACCAAAAAAAAAAAATTCCATACCTAAAGATTGAACTTGATACCATATACTTAAAGAGATCAATGCACCTATAATGAGCATCAACCCTAAGTAAAAGGTACCAAGCTACCCTTTGTCTTTTTTATATATAAATGAAAAGTTTGGGTGAGTTGGATTCCTGGCTTAAAGAACGCTTACAGTAATTTGAACCCACAACCTAAAGGTTATGAGCTAATTCCTTTACCAACTGAATCAACCTTTATTGGTGTAACAAACTATCTTTCTTCACATATCTTACATGGTATTTTCTCAAGCAAATATATGAACACGTCATCAATGATTTTGTGGTGAAGTCCTGAGTAGAGTCATACATAATCAAGTACATAGAATCTCAGGTTGCCCCGTATTTGAAGATTGACCTTGTCAGCATAGCCCAATCAACACTCTCGTATGTATGACGTGTTACTTCTAACTAACTTCCTTCCACGTCACCACCAAACTGCTCGCTTAATTTTATGCTTCCATACGATATACTATGCTCCCTCCGGTCCTAATTAAAAGATCAATTTGATTTGTTTGGAGAAATTAATAATGCAAAATTAATCACTTTACATTGTCTATAGTTATCTTTTTTCCTCAAAATTAATTTATTCTACTTATAAACTAACCTATAATCTAATTACATGTAACATATGTTATAATTTAGTGGTCTAATTTGTTTTCTTAATTTTCACAAAAAAAGTCAAAATAATCTTATATTTAGGACCGGAGGGAGTACTTCTTTAATATTTTGAAGTATTATTTTTTTTTAAAACAAATCTTATATCATCTTATGGTTACAATATCTATAAAGACTTGCAGCCAACTAGTTGGTCCTGCGGCCTGTGTAAAGCCTCATGATGCAGAAGGAGATGAAATAGGGTACGAGATTAGAGAGATAGAGCAAGGAGAAAGATACGTGAGAGAAAATTTAGAAGAGGAGAAGAGAGAAAGAGGCAAAGGGGCAGGAAACTCAATATTCTTAGTATTTAAAATAAAAAACGTACAAAGCAAATAATTGAAGTAATGGATCCAGAAACTCCTCGAATAATCAACCAAAATGAAAACAAAATATTTCTCTAATATTAATAATTATAGAGAATCTTTCGAAACTTCCAATAAATCACAATTTTCTAATTTCCATATCACATTACATCACCATTTAGTTTAGGATTTCGAATTCAAGTTCTAAAGGTATCACTTGTACAGAGAAGAAGAGAAGTCATGGATTTAAAAACTCGATTAATCAATTAGTTTGGTAACTTATAATAGAATCCCAAAAAGATATTTGCATGCTGATAGTATAAAAGAATCTATAAAAATTTCAATACTCGCATAAAATGCAAAGTTACATTTTTTTTGAGCTCTATGCAACAAAAAACCTATTTAATTTTTACAAAACAAAAGAAAAAATTAAGCGCTACAGTGGATTTCAGTTCTATATATAGAGCCACAAGCACCACCATGTTCATCACATGAAGTAGAAAACCCATACACAGGCAAATTAACCAACAATGTCGTATTCAACCTCATTACGCTTCTCTATTCCTCTTCTTCTTCTCTTTCTCTCATCACTTTCTCACACTTCTTCATCTTCAGTGCCTTCTCTTCAACAGAGCTTTGCTCATTGTCTCTCTCTAAACTCAGACAAATCCTTCCCTTTCTTCACCTCCATCTACGCCAAATACAGCTCTTCCTTCACAACTGTCCTCAATTCCTCCGCCCAAAACCTCCGTTACTTACTCCCTTCAGCCCCAAAACCCGAATTCATCTTCAAGCCAACCTCCGAATCCCATGTCCAAGCAGCCGTAATCTGCTCAAAGAAGCTCAACATTCACATCAGAGTCCGAAGTGGAGGCCATGACTACGAAGGCATGTCTTACGTTTCCGAGATTGAAACGCCTTTCATAGTCATTGATCTCGCCAATCTTCGAAGAATCAACGTCTATATCGAAGACAACACGGCGTGGGTTCAGGCTGGCGCCACCATCGGCGAGGTCTATTACCGGATATCCGAGAAAAGCCCGGTCCACGGCTTCCCGGCCGGGCTATGTTCGAGCTTAGGTGTTGGTGGACATATTACAGGAGGGGCTTATGGTTCCATGATGAGGAAGTATGGTTTGGGAGCAGATAATGTTGAAGATGCTAAGATTGTGGATGCTAACGGAAGGATTTTGGACAGGAAAGCCATGGGAGAGGATTTGTTTTGGGCTATAAGAGGAGGAGGAGGAGGAAGCTTTGGGATACTTTTATGGTGGAAGATCAAGCTTGTTCCTGTTCCTCCAACTGTGACCGTTTTTACTGTTACCAAAACTTTGGAACAAGGAGCTACCTCTGTTCTTCATAGATGGCAACAGGTGATGATCATGAAACTTTTATTACTATCCCCTGCTCTCTATTTTCAGATTTCCTCTCTGTTCTTTTTATTAATGGTACACTTGAGAGTTGCAACAAGTTTTTTTTTTCTTTGGCATTAGTGAGTCATTTTATTCTATTTAGCCTGTTTTCATTACTTTTTGTGACTTATGATGGGGTGTTTTCCCTTCTAGAATCATAAGTCAAGCTTCTGTTATTTTGTCAGTCACGTTTAGGTGCTAAACAATCTCCATACACTTCTATTTTTGCTTGTAAAAACGACTAAATTTAAAGTGCATGCTATTTTGATGTCATATGCAACATGTTTCACCTTACATTTAGTGTGAATGCACAAAATAAATCTTACTTTTTTAATGGGTAAAACCGTAAAAGATATGCTTTGGTATTCCTTAGTCTCTCTTAAATATAGGAGTTATTTACAAGTTCACTTTGGAACGAGGAGATACTTCTGTTCTTCATAGATGGCAACATGGGATTTTTATGAGACTTTTATTACTACCCTTCTTTTAAAAATTCTCTATTTTCTTTCTTTCTTTTTCATTAATTAATTATACACTTCAGACATGTTGTTCTAGCATTAGTGAGTGATTTTATGCTATATGGCCCTCGTTTTTATTGCTTTTATCCTATGTTTAGATGGGAAAGTTAAGTTGGTGTTTTTGGGAGTTTTTTTATAATTATGTTTTTGGGAGTTTTCTCTCCTAATATTCGTTATCCCCTAAATTTCTTCCATCCAAATACAGGGTAAGTGGCCAAAAGCTTGAGGCTCAATTAGCAATAATGACGATGACAAGACTTTTATTAATTTTTGAATTACTTTGAGTAACATTATTTGTAATCTTAAAATGGTAATTCTAAATGTAAGACATAGTCTATATAACTCTGTATGCACTCTATAAAAATGAAGATAGAGGGAAAAATGGGTCCATTTTGTAAGTAGAGTTAGAGCCTACAAGCTTGGAGAGGTTTTAACTAATTCATAGGTCAATGATTTGAATAATCTCTATGCGTATACTTGATCCAATTATTGGCATGAAATTTCAAGAAGGACAAGTGGTGAAAGAGGTTGATTGTATGTGAATACATGACTTTCAAACATTTTTGTCTCATCCATTAAATATTTTTGTAGCCGACCCTACAGAATAGGATAATGCTTTGTTGTTGTTGTTGTATTACATGCCGATCATTTAATAATCTCTCTCATCACATGGAAAACTTCACCATCAAATTGAATGATCAAAGAAGAGATATTTTAGGTACAATCCTACATATTTTTAACATAACGACTCCTATTATTATTTTTCTGCCAAGCATAATAATAGAACTAGTTTCTCTACTCATCAAATAGATGAGAAGAGAAAGTTAGACATATCTAGGTCGTCTATACTTCATCTATATGATTTAGATTTGATTTTAAATTATGTATATGTTGAAATATTTTTAATAAAATCAAATATAAATAATCTAAATGAGATCTAAACATTCTAGATATATTTAACTTTTTTAACTTATTTTAGGGACCAGCTCCGTGACGATTCCATTTAACAAACTTAACCCTTAAACATATGAGAATTTATTAAATATTTCCTATACTTGAAACTCACGGGTCCCTTTTTGTCGAATCATGTGTCCTTTTCCTTTTTAAATTCTAAGGTAACTTTATGACTCAATAATTTACATTGACTTTTACTTTAATTAGATAAAAATTCTTGATGTGTGTGCAATAACAAATATACTTGTAATATTACACCGGTGATTGAAGCTTTGATCTATCAATCCATGACAGGTGGCACCATTCATTGACGAGAATTTGTTCATAAGAGTATTGATTCAACCAAGTGCTACCAAAACTAGGGGAAGAACTGTATCAACTTCTTATAACGCACTTTTTCTGGGAGACTCCAAAAGACTAATTCAAGTGATGAACAAAAATTTCCCTGAACTTGGCTTAACAATCAAAGACTGTCAGGAAACAAGTTGGATCAAATCTGTGCTTTACGTTGCAGGCTATCCAAAAGACACACCCCCACAAGTTCTTCTGCAGGGAAAATCAACTTTCAAGAATTACTTCAAAGCCAAATCTGATTTTGTTCGATACCCAATTCCAGAATCTGGGCTTGAAGGTTTGTGGAAGAAGCTTCTGGAAGAACAAAGCCCCTTGATGATTTGGAACCCTTATGGAGGAATGATGAGCAAGTTTTCAGAATCTGCTAGCCCTTTCCCTCACAGAAATGGAACACTCTATAAAATACAGTATGTTACACTTTGGGAAAATAAAAACGAAGATGCTACAAAACACATAGATTGGATGAGAGGGCTTTATAATTATATGGCCACTTATGCGTCGAAATCGCCTAGAGAAGCATATGTGAATTACAGAGATCTTGATTTGGGTATGAACAAGAAGAAAGGGAAGAAAAGGCCAAGCTATGAAGAAGCGAGTGCATGGGGGAAAATGTACTTCAAGGGTAATTTTGATAGATTGGTGAAGATAAAGAGTCAAGTTGATCCAGAAAATGTGTTCAGGCATGAACAGAGTATTCCACCATTGGCAGTTTCCAAGAGAACTAAGAAGCCAAAGAAATGCAAGAAATGCAACAATTTGGAATGAGAGATTGTGGTGTGTTTAGTAAGTTAAATAGGTCATTTATAGAGGAAAAATAATAACGAAGGGTTTCAGATTCTGTGGCTCTGGATTTTGGTCTTACTGATGTTTCTAAAAACGTGCCTACTGATAAAATGTGTCTGAACTTTGAAGGGAAGATGTATTTGTGAGTGTGTGTTTCCCATTTTTAGTTATGTGATGTAAGAGTGTGAGAATGTGAAAAATCATGAAGTGCTATATATAGTTTGCTTTCAAGATGAAGTATTATATACAGTTTGCTTTCAAGGAATATATGACTTGTGCCATTATAAATGGCCTGTGCATCATAATTAGGAGACAGAGGAATGTGACAAGCCTATGGTATCGTTGGCAAAAAAGAAAAAGACAAGCCTATGGCATCAACCCTTCAATTGAGGTTTGTTATGAAAATGACTTCCTTATTATAATATGCAAATCTATCATTAACAGGTGTGTGTATATATATATATATATAATACCACTTTATTTCTTATTATAAGTTCACAATAAATACTTCTCACATACTTAGAATTGGAATTTGTAGCATTAAATATGTCATATTTTTACAAAAATTTCTAACTTTGTCCTCATTTAAAAATAGGTGCTAATATAATATTTTATGCATTATAAATATTCTTTCTCATCTTCCCTCTTTCCAACATAGTAGTAAAATAGTCGTAGTAGCATTAATTAATTCCAAACTAAACTTATATTTAGGAATAAAAAATTTGAGGTATTTAGACTTAGGATAAACAGCAATTGTACAATTGTAAACCAGATTATTGTTATCGGGAATTGACAAGTGTTCTTATGAAATTAAAAAAAAAAAAGTCATTAGCAACTAAGTTATTAAGATTTACAATTTTCTTATAATGAAGTGATAACAATTACCCTTTAAAAATTAACAACTTCCTTACATAATGATGCCAAGTTAGCTGGTAGGGATTTAACAATTGCCCTGATGTTTGATGAAACACACAACCATCGACAGCGAAGCTAACAAGGGTTCACTCATTGTTATAGAGAATTAATAACAAGAATAATGGGTTAATACAATTTTTTGTCTTTGATTTTTCCCAAATTTTGGTGTTAGTCTGTCAAATTTCAAACAATAGGTTTTGATATCTCAAATTTCATTTTATTTAAGACATTAGTCTCCATAAGTTAATAAAAAATTGAATCATTTTATTCCTCGAATGATCAAAGCCTCTTATTTAAAACTTGAGAGACCAAAAACAAAAGGGTTAAGGGTCAAAAATACACATATGATTTTGTCAAAAGTTCATCCAACACCAAATGTTTTTTTTTTTGGACTAAAAATACACATGACCTTTCAAATTGGATCAAAAATACACATTTACAGTTAAATTAAGGTCAAAAGTGTACATGTGATTCTGTAAAAAGGTTCGTCTAGCAACATGCACGTCTTTTTGAAATATAACTGTAAGTGTGACTTTCGATCTAATTTGAAAACTCATGTGTATTTTTGGTCCAAAAAAAAAAAACATTTGATACTGGATGAACTTTTGAAAAAATCATATGTGTATTTTTGACCCCTAACCCAAAGCAAAATGAACACAAATATTAGGGACTTAAAGATTATATTAACCAAGTAATAATTTAAAAATTAATAGCACTGTTATATGCATTGCATATAAAAACATATATTATATTATTTTGTTTGGAGTGACTCTTAAAATTTTGAATGGTGCTTGTTAATTCATTATAGTAAAGATGTAGGTTCTGAAGGGCTTGTTGCTTATGAAATTTCCACATTTTATCTGACTTTTTTGTGTGGAATTAGCTAGCTCACTTCCATGGTAGTTCAATGCCATTCTCCCAAAATACAATTTTCTAAACCTCTTTTATAACTCACGTAAAAACAACACTTTCTAGATGTATTACTCCCTCATGTCGTTATTTTAAAAAGGGTAAATGCGCAGATTTAGCATCTAACAATTATACAAATCGTACCAATCATAAATAACAATTTTGAGGTACAGATTTAGTATTAATCAAATAAAAATGGTGTATTCCGTTAATTAGCCATTAGAACCAATAAAAGTCACATGTCATTTTGTGACCCCCCCCCCCCCCCACTTCACGATTTTTAAGCTGTTCTAACAGTTGGTTAATGAAATTTCTAACGGTTGGTCCTTTTTATAAAGTCCTAATTAATCAATATTCCCTACACGTCAAGGAGCTTCTTCCTGATGTGTCACCCTTAGCACGTTCCCATGTTTTCTCAGTTCAGTAGTGTCTCTCTATGTGTAACAATGACTTTGAATTTTAACAACGTTTATCAAGCAAATGGCACCTCTCAATTAGGTACCAACATTTCCTGCACATTTCATGCTTTAGATAAAAATAGAAGAAAAAGTCAAAGCAAGTTCATTTTCAATTTTCAAATCAAATTTGTCCACTCATATGTAAGAACAATTATGTTTCGTGTTCAAACTGTATATATTAAATGTATCATACGTGTTTAGTTAACACATAATAATTGTATAGTATATTATATTATATCTATAGAGTAGTATTTTTTGAACGTTAATGTATTTACTATTTTGATTAGATTTAATTACAAAATGAAAATCAAAGATAACGAAGTCATAATACTAATGCAACATGTATTATTTATGAGTCATAAGCAGTTACGCTTATTCTGTAGACTCTATACAATGAATGGGAAAATGCTTCTAATAAATAATTATTATAATATTAATTTAGTTATATGTGTGTTATTATAAATAGTATAAATTATATAACATTTGGATTAGATTATATTCAACAGTAAAAAAAGTAAGAGAAGCCATGATATGTTTATTTTGACTTCAATGAACCTGGCTTTGCATTTTGCTTTACCACAGGATTAGCGTCACAAGCTGAATATAGTGAGATAGAAGAAATGTGCCAAGTTAAGGATGAATGATTGAATTCACTTTCAATGTTGAAACACTTGGCGCACTTCAACACTTTCACCTAACTCCACACCTAAAAGTTATGGTTTTTATGTATGTATTCTTATTCAAACCTCCAATAAAGAAAAAAGGATATATATTTCTAGGATTTCGTGCACCACTTTTAAGCCCATGCTACAGGGTTAATTGATTGACCTCTTGTAGTTTGACCACACAATTTCAGTTTTTGATACAAACGAGCATTGACTCGCAGTGCGCTGCGCGGACTAAACTGATTAATGAATTCAACTGATGCAATAGTGACAACCAATGTTCAAAAAACCGGAACGGGCATCAAATCGGGTGAGGCACTGGTTAAGGGTCAATGGTCGGGTCAGGGTCGGACCGGGTCAAACCGGATTATATTAAAATAATAAAATTTTATTGATATTAACATTAATAATCACTAATATCAAAATGTAAATGTAGATAGGTATGCATGATTCATCAAATATGAATATTTTAATGTTTCTATAGAGGGAAAAAGAGAAAATATTAGTTGATTACACATAAAAATAAATATTATTCTACAATCCACAGACTAAAATACAAATATTAAGAGCAACAACAATTAAATATTAAGAATATGCAAGTAAAATAACATTTAAAGTATTATAGTTTCCTAATTTCTAAAATTGAGTTAAGTGAAAATTAGTAATTAGGTGAATTATAATAAAATATTTTTTTTTAAAAAAGTGCCAACCCAGTTCAACCACCGGGTTGGTGGTTGAACCATCCGGGTTGGCCGGTTCGACCGTCGTTTGACCCGGCCATTGACCGGGTCAAACTCCAGTCCGGGTTTTCGCCTTGCACGGACCGGACCAGCGCCCGGTTCCCGGTTGAACCGGCCGGTCCGGTCTGGGTTTTTCATCATTGGTGACAACACACTACTATTAATGACCAGCATTCTATTTCATAATGAATAAAGCTATTATCCCCCTTATACAGAAGAGCATTTAACAAAAAAAGGCCAAATATAGAGACATAATTGGATTAACACTAGTCCAGTTTGCAGATCATTAGAATAACATCCTACAAAAGAAAATAAGGGCGTTTCACAAAAACTTGAGGGTATACAGGTGCTCCATTATGACTCCAGGAAATATCCATTTAGCATCCTTGATCTTTGTACTGGACGTGCATTTAACTATGATAAAGCATTGATCTCACATAGCAATAATTCCGCTGCAGTTAAAACATTATTGCAACATGTACAAATGAAGGTGAACAAGATTTCAAAATATTACAAATAGATTACTTATATGTAAGGTAACCAAGTAAATCAAAACAAAAACACAAATGTAACCTTTAAAAAAATATCCAATGTTGTTCATGGTGCGGATATGTAAAAACTTACCTTAAAAGAACATGACTAAGAGATAATCAATTATCCTCGCCATTCAAATTACAAAACACCTCTCTATATACAACATTTTCTGTTTTCCTAGCCTGATTCTGAGTATCATCACCCAAAACAACTTTTAGGCCTTCCATGCTTCTAACCCTTAACAAAGCAACATACAACTGACCATGTGTGAACACTAGTTTAGATAAGAATAGACCTACATGATGTAAAGATTGGCCTTGGCTTTTATTAATAGTCATCACAAATGAAAGAATTAATGAGAATTGTCTTCTTTTCATGCTGAACGGCATGCTATTATTTGATGGATTCATGTCCATTCAATGGATCAATACCTGCTGGTTTGGATAAGAGAACCATTTAAAGTAACTACTTCAATAATTCTTCATTTATCAGCCTTTCGATTTTGTGCTTCAGAACAAAGCAATCTTGGATCTCATGTCCAAAAAAAACTCTATGGTAAGGGCAATCCCCTACACGATCTACTTCATGTGGATGCTTAGAGTCTAGCAACTCAATGAGATTTAGTGTTCTTCTCTAACATGTGACCAACCTATGTCACAATTAATTGAGTCCCATTATAAAGACCATTAGCCTTGCCAATATTTTGCAAAAGCATTATAGGACAACCAACCTTCAATGACATCTTGTGGGCAAGCATGCCACAACAATTAATTGTGTTAAGGAATTCGGTTGTGTGTATTTCACCAAAGCAATCATTGTTCTGACATTCCTTAAAAACACTATCACAACTAAAGTATTCGAAGGCTCACCAAATAATTTCACAAATATGAAATCGTCTACTCTTTTGAAAGCTTCAGTTGTAGGTGCCAAGATTGCCCTATCATTAAAATTTTCATTATTTATAATGTTACCAAGAAAATTTGTATAAGTTGGATCAATGGTCGCATTGATTGCGTCACTATGACCATCCAACAACAACTGAGGTAGTATATCAATCTTTGCTTCGCCATCGCCATTACCAACATTTAATAATCATTTAGCAAAAGCCCTCAAGCTCTCTTGATCTTGGTTAGATGAATGCGAAGATAAACGCACGTTAGGGGTTAATGAAAAAACCTTGCATTGATTCCAAAGATGTGACGAACTAATACATGCATTTATAATGGTTGCTCTAGAACCCTTTGGAATTACTGGGAGAATTTGACAAAAATCACCTCCCATTAAAACACACTTATCACCAAAAGGTCTATAACAATGCAAAATATCCCTCATTGTTCTATCAAAAGCTTCAATACAATACCTTTGGACCATTGGAGCTTCATCCCATATAATCAATTTTGTTTCACTGAGTAACGTAGCCAAAGAAGAACCTTGACTGATAGAACAAAAGATATCTTTGGTTATTTGAATTGGGATAGCAAATCTGGGGTGAGCTGTCCAATCAAATGGTAATAAAGTTACAGCAATTCTGCTAGAGGCAACATTAATGACAATATCTCCCTTGGCACTAATTGTTGAAGCCAACCCATTCTATAAAAAAAGTTTTACTAGTCCCACCATACCCATATACGAAAAAAAGGCTCCACTTCGGTTGTCCAAAGTGGAGAGAACATCATAAAAAGTTTCCTTCTATTCATCGATAAGTTTATGAGTCATTTTCTCATATTGTTCTTGGAGAGCAATACGATTTGTTGAAGTATCAACTGATTTGAAACATCAAATATCTGATTTGTAGATGGCAGAGAAAGCATAGGGAAATCATTCAGAGTCCTCCCTTTTTTCCAACAAAGACTGAATATCTTGTAATGCAGCCTACTCCTTGTCAAATTATGACACTTGCACACCTAATGAATTGAAATGAATAAATGAGCTAAAATAAAGTAATCCAAACACAAACAAAGAAAATCTACCATTAAAAACATACTAGATTGCAACACCTCATTTCGTGGCACATACAATAAATCTTTAGACAATAACGTAGAAGTCTCTGCTCACACGAATTCAAGACAATTTAAGCTAGAACAGAGAAGCATACTGACAAACATTTGCTTAAGAAGTGCATTTGATGCCCATACCACAGCCTCTTTAGTCGTCATTACATATTCTCTGTCGTTGTCGACTAACCCACGGGCAAAAATGTAGCATGGATTACACCATCAGTAGTCCTAATGTCCTTAAATGACCTAGGCCCTCTAACCTTTGTCAGCAGTATTCGTAGATAGTACAACTCTCCACATGACAGTGAAACATAAGTAATCCTCCCTATAGCATGTCCTCGTTTCCTTTTCTTTCAAGCACAATTGATGCGCTCATAAACGTAATGTCGTGGGAATTCGTAACATAGAAGTGTTCTAGCAAGATCTTCAGCTTCATTCTTCTTCATCCAAAAAAGGAATTGAGACTCAGCAACCCTAACTTTGTGTAACAAATCACCAACATCGTCAGTGTTCAAATATATTATAGACTACTGATTCGATAGATGAAAACATAACCTCTTAATAGCAGGGTTTCTATGTGTATATCAAATGCAAATATCCTTCAAGCTACCCCACATGGTGAAATGTATCTAAAGTTGTAATATTTCTTAATCTTATCAACAATCTGATTTGAATTGGGTCCTTCACCATTGTCATTTATTGAAGCAACAACTTGATCATGCCCTTTGCTAATGTACTTGAATAAGTATTTAATAGCAATTGACTAGTTACATTTTTCTATGTTAGTATTCGCTTCAGATATGTAAAGCAAGGTTTGATTATATGGGACAACATAACTGTTGTCCAGTGGGATTCCCTTCACTCTTATCCTCCTTCCATCTTCCCTCTTACGATATGTAGGAAAGCCATCATCGTCAATGGTAGTCTTTTCAGAAAATTGTTTATACATTGTGCTTTCCTATTCATTGTCTATGTCTTCAGGCTCCTTTACTTGTCACTTGGTTTTAGCCATAATAATATATGAGCGTGAGGAAGACCTCTTTTTTTAGATTCAATGGTATATACATGTGCAAAAATGAAGTTATAATTAATACATCAACTTATCATTAGTTTCATCAATGGAATACAATAACTAATAGCCAACATTATAAAAACACAAACTTGCTTGAACTTCACCAAAAATCTCTTTATCTTTTATAGTTCTCATGAACTTCTTCAATTTAATGCGAAACACCCTCGCCATAACATCAGCTCAATTTGTAGGTGAAACATCATTTAAATTGCAGTAGTCTTTCATCTCTAGCCAAGTTGGATTATAAGTAAAATTAATAAACAACTTTGGGTACCCAAATGTCCCACACAAAGCCATGGCATTCTGGTAGTTCTATAACATATATCTCGCACCACTTGTAAAAGATGACGGCAAGATTATCCACTTTCTAGTGGACAGAGCACTCCTCTCACCACTGACTAATGGTTCAGAAAGACATTGATACAAATCCACCCTTAACTCTTTCTGATGTGTCTTTACCCGCAAACCATTTGAGATTCCATCATTATGTATGCATCAACCGTAAACTACTGTAGGAATCTATCGGAATGTAAAATGGTCCATAGCTCATCATCTCTAAACATAACCCTATAACCAAAATATTCACTTATACTAACCCTTTTTTCTTCTTCGTCTTACTAAAGGTCTCTTCACGATGTTCAACATCATCTCTATAACCGTCCTCACCCCTAGAAAATAATATTGGGTATTGAAGAAAGAAATATGAGGCATGTAACTCATCAATATGCTTATTCTGTCCTGACAACTCTTCAACCAATATATCACTTGACCAAATTGATATCAATTTTGCCAATTATCAAAGCAACAACCTCTAGTGTAGATGGCAAATTATAATTATGACTATCACTATTTTTGCCACCAATCCCGTAACTTAAGATCTCTGTGTTAACCATCCCTGATTATAGTTGATGCCATTCAATATTGTTTTTAAATGGGTTAAACTAGTCCAACATCATCTTTATCTGTTCAATAACACATGGATTAGTTGTGAAGTCCCTCAAGTGCTTGCTGAAAACACAAAAATACATATCAAATCTTGTATTTAAACAAAAAATGAATATAACTAATCAAAACAAATACAAATATTATACCTTATAGCTACAATCCTATTGGATAACTCATTTTATAAATCATATATATAAAGTTGAGAGTATATCGGTTGTTGCCTATCAGGAGGCAACAAACTACCAATCCAGTGATAGTTCATATTGGACACAATGAAAGTGTAAGGACCAGTACCACAGTTTTTGGAATGGTCAATTTTGCCACCCATTGAGGTAAATGAAAAATGTTATTGTACGATCTAATGTTCACCCGAAAATTCCTGAAAAATGGCAAACCCTTGTCAAAATACATGGAATTAAGGGGTTCTAGTGGAGCTGACAATTTTGGAAACTGTACTTTTCCCTTCAAACAACAAATCGAGAATGATGGTTTTCTCAGAGAACTTGATCTATCAACTCTCTCATTAAACCAAAGGCTAGCATTACATACAATGCACTTATATACAGGCGCTCCTTCATGTAAGTATTCTGAAAAAATAATTGGAAATGATGAACATGCTACAAACAATAACTACTTCTACGAACAACATGGTTGTTGAAGGAAACAAGACCTTGAAATAATGAAGAGAAAATTTAACAATTACTCGAATCAATTTTGTCTTTTAAATTTGTATAAAAACCAACTCACCATTTGCAGCAACATCATTAAATCTTAACTCATGGTTGACATCCAATTTGATACATCCTGCAGTATTGTCCTTCTATGATCCTTCTTAGAATTTTGGCACTAACGCTTACTGAACACTTGTGATTTTTAGGTATGGTTCCTATTTTCTTTATCAACAACTTTTGTATGTGCCATGTTAACACACTACACAGCTAAGCTCCTCTACTTTGAGAAAACACCTAAAAGACCACAATTCATGTTTTACCTATAGGAATACATAAAGAAGACTACATAACTTCTCAAATTCCACAAATAAAAAATTATCCATAATAGAAGCCATCGCCTTCATACTTCACATCAGTAAAGTATATAATAGTAAGCCACCAATGTAAGTATCCATGTCATTTCATGCTACTGTACATCTCATTTAGGTGATCTGCCTACTACACAAAAACCTTAGACTGCATTAGGTACTGATATGACGAGGGATATACATGAAAAATTAGAACATTAAAGTTTGAACACAAAAAACATATTAGGAACTAACCTCCTAAGTGCTTCATAGTGTACGATGCCAAACTGACCATGTTAGAGCCATAACCAAATATAACACACTTGTATAATAAAAGCAGTATAATAGGCATACAAATGACATGAATGGGATAACAAAACATGTATAGACAAAAAGAAATATAACTCTACAAATACAATTAATTATAGTGAAGTACAAAATACAGCAAAGTGTAAAGATCTATATGATAGGTACATAAGCTATGTCAGTGCCATTTGTGGTCGAGATGTATATCTCTTCAACAAAGTAAAACAAACAGGTGGCCTAAAAATATATAACAAAATCGATTAGAAAGAATAACTATGTCTTAAATAGGAACTACTCATTAAGCCATCCTACAACAAAAAGAGTTTACAAAAGATGAAAAAAAATGAACTTGTAAAATTCGTAAATATTTGATACGAAGTGACAAAATAAAACTTAAACCTCCATTACTGAGCGGCTAAAGCCACAATTGACATACATTGGTTAGGTGTCACAAAAAGGTAGCTAAACAAAAGCTTCCTCTAAAAAACTAAAGCTTTTCGCACTTAATGATTGATTAGTTGAAACATAAAACACCTCAAAAGTTAACATTAAAAAGATATTAAACAACTATAAGCCGACAGAGGCATACAAAAGCAAGTGAGATACAATTCCAAATAACCAAAAGATACCCAACATATTTAGACAAAAGACTTGCTAACCCAAAAAGCTACATAAAGATGTAGGTTCATCTTAAAACATCTCAGAATTTCCCTAAATCTTCTCCTGCTTGATACTCTTATAATGTTTTGGAGGAAGCTTTGAAGGAGAAGCAGTTATAGGAGTTCCAGAGGGTTGCAACAGATACAGGGACTTCCTTCCATGCTTGCTTCCTTTTGCCCTTAGAATATGACTTGACTGGAGCATTCTGAGTAGGAATATCCTCAATACCAATGCTACAAGCAACAATTGAGCCCATCATAGTAGGGCTCGCACTACATGAGAGCTCTACATTAGTTTTTGGATTTTCATAAATATCACAATTAGCATCCAAAAAAAAACCATGATATGATTATTGACAATAATTAAACTACTTATCGCAAAAAGTTGCTTAACTACCTGCATAATAGTATCCAGAAGCAAAGTTAAACCCTATCAAAATGAACATGTCAGTATGAGAAGCAACAAAATCCATTTGCTCCAAACAATAAGTTCAATGAGAGAAAATATCTAATTAAATGACCTCAACATTAGCATCCTCAAACTCATCAATGAGGTTAGCCCACTCAAAAAAAGCAGAGACAGTGATGCTTGAATTATGATAATCCACATTAAATTTATTCACTTTGAACTCAATTAACAACTTCTTTCCAATGAATTTTGTCAAAATCATATAGAAAATCATATGAACAGTCCTCTTGAAAATAAGCTTGAATATTAATACATCACCTCCAAATAAAAGAAGTCATAACATACATATTTGATGTCATATGATATTACAACCTTATCAAATTTAGCTTTCAACTCTAATGCAATAGAACCAATAAGGTGACCAACAACTTTGTCAAAGAAAACTACTGAAGTCCTACCAGAATCATCTTTATAGTATAGCGAACCTTGAATCTGCATAATTGAAGGGTCTTTAGTCAACCACATCTAATGGCATTTTTATCATCAACATCTATCAAACCGATTTGGAATTCTCTGACTTTAACTTATTGCCACATTTTGAACAATCATACATCCAACCATGGCAGTCTCAAGTTTAATGATCTCACAATAAATGACAGTCTTGAAAAATATTGAAATAGATATTTCAAATAAGATAGATATATAAATAAAGGAAGGAAACTTATATTCGTATAAGTCGTCACCACTTCCTGGTGTTGAATGTCAATAATCTCGGCCATATGATTGCAGCGCATCATGGTGTATGAAAATTGAACCCAACCATGGTCTAGAGCATAGTGTTGGGTTATACTAACCATTGAAGAGGGCGACTCCTTGGTGCTAAATAATCATGATTTAAAAAGGGTTAAAAACGTTCACATGGTTCAGAAAAATACACATAGAACGGTATCCTTCCACTTTGTACCTTTAAATAAAATGCCTAACCTCAAGGCACTTTTCATTGATGGATACTTTTGTAGTATAGTATGAGCTACACACCTCAAGCAAACCTGAAAAAAATATAATAAGGGAGAATTGAGATCATATGAAACTTATGATACAACACATTTAAAAAAATTATGCTATTTTTTAACTAACCTCCTCATCAAAAGTAATGCGTGCAAGCTGAGTTATCATCACAATAGGAGGCTCAAGCTTGGTGAAGTCTATAAGACAGACATTGATCGCACACTAATCATACAAAACACATTTAACAATCCTACCTCTGTAATATAAAATAAGATAGAAAAATTAGCTAGCAAAACCCAAAAAAATTGGGTAGGAATGGTATCAGTGTCAAAAATGAAAAACATAGTTACTCCTCGTTCACAAGTTCCAGTGGTATCCTATTTTCTGTCTCCCCATTATATGGAATTCTTTCAAAGATCAAATGGTAGTGAATATTCAATCACATCTAGACATAACTGAAAATGGAAATACATCATTGATTATACAATTTACATGTATGTGATGGAATGAAATCAGTGTACATGATCTCCCTACCAATTAGGTAGTCAATAGGTCCTTTCTCATCAACCTTATGAATCTTAGAGATAGGAAAAAATTTATAAGAGTAGTATGGAATTGCACTGTCAACCTCCTTAATTAAGTTTGAGGGCCAAGGGTAATACAAAATTGATTATTAATTACCCTGAAGTCCTTATTGTTTGGATGATTGTTACGTGAAAGACTTTTTATGTGTAAATTACTAAAAAGGATATAAGGTTAATGTGATGGGAAAGATAGAGGATAAGGGCACTTTCGGTATATTGTTATGACATGTGCAAAGATGGCATATTTCTATCTCGTACTTCACATAAAAGTATAAACTTTCAACTTTTCTAAAACCTAGGTTTTGGGATCCAAAACCTAGGCTTAGTTTACAAAAATACTTTTCCAAATTTTTGAAGCATTTAGCAAATTTTCTTTGAAACTTACGTTTGGTTTAGAAAATTGCTTTCACTACTACAGAATTATCTTGTTGCGACGCAACAATAGCGGCGCTTATGGAAAAAAGCGCCGGTATTGGTAAAGAATGAGCCTATACCGGCGCTTACCAAGAAAAGCGCCGGAATAGAGGTAAGCCTATACCGGCGCTTGGTACAAAAAGCGCCGGTATAGGGTTTCAGTTTATCATTTATTTATTTATTTATTTATTAAAATACCTATACCGGCGCTTTCTGTATAAGCGCCGGTATAGGCTAGTAATAAATAATTTTTTGTTTTTTAATAATAATTAAAATAAGAGTTTAATATTAAATATTAAAACATTAATTATTTATTTTAATTCACCTATACCGGCGCTTTTTTCAAAAAGCGCCGATATAGGGGGCCAAAAATTGGAGGGAAATTTCCCTCCAAAAATTTCGGACCACCTATACCGGCGCTTTTTAAAGAAAGCGCCGGTATAGGCTGATATACTAATTAATATTATTTTCTAACAAAAAATTACATTTTTTGAATTTTAAATTGAAAATAATAATTAATAATTGATATAAGAATTTAAGACTAAATATTAAATATTAAAAAGAAAGAAATGAATAAAATATTCGTATTTTTTTAAAATTAAATCATTATAATAATAAAAAATAAATTAATATTAAAAAGAAGCAATAATACCTATACCGGCGCTTTTTTCAAAAAGCGCCGGTATAGGGGGCCAAAAATTGGAGGGAAATTTCCCTCCAAAAATTTCGGACCACCTATACCGGCGCTTTTTAAAGAAAGCGCTGGTATAGGCTAATATACTAATTAATATTATTTTCTAACAAAAAATTACATTTTTTGAATTTTAAATAGAAAATAATAATTAATAATTGATATAAGAATTTAAGACTAAATATTAAATATTAAAAAGAAAGAAATGAATAAAATATTCGTATTTTTTTTAAATTAAATCATTATAATAATAAAAAATAAATTAATATTAAAAAGAAGCAATAATACCTATACCGGCGCTTTTTTCAAAAAGCGCCGGTATAGGCTTTATTTAATATTATATATTCTGTTTCGTTTTTTTTATAATAATTAAAATAATAATTTAAAATTAAAATGTAAATAGATATACCGGCGCTTTTTTCAAAAAGCACCGGTATAGGGGGCCAAAAATTGGAGGGAAATTTCCCTCCAAAAATTTCGGACCCCCCTATACAGGCGCTTTTTAAAGAAAGCGCCGGTATAGTATTTTAATATGACCCCCTCTCCCTCCCGTGTCTGTCTTCTTTTTTGTTCTTTCTTCCTCCTCCTTGCTCTTTTGTTCTTTCCCGTGTTCACCGTGCTTTTGCAGCCACCGTCGATCCTTAAGCCGCCGCCGTTAACTCCCTCCTTGTAACCCCAAGATCCAACGTGCCGTTCTCCGTCCTCCGCCGATGTTGCTCTCTTGTTAGCAACGCTTCGCGCCTTTGCTCATTCGTCCCCTGCCGTTGCTCTCTCCTCCGCCACTGGTTCTTACTCCTCCGCCGCCGTTGCTCTCTCCTCCGTCGCTGGTTCTCCCTCCTCCACCGATACATGTGAGTTTCTTCACCTGCTTTGCTACTTTTTTTTTTTATTTTCTTCGTTACTTCTTCTCTGCCTCACATAAGTTCAAATTACAATGGAGGCAAGAACATTAACTTAAATAAAATCTATTCGCTTTTTGTTTTCCTTATAATATTTACAGATTATTGCTCGACACTTGAGGGTGAAGAATCCTATTGTTGCTAGCAGGCTTACTTTGAGCTAAAGGACCTTGAAGTAAGCCTTATCTTTCTTTTCTTTAATTCAGAAGGCTAGGACATATCAGATGATTGAGTTTTGGTATTTTCCGATGAATCCTATTGTGTGGTGTTTTATTTTAATTGTATGAAATTTTTGCTTTGTGAAAATATTAATACTTTATGTATATAAATGCTCTGTGAATTCTGTTGTGATGGGCTGTGAAAATATATTAAGTTGATACTATTTATATAAATGCATGCTTTTTTTCTTAATTGAACAATATAGCTTTTGGTCTTATTGTACATATTCTTCTCTGTTTGAGTTATTGGTGTATATGGATTGCCTGGAATTGTATAGAATTGCTGGAATTTTTACAATGATGCAGGTGGGTGTGAATTAAAATACAAATTCCATATTTTAAAAAAAATACAACCTATAGCGGCGCTTTTTACGAAAAGCGCCGCTATAGAGAGGCCTATACCGGCGCTTCTTACAAAAAGCGCCGGTATAGGCCTTTTCATTTTTAATAAAATTTAATTAAAACATAACCTATACCGGCGCTTTTGGGTAATTAAGCGCCGCTATATGGTCACCTATAGCGGCGCTTATAAAGCGCCGCTATAGGTCATCTGACCTATTGCGGCGCTAGCTATAGCGGCACTTCAAAAGCGCCGCTATAAGGGTCAAAAAAGCGCCGCTATAGGTGTTTTCTGTGGTAGTGTTTTTTTATGGATTGCCAAATAGGGCTAATCATTTTAGAATTTGATCCAAGCTTTATTTTGTCAAGTGAGTATAATAGTGGTGGATTTTAAGGTAATAATTGGGATTTAGAGTTGATTGAGATGTTTGGAGCTATAATTGGATTAAAAAAATATTTGGCGGTTAGGGAAACCTAACGAAAACCTTAGGTTAGTATATGGGTGCCTAGAGTGTCAATTAAGGCTCTAGAGGGGAAGTTGAGTCCCTTAATTGTTATAATATCACTTTATTGGTAAAAAAATTAATGTGATATGATATTATATATGTGTGTTTATAGTGGTAACTATACCTAGGCTACAAGAGGTAGTCACTTTCCACTTACTCTAAATGCTTGTTGTGTTGCTTGTAAGAGATTTTATAACTATGAGTAGTTTGAATTCTGTTGAGTATCAAAATATATGTATGAAAGATATCATGCCACTTTTAAAAAAATTTCTTTTAGGAACTTGTTATGGTATGATAAGTTAGTTATAAAGAAAATGATCTTGGAAGCAATATTGTTTGTAGAGTATGTGACTGTGACAATATCATGAGATGACCAAATGATTATTTGTTGATTGAAATGGCATGATTATGTTAAGTATTTGGTCAAAGAGATGGATGTTTATTGCATGGTTTATTTGGGCAATTGGTTATATTTTTAAGGAAAGGCTTTCAAAGATATTTAGGAATGTAGTTTATACATTTTGATATCCATGGTAAGTGAATTCTTTTTAATATGGATAAATTGGTTTGACAAATGAAATTTTACTATCCGTGTAAGTTATTGCCGTGGAATGTTTTTTTTTCTACAGTGGTTAGGTTTATTTACTGGCTGAAATTTTCTTGTTCATGTTAGTGTATTCATGTAAGTTTTTTTTCTAACATGGATTACTCTGTTCATGAAATGAATTATGTCCTGACTATGATGGGTTTTTATAATTATCTTTGTAAATTCTTTTTATATCATAGTTAGGCAATTAAGTTTGATTTTTAAAGAGATCATTATTTTGAATTATTTTCTAACAATGTTAACGTTTTATTTAGTAAACACTTTTTTCCTAACATAGTTAGTATTGATTAAATCTTTTTTATATTCAGATTTGTTGTTAATTAAATGGTTTTACAAAGCGAATGTTATAGTATCAAGTGGGAGTTAATCCATATAATATTGCGAAACCAATACAACAATATACATTTCCATCAAATTAGTCATAAATAACCATAATCATAATTAAATATCATATTCCAATACCAACATAATTGCCTCTATCTATTAGCATGCAACACACATATGAATACCCTCTGTCTATAATCAGAATGGACATGCAAAACCTATATCTAGAACCTCTATTTATAATCAAAATGGGTGTGCACTCAACAGGTGTTTCCCCTATATATCAGGATAAATTTCCCTATCTGTAATCAGGAACAAATAGGTAACCACTCAATAGGCCAATTGAGGGTCTCATCATGTGATGACAAAACTTGTTGGATCCAATATGCTTATGCAAGTTGTATTCTATGCTATAATTTTCACATTGTATATCTAGTGACCTTTGTTTCACTTCCTAACTTAACATCAGTATATTAGTGTATTTAAAAAGGAATATATCATTTTCCAAAGCCATATCAGATAATTCAATCAATTAAAAATTCACTTCCTACAAAGACAATTTCAATATTAAAATATGATTCAACAACACATTTCACAATCCAATTCAGTTATATCAAAATAGATTCACAAACCTCTATCAACAAGACATAGACATGTATGAAAAGTAGAAAGTGGTTACCTCTTGTTAGAGCTGGGAAAATGGGCTGGCTCGCCACAACCCGCGAGCCAAATGAGAGGTGACAGGTTGGCCCACCAACCCTTTACTTTTTTTAAAAATTTGGGACAGCCAATTTTATTGAAACTGAATAGCATCAATGAAATTTTTTTTATTACAAATACGGCAAGTTATTGGTTGAGATTTATATACTTATGCATGGAGTCATTGTCGGTCAGGTCATATATCTAATATCCTGATGACTTTGTTTGTATGAGAGTATCAGAGAAGTGAGAGGAGGTGTGTTGGGCATATTGGGCTTGGGCTAATTGGGTTTGGGATTGACAAAATTAGGCTTAGCCTTTTAGGGATTTTTTTGTTTTATGTATAAAAAAAACCTTTATGGGCTAGCCTGCTTACCCGTGGTCTAACCCGTCCCAACCCATGGGCCAGGTGGTTCGAGCCTGTGTGACCCATATCTTTATAGGCTGCCAATTTGCCAACCCTAACCCTTTTTAACCCACGAGTTGGTGGGCTCAACCAGTGGGTTGAACCCATTTTCCCGGCCCTTCCTCTTGTATAACACAAATAACCACAAGCTTCTTTTCTCAAGCTTCAAAACCAATCTCTACATAACACATTACATGTACATAACAATTCATTAGCTAATGACTAAGCACGACATTTAGAGAATCAATCCTCTCTAGAACCCTAATTGGCACTCTAGGAATTTAATTAAGCTTTCATAGCTTGTTAATATTAATCAACTCATCTATGCGCACTAGCCCTCAATAATTCATCATTATCCTAAAATCACACTAAGCCCCAAAATTTCATAGCATAGTCATTTTATCAAAATGTGTCATCTTCCAAAAATTAACCCAAACCAAGATTCCAAACCGATTAGACCTCAAATTATACATCTAATAAGATTTATCAACAAATTGTCACAACATTAGATCTCTGCATCATCATAACTTCGTCGCAATAGCTTCTAGAATCAAAACCCTAAACCTCAAAGTCCATATACTCATATTTCAAACAATCTAAACTAATTAAAACATTTATCTAACATCATTGAGTCAATGGAAATGTAGGAAATAATCTTAAAAGGGTCCACCTTTATTCATAAATTTAATCATATATTTATACTAGAGGATATTATAATCTAAAACAATTACCTAAAAGGATGAAGATGTAAAATTGCCCATGTAGTTTGGTCTAAGGTGCACCCAACACCCTGAAGTTTTTTTGGGTCCAAAAGTGCCCAATAGTTATCAAAATGGGTAAAAAATGCCCATGCCGCCAATATACACTAATGGCGTTAAGTTTTTCAAAGTTAGGGGAAAAAAAGGTGCAAAAATATTCATAAAGTTTGGTTCGAAGTGCACCAAACACCGCCAACACGTAGTGTTGGGTGCATTTCAAACCAAACTTCACGGTGTTCGATACACTTTAGACCAATCTTCATGGGTATTTTTATACTTTTTATTTTTTCTAACTGAAAAAGTTAGCGCCGTTAGTGTATATTGATGGCATGGGTACTTTTGACCTATTTTGGTAACTACATGGGCACTTGTGACCCAAAAAAATTCGATGTGTTGGGTGTACCTTGAACCAAATTACATGGGCATTTTTGCACCTTCACCCTTACCTAAAATAATATCAAACTTAATATTCTTAATATCTCAACTAATATCCCGAATTTATAGGGATCCTAATTTTATTGATAATAAAGTATTTCCTAATTATTAAATATTTCCCAATACTCTAACACTCCCCCTCAAGTTGGAGCATAGATGTTAATCATGCCCAACTTGTTACAAAGATAATCAACCTAAACAACAAAGAAAATCTCACACTCCCCATGGGCAATAAAACCATGCACTTGATACAACGACTAGATTTGAAATATGAATCCCGAAACAGCTAAATAAGAAGCAACCCAATTCACACCACAAATGCACCAAACCAGAGCTCGCCATAAACCCAAGAAGACCAAACCCGAACGCAATCACCACTAGGATTTGCCGAAAATGGGATGACAACTCCAAAATACAAAATTAAACCAAATGTCAAACAAAGGACATTCAAACCAATAACATTTTACCAAAAAAAATCAGCAGCCACACCATAGGCTCTAATCCAAACGATCACACCCAGGCCGTAACAAACGAAGATATCAAACTAGTAACAATCAGTCCATCACACAAGATATGGATGGGAACCAACCGAATTGGAAAACCAATAATTGCTTTTTAAAATCTAACCAAACGTGAACCATAACCCAAAACTGAAGGAGGCCAAATCACATGACACGTACCCCAACGAAACGTCAGAAATGAGGAGGCGATCTCGGCGAAGGTGAGAGACCAGCGAAAACTCATCGGAAAACGCCCCATGTGTTGGCGCGTGTGAAAGAAGCTCAAACGATGACAACCCATGAAGACTAAGGGTGTTCACAGGATGGGACGAGACCGGGACGCTGTCGTCCCTTCCCGAAAAAATGGGGTCGGGATAGGATTCTCGTCCTGTGTTCCGTCCCATCCTCAGGTTGTCTCGGTCCTGATCGGGACGGGACGGGACGGGATTGTCCCGCTTTTTTTAAAAAAATATTCTATATATTTTTGGGCTCTTTTTTTTCATGTAAGATTTTTTGGCAACCTCTTATGCAAACATAAAAAATTAAACAATAAAACATACCGCTAGCAAGCAGCAAATGAATTTTTTTTTCTAAGGAGTAGTATATGTATATTTGAGATATAGGGAACATGTAGTATATTAAGAAAGCTAGATTTTGATTCTTGAAGATAAGATTTTTTAACTACTACAAACGTACTATTAGATGACTAGATGTTACATTGAAGAAGAAGGAACAATAAACAATTTAATAATGATTATTTTTTGCTCTTGAATACAAGATGTTTCAACTAAAATGGTACTTTAGTAAAATAATGTTAGTTGAGTAGAAGTTATATTTTAGAAACATGAATGAACAGGTAGCATATTAAAAAAATATGGGTCTAATAGTAACTTCTATAAAAAAAAACATGCATGAAATAAGAAAAATGTATTTATAGATATTGGGGTCTGTAACTAAGAGAATGATGTAAAGGATTAATATTTCTAAAATAAAAAATAAGATACTTCGAGACGGGACGGGATGACCGGGACACCCCTAGTGAACACTGAAAATTGATCGGACGAGAGGGGAAATGCCGATCGGCCCCTCCTGAACCCAGCCATGTGGCACTTGCTTCATGAAAACGCCTAGAACCGAAACCCTAAATTCGAACCTCATGCTCTGTGTGAACTGACGTCGAACCTCTTTCCTCTCTTTGAATAGATTATGGAAACGGCAAAGCACAGAGAAGGCAGCGAAATTTTGGAACCCTAACCTGCTTTGATGCCATGTAGGAAATAATCTCAAAAGGGTTCAACTTTATTCATAAATTTAATCATATATTTATACAAAAGAATAGAATAATATAGAGCAATTACCTAACATAATATCAAACTTAATATTCCTAATAGCTCAACTAATATTCCTAATTTATAGGGATCCTAATTTGAATAATAATAAAGTATTTCCTAATTCTTAAATATTTCCCAATACTCTAACAGGAAATCATCAAACAACATAAAACTCCCAATTTCATCAATATCACTTGAGTATCCTAATTTCCCAAACTTTCAACTTACAAAAACAATCCAATTAGACCCTTAGTTTAGATCATAAGAAGGATTTAGAGTAGATTAGAGAGATCTAACTCAAATCAAAATTTCATCAAAACCCCCCAAATTCTCTTTTGTATAAACCAGAAAATTCATCAAAAATGAGAGAAAAAGTGGTTAAGAATCTTACCAACTGATTAGAAACCAATAGATCTTGATTCGGCAACTTTCTTTCACTAGGTTCGACTCTTTCTGTCACTAGAAACTCTAATTTTTCCCATTTTCTGCAAATGACAGTGGCCAATCATTTTTAGAATATCGTGTTCTTGCCATGACAAGCATATTTGCATGCTGTAGCGAGGAAGACAGACACTCTCTCATTGCGAATGTTTGCTCTTTTGCGGCGAAAGAGGCAGAAGACTTCCTTCTTTTCCCTTGTTCACTGGGGTGAGCACAGTTGCTCGCTGCTGTGAGGAAACATAAACTCGCCCCCTCTCTCTTCCTTCTATTTTATTCTCCTATCACATAATCCCATCATAATACCTCAATTCCATACAAAAACATTTTTTTTTCCAACTCCAATTTACTAATTCAATCCCATATACCTCAAATCAATAACTTCAATTACATTCACACCTTATACCTCAATTCCTCAAAATTTCACATAATTTATATAGTCTAGAATTTAGGATGTTATCCACAAACATAATCAATAGGGATAATATGACAATTTTTAAATTTAGGTTACAAAGTAAATTGAACTATTATATCTATGATTAGAAATAAATAGCCCTTCAGTTAGTTTCTTATCTAAGACAGAAGGTAATAATTAATATACAAAAGAATGGTACTCATATCTTACATGGCGACCCCACATGATGACTTTTGTGTTCATCTTGCGATGGTGATTGTGTCCGGCTAGCGATGGTGATGGTGTCTTTCACTTTAGATTTTGGACAAGTGCAAAACGGCAACTATTACTCTTTTCTGTAAGACATTTTTTTATTAGATGTTAATGCATTATTTTTTGCAAAATTTGATATGATAATTTATGAAAAAAGACCAAACGAAGCAATGTACATAACAATTGCTTAAAAAATGGACCAAAATAATAGCTCACATTTTATAAGATTTTTATTATTCTAAACATAAATTACAATGTAAAATTGCTATTAGCATTTATCCCTTTTTTACAATATTACTATTGCATTAGAAGTTGTTCTTCGTTGTTTGGAAAAAAAGTTGTTTCTGTTGACTCGCTCTACAATCTGATTGAGCTCTTAAGATTTTTAATGCACTATTAATATCAATAAGTAATACACACAGATACGTACATAGTAAAATTTATGATGGTTTCCTTTATTAAAATGTTATTGATATATGGAAAATATCTAAATTTATTATTTCTGGCCACCATCCTTTCCATCTTTAATTGACTAATCAGTTCCTTTGAAAAATTGTACAATTTCTACGTGCTTGAATTTCATTAACAAAATGTTTCAAATATGGAAAAGAAACAAATCAAAAGGTTTTGAATTTGATTATTGAATTAAACTTTAGTAATTTCATTTTCTGCTTCCTTTTTTCTATATTCTATTCTGAGTTTTTTTTTTCACTTTTCAAATATTATGTATCCAAAACTATTTTTACATTTTTAACTTCTTTTTTTATTTTTTTATTTCATCAATACATTTAAAATCCATACAAAGTTGCACCATCACCTTAAAATAATACAAGACCTTATATTTGTGTCTAGTCCTTTTGTTTTTCTGTTTTTTGTTTTTCTGTTTAGAGCCCGGCACCCTTTGCGTACCAACTAATTTGGAGTCCAAAGTTTGCACGGAAAGGGCTACCAAGGATTGAACCTAGGACTGGAAGGTAGGGAGGTGTCTTACCTCACCCTTTCTAACCAACCGACCACTGATCCAACGGCTAGTCCTTTTGTTTTTTAATTAAAGAGATACGATAAAACAAATGCCGCCGGAGACCAATATAGATAACAAAAGTGAGATAAAATGTGAGTAAAGGTTAAGAATTTAAATTTTCCTAATATAAATACAAAAACTTTTACGAAATTTCATATACCAGCGTTTGCTGTTATTATTTTTATGATTAATACAAAACACTTAAAATTTAACTTTACCTTAGCTCCAGGTAAATCCCCTATTTAACATAATAAATAACACAACTATCTCTCAATCTCATTAATCCAACTTTTTATATTTCTAGACTTCGAGCTTTCTATTATTTTTGTGTAGGAACAGCAAGTCGTGGAATACTCTGTTCATGCCTGAACACATTTTCTGGATCAACCTGACTCTTTATCTTTACCAATCTGTCAAAATTACCCTTAAAATACATTTTCCCCCACGAACTCGCTTCTTCATAGCTCGTCCCATTCTTCTTGTTCATCCCCAGATCAAGATCTCTGTAATTCACATATGCTTCTCTGGGCGATTTTGATGCATAAGTGGCCATATAATCATAAAGCCCTCTCATCCAATCTATGTGTTTTGTAGCATTTTCATCTTTGTTTTCCCAAAGTGTAACATACTGAATTTTATAAAGTGTTCCATTTCTGTGAGGGAAAGGGCTATCAGATTCTGAAAAGTTGCTCATCATTCCTCCATAAGGGTTCCAAATCATCAAGGGGCTTTCTTCTTCTAGAAGCTTCTTCCACAAACCTTCAAGCCCAGTTTCTGGAATTGGGTCTCGAACAAAATCAGATTTGGCTTTGAAGTAGTTCTTGAAAGTTGATTTTCCTTGAAGAAGAACCTCTGGGGGTGTGTCTTTTGGATAGCCAGCGATGTAAAGCACAGATTTGATCCAACTTGTTTCCTGGCAGTCATTGATGGTTAAGCCAAGTTCAGGGAAGCTTGTGTTCATCACTTGAAGTAGTCTGTTGGAGTCTCCCAGAAAAAGTGCGTTATATGAAGTTGAGATTGTTCTACCAGTAGTTTGGTTCCCACCTGGTTGAATCATTACTCTTATGAACAAATCCTCGTCAATGAACGGTGCCACCTGTCATATGTTGATCGACTAAACAGCTTCAGTCCACTGTAACATAGTTCTCCTCTAACACTATTGTAACTAACTAATTTGTTGAGATTAAAAGAATAGTTAAGTTGGTTATTCATGAAAAAGCCTGAATTGATTTTTTTAATTCCCCATTTTAAACATTTGTATTGAGACTATCTTTTAATGAAACCCCTTTATATGTGCACATCGAGGTAAAGCATATTGATATCCTTTATTTATGACCATAAGTAAATTTCATATATACCGATTATATTTAAAAGAGGCTATGAGCATCAAAGCATATCTTTTACCTATTATAAAACTAACTAGATAAAATGCGTTTTGTGCATTTTTTTTTTTTTTTGGTGAAATGACTCACTAATGCATTAAAAAACATGTCCCAACCCTCAACTCAAGTGTATCATTAATAAGAATAACAGAGAGAAAATAGAGAATATTCTCTCTATACCTAAATATTGAACATATTTACCTAATTTAATAAAATTAATAATGTTAGTTAAATTAGTTAAAATCACATTATATTACAAAAACACCCTAACTACTTGCTTTTATTCCCACCTTTCCTCACTTTCTTGTTTTCTATTGAAGAGTATTAATATGGATAGTTTAAAAAATGTTTGAGAAAAATTACAAAGCGATCTTATATTTATGAACAAAACTACCTCCTTAAATAGACGAGGGAGTAGTTAAAAGCAGCATGAAGTACTAAAAGTCTCAATATAATCACCTGTTGCCATCTATGAAGAACAGAGGTAGCTCCTTGTTCCAAAGTTTTGGTAACAGTAAAAACGGTTACAGTTGGAGGAACAGGAACAAGCTTGATTTTCCACCATAAAAGTATCCCAAAGCTTCCTCCTCCTCCACCTCTAATAGCCCAAAACAAATCCTCTCCCATGGCTTTCCTGTCCAATATCCTTCCACTAGCATCCACAATCTTAGCATCTTCAACATTATCTGCTCCCAAACCATACTTCCTCATCATGGAACCATAAGCCCCTCCTGTAATATGTCCACCAACACCTAAGCTCGAACATAGCCCGGCCGGAAAGCCGTGTACCGGGCTTTTCTCGGATATCCGGTAATAGACCTCGCCGATGGTGGCACCCACCTGAACCCACGCCGTGTTATCTTCGATATCGACGTTGATTCCTCGAAGATTGGTGAGATCAATGACCATGAAAGGCGTTTCAATCTCGGAAACATAAGACATGCCTTCATAGTCATGGCCTCCACTTCGGACTCTGAGGTGAATGTTGAGCTTCTTTGAGCAGATTACGGCTGCTTGGACGTGGGATTCGGAGGTTGGCGTGAAGATGAATTCGGGTTTTGGGGCTGAAGGGAGTAAGTAACGGAGGTTTTGGGCGGAGGAATTGAGAACAGTTGTGAAGGAAGTGTTGTATTGGGCGTAGATGGAGGCGAAGAAAGGGAAGGATTTATCTGAGTTTAGAGAGAGACACTTAGCGAAGCTTTCTTGAAGGGAAGGGTCTGAAGATGAAGATGATGAGTGAAATAGTGATGAGAGAAAGAGAAGAAGGAGAAAAACAGAGAAGCGTAATGAGGTTGAAGAGGACATTGTTGGTTAATTTGTCTGTGTTCGGGTTTTCTATTTCATGTGTGATGAATAAATTAGGTGTGTTTGTGTCTCTATTTATAGAGTCTTGTTCACGAGGAAACAGAGAGGCTTTGAACATAATTATGATTACTTGAATTTTTTGATTTTTTTTCATCACATGAATGGGAAGTACCAATAACAATTCTTTTTTCTTTAATTTTTTCTTCTCAATTTTCAATTTTATAATGATTGAATATTTAAAAACAATATTTCAAGCATTTATGATTTATATAATTCGTATTTTGCTATTTAAAAATTTAACTAATTTTTAGTTGACAAATTATGGATTATATTATCATATCTTAACATTTCCATTTTTTATTTGATATAGGGTATCCATATGAAGCTAAGAGGGCAATAGATTGACTTGTGCTTCCTGTCATTCTTGTGTTCTGCTCTTTACAGGTAAAGTCACTTACATCGATGAGCTATCAATATTTTAGGGTGTTGAACACCATACGAAAAAAATGTTTGATGGTGTTGGATGAACCATAATACATTTTGGACAATTGGACGCACCTAAGAAAATACTTCAAACTATTCTTCCCTTTGTATAAATTAAAAAGTTCTTGTTTAAAATCAAATATCTTATTCTTAAAATGATGAATTAAATTAATAAATATGTTTGCAAAATTTTAGAAGGTTCTCAATAAAGTGGAAGAACAGTAGTGTGGGGATTCTTGAGGTAAGATAAACGTCACCCATACGAGAGTGTTGATTGGGTTACGTTGATGTCTTTCTTCAAATTTCGTGATTATGGCGTTATGACTTAGTTTTACCAACAGATTCATAGAACTTGATGCATAATACGCAAATATGTGCCCAAGTGAACACGTTTACGTGTTCAAATTGGTTGAGATAAATCATGCGTTAGGGTCTTGCTCCAATCATAACGGAAAGAGTTAAAATTCCTTTGCGTTCTAAATTTATAATTTTTTAACATATCAAATTTATCAGGAAAAATAAAAATAAAATGCCCTTCAAATTGAAAAGTATCATATCCAAGCTATGAATTAAGGAAATCCCAAATCAGACATAATGGAGGCATATGAGATTTCCAAACCTTACCTAATGGCCGCAAGATCACATTCAGCTAAATTGTCAATAGAAAAAATAGGGAGGTAAGTTGTAAATTGTTAAATTAAATTAGGAAAAAGTTTCAAAGTTGACAATATGTATTAAACTTGTGAAACATAATATTAGAGGATTTTAAACCTTAGCCTTCTCAAATGTTGATGGAAAAGAGAGGGACATGATGAGTTGTTAATTGTTAAATTAAACTAGGTAATAATTACGATGAAATAGGCAATTTCTATTTTAATTAAACTAATGAAATAAAAAAAAAGTGGATGCCAAATCTCTGGTCGCCTGTGCCGAAGCTCCGGTTGTCTAGCAATCACCAACACCGGACTCCGGTGGCCGACAAGGGTGAAAGACTTTAAAAATAGGAAAAAAAAAAATAATAAGGTGAGGGCAATCAAGATTGTTGCCAAATTTTCAAAATCTTAAATTGTACGGGGAGATTGAGTTGGGATTTTCCTTATTATATTGAAGTCACCCATTAGTCCATTCTATATTTTGAGGGTATTTTTATGTCTTTTACCTATTTATTACACGTATTAAGGGGGGTTTTAATCATAGGTTATTCTCATACAAATGGTTAAAGAGGATATTTAAAGAAACTAACACATATTTTCTTATAATTTAATAACTTAACTAATTTTTTACCTCTGCAAATTAATTATCTAGTTGTTATATTAAGGACATGAAAAATACCTTTTTATATACTATATTGATTTTATAATAGAGTGAGCTGAATTGTCAAACTAATGCCAAATAATACAGGTTAATTAATTTTTTTGATTTAATTGTACTAATTATTAACTATATAAAAATTAAATATTTTTCAGATTATATACATTTAAAATTATTGATCGCAATTTATTCATCGTTGTTTATTGAAATAGTATCTTTTTTTAATATAAATGACTTTTTAAAAAATTATGTTTTTCTTATATATAAAAAAAGCTAAAATATCCATCTATAATATAATAGAAGAACGGGCTTGTTTAATATGATGAAAATTAGAAACAAACAAAAATATCTGACAACATATGTATTAGGATATGAATGAAAACACTATGTGGGAAAGAATGAAACACGATAATCTATCTATCTCTTTTTCAATATAGTGAAGCTTTACAAATGATATTATCCTCTGCTGATCATTATTGTGAAATTTATAAGTTGCCTCTCTTTATTTGCTTCTAGCATATAATATTGAGTCAACGTAACATAGTTGTTATAAATTCATGAGTTTAACACCGAATTTACTATTTTTAAGTTTTACTTTAAAAAAACATGGAAACTTGCTCTTAAAGTCATGGATATGTAACCTTACAGGGAGAATGCTGCAGAAAGACAACATTCTAGAAATACCTTGATAATTACGATTTTTATCATCATACTTAGGATATACAATCTTCTCTTTTTAAACGAAAAGACAAAAAAATCCCTTCCCATTTGCAAAATCCCAATAAGAACTTTATTATAGGTATTAACAACCATTAACAACTCAAAATTCCTTATTTGTGATTTTACAAATTGGACGGGATTTTTTTGTCTTTTTCCCAACTTTTTTTACTAAAATTTGATTTAAACTTGAAATATGAATTTTGATGCTATTTATCGCTTATTTGAGTTATTACAAGATTAAACCAAAGTAATCAAGAATATATCATTTTATTTATTCTGTAAATTCTTACTGATATCATATAACTATTTAGTGCAGCATCATTGATAGAGAAAGATCTTTAACTTTTCAAATATGTAGCTTTATATAATGATATCAAATGACTTCATAGTTTTGATGCATCCCTATAAAAGAAAAGTTTTGCCCATGATGAGCCACGTGTAAAGTAAAACTCTAAGTCTTTGAAAGGGTCCACTGGTAACTTAAAAATAAATATATTAGTGAAGGGCAAGTGATAAACATGCATGTATGTTTATTCACTATAAAAACAATAGATAGTGCAACTTTTTTTTATTATGCCTGGGATATGGATAGTGCAACTTATGAAGAAAGTTATGTTTATTAATTCTTTATTAGATTTTGCGTCTCATCTAAAATCTGACCTTACACATGTAGTTTTAATTGGCAATGACTCATCATGTTTGGTATAATTTTATGGTTTCCGTTTTAAGTAGGAGTAAGACAGAATATATGCATTGCAATTTTATAAATAGACAACTTTAGAGGTGATTTGGAGGTTAAACTGGGAGAGCAAACAATCCCTCAAGTGACAAAGTTTAAGTATTTTGGATCAATTATAAGACAAGATGGTGAGATTGATGACGATGTCAATCATAGAATTCAAGTTGGATGGTGTAAGTGGAAGAAAGCTACTGGAGTTCTCTGCGATAGAAAAGTACCCATAAGATAAAAGGGAAGTTCTATCGCATTGCTATAAGACCAACAGTATTATATGGTAGTGAATGTTGGGCTTTGAAGGGTCAACATGAACATAAAATGGGGGTAGCTGAAATGAGGATGTTGAGATGGATGTGTGGTCACATAAGAAAGGATAAGATTCAGAATGATCATATAAGCGAACGAGTTGGAGTGACACCTATCAGAGAAAAAATGGTAGAAAATCATTTGAGGTGGTTTGAACATGTACAAAGAAGGCCATTAGATGCGTCAGTGAGGAGGGTAGATCAAACAGTCTGGAGTCCGATTAAGAGAGGAAGAGGGAGACCGAGGCTTACACTCAATGAAGTTGTAAAGCGAGATCTTTTAATAAATAATATATCTAAAGATTTGGTTACCGATAGAGCACAATGGCGTCGTACGATTCATGTAGCCGACTCCACTTAGTAGGATAAGGCTTTGTTGTTGATGTTTTCTTTATTGTTATATTTAAGTTTATGTTTGAATTTTGATGGCCCACTTGCACTTTGGGTTCCTATTTGGTCTGTAAAAGATTCCTCTCACAACTGAGAGTTTTAAATTAAATTAGGATGTGCATTTTTCATTTATTAGAAGAAATCATGTTCAAGATGTATGTGATTGAACATTAAAACATTAAATGTTGACACTTCTCAAAGTGAGGATTTAATTTCAATGAAGCCTTTCTTATATTGGGCTGGGCCCTAATCATGAAGAATGAACCAGGTATATTCCAACTATATTGAACTTATGTAAAGACTGAAAATCATTAATAAAGGTCAGGCTAGCTAGTAAAAAGTTGACACGAAACTCACAGGGTTACAAATTCAAGTTCTACTTTGTGAGATGAACTTATAGGCGAACGATATGATATGTAAATACCTTTATAAGCATTTTTAAAACCCGAAGAAATACCATGACCTTTTACACTCTAGGGACCCAACTCACACTACTTTTGATCAAAAAACAATCCTATCAGTTTGAAAGATATATAGAAAATACTTCAACCACTTAACTGAAATAAATTTGGAAAATTTTTTGTGTATAAATTTGGCATATAAAATCTTCTAATCCAATTTACAATTCACTTCCATCATTTGGCATATAAAATTTTCTAGTCCAATTTATAATTCACTTCCATCATGCTTAATTCCACTAGAATTTAAACCAATATACCTTAAAATTTAATAACTTTCCAACTTTACCCACATTAAATATACACTATATACTATGTCATGAGAATATAATCTGTACAATAATAAATGAAATTTAAAATTATATATTTATATAAAAAAAATTAAATGATATGACTTTAGAAAAAGCCCAAAGAAAACGTTCTCTCTCCTTTATTATTAAGACCATAAGTGTGTATTTAAAAATTTTGTAGTTGAAATTTCTTTAAGTCAACCTACTTTATTTCAAAAATATAAAAAATGAAGAAAATCGGATATAGCATAAACACAAATTTTTCCACGAGTGGTTTAATGGCTAATCTAAATTTATATCTTGTTATTAATATATATTTAAATAAAAAATATGTCAGTAAATGGAGGTGAGTCTCCTAGAAATTTGGACTGAACCAAATGGAAATCCAAGTCCAGAGTCTCTAGTCGCCACCACAAATTGCGATGATGAGAACGCTGTAAGAGTCTACAAAGATTTTCTGACATATAATCATTCAACGCATTAACATATTTTAACAATACTTGGACTGTAACTACTAAAAAGGAATAAAAAAAGGCCATCGTCTTTGGAATGCATTATCTTTTTCAATAACATCATTTTTTTCTTAAATCATTAAAACTAATGTAGTATTATTTATTAATCTGTTGTTTCAGATTAAAGCCATATCGCATTATCATGGGGATAAGCGAGCATAATTTACCAACAAGAGTTGGTCCCACTACAAAGAGCTTTGAGTCTTTAACCGTTTACATGTCTCCAATTAAAGTTCATGTGAAACAACAAAACGACTTTAAAAAGACTTCTAATTATTGGACCGACAATCTGAAATTTAACTTAACCATGTAGTCATATAAAAAAAATGTTAATATGATTTTTCCTTTTAATTGTTGCCAAAAATTCTTTTTGATTGTTCAAAATCTCAAAAGAGGTTAATTTTATTTATAAGTGACTTTTCTCCGTTTAAACTATATCTTTAGTTAAAATATACAGAGGGATTTGAATGAAATAAATGGATTCCATGTCAAAAATGTCTGCAGTAACCCCTACAAAGTGGGACGAAAATGCTGAAAGCTTTAGCCCACAAAGATTTCTCCAATCTCGATTCAACGCATAAACCGATCTTCTAAGAATACTTGGAATTGAATTATAGAAAAAATAATACATTAATTATTTCTTTTGATGAATTGACGTATTTGTTCGTTCATATTTGTAATGCTTTAACAACTCAATTGAAAATAACCTTTTAGGCCCCTAGGGTTCTTCTAAATTCTAAGGGAATCCCTATAATTACAAGTTAATGTGATTATAAAAAATGACATAAATTATTAATTAATTATGTAAATTTTAATATGAACTCTCTAAAATATCCATGTGTAATATTTGAATGTATTATTTTAAAACTTAAGTATAGAATTTGAGGAAAAATAATGAGATAAAATGGGTTGATATATTATATATGTTTTTAACAAAACTCAATTCCAACTAACTTTTATATTTAAAAACCAGTTAGAGTACGTACAACATAGTATATTAATCCCTATATGATGAGTGGCGTTCCCAAACAAAACAAAAGGGAGAATTAGGTCAGATTATTTGTAGAAAAAGATTTTAACAAGAAGGAGGGTAGTTATGGCCAATATAGTATTTTCAAACTTAAACTTTAACATTTAGTCCTTCTTTTCTAAATAAATATAATTTTTATTATTTTTTTCTTACTAAATATTTTTCCTACAAATCCTCTGACGTAATTCTCCTAAGAAAAATTACTGAAGTGGCGATGGATGGAGTAAACTTTTTGCCGCCATATGTTAGCAGGGCATTGGCAATATTGTAAAATATTCTAAAATTAAAAATATTCTGAAAGATTATAATTTTCATTGATAATTTTATTTACTTATTCCGCATTGCTAATTTTTAATTATATGCTAATAATTTTGTTATTTTTACATTTACATTTTTATTTTTAAGTTGTTATCACATTTTTATATAAACATTTAAATAAAATTCTTCCAACATTGCATGGTATTATATACAAACCGTACCCCAACAACACAATCCAATCATGTCAATTTATTATTAGTTGGTGTGTCATATCAAACAAAGTCTATATAGTTATCTATATTTCCAACATTAAAAATAAATGACAAAAATTTACGAAAAATCAAATTAAGTTTATAAATTAGGAATAATAGAAAACGTTAGTTCAAAATGGGGCTGAAATGGAAGCGCACATATCTTCACCATTTCCTTTTTCTCTCTCTCTCTCTTTTTTCAAGCATCTCATCTCTATCACAGATGAAAAAATTGACGGTTCATATTTTGCACTTTATAACATTATTGTTATAGTATTTCATAAATTAAGTGTTTAAAATTTTGTTTGTATTGTAGTTTTGAATTGGATATATCAAATTTAAAAAGATAAAATTTATTTATATTTATAATTATAATTTTGTAAAACATTAAACGAGGATCATTCAATTTTTTAACCTAATTAAAGGGAAACGTGAGATTATGAAAACAAATAGAAGAGAATCCAAACCTTAGTGAAATTATCTTTAATCTGTATAAAAAAACTAATAGCATTATTTTGCAAAACGCGGCGTTTATTTTATAAAGCGCCGGGATAGTTTTTTTGAAATAAATTTTATATTTATTATGCAGACTGAAAATTTGCATCATTTCTAAAGTTGCAATCATATACATATATACACTAAAAGCTCATCCAGAGAATATCATACAAATTAAAGCAACTATTTTAATTAGGTAACTACTACTATACTACTATATATATTACAAGTTAACAAACATGTTAATTAATTAGCTAATTAAATTCAATCTTCTAACAAGCTAAGCTAGATAAACTTATCTGCCTAGCTATATATTACAAGTCATAATGTTTTTTATATACCCTCCTTCGCTACAACATGGCACAACGTGCATCTGGGTAATATTGTATAAAAAATTTTACATGACAATTAAAATAACTTAAAACCTAACAAATACAAACCCAATTAGAACTGAAAAAAATATAAAACTTACGTTCAAATGAATGTCAATTCGATCATGTGTTATAACATCCTTCATGAAATGTATGAAGTCGTACCTACAATCATTGTTATTTGGTTGGAAGGGACACTGTAACAAAAACACCAAATATTATATAAAAAACATTATGACTTTTACATTATGATTTATCTAGTTTGTTTTTAAAAACTTGAATAACTTATAATTAAAACCTTGACTTTCCACACATAGGCATCTTTTTGGTCAATTATTGAACCGTTGAGAGGCATGAAAACTAGTCAATACACTGAAAGTGAAATAAATTAATTTTATTAGCTAGGGTCATAAAATCACAAATAAGAGAACATGTTCAAATGTTGAAAAACACTTATTTATTGAAGAGAAACAACAAATCTTCATGAGACTCCGGTTCACCAAATCTAATAGAATACAAATAGTAAACTATAGGACATGAGGTTGTAGTCGAATTGATCACAAGCAAAAGCCAATGTGACCTAAAATGTTTTAAAGGGTTATGATGAATTTTGTGTGTGTGTGTGTGTGGCAAAAATACAATTAAACCTATAATGTGTATAGACTTACCCTACCTAACTAGAGCTAAGAATACAATGAAACCATCTCACTTGTATTCCACATATGCTTCAGGTCTTCGATTAAAGGATTTAAGTACACGTCTATATTGTTGCCGGACTGTCTAGTCCCAGAAATAAGCATGAAAAACATTATAAATTTGTTTTTCATAATAAAAATTGTAGGGAGCTTGTATACCATCAGAATGACAGGCCATGTGCTGTGAGTACTACTCTGAACTCTATGCAGATTGATTCCATCAATTGCTAATGCAATCTGTAGGTTTCTTGGTTCTTAACTGAACTCGGGATACTCATAATCAATTTTTTCCATTGAGGAGGATCTGCAGGGTGCCTAAACTTGGTCTCTTTAATCCTTTCATCTGTGTGCCATGTCAAAACCACATTATTAAACATGTGCTTGAATCTTGAAATGATCGAAAATGACCACAATACTTTCAAAGGACTGTTGTCTTTCTTTCCATATTGAGATGTGTCTCATTTAAGACACTTCTCCAACAACGCATACTGGTTTTGGAATAAAATAGTCATTAGGACATGCATGTATTCTCTCATATTTCATACTGACGAAGAATTAACTTTGTCTCGTATGTTGTCGAAGGAAGTACATTTGCTTCTGGAAGTATATCTCGCAAAGCGGATAGCAGTGTGGTGAAACTTGCATCACTCCAACCGTATTGTGCTTTCAAGTTATATAATTTCAGCATCACCCGCAATCTTGTGTATTTGGTGCATCCGACATACAACACGTCTCTGTATTGCTCTTCGGGGTCTGAAATATTTTAGGATTCTCCTTACCCACCACATTCAACATTTCTTCATGGTCATCGCTCTCATCACACATGTCTGTGTCAAGCACATTTGAACCACTACTACCATCATGTACCCGGTCTCTGCATTCATCTTCATAAGTATCACCATGCTTTGTCCATCGTATATAAAATGGATTAATTCCATGACAAATTAAATGATTCAACAAGTCAAGAGGACGAAAATGCTTTCCATAAAAACGAGACATATAAGGGCATACAATTCTGTTAGCATCCTTTGCATGATCAGCTGCAAATTCAATGAACTCTTTTGCTCTATCTATATATTTTCTTGAACATCAATCATAAGATATCCATTTCCGATCCAACATTATAACCTAGTAAAGGAAAGTGGTGGTAAGATGTATATGACTTACTCATTAGGTAGCAACCTTATAATGTTACCTTATTTTTAAAAAAATAGGCAGCATAACAGCTAAAAAATGAACATTACCGGGCTTAAGGCCCTCTCTTTTAGTATCAAAATAGATAGTCTACAAAATACTAATCATCAACTCAATATATTTCCACAGCCCACCACAATAGAATTCACAAAGCATATATATATATTTATATATGTTTATAGCATTAACAAGCAGAAAAGCATAGTTACAGCTCACATATCTAGTTCTACAAGGCAATAATCTCATAAAAGTAAATTAACATACCACACATTCTTAGCATCTAACATAAAAATGTACCTTAATGAATTCTTTGACTTGTCTTTCGGTGGAGGATCAAAATGTGAGGCAGAAAAATGCTTGTGGAAATTAGTACAACATATAAACAAAGTCTTTATAACTTTCTTAACATGTTGCTAATTAGAAATGTAAACCATTTGAAATTTAGAAAAAATATAACGACGTAAAACGTCGAACATTTAACTTTTTTAGTTACAAAATTTTAAGAATAAATTAATCAATCAACAATGTAAATCAATTTTCAAACTAAGCAATTCAATTCATTAATAATCACAACACATTCCATATAATTAATTATTCACCATCTTATATTTGTTCTTACTACCTTACAATCAAGAAATCATAAATTCAAACCCTTGTTCTTACTTCCTAAACATAACATTTATACACTTAATTCATAATAACAACCTTTGCCATTATAGCATATATCAATCCAATATTACCCATCACATCCCATTTCATTTAAACTCCAACATTCCTAATTTGTTGTTAATACTCAAATAGAACAGAGAGAGGGTCTTATCTAAATGACAAACCACATGAACCATTTATAAAGAATTAAATATACAAGCCTAAGAATAAACTCTAATTTATTTATTCTCACTTTGAAGTCACTATTCTTGACAGATTTGGGTCTGAATTGAAACAACCATATCATTCAGTGATATTCAATCAAAAAGAAAATATCCAATACAATTTTAAATGCATTTTAAGCTCAAATCACCAAATCCAAAACAAAGCAGAAACTAAAGGACTTAAATTTCTCAACACAAATCTGATTGAGCACATGCACCAACCAAAACCTCATGCATATATAAATTTCTTTTGGGAAACAGGATTTGTAAGCCTTGTCTATGACTTAATCGGTTTGAAAGCCCCAAAAACTCAACCCATTCACACCATCTCTCAAAAACGGCATTAACTCGAAGAGTAAGGGGGAGGAAGAGTGAACCAGAATGGAGAACTAAAAAACCACAACAATGGCGACGACAACATCGAGTGGGAGAGAGAGATCAAATGATGGCGACGGTGAGAGAGGAAATCTGGCGATGTCGATGGTGACGGCGACTTTGAGTAGGAGAATGAGAGCCGATGGAGGTGACAATGGCGGAGGGAGAGGGAGAGCGAACGGAGGCGACTTCGAGTGAATGGGGTTTTCTGGGGGGAATGGTGTCATCGAGAAAGGATCGAAATGACAATGAGGAGCGTTTGGGAGAGACTTCATAGAGGGAGGGAAATGAAATTGGATCTAATATTTTAAGACCTATCACGGCGTTTATTAAAAGAAACACTTTGATAAGGCATTTATCTTTTTTTAAAAAAAAATTAAAATCGTCAACCTAACACAGTGTTTTTGTAATAAAAGCCTCGTTAGGATATATAGTTTTTTTTAAAAAAATTTATATTATCAAACATAGCATTTTTGTAAATAAACACTGTGTTTGATTATTTATTTATTTTATTTAATTTATTAAATCATTAACCCTAACACGGCGTTTGTTGGATTGAACGCCGTGTTAGGAAATATAATTAAATTTAGAAAAATTTATATTATCAAACGGGGCATTTTTATAAATAAACGCCACATTTGATTAAACCTATCACAACGTTTTTTAAATTAAACGCCACGTTAGGTTTAACACGGCGTTTTATTTGATAAAAGCTGCCTAAGTGGTGCCTCGTTAAACCCCTTTTGTAGTAGTGTTAAGAAACTGAAATAAATTTATGTGAAAACATTAAATAACAAACATATACTTTAGCTTATAATTTAGTAAGAAGTATAAGTTTGAAGAGGGAAGACATCCAACTCCATCGCAATTCACTTCAATGGAGAAAAATAGGCAATAATGCATTCGAAATAATAGTTTAGCTTGTTTCCCAAAGATGCAAATACAATTTCAGTTCATATAATTTTGTCAAATTTTAGACTCATTGTTTTTGGAAATTGCAAAATCACAGATCCCAAGATAATCTAAGCGAAATGTTTAAACAAATAAATAAGAAAAAATTTACTCCTCTTGTCCTATTTGACACAGAGGGAATAAGTCACATCATTAATTTTTTATAAATTTTTTTATGAAAATTTATCATTTTAGTTTTCCTTTATTAATACATATTTTGACTTTGTTTTTAATTTTCTATGGGTTATATTGTAAATTAAAAAGGGACAGTGTTAATGAGAAATTTGAAAGCATAGAGTTAAGGAGATTTAAAGTTGTTTTCTTTACATAGAAAATATATGATGAAAATAACTTGTATATACTAAATAAAAGAATATTAATGGAATGCAGTTTTTCAGTCAAAAAAATAAAATAAAAGTATACATTTATATCTTCCCCTTTCTCTCTTTGCTTTTTCTTTCGTTTTTTTCCTGATATTTTTTTTTCCTTTCACTAAAGCAGATAGCGACTTTGATTTGCTGACGCTTATGCCTCACATTTCCTATCAAGCTTTGCATCTTGTCCGAAGAATAAAGTCATCTTTGTCTAATATATATGTGTGTGCGCGCGCTCTTTTGAATGAAAAATTATCATTTCCTTGTTAATCACTACGTCATTCTTATGCAATGCTCTTCCAATTAATCACGAATTTTATTTTTCTTTCTGGGGTTACTTATTAATAAATTGAAAAGATAAGTTAAAATATCATTCAACTTATATATAATATAATTTATAAGTTATATGTACAATGTAATTTACTTTTTCAAATCACCTATAATATACTAGAAAACATATCATGTCATTTTGAATCAACACTCTCAGCCAAGTGAAAGAAATTCAATTTATTTTAAATATTAAGTACAATGATAGATTGAGCTCTTAATCATCTCTTACTGATTGTGATGATAACAAAATATTTTTAAATAACATTTAATTATTAGATTTATGAATTGAATTATTTATAAAAACAAGAATAGACTAGTGTATGTAGGAAGGGTCATTTTAACAGTAAGTTACAATTGCATATATAACAGTCAACAGGTATGTCTAGCCATAAACAAGTTAATTTTTGGTTGTTACAAGCGTTAAATATCAGTTGAATCATTTTATTCAGATAGGACTAGTGAATGTGGTTTTGGCAAGTTTTTTTATTATATATTACAAATATTGATTATCTTGTCAATGATTCAATCTAGCCTGATGGGAAATTTCTCTCAATTTGCATAATGTTCATTTTTTTTACTTGACTAATTATATAACCTTGCTGTGTTTTGATGTGCGTGTGTGATTCTATCCTTCTCTGCACAAAGACAACCATCTTCAAATGTGGACAACCATCTTCAAATGTGTGTGTGTGTGTCTATGTTATTTTTTTATACAAAAACTTTAGGAATGGGGTTGGGATCATCCACAATCTAAGGACAGTGTTTTTAACTCATCATCAATTGGGAGATATTCCTGTGAACTCTAAAGTATGTGAAGCAAGCTTTTTTTTTTTTTTTCTGTCTACATAGGTAGATTTCACATAATTTCACTTAGATATGAAGATGCCTTCCCAAGCATCGCGACTGGAACTACAACTAAGTGGTACTCCCTCAGAATTGAACACTCATCATCAATAGATTATGATCATGATCATCACAAATATAATCACAATCATAGGGGCTAGAAAAAGGATTGTTCAATAGGGCATTATGTTCCAAAAAAAATTAAAGGAATCGGAAAATGAATTATTATGATGATACAACCAACCATGCATCTAACATGCATCTCAATCTATTTCTTCTATAATGATCTTATCATACTTCAACTAGATTCAAATGGTGAAGTTTTATTATTTTTTATTAAATTCTTTTATCAAAGTTCTAAGGAACTCACACACACATATATTCAAAGGAACCAATTTTCCTACTTATCAATTAGACCATCTATATCTGATTCAGCTGGTCCATATTTGATTTTCTTAAAAAATTCTATAGTATTAAAGAAACCATTTTAATAGGTACAAAATCTAAAGTAAAACTATTCTCTTGACTATATTTGTTTTAAGAAAATCAAATATAGTCTGGACCATTAATATCATATCTTAATGGTAGATATAGGCTTAACTCTACATATTCATCTATTTTATAATCGGAAAACCAATTCCTATTTTTGGAATTTTGAGTTAAATACTTTGATAGCATTTTGTTTTGGCTTAATTACAGAGACTTATAATTTACTTTAACAAGTAACACATAAAAATATTATAAAAAATTTCTAGAAGTCATTAATTCAAAATTATATTAGAATAAATCTTCTTTGCAAATTTAACCTTATAATTAAAATTTTCATTTATTTTTCAATTATTTTCTTAATAATTAATTATGATCTATTTAATATTTGTTACTTAAACTAAATTTCAATCTATTTTTCATGAAAAATATTAACAAATTAATTTAAATAGTTATTTTAAAAATAGAATAGAGGTTTATGTGACACATATTTTAATGTGAATAAAGGTTTGTATAGGTTTTCAAATAAAGAGGAGGTCGATACATTATACTCTTCTATTATTTTTGTAGCTTGCGCAATTAGAGCTTTTGCTCTTTGCTCTTTTTTCACTAAAATATCGTAGGATAATATGGAGTGGCAGTCAATAAAAGTGATAAAGGCAAATGCTGATGTGAATACATTATAAGATAATGAAATAACATTTTTATTATCAGCTTACTGATTGAGATCAAAAGAATAAGAAAAGGGATAAAAACTTCTTGTAGGTATAGTCTTTTCTCTTAGATTTGATAAGTTAGACATAATTATGGTGAATGTCCATGCAAAGTGCAAGCTTTATAGATCAAAGAATTGAAAAGCAAAAAGGAGAAAAGTGTGTCGTAAAGTTCACTTTCAATTTTTTTAATATAAACTGAAAATCATTACCTCATAAGGTACATCGAAATACGCCTATTACAAGAAAGCTTTCCATCACTAACCTCCACTTCTTGAATAAAAGGTGGAGGTTGAGTAAAAAAAAAAAAACACACACACACACACACACACAAATTCCTATCGAACATATGAGAAAATTTTGCTAACTAGTCAGCCACATATGCTTTCCCTGTTAACATGAGTAACTACAACCTACTAGTCTCTATTTAGTAAAACCCTAACTTCTTCAACTATGTCCTTGAAGGGGTAAGACACATCACACCCTCTAATTAATAGCCTTTACATAATTTGAAAATATATAGAACAAATTTTCAAACCCTTAGACCAACATATGTTAAGCCTCTAAAGGAACCCAATCATTTCCGCTACAATTTGGGGACACTTGTTAACTAGCTAGCAACTGAAGCCCCCAATCCACTTGACATGTTTACTTTGTAAGAAACCTCCACAGCCACTTCGTCCATCATCCAAAACTGAACGATCCAATGTCAATTTGATACACCTCGTGCATTCGAAATGAATCCTTTATAGCTGCCTCATCCCTCTTCACGTTTCCCAGGCTCTCAAGATCTTATGATCTGAGGAGGCCCTAAACAGGCTATATTGTTTGGATTCCCACTCCCATCATGAGTCTCATCGCCAAACAATTTCCTGCATCGAGCTACCCATATGTCTCATATCCGAGCAGGCCCTAAACAGGCTATTGTTTGAATAGTCAAAGCTTGGTAGTTATTATCGTGCACTTTATCACTAACACATTTTTGTGGCTCAACAGCCATATAGCTTTTTATAATCCAAAGGTGGTGATATTAAATCTCACATAGACCAATTTTACCATATAAATATCATAACTACCAAAGCTCCAGCGGCTAATAAGGGGTCGTCGCAGGTGGGGTTAAATGGTTGATATGTAATGTTTTTAAATGAGGTACATTATGGTAAAATTACAACATTTTCAAATCCTAAACTGCTCCGATGTAATGAATATAATTGGCATTGGTGATAGTCATTGGACTGATTTGGGTTTTCAAAAGGTTGGAATATTTATTTGGATGAAATATATAGTACGCATTAATAAACGTATATAAGAACAACGAATAACCTATCTAATATTTTTCTAATAAAAAGAATATGCTTACACATATTCCAACTCATATATATGAGTTGTACTTAGGTTTATTAATGCCTAATATGTATTCCATGAAAAATAGTATTTATTTGGAATTTATCCTAATTCAAACATCATTTTTAATGTAAATTTAACCCTCCAAAATCCTGTATAATCAAAATATTTACTACCTAACGTACAACTTGATCGAATCACCAAAAAATAGACAACTTAAAAATAGGCCTCCATTAACTTCATACAAAAGTTCAATTTGATCCTTTTGTAAAGTGTTGTTTTAGTCCTATAAATCTAACACTTATAGTTTCATTAACAAAAAATGTTGATAATGAAATCTTAGATATTAACAAAATGTTAACAAATACTGACATTATAGGATTAAGTTATTTAAGATAATATTGATTGGTACAAAAATTAATTATTTTAGCCTAACAATCTTATAGTTAGAGAAGTGAAAAGTAATTAATTAAATTAAAATAACCAAACTAATACCTTATATAAGGTTAAACAAACTAGTGTGCATTTTTACCCCTCAACACGCGCGCGCGCACAATATTCTCCTTGTGAGAGGGTGGGGGAGTGGGATAGGGAGAAGTCAGCATTGACGCCCGTATATAGCAAGCAATGTATACATGTGTGTTGACTTACGTATAATATAGGAATTTAAAGTCCTATAAATCAGAAGAAGCATGTGATGATGGATAGTTTTCAAATAGCCACATGCACTGACTATACAGAAATTCAACCCAAAATGAAAACCATCAATCATCCAAGTCACAAAATTAAAGCTGACCAAAAGTGTTCCATGTCTCACTCTGAAGCCGGCCCCCGACACAACTTCATATATTTGCTCATCAATTAATTAAATTTTTATGCGTTTAACGAAGGCCTTCAATTTTCTTAAAGTTTACTAAGAAAGTATCATCCACTTTCAATTAGTTGTGTCTAAATCTCTTGACCATCTAATACGCAAGACATAAATATAGAAAAACTTGCGACAAAGTAAAGATTAATGTATAATAATCAGTAAACTAAGTGCTTTTTGAATTTTAAGGTCGTCTTTAGCAATGTTTTTGTTCAAACAGTCGTCTTTAGTAATTAAGGCACTATAAAATCTCTCATACGTAATATTTTATTTGTATGTGTGGGTATAGTTTATACATTGTCAAAGGGTATTTTGACCTCTTAGATATTCCATAAGAAATACTCCCTCCAGTCCTAAATATAAGACCACTTTGACTTTTTTTTGTGGAAGTTAAGGGAGCAAATTAGACCATTAAATTATAACATATGTCACATGAAATTAAATTATAGGTTAGTTTATAAGTAGAATAAATTAGTTTTGAAGAAAAAAGATTTTTTTTGGGATTAAAACTACTTTTTTTTTTTACTGAAAAAAAAGTCAAAAAAGTCAAAGTGGTCTTATAATTAGGACCGAAGGGAGTAGTTGTTATTCATTGAAGCTGACATTCAAACTATTTCGGTTTGAGACTAAAAGACTAAATTTGCGGCATAACATGTTGAGATGTAAGAAGAAATACCCAAATTGAAAGTGATTTCACTTTCATAAGTTGATGGACCCTTTACAATTGAGGACTTTCACCTAACACAACACTTGAAAAAGTAATGGTTGAAGTTTACTAGCTAATGTATGGTCGTCGCGTTTTTATGTTTATTCAAACATCCAAGAAAATAATGTCTTTTTTTCGATGAAAAGAAAATAATGGCTTTTTAACTCTAGGAATTCGTGCATCATTCATATTGAATTCCAATTCGCACTTTGATGGGGAGATAAATGGAGGGTTAAATTGCATAATACTTGAAGTAACATTTTGTGTGATAAAGCATGCTAGTCTCACTTTATATATAAATATATATGTTATAAGTTTCAATAAATTTTATACTCCCTCTGGTTGTAAATATAAGACGTATTTTGGTAGTTGTTTTGATCCTAAATATATGAATTAATTCTAATTTTTGTCATCTTTCTCCCTAATTATCTCGATTGGTGCTCCTCCAACAATAATCAAGTAATTAAAAGATAGGGGATATGGAATAAGAGAAGATGATTGTGATCCTTTAGAAAAAACAATTCATAATCACTACCATAACATTCTTAATTTAATCAAATTAGTTAAATAGATCATATATTTACTACCAGAAGGAGTACTATATATTGTCATTTGAAATGTCATGACAATTGATTATTAAAATAACTGTTTAGTAGGGGAAAAATTATGAACACAAAGTTATATGTTTGAGAAGAGTCCTAGTTAAATTTCAAAGGTTCATATGTTCCTAACTTGAATTTGAAGAGAATTTTATGAAGTTTATCTTATTTGTATTGCCGTGGCATAATAAAGAGTAAATTCTATATATTTTGTATAAATCACAAGCCTCCATTTATTTGAAAAAATGTATTGTTTGTTTGGAAAGTTACTGGACAATATTTGTTTATAAACTTCCGTATGAAGTTCATAGTTGTCATTTATCCAAAAGAAAAAGGTAATATGTCCACTTTAATGTTTTCTAGAAGTTTGTATAAGTTTCTGTTAAAATTACATATATAGATGTGATATGTATAATTGAAAAACTTATTAAAAAATATAATTATAATAATTAAAAATAATGTAAAATATATGAACACACATATATTTCTGAAAATTGCATGAGAACTCGATCGTTATTCAAAAGCCATGAACTTATTTTAACATCCGAAATTCATTGTAGCATCTCCTAACATCCGAAATTCATTGTAGCAGCTCCAAATTACTATTATTTGGGGGATGGGGGTTCATATGTAATCTAACCAAGTCGGCAGCATGTAGAATTTTGAGTGAGGCACTATGTGCTGACTAAAGAAAAATCGTGGATGACTGACTAATAGTTCCATAGGGTTTCTTTAAACAAGAACCACTACTTTGGAAAAAGCCTAAAATATTTCATTAAAGTGGGATCACTGTAAGCAGCCTGATCTCCAACTTAGCGGTTGAGTTTGTTGATCATTATTAAAGCAACAACATTTTCACATACTAATCCCAAAAGCAACACCCAAAGGCCCCGACAAAACCCATTTTCACATATTATGTTAAATGGACTTATAAAATCCACAAGATTAGTTGTAAATCATACCTTTACTAATTTTCATATATAATTTGAAAAATTACAAGATTAACTAGTTGTAAATTATATCATAGCTAATTTTCATAAATTAATTGTGAAAGGCATTTTTGTCTCTACACCGTAAATAGCTTTTGAACTGCTCAGAACCGAGGTCCTCCACTATCAATTTCTAAATTTAGAGTCTTGAGTGCCACTAATTCCCTTGATGCTAAAGTCATTCCCTTAAAAAAGGATTAGTTTTTGGAAAATAGTTTCTGGAAAAAAACTGTAAAAGTGCTTTTAGATAATAGATTTTGAGAATAGATTTTGTGAATAAATAAATTTTGATGAAATGAAAGTGCTTGGGTGATTGTTATAAGAATGAATTTTTTATGTGTAAATTACATAAAAGAACATAAGTTAGTGTTGGGAAAGAGGCATGGTAGTGGCATTTTGGTAGATTATTATGACATGTGTAATGATGACACCTTTTTTTAAATAGAGACTGTATTACATTAGAAGCTACATAGCTCTAAAAGGTACAAGGGAGAGCCTACTAATCTCCTTCATCAATCACCGCCTCATTATGCTGAGGTGGGGGTTGATCAAAGATACAAAAATGCGTCTCGAAAGAGTGAGTGCTCTTAGCCAAAAAGTCAGTGAGAGCAATTTTGTCCCTATTTACATGTTTTATGCTAATCTACCAATCGCTATACATAACCAATCTAGTCTCCTCAATGATATCCCGAAAAGGGTAGTGAACATCATAGCCCATGAGGACTAAGTTAATTGCCTCAATACAATCAGATTTGATCATAACCTTCTTCAAACCTTTGTACCAGAAAATATTGAGCCCATAAAGAAACCCAAACACTTTTGCAATGGCTGGGGGACCGTCACAAGTTTGCAACTAAAGCCCAACATCCACCCTCATTCGGGATTTTGAATAACAACTTTGCATCTGCTATGACCACTCGCCAACATAGACCCATCTGCCTCCAGAGTAGTAGTATCCCTGTGAGTTACGGTCTCGTTGTTCATCTCTACCCCTTTTGGTATGTACAAGCCGTAGGAGTTCATGAGGTCCTTATCCACATTGGCTCAAAAGAAGCTGGGTAGTGCACTTGAAGCATTATAAGGTTCATTGGTATTGAACAACTTGCCATATCGATCAGTCCGAATATCCCAACAAATATAGCTAAAAAGAGTAGGCCAAGGGATTTTCTTTGCGAAAAGTTGCCCTGCTTTGTGTGTAAGATTCCACTTAATCCATGCTGCTCCCTACAATGTGGAGAATAGTTTCTACAAGTAGGGAGACATACCACATATTTTCACCTAAAGATAGCATTCGAATAGTCTCGGTGAGGTGCATTCAATCCTCGATCCCTCCATAAGTCCACTTCGCTCTCTAAGATCCTTTGTATGTATACTACCATGAGAGAGCAGCCATAGGAATGTCTTGATCTTCTCTGTTGTTGGACATCTCCAAATTAGCTTCTACACATTGTCCTCCTACACCCTTGAACCTGCATTAAGAAAAAGACATGAAGATTTAACAGTAAAAGAGCCATCACTAACCGGCTTCCAAAAGATTTGTTCTCTCCTCTCTCCTCAGGGGTAGGTGTGAACAAACTATTCTCTCTACCACATGTTGGGGAAGCCAAGTAGCTAACTTCTCTCTATCCCATTCTCACCACTAATCAACCGCCACCTTCTCATTACCATCAACCCATGATTCAAAACCAGGAAAGAGGTCACCTAGGGGGCAATTGATATGAGACTAGCTATCCAACCAAAATGAAGTAGAGGCACCATTGCCTATCTTCCTTTTGAGCCTTCTCTTGAAATCACCCATACTTGGCATATGCCTCTCCAAGTGAGATAATTGGGCTCTTTTAGTCACATTTAGGAGATAGTTAGCCCCACAATTATACTTCAAATGAAGGACATAAACCCATAATGTTTCCCTATCACAAAGAATTTTTCAACACAACTTCATGATGAAGGCTTCATTCTGTCTCCTCGGGTTCTTTATACCAAATTCTCCAGCATTTTTCTCCTTAGTTACTTGTTGCCAAGATGACAGATGGACCTTTCTCTTGTCTCCCTCTTCTCCCCATAAGAAAATTCTAGTCTACTTCTCTAAGTTTTTAAGGAGAAGTTTGGGAAGAAGGATTGTTGGCATATAGTAGGATGGGATAACTGATAGGGCTGCTTTAATCAAAATAGCCTGACCCACCATGTATAAGCATCTTTTCTTACAACCAGATAGAGTTTTTTGAGTCCGACCACATGAATTATTTGCTGCCATTTCACTGTATTAACAACTAATTACTTGAATATGTTGTTAACTAAGTAAGCTCATATTTAATAACTTCATTGAATGTATTCTCTTTGATTTTCTTTTATCCCTTTAATAGGTTTCAAATTTTTGGTTATACCCTTCTCACTAGCACCTCTAACAAATTGTCTTTGAACATGTCCTTATCACTTCAAATGATTTAGAGTGTCATTCTTTCTAATAATAATTATTTTCCAATAAAAAATAGGAAAAATCAATTTGAGGTCCCAAGGAAGACACATAATTATGGAGAGGTCCCACAAAATGCCCAAATTTATTTGAGGTCCCTAAGCCCCAAAACCAAATCACCCTTTTGACCCTTTTATATTTACAAAGTAAAACAATTAGTCAGAACCTCCTCATTTCATGGTGCATTATTCTTCTCTAGAAATCTTCTTGAAGAGAAATGAAAAAAGCTTAAGGAAGGCAACTATTGGCATCAATTCCATCATCCATATGAAGAACCAATTTGGATATATATCCTAAACTAGTGGTATGTGCAGATATTAGGTTTCCCATCTCTCGTAGGAATATGATCTAGGGTGAATGTTTTTAAAATAAAAGTCAAGACTTTTCTTAGAAATCTAATTTGGGATGAATGTTATAGCATAAAATGCATATTTATATTCAAGTCTTAGTGCTTTGTTTTTGTGCTTATGATTTAAGTTGGTTTGTCATTTATTGTTGGTGAGGGTTTGGGTTGGTTGTATATTTGTGGTGTGTATATAGTTTTTATTACATCCAAAAATAGGGGAAATCTGAAAATGTTGAAGATTTTGGGGTTACCACCTCTGTCTTAAAGCATATTATCGTCAGATGCTCAAAAGTCGTTAACACTGGTCATTCAGTCGTGATAACAACGGTATGAAAAACAATAAAAACTGTAATGAATTTGATTGCAAATAGGTTTTTGTGCTTTGGTATTTGTTATAAGACAAAGGTGAACGAAAAGGTTGAAGTTTTGTTGGGTTACCACCAATGTTTTGGCATTTGACAAGGTGTTGTCATTAAATGCTAGAAAGTTGTTATAGGTGCTCATTTAGTTGTTATAACTGGTCATTACTTGTGAATAAGAATGGTCCTATGTAGGGTGAGTTGGAAAATGGGGAACACATAATAGAAGCATATAGTATGTTTGCTGCATATAGGTAGATGATTTTTTAAATGGCAAAAACGGTGACAAGCAATCCGTGGGGGCTATACTATAAAAGAACCATAAAGGAAGGCAATATATATATATAAAGAATTGAGAATAATTATAGCATCAATTGTTTGCAATTTTTGGTAAATGCATGTCATTGTTTGGTAAATGATACATATACAACCCTCAAGTTTTTTGGAGAGTGTGTGAAACTTGTGTATAGTCGATCATTTTTTGTTAAACAAGTTTTTCATGAATTGTAAGTGATGCTTAATGACATTTAAGTTGTCCATGAATGGTAAGTAATGCTCAATGATAGTTGTAAATTGATTTTGGTACATATTCTATCATGAAACCTGTTATAATTGCCCAAAAAGTTGTTAAATTTGCCCCAAAAGTTTTTATTGTCAGGTCAAAAGTTGTGATAATGATAATGTCATTTTTTGAATACATGTGTAATCAATCACCATATATAAACAAATTACAGAACTAGTTTATGATGGTCATAACCTTGTTACACATGACCAAAAATTTGTTACTGTCAGGCAAAAAGTGTAACTAACTAGAATTTTCACAACTTGTGAGTGAAGCTCAAAAGTTGTTATGCAGTGGCAAAAGGGACATGCCAAAAGTTGTTATATTGATAATCACATTTTCATGTGCCTTTGCTAGATTACCACATATTAACAATTTGCAACACTTGTGAGTGATGGTCAAAAACTTGTTATACATGGCCAAAACCTTGTTACAGTCGGGCTAGAAGTTGTTACTAGCGAGAATTTTTTATGCAAGGCCAAAATGTTGTTACGAACAGGAAAAAGTTATGCTGATCCATGTACCTTTGATAAACTTGTTACAACACTTGAGAGTGATGGTCATAAACTTGTTACACATGGCCAAAACATTGTTATAGTCTGGCCAACAAATGCTACCATACTCTATTTCTTAATATAAGTTTAACTATCAAAAAAGTTTTGTTGCTAAATATAAGTCCACTTAGAGGTTATTAATGATATTTTTCCAACTTTAAACTTAATTAGTTCTTGTTGGGAAGAGAGAAAAAGGGGAGAGATGTGAGAGTAATTTATAAATATAGAGAGATGGAAATTTTGGATAAGGGTGCCCTTATTAAATTATTATCCACTAATCCATAATCAAACTATAATAATCCAAGACAAAAGTTTGGCTACAACACCCTTTAATAAAATTCATCAAAGGACATCGGAGTTCCTTTCATCCTTACTCCAGCTGCCGTCAATGATAAAGAAAATTAAAAACTTCATGCTATTTTCTTAAGTGCCACCTCCTCTCTCTTCATGCTCTCCTGTTCGTGACCTAATATATTAGGTCTTCCTTTCTATTCTTTTCTTTCCTTTTTCATTTCATTGTAAGATGATGATGATTAATCCATTACCTTCTTTCCTAATGTTAGCGTTGAGTGCGTGAGTGGCTGCCCCAAAAAAAAAAAACAGAAACAATAGGGGAAATCTACATCAAATAATAATTATTAGTAATAATAAAATAAGCTAAAAAAATTTTCCTTTTTCAAATATTCGTATTTTTTAAATTTCCTATTTTAATTCAAGATAAGACATTTTAAAAGAAATCATCAAATAGTGTGTCAAATTGATATCTAATTAAATCCTAACAAAATATCTTATTTTTTGAACTGATGATTCCCCAAATATAGCAAAATATTTCTAAAAATCTACTCAATATGGGGAGTCATCACACTTCCACACTTGCATTAAATTTTGTCCTCAAAATATTAAATTGTAAAATAACTAATGAAAACCACGGAATCAAGATTTTAAAATGAGTCATAAAATTGGAAGCAATTCAAACTTTCCAAAATTAAATTTTCTCTGAAATCATTTTCACCTCCGTAAAATGAAAATAACAAGGTAATTAATTTGGCAAAGATAAATCACAATAAGATTTCCCTCACTAGTTAGTGTCTGTTCTCAACTCTCAAGATAATTAAGGGTTCATGTTTCACTCAATTCCACCTATTTCAATCCACTTACCATAAGCTTGTCTATCATCTCAATCTTTTTGATACTATCTCATTGGATACACAAATCAAAAAGACTTTCGGGGTTATAATGAACAAGGTTGGATAATGAAACGAAAGTGGTGCATGGGGGAATACTTTAATTAATGCTTAGAAATTTAGTGAAAAACTTGAAGACTGAAGAAATCACATATTTAATTGGAAGCACACTTATTCTGAATCTGAATCGTATCCTTTTGAACTCCATACTTTCTTTTCTTTTCTTTTTGACACTTTTTGTTTCATTTTTTCCTTTTTCGCATATTTTTTTTCATAAATTCCTCAAATTTAGATAGTGTTTTTTCCCTCTAATTCCTCCTCCCTTCTTTATATGGGTATCACTTAACATTTGCTGAAGTAATAATGGATAATAATGGATAAGAAAGGAAAAATTGCATCAAGTCAAACAAAAGGCTAATATATATGCAATTTTCTTTTTAAAGGAATTGAGGCTCAAAGGGGTGAAACACTAGAATGATATGAAAGGGGTAGTCATTTGGAAAAATGGGCTATGAAAACGAATGCCTAAATCATTTTCCTGTATGCAAAGAGATTTAAAGTCTCAAAAGAGATTCAAGACAAGTTTTAGAGATAAAATTTCAATAAATATACTCCCTCTTGAAAGAATAAACATTAAGACTCAAATTCCTCCCTAGTCTTTTGACATCTTAAAGTCATTTAACTAAACCAAACTCTTTTCCTGTTTACTAACATTCTAAGAAGATAAATTGAATTCCAATTAAATTCAATTATTTCAAGTTCAAGTCAATCCAAAATTGCTAATGTTCACAAGTAAAATCAGAATCCAAAGTTTCCATCAAAATTTTCCTAAAAAGAAATCTCGAGGAAAAATCAGGTAAAATCAATGACACCTTCATTCCCACACTTAAATGTCACATAGTCCTCAATATGAACATGTGACACCAAGTAGAGAAAATGAGAGAGCATCTATAACCAAGTGTAGAGAATACAAAAAATTTCTAGAGTTAAAAAATTCCACCAACCAATCAATACAATCAAATGCCAAAACAGTCAATTCTAAATCACATGCAAATATAAACCAGAATCAGTATTCATTCCTATCAGCAATATCCTGATGAAAAACATACAAAAAAACGGTAGAAGAAAAACTCCCCTTCTTTTTCTTGATCAGTACTCTCAACGGCTCATGATATATTGTTACCAAGTTGAAACATCATATGGGGCTACAAAGATCCTACAAAATCAAAACAAAACGTCAAATCCAAAAACCTTGGGTTGCCTTCCAAGGATTACTAAGTTTATAAATTTCAGCCATACTTTTCGAAATAAATCTCTAGTCATAAGTATCAAACACCATAATCACCTTGTCTTCATTCCTTTTTAAGCAACAAGGTTTCAAACAAAATAAGTGATTATTCAAGTTAATTACTTGTGCTTCCTTGATTATTGACAATCTTAAAGAACAAGCAATCAATTAATTCAAAGGAAGTATAACATGCTCATCCAAAGAAATAAATGTATCACCTTTTCAGAATACTGAGCATCTAACAAAATCAACTCGACTCCCATTAGTAAAAGTCAAAATATCAATAGGAGAATCACATATAATATTTTTAGGAACATCCACATCAAGTTTATTGTCAAAATCACAAACATTAGGATCCACAACTAGAATCCCCTCCCGACACCCTTTATTCTCCCAAATTGATTTCAAGCTTTAAGGCACTATCCATATAATTTCATTCTCTTCCCTATCCTCAACCTCCTCACAATCATTTTCGTTAGAGATCCAAGGGGAAATATGATTAAAGGAGCATTGTTTTTTTTTTCAATGTCTTTGAGCATTTGGCTCACATGAACTCCAATATTCCGAGCACTTGACTCAAAACTAGTGAAAGATTCCTCATGTTCAATAAAAAATTATTGACTAATCTTTCTATATGAAATTCCTCTCTATCCTCATAGGTGTTTCCTTGAACATGTGAATAATAGTTGAAAGGTGTAATTATTTCTTTTGAGTAATCTTCTAAATTTGGATCCCAAGAATTATTCTGCTCTATACTCCAACTAGGATCAAAAGAATTGTCAAAATAAGTTCGTTGCCTAGTGCAATTATCTCTTATGTAATTAGTGGTAGACCTAAAAGGATAATTCACAAATAAATGACCATCTCTATAGTAAAAACAAGAATACCAATCATGTTAGAGATATCAACATTTTCAGTCCAATTAACATCTAAATTCGCTTGTTTCATTTTATCCACATGCATCTTTAAGAAAGAACAAAGATTTGACAATTTATCGAGGTAATGTTGAGTAATCCATTTTTTTATTTTTTTTAAGAAAAAGAACAAAGAAAGAATGCAAAACAAATCACACACAAGAAAACTAAAAAAAATTCACAAAGCTCAAGTTTAAAGTACTAATGCTAAATCAATTCCAATCAAATAGTGTTGGCACACATCCCCGGCAACAAAGCCAAAAACTTGATAGGCATAAAATTTGTAGTTGAAGACTCCGCAAGTGTATGGGCCGTATCAAGTAATAAAGAATGAGTAAAGTATTGTTCACACGAGAACTCAATACCAACAACTAGGTTGAGTATAAACTTTACACCTTCGTTTAATTTGAGCAAGACACAAATAGAACTATTATCAAACCAAAATTAAATCCTAATTTAAGAAAACAAATCTAAGCTATGGTTAATGAATAAAAGTGTTAACTTCAGTTATCATAGCTTTGATTACTTCTTAGTGTCTAATTTCTCTCTTTAATTGCTATTAAAACTATATTGGCTAGTCTAGGACTTTCAAGTACCTAAGAGTGTCTTTCGATCCACAAAAAGGCATTCTAATTGAATCAATCCCTAATATCTTAGGTGATTACTTAATCAGACTAAATTAAGTTCAAGCCTAATGTGGCTATGAAGGGCTGGTAGATACATGTCTATCCTACAAATGAATTAAATCCAAAAACTCAAACCTACATTATTCAATTAAAGGTTTAATCTAAATTTTCTATGTCTAGACTCCTTTAGAAAACCAAATTTAATTCCAATAAGATGTCTCTTGTTTTTGAACAATTAAGCACATAATTAAATCAGTAAACATAGCATTAAAGCGAACAAATATTGAAATTATTATCCACTAATCCATAATCAAACTATAATAATCCAAGACAAAAGTTTAGCTACACCCTTTAATTAAATTCATCAAAGCACAGCAGAGTTCCTTTTGTCCTTACTCCTGCCGCCACCAGTGGTGAACAAGATTGAAGGCTTCGTGCTCTTTTCTCCAAGTACCACCTCCTCTCTCTTCTTTTTCTCCTGTGCGTGACCTTTTATATTAGGTCTTCCTTCTTATTCTTTTCTTTACTTTTTCCTTTGATCGTAAGATGATAATGATCAATGCATTACTTTCTTTCCTAATGTTAGTGTTGAGTGAGTGAGTGGCTGCCCAAAAAATGAAAGAGGAAATTTACATCATATAATAATAGTAATAATAAAATAAGGTGAAACTTTTGTTTTTCCTTTTTCAAATACTCTTATTTTTTTAACTTTCCTATTTTAATTTAAGATAAGATTTTTTAAAATAAATCCCCTAATAACGTCTCAAAAATTTATCTTATTAAATACTAACAAAATCTCTTCATTTTTGAATTGATGACTCCCCAAATACATTAAAACATTTCTAAAAATCTACTAAATATGAGGAGTCATCACTCAATTACCACATATTAACAATATACAACACTTGTGAGTGCTGGTCATAAACTTGTTACACATGGCCAAAAACTTTTTATAGTCAGTCCAAAAGTATTTACTACTCAGAATTTTTACAACTTGGGAGTGAGGCTCAAAAGTTTTTACTCATGGCCATGTGTAACAAGATTTTGACCATCATACACTAGAGTTGTAATTTGTTTATGTGGTTATTGAATACACATGTAGAAGAAAATTACCCTATTATCATAACAACTTTTGGCCTGATGGCAACAACTTTTTGGGCAAATTTAATAACTTTTTAGGCAATTATAACACGTTTCATAATAAAATATGTGATAGGATTAGTTCATAGCTATCATTAAGTTCCACTTACCATTCATGGACAGCGTACATGTCACTTAGCACCACTTACAATTCATGGACAACTTGTCCAATAAAGAATGATTGTGTATAAACAAGTTTTCACTAAGGTTTAAATATAAATATGTCTTTTATGCTATAACATTCATCCCAAATCAAATTGATATGGAAAATTAGACTTTTGTTTTAAAAATATTCATTCTAAATCATATTCCTACCAAAAATGGGAAATTGAATATATGCACATACCAGTAGTTAAGGATATAAATCCAAGTTGGTTCTTCACATGATGGATGATGAAGTTGATGCCAACATTTGTCTTCCTTTAGCTTTTTTCATTTATCTTTGAGAAGCTTTCCAAAGAAGAATAGTGCACACCTATTGAGAAGATTTTGACTAATTTTTTTACTTTGTAAACATAAAAGGGTGAAAGGGTAATTTGGTTTTGAAACTTAATACAAACAAGGTCTCTAGGGACCTCAAATTAATTTGGCCGTTTTGTGGGACCTCTCCTTTATTATGTGTCTTCCTTGGGATCTCAAATTAATTTTTCCTAAATAATAATGACTTATTGTATTTTTTAAAAAAGTTAATGTTTGTAATTCTAAAAGAGTGATAGCTATTATGGTGGTATATTTTTAATTATCCTTCATCATGTTATGGTTGGATTTACTTTACTCGTGGTATCAATCCAAGCTCTTCCTTCATCAAATGAACTAATTTTTCCTTTTACGAAACCCGCTATCAATGTTCTTAAGAAACTAGAAGGAAAATGAACCAATCACACGAACTGCGATCAAAATAAAAGCTGAAAATCAACATTAATCTCCATTTGGGGGGTCCCATACCATAAAATATACAAATAGTAATATATGATATGTAGCCTAAAACAACAAATCGATCAAATCAAATGGGCCACTCCTTATAATTAATTAATTAATAATACACACCTCATAGATTGTAATATGCAGAACTACATTATATACTTTACCTATGAATATAACTGTTTATTATATCTTTTCATATATAAACATGTTTTCTGTGCAATCATCAAACTTAAAAAATGAATTATATTTTTTGGGTACAATTGGAAGTATTTACTTGAAATAAGTTGCACTTTTTTTGTTTTGGAAACTGTAATACTTTTTTCTTTTTTGACCATTTGAAAACTGTAATACTAATACTTACTTCCTTTTACCATAAATATAAATATGAAGAGGCAGATGACTAATTTACATAAATTAATAAAATTAATTGAACTAGTTATCTCTAAAAATTGACTTCTTGTCTCTCTAAAATATCAATTTGATAAATTGTATTGAAAACCTCACACTGATATAAATTAAATCCCAATCAATATGTGCAATAATATAGAAATTTTATGAAGAAGATTATAAACTTGAAAGATATTTAGTTTATTGAAGTCTTACATTTGGAACTAAAGTAAGTAACCCCTAACCTAATTTATATATTCAAAACCCAAAGAGAAAATAACTTATATTGATATTTATATGAATGATTATTGTGACATGATACCTCCTGGTCCTAATTCGACAAATACTCCCTCCAGTTCTTTTTTATTGTAAGAACATGAAATTTGATTTGTATTGATCATTTTTATAGAAGTCTACTTAGGGTTGTCTCTTATCATTTTTTATCACTAATTATTTCTATTCTTTTTCCTCATCTTTGAAATAGTTTCTCCTAATCTTTTAGTAATAATTAATATAATAATTCTACTTCAGGTGATGATGTGACGATGACCATCGATAACGTCGACGATGCGGTGAAGTTGTAACCATCATCAATGATGTTGCGGATTCCTTTACTGTCGATGACGTCATGACCGTGATCAATGATGTTGTGGTTCCCGTCATCTATGTCGTTGCGATTTCTGTCAACATCGGTGAAATGCGGTTACTGTCGGTGATGGTGTTTTCCTTCAATATCGTTGACATTGTGGTTTTTGTTTCCATCGGTAACGTCGCGATTGTTGTTGATGATGTTGAGATGTCCCCTTCTACCGCAGTCAATGATTTTGCATTTTTTTGTTTTCATTGGTGACATCACAATCGTTGTTAGAGACGTTGTTGTTTCCATCGTAATCGATGACTTTGCAGTTTCAGTCGTTGTTAGTGACATCGCGACCATCATCGGTGAGATTGCGGTTTCCATTGCCATAAGTAACGTTACGGCTTTCGTCTTGTGTTGTCTATGGTGACATTTTGACCATTGTTGGTGACATTACGATTTCAGTCACTGTCGGTTATGCCGTGACTGTCGTCGGGACATTGCAGTTTTGATTGTTGTCAGTGATGTCGCGACCTTTTGTATGTAGCGTGGGTGGTGGATTCAAACCTTCATTTGGAAAAAAATTTCACAGTCCCTCTGGTCCTAAATATAAGACACATTTAGAGATATTTGTTTAGTCTACCTTTTTCTAATTGTTCCAACTTTTCCTAAATTATCCCTACCAATACTCCTTAATAATAAACAAGTATGAGAGGGAGGGTGAGGATAAAGGTATCTGATGGTTAGGGTGCATTGTGAATCTTTTTTGGATTTATCCAATGGTATTCGAAGCTACATACTAGTAACTGATTAATCTGATTCGCGAGAATATATGTCCACAATGGGGGAACCTCGCTACCTCCGTGTAATTAATGCGGTTGCATACCCAAGGCTAAAACTTGAGACCACTAGTTGAGCTGGAACAACACACAGCCGTTTGATTGAAGCATTTAGTGGTAATATGTTGTGATTTTAACTAATTAAATTAACATCCTTAATATAATAAAATTTAATAAATAGGTCTTATATTTAGGACCAGAATGAGTATTTAAAAAAAAAAGGCTAAAAAACACCTAAAAATTGTTTTTGTTTTCATGTTTGTAAAAACAACTTTTTGTTTTTTGTATGCGGAACAATTAATTAAAAAGAAATTTTCAATCAAGTTTATTTTTTGTTTTTTAAGAACAATTTGTTTCCCAAAATGGAATCAAACACCCCTAAAACTCTTCAACAACTTTTTCTTGACGGTAAACATGTACCACTTTGTTCTTTATTACAAGTCCAATTACCACAATTTTTTTTTTCAAAATATAAGTCCACTTTAGGATCGATTAATGCTACTGTGACTATTTTACCCCTATGTTGGAAATAGGGAAAATGAGAGAGAAGGTTTATGATGAATAAAATATTATTTTAACACCTATCTTAAATAAGGGTAAAGTTGAATTTTTTTTTTTTTAAAATGAGATATATTTAATGCTATAACTTCTACTCCTTTGTATGTGAGAAGTAGTTAGGATGGACTTATAATAAGAAATAGAATGGTAAATATTTATTGTTGGTCTTAACTTCAATTAGCGATTGTAGCTACAACAAGAAGATATACAGTTAAGATACGCAAGCATCACGATCCTCATACCAACATCATTAAGAAAAGTGTTTGGTAGCAAATTCGAACTGTAGACAATAGTAGCCAGACAAGCAAAGAAGAAGATTGATGGGAAATTTCAAATAATAATGCCTGGTCTAAGCTACCTTTGGAGTATGTAAAGGAAAAGGATCAAACCCAGACAAAATAAGAAAAAGTGTACAGTCAATAATAATGGTCCGTTTCAGTTCAAAAAAAAAAAATAATAATAATGGTCCGTGACATAGACGTTCATCTAGATAGTTTGAAATTTATAATTTTCTGAATATACCACTCTGTTCCTTATTATAAGTCTAACTATCAAAAAATTTTTATTCTAAAATATAAGTTCAGTTTGGGATCAATCAATGCTATTATGACTAATTTACCCATGTGTTGGAAATAGGGAAGATGAGAGAGAAGGGTTATAATGTGTAAAATATTATTTTAATTCATATTCTTAAATAGGGGCAAAGTTGGAAAAACATGATATATTTAATGCTATAAATTCCACTCCTTAATATGTGAGAAGTAGTTAGGATGGATTTATAATAAGGAATGTAGTGGTATACTATAGTATAGTTGTGCTCTTTATGCTTATTTAATTTCAGATCTTGCGTTGGGACCCCACATGATGACTTTTGTATTTGTCATACTGTAAGTGAGGAGCAATCAGAATCATATGTTTTACATATATCTCTTTGATAATGGTGCATATTAAACATATGATTCAGTGGTATTTTGTTTTTTTTTGACCTTGGCTTCAGTGGTAGTTGAATCGTCCAACTTTAGGTCTCGAACAAATACAAAACGACACTAAAGCTAGCTAGCATTATAAGCCTATGTTGTGATGTTTTGGTATTTTTAATGTGATAAAAATATATTCAACTAACAGGAGGGGCGGGGATGGTTCATTCTTATCCTTATCATTTTCACTATTTAGGTTTTATTCTCTTTAGTTTTTAATTGTAACTATTACCTCATTACCTCATATGCTAAAAATAAGAGTTAGTTCATTAATTTAGGAAGATTAAAGAAGATAAATAAATACCATATTTTTGCATATGTTACGCCATCTCATGTATCATTAAATTATATATATCTATTAGTTTTAAAGTTAGACAAATTAATTTGAAGAAAAACGATAAATATAATAAATAGACTAAAAAATATTATATATGAAAAAACCATTTGTTGGTGTCAAGATATACTTTTATTTAATTCTGATTTTAGTACTTATGTATTTTTATCTCCTAATTAAATAATTGATTTTGTTTAATTACAACTACTAGCCCATCTAACTTGGTTTTATGAACATTGTTAGCCTTTGTATAGCCACCAGTGCTAAAAGAATATAATTCAAGCATTTAATTACAATAAAAAATATATACACATATATATAAGGGTTAAAGGTCATATTTGTCCATGAAGTGTGTAAGGTGTATCATGACTTGCCCTGAAGTATTTTTGGGTCTAAATGTGCCCTCGAAATATGAAAATTGATCAATTTCGCCATTTTCCATTAAAAAACTCATGTTGACTGTTAAATAGTGGACGTTGACCATTACTATTTTAATTGTTAAATGACGAAATTGATCCATTTTCCTAATTTGAGGGAACTTTTGAACCCAAAAATACTTCAGGGATAGATATGATACACCTTACACAATTTAGGGGAAAATACGACTTTTAACCCTATATATAATATCAAAATAAAAAAATGAATAAAAGTATAGGTACCATAAAATATATTTTCCCTATTTTATATTTGATCAAGAGTATTTCAATACTAGCTCTAATATTAAGTATTGGTTGTAGTATGTATTAATTATTATTAGTAATCCCTCCAATTCTTAGTATTGGAGAGTTAGATAACTATTTTGCATATACTAAAATAATTGTTTAGTTACCTAAAATATCCTCATTAATAATGTGCATTGGCACTACTCTTGATAGAAACATGCTTAATATGTGAAATCAAAAGGGTTAAAGTTTCAAACCTCTTATAACAACACTATCATGTGGTGCTCATTTGATGATATCAAGCCCCAAATACAAATGAGTACAACATAGATCTTTGGGCCCATACTACATTCACAACCCACATACAAATCTAGCTTGTAGGAAATAGAGTTGGGCTCAAATCCAGGAAATAGCTGAAATATTTAAAATGAGCCTAAAGAGTGTATTTTTTTTTTGGGATTTAACACCGCTTGGTAATCCGACATCAATTGGCAACCAACTAATCCGAACTTGAGGGGTAGGTGTGCTTCTCACATAGGCAAGGTTGTCCCCTCTCCCAATGAGAGCGCTTTCTCGGATTTAAACACACGTTCTCATCCATACTAGGAGCTAGCCTACTTACCAGCTTGACCAACTACTCGTTGGTACAGTTTCTTCACAATAAACATATGCAAATCCACCCAGCCATGATCCTGTATTAAGTTATGGGCCCCAAAACATTGACCTGGCCCAATAGGAAAATCCCATATATTGGGTCTTTCAATACAATCTGTGTGTGATTGTAAAATAATTAATTTGAGTTACTTGTTGTATAACTAAAAGTTTCGTGTGGTTTCAAAACATTTAAATCTCATGCAACTATGCTAGTTTAGTTTCCTAATCTATGTTTAATTTAAAATTAAATCAAACTTCTTGATTTTTTTTTTCACTAAGGATTTATTCTACCCTGGTGTTCCAAAACGTAGAAATATTGCCTTATTTTTTAAAAAAAATTTACATTGACCATTATAAAATTGACATTGACCATTGATATTTTAACGTTAAGCGGCGAAATTGCCCCCTTTTAGTACTTCATCGGCAAAATTGCACCAAAAAAGTTTTGCGAAGAAAAATAACTGCTAAACAAAACTTTAGGAGCAAAATAGACTTTTAGTCCTTTAGTAAAAATAAAATGAAGTACAAGCACGGTCCACCAATTACATGCTAATAGTGATAATGATGGGAGGCCCAAACATATAAAACTTGGTACGTAAGTACATAACCAAAATCAAACTGACATATGTAATGAGATGAGCCCAACAATAGGCCCACAAGGAAGCCGGATTCCCAAAGGAGAGCCGAAGTACACCTTCAAGATAAAGCATCTTCATCTCCCTTATTGTGTGATTGAAGTGGAAGAATCGGACGAAGAAGAGCCAATGCTTTTTTTTTTAGACCTCCATCGCATTACTCACCTGGCCCAAAAAAGAAGTGACGAATGTAAATAACTGGCAAGTGGATGTTTGTAATTCCGTTAGTATGGGGGTGATATTTCCCGTTTTAATATTTTTGGGTACACACCTAAAACAATATCGACTGCACCCGAAAAAAGAGTTCAAGGTGATAAATGCACCACCAAATACTTTAGGATGCTGATATCACTTTAAAATACTTTATAGTGCTAATTACACATTGACCCTTTAAAAAAGGAAGGTATTTTTTTTTTAAATATCGTAAAAAACTTAGTATTGTGATTTTACAATTTGACTATTTGAGTGAATTTGGGGATGTCTAGTATAACATTTATATATTTAATTTAAAAATATTAAATCAATTAGTGAAGTCAGCAGTTACTTATTCAGTTAAAAAAAAAAAATCAGTTCAATAAAAAAAGCAGTTACTTATAAAAATTGCGTATAAATATTTTTGAAAAATACCAATTTAATTATTTGGATTGATACTACCCTCATTAATAATGTAATGGGCTTCCTTTTAATATTGATTATTTGTAAAACAAAATGACTCCCTCTTGTCCTTATTAGAAGTTCTTGATAAAAATTTTATATAAATTAATGGAGATGAAATTATTTTCCTTTGAAATAATCGAAATTACCAAAAAAAATGAAAATCTTGCTAGTTAATTACCACTCCCCTCAATCCTAAATATAAGAGTTATTTTGGGAGAAAAGCTTTTTCCTAAATAAAAGAGCTATTTATATTTTTTTTTACCAACTTTTTCCTAAAATATCACTGTTGATTTTCCTCTATAAGAAATAGGCTCAATTCCAGAAAACCTCCATGAACTTTGGAGCAGTTGCATATAACCCCTTCGACATTTCAAAGTTTAAATTTAACCTCCCTGAACTTTTATTTTTTTTACCACGGACCCTCTGCTGTTAACTTTCCATTATCTCATGACGGAAATTGCCACATCACATTAATATAAGACACTTCATCATATCCTATGTGGCATCTTTTTAAGTTTATATTTGCATAAAACTCCCATAAACTTTAGTTTAATTGCATATAACCTCCCTGACATTTTAAAATTCAAATTTTACCTCGTTTAAATTTTATTTTTTTAATATTAGGCCCCTCAATTAGTTTTTTTAGAAATGTACATCAAATAGGCACTTTACTTTCAGCATTTTCTTCTAATATTAAGATGAATTTTTACAGCCCTTTTTATACTTTTGCTAGTGTTCTGTTATCATTGCATCCATTTCAATATTATGTTTAAATTTAACTATCTATTTTTTTTAATGGCAATTTAAATTTTGGTTGATTTAGAGGTTGAGCTTTTATTTTTATGTTTTTGGTCAGTGTAAACTTTCAAATATTATTATTCTATCTTTCTCTATGAAAAAAATGTTATTTTAATCAATAAATAATAAATATATATAGCAAAAAATGACAAAACTATTTCAAAAATGTTATCTTAACATTAGAAGAAAATGCTGAAAGTAAAGTGCCTCCTTTAATAGATATTATAATAAAAACTAATGGAGGGGCCTAGTATTAAAAAAGAACTTCAAAGAGGTAAAATTTCGATTTTATAGTATCAAGGAGGTTGTATGCAATAGATTAAAGTTTAGGGAAGTTCTATGCAAATATAACCTCAAAAGTATGCCACATAGATATGGTGACGTGTCTTATGTAAGCGTGACATGGCAATTTCCATTAAGAGATAACAGCAAGTTAAAAGCAAGGGAGTCCATAGTAAAAAGATAAAAGTTTAGGAGGTTAAATTTAAACTTTGAAACTTCGAGAGGGTTATATGCAACTGCCTCAAAGTTCATGGGGGTTTTGTGGAATTTGGCCTAAGAAATAAGCAAGAGAGGGAGAGTGGAAATAAATGTTGGTGGTTAAGGTGTTTTGGTAATATCATATAATTTTAACTAACATAACTAATCACTACTACAGAAAAGGAATAATGCAGCACAACAATAGCAGCGCTCAACAACTACAAGTGCTGGGATAGGTTTTTGGAAGCCTATCCCAGCGCATTATAAAACTGGATATTATAAAGCACCGGAATAAACTTAAATTTGATCTATGAAAATTTGTTTTATATAAGGCTTGATTTTGGGTTGAATTTAGTTTTTCTTTTAACATTTCTTTCACGTTTTGAATTATTTAACCTTTTCCCATAATTTTCTAATTTTTCAAACTAATTCATTTATCTTTTTTTTATTTTTAAAACGAGAACAATTAAAAACTAAAATTAAAAAAATGTTTTATAATGCCTATCCCGGCGCTTTATACGTAAAAAGTTCCGGAATAGGTATTATAAAACATTTTTTTAATTTTAGTTTTGATTTGTTCTCTTTTTACTTATCTGATTATTTTAGAATTTCTATTTTTATTTTTTTTTATTTTCCTGAGCCTATCCCGGCATTTTTTACGTATAAAGCGCCGAGATAGGCATTGTAAAACATTTTTTAAATTTTAAATTTTATTTGTTTTCTTTTTACTTATCTGATTATTTTAGCATTTCTTTTTTAAATTTTTTTATTTTACTAAGTCTATCCCTATGCTTTATACGTAAAAAGTGCCGGTATAGGCATTACAAAACATTTTTTTAATTTTAGTTTTGATTTGTTCTCTTTTTACTTATCTGATTATTTCATAATTTCTTTTTTAATTTTTTTTTATTTTTCTAAGCCTATCCCAACGCTTTTTACGTATAAAGCGCCGGGATAGGCATTATAAAACATTTTTTTAATTTTAATTTGTTCTCTTTTTACTTATTTGATTATTTTAGAATTTATTTTTTCAATTTTTTTATTTTTCTGAGCCTATACCGGCGCTTTTTAGGTGTAAAGCGCGGGATAGGCCTTATAAAATAATTTTTTTAATTTTAATTTTTATTTGTTTTTTTTTTGAATTTTTGGGCCTATCCCGCGCTTGTTATGTGGAAAGCGCTGGGATAGGTTTTCCCTCCCTAATTTCTACTCATTTCCCTCCCATTTCCTTCCCCATCACTCTTCCCCTTCTCTCGTGCTCTCTCTTGGCCTCCAGCAGTCACCGGCGGTTTCGACAACGTTCCACGGCAGAGGAAAGCTCAGGGGGTGCATGCAAGGCATTCAAGCTTAGGTAACTCTCCTCTCTCTATTGCTACTCGTTTCTGGCCGATTTGAGAGAAAATAAGAGAAATCGATTTTGGGTCTTGGGTGAATTTGGGAGATCTAAACTAGTAAAATCAAAGCTTAGGCTTCGATTAACAATCTTTGTGAAGAATTTTGAGCAATGGAGTAGCATTAATCAAGTTTTTCAAAAATTTCCTTTGTCTGGCACTGTTCACCGACGCTGTGTTCTTGGGAAATTTCTGGGCAAAAACTTAATGAGACTTCAGTTAAAGGTGTTTAAGAGTAAGCTAGGTATATACGGTGCCTTGCAGTAAGATTTTGGAAGTTTGTGAAATTTTGAGAAAAATCTTCTTCCTCCCTTGTTTCATGCTGATGGCAAAGCAAAGAAAGAATTTAGTGAAGTGTGAATTAAGAGAAGGAAACCATAATATGTGTTTTGCATGTTGAATTTTCTGAGTTTTGAGGTGATTGTGAGTACTCTGTATCTCTATTTTTCTTTTATTTTCCTCTGGTCCGTGAATTTCTATTCTTGCTCTTGCTTTTGTTCTTCGTTCTTTGTTATATGTTCTTGCTCTGTGTACCTCGTCTTGCATCTGTTCAGCCGTGTGGTCAGTGGACCATAAAGAAATTGGTGCATTTTCTTAGTTTCCTTGTCTTATTTGTCCATAGTTCCTTCAGCCTAATGACTTAATGAATCTAATGGAACATATAATTATTGGTGCATCTGTTCAGCCGTGTGGTCAGTGGACCATAAAGAAATTTTTTTGGTAATTTTCTGTTAAATAACCATATGGAAATATTTAATTATTGAAGTAGGATGAATTCTTGCTTATTATATGAATGTATGGGTGATGCTTACATGTTGAGTTGGTGTGAAGGGAATGGTTTGAAATCTGAAATTGCTTTTGGTTTCATTTGATGCTGCTATTTGGGTATTTTGATAAGTTGTTTTTGTTAGGAAATGAAAAAGACTAAGTGCTATGCAGGCTTGTGTTTCATTAATGTTCCCAATCAAGATCTAAATCTAACATTAATAATATGGTTACAACATTTTCCAATGTTTCAAATAAATGGATATGATTTCTTTTAGAGATTCATTTTAAGGGAACATTGTTGGTTAGATTTTTAGAATCTAAATCATTGGAGTGTGTAAATGTTGAATCAATGTTTTATGTTATATGAGAGACTTTAAAGATGTAAAAGATTTGTTAGAATCTAAATCATTAGGTTGATCTAATTATGTTATTTATATGTTGTAGGAATTTGAATAGGTCTATATTTGACGAGGCAAATTTCACTGACATTCTTTCTAAGGATCAGGTAATGGAGGTGCTTAACCAAAGATGGGTCGGTGCTACGGTTATCAATTTATGGATCAGGTATATATGCGTTTCCATTGTGGTTTCGTTGAATGTCATAAGTTTTACACTAATTGGGAGTTGGTATGGTTTCTATGAAGGCATCTGCATGAACATGTCATGATTGCCGGGGAGCACGTTTCGTTCGAATTCATAAGCCCTTATTCAATAGCACAAGTTGCGGGCTCGAAACGTGAGGACCAGTTCAAAGCGATTCAAAGGTGTTTTTCTTTAAAGGCAACAGCCAGAACTTTATTCTTAGCTCCAATTAATACAGGGTAAGTCTATACGTATTATAGCTTTCATTGTATTTTTAGTTTTGAGGATCATATATATATACTGACATAACGTTATAAAACATTTTATGCTACATTGGATTTTGCTTGTCATCAATCCAATGGCACAAGAGGATCCCATAATTTACTATTTGGATCCTGTGGAATCTGCTCTCCTAGATAATCACCCAGATTTGATGCGTCTCTTCAATGAGTAAGTGAATGTCAACATTATTTGAATGCGTTGTATTATTTGTCATTTTATGACCGAGCCTAGCTAATAAAATTAATTTAATTTGTTTCTTTTTCAGAGTATTGATTAGTTTTCGATCCTCTGTTAAGTTGAAGTATTCCAGAGCCCCTGACCCAAAAGATGCTTATAAGTGGCAAACAGTCCAGGTTTTATAAAGTTATTCAATTTTTAAAACAATATATCTAGTTAAACCATAATGTAAATGTTTCTTATATGATATATTTGGTGGTTTTTGTTACAGTGCCCCTACCAACTCAATACCAACAACTGTGGGTACTATGTGATGCAATACATGCGGGATATCGTCACACATGATCGACTCGGCATCCCACTGATAGTAAGTTTTATATTTTTCCAACTCTAATTGTGTTTATACTTGTTAGACTTCAAGTAAATTTACTTGTCATTTAAATGTGTTTGTGCAGTATTACCCAGACGCTCGTTGCTTCATGTTGTCAAGGGAAAAAATTAATGCACTAATTGAAGAATGGTGCACTTATGTATACCCTATTTTCTCCCAAATTAGATGATCCATTCATTAATCAGTATGCTTTTGTTTTCAACTTAGAATGGTTGGTTTAATTGTACATATGACTTTTCTGGTGTGTTTGTATATATGGTTTGGTTGGAATGGTATAGAGCTGCTGGTTTTTTGCATGCAGGAGGGTGTGAAATAAAAATAAATGAATATTTAAAAAAAATAATGCCTATAGCAGCGTTTATTATGTAACCTATAGCAGCACTTTTTTTATTAATAAACGCTGCTATAGGTATTATTTTTTATTTTTTTAAAAAATAATTCCTATAGGTATGACCTAAAGCTGCGCTATTGAGATTATAAGCGCCGCTTTAGGTTACCTATAGAGGCACTTATAACACAAAATAAGCGCTGCAATAGGTCATATGACCTATTACAGCACTGGCTAAAAGCGCTGCTATTGGATATTTCTGTAGTAGTGAATATTCTTAATCTAATCAAATTAAGTAAAAATTCTTATATTTAGGAAGGGAGGGATTAATATTTTATAATGAGTTAGGAAGATGCAAATATTAATATTTTAGACAAAAATATAGTCTCTTATATCATAATTATAACAGCCAGTTGATTTTGTTCATAGAGATTAAAGAATCAAGATAGATCACTAAATTTTAATATATACGATATCTAATTAGATTATATGTTAATTTATAAGTAAAACAAATTAGTTTTGAGGGAAAAAAGACAAAGATAAATTGCTTAAATTGGTGTATTTTGCATCATTAATTATTTTTCTAAAAATGTCAACTGGCTCTTATAAATATAACAAGAGGGAATATTACATTACGAAAATAGGTTGGAGGATTGTTATCACAGGGAGAGAAATCCATCATTTTCTTTTCCCTCCTCTTCCTTCCTATTCCCTCTTTATAGCCATTAGATCATCAATTGAATGGTCCAGATTTAGCTTTATATTAGATACTTGACTATATTTTCTTTATTATATTATTAAGTTGTTTATATCAAAATTCATAAACTTGCATATAATTAATTATTTTTCTTTCTATAATTTAACATCTGATCCCAAATTAATAAAATGTCAAATTTAGACCATTCAATTGTTGATATAATGGTTATGAGGAGGGAAGAGGAAGAAAAATGAGGAGTTTCTCTCTCGTTATCACAAGGATAAGGAGTACTATTTAGTATGATAAAAGGAAGTTCATAGCTTACCAGCATTTTCATAAACCTAAACTTGAGACACTTAGCTTGCGTATTAATCTCTTGCCTCTTATTAACATAGTTATTCGGCTGTGCCTAAGCCAAACAAACAACCGACTTCCAGTCGTCTTTGGTAACAGAGAAGTGGTGATATAGTCAATGAAGAAGACGTAATTCCTTATACATAATTTTCTATCTCAGCACTTGGAAATTTTCGCAACTTCCATATCACTCTCTCATATTCCTCTTGTCTTTGTACTCATTAGCCGCATCAATCCACTTTATAACTAGTTCTCCATTTTCTTTATTCTTCTCAACCTTCTCAAATAACCAATATGCCCATACAAAATCATAAGTTTCTTCATCTTCTTGCTCTATTCATCATCACCATATTTCCTTCTCTATCTCTCTCTCTGAGTCTCGAAGATGCTTTCTTTCACTGCTTTTCAATACATTTAGGCGGAAATCCTAATTCCTCTTCACACCTTATTATAACTGAGAACAACACTTTATACCAACCTCTTCTTCAATCCTCCATAAGAAACCCCACATTCTCAAACACATCATCAACCGCGAAACCAAAACTCATCGTCACTCCAAACGAAGTCGTTCACATCCAATCAGCTGTAGTTTGCTCCAAGCAACAAGATCTTTAAGTTAGAGTCCAAAGTGGTGGACATGACTATGAAGGCCTATCTTATACCTCTAGTAACGACCAAAACCAACAACCTTTCATCATTATCGACCTTGCAAACTTTAGTTACATATCCATAAACCTCGAAGATGAAACTGCTTGGGTAGGAGCAAGAGTTTCACTTGGGGAATTGTATCATGCAATTGCTAGTTTAAGTAATGTCCATGGCTTCCCTGTAGGAAGTTGTCCTACAATAGGTGTAGGAGGAGGATCAAGCTTTGGTGTTATTACTGCATGGAAAGTAAACATAGTACGTGTACCTCTAATCGTCACAATTTTCAAAATTTCGAGAACTATACAAGACAATGATGCTTTAACACTTTTCCAAAAATGGCAAAATGTTGTGGATAAACTCCTAGGAGAGATGTTTCTTCATGCAGTTATGGCAGTTGGGGATGTAACAGTGAATGGTTCATCTTTTAAAACTATGACATTTTCTTTCTCTGGATTATACCTTGGAGAAGCCGATAAAGTCATGATTTTGATGGACAACACTTTCCCTGAACTGAATCTGAAGAGAAATGACTGCATGCAAATGAGTTGGATCCAATCTGTAGTTTATTTTGCAGGATACTCAATGAACACCTCAATAGATGTGTTGCTTCTGAGAAACCAAACATTTCGAAGCTTCAAAGCGAAATCTGACTATGTAACACAACCGATTCCCACATTTGGATTGCAAGGTATTGATATGTTTTGTTAATATGAATTTAATTTTTTTTTTGAGTTTGATCTTTGAAATTTTACTCGATTTTGATTTTGGTATCTAAACCTTAAAATTGATGGTTTTATTCTTTAAACTTTCACTTAATTTTGGTTTTGATTCCTGAACTTTAAATCGATGGTTTGGTCCCTCAACTTTGTTCTTTTTATAACATTTAGTTCCTAACTTTCCAAGTTTTTCTTAAACTTCTGTTTCAAATGGTTATAAATAACACATAGTTGAAGGATCAAAACTACCAATTTTAAAATTGAGGGACTAAAACCAAAATTAAGTGAAAGTTCAATGACCAAAACCATCTATTTGAAAGTTTAGAGACGAAAATGAAAATTGAGTTAAAGTTCAAGGATCAAAAGTAATATTAACCTGTTTTGTAAATATGATTTTAACTTGTACCTATCTTCATATTTATAATTTATTTATTTGCAATTATTAGACGGTTATATTTTTCCTTGTATATATCGGAAGACTTAGTTCATTCTTATACACACAATATTTTCTTTCATATTTATTTCTCTCTCTTGTCTATTTCTGACGCAAGGATTATGGAAAATACTTCTGGAGGAGAATCAGAATTCACCAGTGCTGATATTCTCACTTTATGGAGAAGAATGAGCGAGATTTCAGATTCTGAAACTCCATTTGCACATAGGAATGGAATCATATATGGTATTCAATATTTGGTGTATTGGGATAACAATGAAGAGACAAGATGAACATCTAGGGTGGATGAGAAGGTTATACGAGTACATGACGCCATATGTTTCAAAGAATCTGAGGGCAGCTTATTTGAATTATAGAGACCTTGATTTGGGAGTTAATAGAGGTAATTGTTCAAGCTATGAAGAAGCAAGATCTTCATGGGGTTATAAATATTTCAAAAATAATTTTGAAAGATTGGCCAAAGTTAAAGCTATTGTTGATAGTGGCAACTTTTTTAGGAACGAACAAAGCATACCACCATTGTTTGCCACCACATAGAGTAACCCTATGTGTGAATACGTGCATGTTTGTGTTGAACTAAATAAGTTGCAAAACAAATTATGTTATTGATTAGAGTTGATTGCATAAATAAATAAAATACGTAGTATCAAGCAGTGGATAGTAGTTCGCCTTACTGACTAACTTAAGGGTTGTTTGGTTTTTGTTTTTTGTTTTTAAAAATAGTTTTTCAAAACAGTTTTGAAAAACAAGTTTTGGAAATAAAAAAACAAAAAAACATGTTTGGCTAATAGTTTCTTAAAAATGTTTTGGAAAAAAAAAAACCAAAAAAATCCGTTTGGGTAATTGTTTTTAAAACTAGTTTTGAAAACAAAATAAAACTACAAATTTATCTAAAATAGTTGCGACAGTGACATCATGTCTGTTGCGTCGCCGTTGATGTCGCGATTGCTCTCGGTGACATTGCGGTTTCCGTCATCATTGGTGACATTGCGGTGTCCGTCATTGTCAGTGATGTCACAACAATGATATGGTTTTCGTCATTGATGGTGACGTTACATTTTCTGTCATCGTCGCTAATGTGCTGTCACCGGCGGTGATGTTGTGGTTTCCATCTTCATCAGTGACTTTTTGTTTTTTGTTGTTGTTGCTAACATCGAGATCGCCAGCAATGACATTGCGGTTTCTTCATCGATGACATTGCTGTTTTCGTCATCGTTTGTGACGTTGCGACTGCCGCCGGTGACCGTGCAGTTTTATCACCGTCAGTGACATTGCAGTTTACGTCACTGTTGATGACACGGCATCCACCAACATCATCGGTGACATTACGGTTTACATCGTCGTTGATGACGTTACAGTTTATGTCGCCCTTGATGACGTCGCATCTGCTAACATCGTCGGTGACATTGCGATTTTCATCGTCGTTAGTGACGTTGTGTTTTCATTGTCAACATTGACGTAGCAATTGCCAGTGGTGACATTGCGGTTTCTGTCATCGTCACTGATGTTGCATTTTCAGTCGTCGACGCTGACGTTGTGATCGTCGATGGTGCATTTCAATTTTTGTCATCTTCGGTGACATTGCATCCGCCGCCGCCATCGATGACATTGCGGTTGGTATCGTCGTCAATGACATCGCGTTCACCATTGTCGTCGATGAAGTTGCGATTTTTGTAGTCGTTGGTGACGTCGCGATTGCCGTCAGTGACGATGTAATTTTCGTCGCTGTCGGTGACGTCACGTCCGCCAACATAGTCGGTGACATTGCGGTTTTTGTCATCTTCGGTGTCGTGTCTACTACTGTTATCAGTGACATTGCGTGATTGCGATCAGTGCCATTGTTAGTGACATTGTGTTTGCGTCGTCGTCAGCAATGTTGTGGTTTCTGTTGTTGTCGATGATGTCGTGAGCTTCTGGATGTACTTAGACTTTCAATATGAGAAAAAAAATTCTCATATTTGGAAACAAAAAACAATTAAAAGTTGATTTTTTTTGTTTTTGAGAACAATTATTTGGAAATAGGTTTTTTAAAAAGTTGTTTTTTGTTCTGAAAAACAAAAAAATTGTTCTAAGAATAGGTATCCAAACAAATCCTTATTTATTGATGATCCAAAATTTTAATCATCTTAAATGCGACTGGCCGCCAAAAAATCATTATTGTAATCGAAAAATGTGGGGGTTGTTTAGTTTGGTTCTATTTTTTATAACATTTTTTTATTTTTAAAAATAGAAAAACAAAAAAAATTTGTTTGGAGACTTGTTTCCGCATAGGGTAAGTTTGGTTCATGGAAAAGTTGTCGCAAGAAAGGGAAAATCAGCATTTTCCCTTGCACTTCCTCATTCAGTTGCCGGAATGCTCATGAAATTCATTTCCGGTGGTGGGCTAGTTTCCTTTAAATAAGGGAAAATAACTTCCCACCAAAAATAGTGGAACCCATTTTCCCGTGTGCATAGGAAAGTTTGAAGACTATTTAAGCGCTTGCCCATTCTTCTTCTTCTCCCTCTTCAACCCATCTCTATCTGAAAGACCATTGACTCCTCAATCCTACGACCTAGACTCAATAGCTAATAGCATCAACAACATCTTATCGAAGAAGACGACATATGGTTTAAACTTGGGAGGAGACAAGAGATGGTTTGAAGACAATTTGTGGATCCGGATCTCAAGGAAGATTTTTGGCCTTTGTTATCACCGCAAGGGGGTTAACTAACAGGACGAGATTTGCGAATCTGAATTTGTGGGGAATTTTTTCATATCCTAATTTATTATTAATTAAAATTATTTATATCTAGATTACAAATATTATCATGAGAGATATGTGGGTAAATTTTGTTTTATTTCATTATATGATATTGATTGATTGGTTTGTTTTAAGTGCACTCTCCTTTGTTTCACCAACACAAGATTTTCGTTTTTTGTTTCCGTGCATCTATGCGTATTTGGCTGCCCAAAAATCTGATCTCAAGATTGTGTAATATCTAGGTATGGACTATTATTAGGATATCCCTGAATTTTCGAAGCAATAAAAATCGAGTTTGGACTCGTATCTAAATTTCGACGTAATCAAATTCAAATTTTAACACAATTGAATTAGAATTTGGCCACGCAAATTCAAATTTCGGGGCAATCAAATTTATATTTGGGCAAATAAGAATTTCAATATATTTTATTATATTTTTAAACAATTATATTGTGTTAACTATTGAATTTTTTAATTTAAATATGAATTTTATTACTAAATATTCATTAAGGGTAATATGGTCATTTTTGCATATTTTTACTTTCCTTACCATTATTTTCAATACACCAAACATAAAATATTCCATTCCATTTGTTTCCATCTCTGTGCAAACCAAACATGTCAACTTTCGTTTCCATTTCTTTCCATTCCATTCTTTTCTTTTTAATTCTATTTCATCAGAATATTTTCTGTATACCAAGCGGGCCATTGATTTCCCAAAAACAAAAAGTTGATATTAAAAATGAGAAAACAAAAACAATTTTTAGATGTTTTCTAGTTTTTTATTTTTGGTTTTGAAATGAGAATATTTGTTTGGGGAAAAAGCTTGAGTTCTCCACTCATGCTACATCTAGAAGGACGCGACATCATCGACAACGACAGAAACTGCAACGTCACAGATAGTGGTAGCAACGTCAACAACGACGACGGAAACTGTAACACCTAATTTTATACTACTATACTATACTATAGAATTTCAATTGATCTATAACCATTTTCTCTAATATCATAAGCCCGAAAATATGAATAAATTAAAATTTTTATTTTCAAATTCTTAAATAAAAATGATACTTTAAAGAAATGGGCTTTTTTAACAAATTGATTGAAATACAAAGTTTATATAAAAACAAATTGTTTGTAAATCGATTAAACAGCTGGATCATCATAGTGTATCTAATCCTGTTTGATAATACTTGGGAAGCCAAAACCTACGTTATATAAACTTCTATTATATACAACCGGTAATTACTACTTACTTATACCTCTATTGTCATAATAACAAAATATTGGGGTTACCTTAGTCGATAACCCCTTGAATATGTTGTTACTTTTTCTTAATGATATATGTACATACACCTTTATATAACAACTATACAAACACCATACTTGTTTACCTATTCATTTCTTTGACATATACAGGTAATGTATTCAATTTATCCATCTATATTTATACTAGCTAGTAGAAAATATCGCAAGCATTCATACTCTTCCATACTAACTTCTACCCAAAAGCACTTTCGTCACCCTGTTCCTTTATAAAAACACAATTCAAAATGTAGTTCATTTCATTCATTACCATGCATAATAATTCATAAATATGATAAATGTTACTAATAAACATTAACCCTGCATGTTAGTGTACTCAATGCACTGCCACACAATTAATATAAATTTATTTTTCTATAATTGTGTAGCCTGTGAGGCTCAACCTCCTGAATATAACTTTTCAGATATATCTAAACTGTACTAGTAATAGTTAGCCACCTAGTCTTGGAGTACTCCGATATATACACTGAATATTTCTGACAAGGTTAAAACAATCTTACGACCCTGAAGTTTACCATAACCTTATGACAGATGTTATGCAATTATTCATACATGATAAATGATATTGAATGAAACCTGTACTTCAAACTTATACTTTTGTTGGCTCCTTCCCTTCCCTATGCCTTGACATACCAATCCCACTATCTTTACCTATATTTCCACGTAATATATAGATAATAAATTAATACCTATACTTATATATATTTATTTAGCATCTCTCACGCTCCTATAGTATTATTTATTTCTACCCTTCCCATTTCTAATACATGTCTTAAATTAATATTTCTAACTTTACCCATCACATACACAATCATTTACTTACACAACTACACATCTATATATATATTATTACTCTCTATCTATTACACAATATAAAAATAATAAAAATTCCATCCATTATCATCATCATTATCAACAAAATAATTCTCACTGATCTTTCTCCAAAAAAAAAAATACTTCAATCAATATTCAAATTCGATTTCAAGCTTACACAATTCAATTCATAAAATAAATAAATAAATTAGAAATATTATACCTAGACAGATCACTGTTTTTCTTTCCCAAACTTCGAGAATCCAATATTCTATGAACCTAAACAAACACCACCGTGAAACAAAACCGAAAAACAAAGCATATACCTCTAATTAATCAATTACAACTTGATATTACTCCCTTTCCTTTAAAACTTAAAATTTATGCCCTATGTTAACTAACCATTAATAAATATTGCAGAATCAATTAAAGCTCTAAATGACCAATTACCATCAAAACTCAACTGAAATCATAGAGAACAATTGACCTCAATACATCCACAACCTCTAAATAGTATAGGAATAACCTTGATCTGCAATTTCTTCATATAATCTAACCTTAACCCCGAAAAACAATAATCAACAGCACAATTTTCACTTCATAAAACTAACTCTATTCCAGTAGAACATCACAGAAATGAAATGTCAAAGATTAAAATTTCAAAATCCTCTTCTTCCTCCTCTCTGCAGCACTGAACCAAAAACAAGCAAGAAGAAAAGAAAATCAAACTTCACTATCGCAATTCAATCTTAATCAGCACTCAAAATCGACACATAAGCCAAATTCAAACTCACCATTAACTCATTCTTCCTCATCACCGACCACATACCAAAGCAGGGCAGGAAGGAAGAAAATCTATTTTCACATTCCAGGTATAGCTTAACCATGTAATAACATGTGTAAGCTCTACTACTTCATTTACCTTCCATCACAAACCCAACCAAGCTGAGAATCAAACCACCACAATGATGAATAGAATTTTCTGAAAATTCCCAGAACAATCCAAAATGCAACATACACAACCACATAATAATTGTATACTCATCTCTTCAATAATAATAATACAGAGGAATAGAGGAATCGCACAAAAACAGAGGGAGAATCAAACACACGGACAGAGAAAGGAACCAGAAATTTGTAAAGCCTCCAAAACCCTAAAATTTCAAATGCAATCAAATATAGCGGTTTAATCTTACTCTTAATTAGGTTTAATCAAGTTTTCAGTTTGATTTCCACCAAAATCACCGGGGATGGAGACGGTGAACAGTGACTAAATTTGGGGTTATCTTGTATGAATCGACCAAATTATTGCTCAAAATCTGTCCCAGAACTTCTAAATCGAAGCCTAATCTTCATTTTAATGGTTTAATAATTTCCTAACACCACCGAAGTCGGATCGATTCCCTCCCAAACTTACTCCAATCGGCCAAGAAGAAGGGTAAAACTGAGAAGATGAGACTCACCTTTGGTCAAATCGGGTCTTGTGTGCGTTGATGGAGCTTCACACCGTCGAAACTCGCCTTCATCGCCGTCTAGTAGATATTATTTTTGGGTAAAGGCACAAATTTACTAATGGATTTTGTGGTGCTTAAATACAAAAAAAGTTTTTAAAATAGTGCGAATTTAATAAAACCGTTATCAATAACCAAATTTCCGTTTCTTTTTTCCGTGGGTCCCACCTTATTTCTTCCTCAAAAAGTAACAGCCGTTTGCTTATATATAATGGTTTTGTTAAATTCACAACATTTTAAAACTTTTTGGTATTTAAGCATCACGGAAAACTTTTTTGTGCCTAATGCTCATCGTGATAAATAGCATTGGTAAATTTGCACCTTTACCCTATTATTTTTTGTTATCAATATCGATATATACAAGGAGACACGAAGATCAAAGAAATAGACTGGAAGCTTTCTTCATTTTGACCATGAAATAAACAAGCGATCATAAAATTTCTTCAATTTCATAACCAATATGAGGCATTGTATTGCAAACTTGATAACCAATCACCGGCACAAGGATTTTTTGAGAACTAAAAGGTGAAAGGTGAAAGGTGAAAGGAAAAAGGGTGCTTATTAGCTTTAAGTATACAATTATCAAAGAATTCAGAACTTCAAGGTATCCCTTTATCGATAGATAAACACTTAGCGCAAGCAAACATATCAGCTCTTCATTCATTAGCACTTAGGCACTAGCTATCTGAAGGATCATTATCTGAAGCACTTTTGGTTATCGATAGCTTAACCTATTATCGCTAGCTGATTTAGGGACTTAGTTCATTTATCTGCTGGTTTCATTTACTCATAAGCTCAATGAACTTCTAGCGATGGAATCTTTCTTTAGCGATAGAGGATGACTTAGCGAAAGATATTAACATTGATTTTCCTAAGACTTCACTCGCTATTCCTTTCTTTCAATTAGCTATACAGATACACTTAGCGATAGAGATACGCATTCAATATTGATCTGCTAAGATGCCTTTTCTTATTAGAGATAAATCTTTGTTCTTGCAATGATGATTTGTTACCTGGCAGATATTATAAAATTAATTCAGAGGTAACTTTTACTTATGTTTTCTTAGGATCAGTCCTCATCAAAACTTAAGATTCTAACATTCTCCCCCTTTTTGATGATGACAAAACATAAGTAAAAATACAAGAGCAAGTTCAGGCCATAATCATTTATATAAGCATAAGCATATATCAGAACTTGGATAACAATAAAGCTTGTACAGATCAGTTATATTCAGAACATCTCAGATCATAGTACAAATTTGCAGAACAAAACTTTTAAAAACATAAACTATCTATGAATGCAGAGTGCAATTGAGAGAGGTCTTCAGAAATCTGACTTTTGACTCAATCTCCCTAATCTCCTTTTGCTTAAGCAACTGAGGTCAATGAGAAACATTAAAAGGAGCATTGGTGGACAAGATATTTTGCTTAAACAACTGAGGTTTCAGGAATTTGGCTTTTGACTCGATACTCGATCTTCCTGATTTCCCTCGCTTGAACCATTTCTCCCCCTTTTTGTCATCATTTGTTGGAGAGAAATCCACCAAAATTTCAGCCCTGGTTAGGGTTTTTGTGTAACACCTGGACTTTTGCTACTATATTATAGTAATTTAATTGAATTATAACCACTTTTATGAATATTCGAAGCCCAAAAATACGGAAAATTTAAAACTTTTTCTTTTTAAAATATTTATCCAACCTTCTGTCAGTTGGAATGGGCTTTTCGTACGACTGAGAATTTAAATCTTTTTATAAAACCAAGTGGTACATAACACAATTAAACTACTTAATTTCCCTTATAATTTCCTCCCCTTGATGATAGTGTGTGGGGAGTGAAAACCCATTCATGGGTTCTCTGTATCTAATTATGGGTTTCTACCCTTCCGATATTAAAACGCTGGGGTTACCTCGGTTGATAATCCTTTTACCAGAATACGCAGCGTCATTAAGATAATACATACATTTCCCTTTTAAATTATCTATTCATAATTAGAAATTCTTAGGAAATTTAATTCCCTTAATACATTTGTAGTAATTTTATTTCCTGGGCTCTCTATTAATAATTTAATTTTACTTTTACAACATATACAAATAATCTTATTAAAAATATTTACTACCTCTGACTTTTCAATTTCTACTCCTAATTTCTTCGTCTACTCCTCTCCCCCGCTAGCTTCTTTTAACCTGCTAAACTGGAAATGTTTGGGGAAGGGGGTGAGATTGGAAATCCCAATAGCAGTTTCTTTCATTAACATATATTATCATGCTAGCAATTGTCATGTATATATTTCATAAAGCTGTACAAATGATGATAGTCTTACTCCTATTAATCTGTGTGCTAAAAGCACCTGCCAACCACTAATAACAATATATTCGTTATAGTGGAGGCTTTACCTGCAGGGTTTCTCGTTAAAGCACATAAGGCTAAAACGTAACTAATCTCGCAAAGGTGTAGCTAATCACCTAAGCCTGGAGTACTCCATCTGAGGAATAACAACTTACCAACTAAATGCAACAGTTATTACAAAATAATACATGCAATTTTAATTGTTACTGAAATAAACTGCTACCTGAACTCCAAGCTTAGTTCTTATCTGCTCATTTCCTTTACGATGCCTTGAACATCCACTCCATTATTATTCCTATAATTACACATATATAATTACATAAATAACTATACTTATGTATGATCGTTTATCGTCTCTCTCGAAGCCCAACTTATTTAATACTACCCAAAACTTGTTTTCCAGGCAAATTATGTTTTGCTTATATTTGTTTAGAACTATAATCATTTAAGATACCTTAATAATTATATTAAATCTTCTTATTCTTAATGTTTGATCAATAATTTCTATAAAAATTATTCTTAAAAAGCCTTAGTCATTCACACACACAAGCATACACCGATACATATATATATTTCCTATTTATTATAAAATCTTCAAGAATAAATAAATTAATAATGTAAATCAAACCCTGGTGATCCAATTTATTAAAGAATGCTACAAATCAATCATCAATCACAATCAAACCCTAATCATATTTCTTTATCTTCTAAATCCTTATTTACCTTAATGCTTCCAATAATTACTCTATACACATTTAAAACATATGAAACTGTACTCTAGCACTTGAATCACTCTCATACCATTTATGAACTTTAAAACAACTTCCCCAATTCATTAACCTAAATTATCATCACTACACTTCTTTTACACGTTCAATTTCTAACACTTAACTATTGATTATTACATAATATATGTTGTCACCTATTTGGATCATTTCTTTCACAAATACCCCTAATCTAGCTTTCTTTTCCATTTCTAAGATTGATTACATTCTAATTTAACCTTAATGAATATATCACTTTAGTCATTAATTAAAAACTCCTAATTTCTTAATAAAAGCCTATTTCTTCCTTTCCTTTTTAAATCTCCATACTTCATGTAAAATCTCCAATCACCTTATAGATTTAACAACTTAATTTTCCTCACATCTCAAGATCACCCTCCATTTCAAATCTCTAGTTTCCATTGAGGTAAGAGACTTGGTACTATTCCTAGACTAACAATCACATCCATCATAAAACACTTTCCCAATTTATATCACATCTTATAACCTAATTTCCTACTTAATTCCAACTTAAAACCTCAAATTTCATTTCTTCAAATCTTTATGTAACCCCACCTAGCTTTACTAAAATCATTGAGATAACAATACATTATCCTATTATCACCTAAATAGATCCTCAAACAAGACCAAAAGTTCATAATCAATTAATAATCCTATAATTCCCATCTTCTCATTGAACAATGCCCAATCCCTTCTTTACTCCCACTGAATTTGAAACCATATTAATCTCCTAACTTCCAATATTAAATCAAGCTTCCTCAATATATATATCTACCACCCAAAGGTCCTTAAAGAATGAAGTTTAATCACAAGAACCTCAACATCAAGCTTTGATCAACTTACCCATTCAAAGATCCAATCCCAAAAACTCCATTCCTAATTCAATTCATTATTCACCCTTAATTAAACACCAGTGAACTTTGTTCCTGCACCCTTAACACGTGGAATGCTTGCTTTAAACTATAAAGATTCTAAATACCAATCAAATGTCCAAAACAACACTTGTGCTTAGTTCCTAAACTTAAACCATCTAAATCATATCTTTTTGCTATACTTAAGAAAATTCCAATTTCAAATTCCTTGTCTTCAACAAATACTTTCACTATAACCTGTTTCAATTCCTAAAACTATCCACTTCAGCATTCCTATGTATAATTAAATACTTGTGCTGCTAACTTATTATTTAGGAGCCCAAAAACATCCATAGTAATCAGTTTCATCTTTTCTAGCCCCTTGAGACATTTTAGACAGCAGCATAACCCAATATTAATAGTGAACAACTTCAATTTATCTTCCTAAGCACAACAAAATGTCAATAACAATTTTTTCCCCAACCATTCAGCCAAAACAGAGTGGGGAACTGAAGAAATAAAAATTCTACCAACAACCATTTCCTACTTAACATCAATCATATATGTATAGCAGAGATAAATCAACCATTCAAAAATTCATCAAACCACACATCCAAAGTCCCCATTCAAACCTCCCATTTGTATATACATTACTTCCAGAAATTTTCCCCTTCTCGGCCAGCCACTCCGCAGGAACAGGGAAGCACAACAACACTCAATACATATTTCAAGGCAAAACAAAATATCAACACAGATTCACATTCCCTGGCCGAGCAAGAACAGAAAAATAGAGGAGCATAGGGAAACCAAACTCGACCAGAACAGAGTAGGGAGGAAGAACAAAAATTCCAAATCTTCACATATTCCATTCTTTCCTCTTCCACTGACCGAAGCAGAACAAGGAACGGAATTGAACAGAGGACAAGAATCGGCCAGAACAGAATAAGAGGAATAGAGGAAATTGAACAATTAACATCCTAATAATGCTCAATCTACAAAATCAACACCAAATCCATTCTCTCTTCATCATTACCAGAACAAGATTGCAAAGAACAGAATTTCGGGAGCAAAGAAACTGAACAGGGATGAAGAAAATCGAACAAACCAAAGAAGCATCTCAAAATTCATCATAAAACTCATTTCCTAACATAATCTTACTATTCTTCATAATAAATCACAATTTCCGTTCAGTTAAACCCAGAATCCGGCGGGTGAACAGTAATCGAAGAGAGAAATTTGAGGAAAAGCTTATGAACACTTCTTCTTAACTCAAATTCGTTCCTATAGGTGATTAATCGGAACCTAAGCTTTGATTTTACTGATTTATAGCTTCTAAAACCCCCAAAATTCGAATTGATTCCCTTCCCAAAGCTCACTCGAAATCAGACTCAAAGAGAGGAAAAATGAAGGGGAAAAGTCTCACCCATAACTTCCCTAAGTGTTGCGTGTCCCTTCCCCGTATTTCATCGCCGTCCGCCGCCTGATTCACCGCCGTCCGTCGCTGCGAGCTTCGAAGGAACAGAGGAACGAGGCAGGAGAGGGAGTGAGGGCAGAGGAAATAGTGAGAGAGAAATTCGGATGAGGGAGTATTATATAAAGAGTTAGGGGAAAAATAGAGTTCTGACCCCTAAAACTTTCTTCTTTTCGTTTTAATCCCTAAAACCAACTTTTTATTATTTTCAGTTTAGTCCCTTCCTGAAAATAATTTTCTAAAATAAATTCTTATATCATATTAGAGATTTTTCTTAGTCATAATTTCTTTAAGCCTTAAAATAAATTCTCCTAAAGTTCCCAAATCAAAATTTATCTCCTAATTATTTTTCTTTATTTTCTAAAGAAAATAATCCTTAAAATTATTAAAAATGTCTAAAACATCATAATTTCATTTTTAATGCTTTTTAATATTTTAATAATATTTCCTAAATCTTAATTAATTCCTTATTTTCTCTTTTCTAAAATTTGGGGTGTTACATTTTGCATGTGGGAGAAGGGCGATTTGAACTTTGAAGGATTTTTCTGAAAATATTATCTCAGAAGAGATACGATTCTGACACAGGATACCGGATTTAATGATTTCTTTGGAGAATGACACGGCTTTCTGGACTTTGGGACACTTGCTAGCTGATTGAGAAGAGGGTTTATCGCTAGAGGTTTCATCAAAAACACCTATTTGTAGATTCGAGACTCTACCCATTTCTGGGTTTAGGGTTTTGAGAGAAAGAAAGAAAGCCTCGAGATTTCAGAGAGATTTTAGGGAAATGAAGAGACTCTTCGGATGAATAATGAATGCACATTACACATGTCCTGCTTTTATAGAGTTCAGAAGTTACCAGAAATAATATAATATTCGCTGACGTTTCGTATTCTGAGACTATAGTGATTTGCTATCGCTAATATGAGCAGCTATCGCTAGCAGGCATGATCCCACGCTGAGTAAGTGACTTTTGATCTTCACTTACTCCTTCCAATGTTTATCTATCGATAGCTGTCTTTGCTATCGATAATTTGTTAAGCTAGCGAAGTTATGCTTAGCTCAAACTTAGCTTAGTTCTGCATATGGAAGCGATAGTATGACTTACTATCGATAGGTTAGTCCTGCAAAAACTTAAGATTTGGCACTCCGATGACTAAGTCAGCAATAACTCAGATGATCAATCAATAAAAATAAATCAAGAATAATAATATTTACAATTCATTTGGGTTTACCATTCCTAGCTCTCTTCTAATATAGAGAAATTGATCAGGCTCAAGAGGCTTGGTAAATATATCAGCAAGTTGTAGATGGGTTGAAATAAATTCTATCTTGACATCCTTCTTCTGAATGTGATCTCTCAAGAAGTGATGTCTCACATCAATATGCTTGGTTCTGGAATGTTGAACAGGATTCTTAGCGAAGCTTATTGTGCTGGTGTTGTCACAGAGAATAGGTACTTCTGAGAAGTTCAAACCCAGATCTTTCAGATGCTGCCTAAGCCATAAGACTTGAGTACAGCAACTTCCTGCTGCAATGTATTCTGCCTCTGTGGATGAAAGAGAAACACAAGTTTGCTTCTTGCTTGCCCAAGTGATTAGACAGTTACCGAGAAATTGGCATTGACCACTTGTGCTTTTTCTATCTGATTTATAGCCTGCATGGTCAGAGTCAGAATAGGCAAGAAGGTACTCTTGAGTTCCCTTGGGATACCACAGCCCAAGCTCTTGAGTCCCTTGTAAATAACGCAAAATCCTCTTTACATTTGATAAATGAGATTCTTTGGGATTTGCCTGATATCTAGCACATACTCCTACACTAAATTGAATGTCAGGTCTACTAGCAGTTAAATAAAGTAAAGAACCAATGATTCCTCTATAATGTGATTGATTTACTTCTTTGCCGAGAAGATCTGCATCTAATTTGGCAGAGGTACTCATTGGAGTGTCCCCTTCTCTGGATAGATCCATCCCAAATTTGTTGAGAATTTCTTTACAATATTTGGTTTGGGATATGAAGATGCCATCCTTCTTTTGCTTTATTTGTAGTCCCAGGAAGAATGTTAACTCTCCCATCATGGACATTTCAAATTCTCCCTGCATTGTCTTAGCAAAATCCTCACATAGAGTTTCATTAGTTGCACCGAAAATAATGTCATCAACATAAATTTGAACTATAAGCATATGATTATTTTTGTGCATGATGAACAATGTAGTATATGATTTTCCTCTCGAAAATCCTTTTTCAAGCAGAAAAGTACTAAGTCTCTCATACCAAGCTCTAGGTGCTTGTTTGAGACCATAAAGAGCCTTTTTGAGTTTGAAAACATGGTCAGGCTTAGTCTTTTCTTCAAAACCAGGAGGTTGTTCCACATACACTTCTTCTTTAATATAGCCATTAAGAAAAGCACTCTTAACATCCATTTGATAAAGTTTAAAATTTTTGATGGATGCAAAAGCTAGAAGAATCCTTATTGCTTCAAGTCTTGCAACTGGAGCAAAGGTTTCCTCATAATCAATGCCTTCTTCTTGGTTATATCCTTTTGCAACTAATCTGGCTTTATTTTTCACAATTTGACCAGCTTCATCAAGTTTGTTTTTGAAAACCCATTTAGTACCGATAATAGGATGATTTCTGGGCCTTGGTACTAAATCCCAAACTTGATTTCTTTTGAATTGATTAAGTTCTTCCTGCATAGCTATTATCCAATCATATTCAGCAAGAGCTTCATCAATACAAGTTGGTTCAATTTGAGAAAGAAAGCACAAAAATTCTACTTCATTTTGCAGTTGCCTTCTTGTTTTAACTCCTTTTGATATTTCTCCAATAATCTGTTCAGGAGGATGATTTTTAAGATGTCTAATGGAAGATTGAGGCTCAACAGATCTTTCTAGATCATCTTCAGATTTATCCTGATTATTTTCAATATTGTTTTCAGGATTTGTTATCGATGGCTGAGGTGCTATCGATAGGGGCTGTTTTAAAAACTTTGAAAAATCTTCATCCTCATCAACAGATTGTTGTTTTTCTTGAGGGGTTTCATCAAATACTATATGAATAGATTCTTCAACAGTTTGAGTCCTCTTATTATAAACTCTATATGCTCTACTTCTATTTGAATATCCAATGAAAATACCAATATCAGATTTAGGATCGAATTTACCTAAATTTACCTTTCCATTGTTGTGGATGTAGCATTTTGATCCAAAAATCCTCAGGTGACTGATATTAGGCTTTCTTCCCTTGTAGAGCTCATATGGAGTCTTTTCCATCCCCTTTCTGATGTAGGCTCTGTTAGAGATGTAGCAAGATGTACTCATAGCATCTGCCCAAAATATTTGAGGCACTTGTTTCTCGTTCAGCATGCTTCTAGCCATTTCTGTGAGCACTTTGTTCTTTCTCTCTACAACACCATTTTGTTGAGGAGTCCGAGGGGCAGAGAAGTTGTGGTCAATTCCATTTTCATCACACAGCTCCATGAACTCTTTAATTTCAAATTCACCTCCATGATCAGTTCTGATGGCTATTATCTTTGTCCCTTTCTCATTCTGCACTTTCTTAGCAAGAACACGAAAAGCATCAAAAGTTTCATGCTTAGAGGAAAGAAACATAGTCCAGGTAAATCTTGAGTAGTCATCCACAACTACAAGAGTGTATAGACTACCTCCTAGACTTTTTACTCTTGCTGGCCCAACTAGATCCATATGAATTAGTTCCAATGGCCTGCTGGTGGAGACTGTCTTCTTGATTTTAAAAGAGGACTTTGTTTGTTTACCTCTTTGACAGGATTCACAAATCAAATCATGCTTTGACTTAAAACTGGAAATTCCTATGACTAGCTCCTTCTTAACCAATTTATCTAGCTGAGAAAAATTCACATGAGCTAATCTTTTATGCCATAACCAGCAATTTTCATCATTTGAAATAAAGCATTTTTCTTCAAGCTGTTGGCATAAATCTAGAGTATATAAATTCCCATTTCTATTTCCTTTTATCTTGCATTTTAGATCGGATTTATTTATATCTAAATCATTTTTATCAACAATGAGACATTCATTAGAATCGAAAATTACCCAGTTGCCATGGTCTGCGCTTTGGCTAACACTCAGAAGATTGTGGCAGAGACCATCTACTAGGTAGACATCCTTGACTGGACCTACTTCACCAACTCCAGTGATTTTTCCACTTTGGTTCCCGCCAAAGCTAACTTTGGCTCCATCTTTTATCACCAGATTGTTGATTTTATCTTTGTCTCCAGTCATATGTCTTGAGCATCCATTGTCGATATACCATTTTCCATTGCTGGATGCTTTCAGGCACACCTGCACATACTAAACAGATTTAGGTACCCAAACTTTCTTGGGTCCTTTAAGGTCAGACTTGTGCTTTAGGTGTGTAGTGACCTTTGGCACATAAGTTCCTTTAGGAACCCATTTATAGGAGCTATTAACACCATACTTTCTGTTAATACACGTTGACTGAGTATGGCCTTTCTTGTTGCAGAAATTGCAAAAGCTATATGGTGAAGAATTTTCAGAAGATTTTCTAAAGTAGTTCATGTATGACTTCACTTTTGGCTCAATCCATCTTTTTGAAGATTTTTGTTTGGGCTCATAGCCAATACCAGTTCGATCTCTGAAAACTTTTTGGTTGCTTAAAATCACATTCAGAGTCTCAGATCCTTTTGTAAACTTTTCTAAAACATGCGAAAGTTTTTCTTTTTCCTTCAATAATTTTTCACAATTTGAGCAATTTTCAGAAATTGAAGGAACAACTATCGAAGGTGCATCTATGGGAACTTGCGATAGCTCTTCTTCTATCGATAGGGAAGAGGAAATCCTTTGAGAAGAGTTTTTCTGAAATTCTTTGTTTTCTCTTCTTAGTCTAACTACTTCTTTAGAGAGTTTCAAGAATTCTATGCACATTTCATCATATAAATTTTGAAGATCAGAATAAGAAGGTTCAGAGTCAGATACCTCAGAATCACTATGTTCTTCTTGAGCAACTAGGCAGAGGTTGGCGGATTCTTCGCTATCGCTAGCTTCTTCATCAGAGCTATCACCCCAGATGGATGACACATAAGCCTTTTTCTTTCCATAAGTCTTCTTTTTCTCTTTCTCCTTCAATCTTTGAAGGCTGGGACACTCTGCTCTGAAGTGACCAGGCTTCTTGCACTCAAAGCACACAGGAGATTTGTCTTTCTGGAAGTCTTTGAAGCTAGGGCCACTTCTCTGAAATCTGTCTCTTCTTCTGAAGAGCTTTTTAAATTTTCTGGCCATGAGAGCTATGTCCTCCTCATCAATATCTTCCTCATCATCGTTGACTTCATCTCTTTCTGAAGCAACAAGAGCAAGTGACTTTTTCTTGGAATTTCCTTGTGCTTCTCTCTGAGCTATCAGGGTAGGCTCATACTCTGCAAGGCTGCCAAACAGAGCAGTGATGGATTTTGTTGATTCTCCTTGCATTTCTTGAATGGCTGTGACTTTCATGAGCCAATCTCCCTTTAGGACTTTCAAAATTTTGTTGACCTGCTCTTTCTCTATAATCTTTCTCCCCAGAGCAGCAAGATTATTGATGAGGTGAGTGAATCTGATCTCTAGATCCCTTATCTTTTCATCCTCAATCATTTCAAACTTGTGGAATTCTTCCACTAGCATTTCTACACGCCTATCTTTTACTCCAGAAGTCCCTTCATGAGCTATTTGCAGGGCTTCCCACATTTCTTTAGCAGAGTCAAGATGACTTACTCTAAAGAACTCTGTTTGACTAAGAGCACTCTGGATCATGAGGACTGCTTTGCTATTCAGCTCCAGATTAGCAATGTCCTCTTCTGTGTACTCATCTTCTGCCTTTGGAATGCCCATGGGATCTCTGGGAACAATATCTCCTTCTTCTATAATTTTCCAAAGCTTGTATCCATTTGCTTTGATGTAAATCTTCATTTTTAATTTCCAGAAGGTATAATGTTTCCTATCAAAGCCAGGAGGCTTATTAATGGAGCTTCCTTCAGGGAGGATGTTTTCAAGCGATGCCATTTAGATCTTTGCTTCTCAGATTCGTTGGAATCTTAATAACAGAGAAGACCTGCTCTGATACCAAATGAAAGTGGCAATCGCACAAGAGGGGGGTGAATTGTGCTCTTTAAAAATTTAGAAGAGGTTAACTCAACACGAAATTTATATTGGTTCGGCCAACACTGCCTACGTCCAGTTCTCCAACACTCTGTTGGGTTCCACTATCCACAGGTTTTACGAGCCCAGGTTCACCTGTCAACCTTTACAGAGTTTTAGAATCTCTAAACACTCCCCCTTACTACCTGTAAGGAAATATCCCTGTTCTAAAGCACCAAGCTCTCAGAACAACCTCAAACAGTAAAGGATTTCAATAAATATGTTCACTTAATGAACTGATTTTGATAAACACTTAAGTACAGATGAAATCTCTGAGACAATAAATACAGAGTAATGAATGAGCTTGTGAATATTTTCGTTCGTCTCTACTCAATAAATGCTTGAGTTCTGTATTTATATCTTCTTCAAATTTTGCCCTTTTGATTCAGCATTCAAGAAGCCGTTTGAATTTAGTCGTTGGGAGCTCATAGCCGTTGGCATTAAATGCAGCTTCTTTATCGGGCTTAACTCTCTGCTTTAACTTCAACTACTTCTTGCATAGGGTGAGCTAAGAGAGAGATAGACTCAGCGCTCTGAGCATCCGTACAAATAGTACTTTCTGACAGCTTTCTATTAGCGCTAGCTTGATCTGTTATCGCTAATCTTATAGTGATCTGCACTTAAGCTGTTAGCTAACCAAATAGTCATATAATGCACAGAGGTTACTATCGCAAGCTTAATCTATTTGCTCAATGAGATGAAGACAATATAAAGAATATCAGAGCTTTTTATCGATAGCATATTCTCTTGGATTAAAAAGCATCATATCAGCATATATCCTTCTATCGATTGCTCAAACTACTATCGCTAGATACTCGATTTGCTTATTAGCTTTAAGTATACAATTATCAAAGAATTCAGAACTTCAAGGTATCCCTTTATCGATAGATAAACACTTAGCGCAAGCAAACATATCAGCTCTTCATTCATTAGCACTTAGGCACTAGCTATCTGAAGGATCATTATCTGAAGCACTTTTGGTTATCGATAGCTTAACCTATTATCGCTAGCTGATTTAGGGACTTAGTTCATTTATCTGCTGGTTTCATTTACTCATAAGCTCAATGAACTTCTAGCGATGGAATCTTTCTTTAGCGATAGAGGATGACTTAGCGAAAGATATTAACATTGATTTTCCTAAGACTTCACTCGCTATTCCTTTCTTTCAATTAGCTATACAGATACACTTAGCGATAGAGATACACATTCAATATTGATCTGCTAAGATGCCTTTTCTTATTAGAGATAAATCTTTGTTCTTGCAATGATGATTTGTTACCTGGCAGATATTATAAAATTAATTCAGAGGTAACTTTTACTTATGTTTTCTTAGGATCAGTCCTCATCAAAACTTAAGATTCTAACACCTTTAATATGAAATTTTGTATATTTTTTTGGTTGCATGTATATTTTTGCCATTTATGTTGCAGTTAGGCATGAGAATATGTAATATCCTTACTTAGATTTTGCCATGATCATGTGTGAAATAGCTTCAGTTACAGTTTACAGTTTTGTAAGGTATTATTCTCATTGGCTTGTTTTGCATGCATAGTTTTTACCATGCATTATATACTAATTGTGATTATTGCTACTGAGATTTCCCCAAATCTCACCCCCTCTTTCTATGTCCCACCCATAGGACCGAGCACTTCTAGAGGAAAGGAGAAGCAAGCAGATCTCTAGCTAAAGTAAGAAGGACTTGGAATATTTTGGAATTTATAGTTAATTATCATATTTTGGTCTGTATGTATATACTCCATAAGGAGCCTAATTAGTTTAAAGACCTGCAAGGAAACCAAGAACATGAACTCTACTTCAAATAAAAAACAATATCTACACTTAGAAAAATATGAGTGCATGTGAATATGTTTTATTATGGCAGATATTTTGTTAGGTTATAATCTGATTCAGGCCGTGATATTTTCCAGAAAGATAATACACATCATAAGCTTTAAATCAAGTACTCAGGCATAATTTTTGGACGTGTAGATTAGGAGATATAAATTTTACAAGTTAGGCGTAAAAACTGAAATTTCCTGCAAAATTCTAAATAAGTTTGGAAAATATAAGAAGGTATTTCAAAGATAATGGGACCAAAATGAGCCAAGATTATATCACAGTTCTAAAGAATATTTCAAGAGCTAAAGTTTGAGCTTTGAACCACTATTTTTTAGTTCATATACAATTAATTATGAATTTTCAAAGTTAGAAGCCCAGGTAAGATATTTGAGAGAAGTTTTAAGCTTTTGGCATTCTATGGTCTTCTAAATAGCTTTAGTGGTTCAAACTCAATCAAATGGCTCTAAAGAATGTCCTTAGAGTAAGTGTTACAGTGGGTACTTGTATTTTGAGATATGATGATTTTTGGTAAGACAAATTTTGGAAATTCTTGGGGTTTCCCCTATGATTTCAAATTTATTATTGTACAGGGATGTTTGATGTTTTCAACAAGCTTCTTGAAGAAGTTTAATGGGTTCAAAACTTTGAAATCCTTTGAGCATTGGTTAAATTGAATTTTGGTCTATCCAAGTTTAAAAAATCTTGAGGTTTTGTGGTGTATCTTGAAGAGAGGTGTTGTTGGATGATTTAGTGAGTTAAATGAGCACATTGCAGTTGAGTAAAGGTTTTTAATATCTTGAACTCTTGATTTATCAATTAATCCAAATTTCAATTTTCTAAGGTTTTGGGAATTTGACCTTGCAAAGTGGATTTTTAATGGTGCTTTTGTGTTGGATATTTCAATGATTGTAGTAAGTTATTTGGTGGATGGTAATTGGATGATTAGAGGATGGTGATTTTGAGATGAGGTAGTATTGGTACAAGAGGCCTAGGGGTGAATTGTGGTTAAGTGAACGTTGAGGATTAGATTATAGGGTTAATGGTGATGGTAAATTGTATTGATGATGATTAAGGACTTAATAGTTTAATTAGAATAAAAGTGTGAATGTGGAACAAAGGGATCAATTGTGGCTCTTGGGTTGGTAGTTAGCTTTTAGTCTTAAATAGATTGGGATGTGAATCTTGGGCTTGGGTCATTTTGAATAACCTTGTTGTGCATACTCAAATTACTGATGCGATATGTTTGTATTTGTTTATGGTTGTAGAGTCTTAAGTTTTAGCTCGTGGAGCACCGTGATAAAACTTTGTCTTACAAGTGTGTGTGTGTGTGTGTGGTTGATAAGGGTTTAAAAGATATTCATATGTTTAATTTTGGTACATTGGTTATGTGGAACTACATGTAAAACTTGATTGTTGTGGAAAAATGGACATGCATTGAAAATTTATGAAATTGTAATTGAAATTGAGCCTGCATGGTAGTATGATGTTGATAAAATTATTGTGATGTACTTGCCTACTTTTCAAGAAATATATATTTGTGCATATTGTTGCATTTGGTTCTTGGTTGCTTTTGACACCCTTTGAGCTATGGCTTAGCCTCTTTACGTGATGTGGTTTCCCGATGTCTATTGGGTTAACCTTTTGGGTTATACCGATGTTTGGAACTAGTTCTTGGTGGTTTTGTAGGGCACTTGGTGTGATCTATCTCTTCGGAGGTGTTTGGATCACGTGGTACTATGATCAGTCTCTTCTGAGATGTTCGGATCATGTTTTTTTAATGATATGTCTCTTTGGAGGCTTTTGGATCACGTCCTTGAAAATGATTGATTTTCAAATCCATAATGCATTGGCATATATGATGTTATTTGATTTTACCACACTTACTGTGTATTATATCATTATTGTCTGAATATCTAGTTATTACTGTTGGTTCCACAAAACTCTACACTTGCGCGCGTGCGTACACACACACTTATATGGTAGAATAGGAAGAATAAGTGTTATTACCAAGACCATGTCTCACCCCATTGTTCATTTTTCAAGACCCAGTACCAGATCTAAGAGAGAGGGCAAGGAGCCGGAGGAGACTCGTTGACTGTGAGGTCTTTTAGATCATTTCTTTTGTTATGAATATTGCCAAACATTATAGACTAGGCATGCTCATTATCTTTGCTTCCGCATCTTTATACTATGTTATGGATAGCTGTATTGTAATATTTGCTGAGACCTGTCCTATCTGGCAAGTGTGGGCCGGAGGGCTAAGGTTTAATCTTTATGTTTTGAAATTATATTATGTGGCATGCTGTTGATCCTTCGATATTATGGGATTTTGGTAAGTGTGCTAGGCTTTAGCCCCTATGTTGATTGAGCCGATGGCTCTAATGTTAATGATCGCCAATATGGGTCAAGTCCTTTTCTGACATTGGTTTTGTTGTGGATATTAGGACTTTTATGTCTTCTTAATTGCTTGACTTAATTATTTAGTTTTCGATATTAGGACTGTTATTGTCTATTTAAACTTGTTTCACATGCATGTGACCCCAAAATATCGAGATACATCCCTCGGTATGTTGTTGGACCGTTGGGATGCTCTTGGTACTTTAGTTGTTAAGCTACCTTGTGGATTATGGTTGTGCTTGAATTGCGAAATATGTGGTAGTGGTGTTAATCGTTGTCACTTGTTTGTTGAACATTAGTAAATTGACTTTTGAAAGGCGAGTTGTAAACATTGAGATGAATTTTTAATTACCATGTTAGATTATTCCTTTTCTAACATAGTGTATTTTCTAAGTATTTATGGTTCCTTCTTTTCTAATTATGTTTATGTTTTTCTTAACAAAGTTAGGGTTTGCTTTCTCATATAGGGAATTTTTAATAATCATGTTAGCATATGCCTTTTCTAACATGGTTAATCTTTTCAAGATAGAACGGCCTTTTATTATCCATGATAGGGCTATTAAATGATTTAGAAATGCTCTTTTCTATCATGAATAAGTTGCCTTAAATTAACAACTTGTTTTCTAATAACTATGACAGATCATTTTCTATCAAAGTTAGGTTTTGTAAATGACTAATATTTTCTTTAACTTCAATAGACTCTTGTGATTTCGCATTTTTCTTTCTATAGTAGCTCAGATAGAATTATTTAACTAAACTCTTAAATACATATGATAGTCTCTTTTTTATCATAGTTAGCTTTTCAAAGTTAGTTGAATACTTTTCTAACTATGATAGACATATTGGTTTGAGTGTTTTCCTTTTCTATCATAGTTAGCCTGCAATTTGATTTCAAATGGATTAGTTGGAATTGTGAATTGGATTTGAAATTGATTAGTATGAAGGATTTTACAAAGAAGATGAAGAAAATCTATGTGGAAGAAAAGCGTGAAATCGGAGAAGAGGAAGTGAGAGACATAAGAGGAAGGTGAAGAACATGGAAATCGGACTAAAGTACAAAATGAGGCCATGGAATACTAACTAGGGTAATTTGGGGTCAGGTCGGATAAGAACCAACCTATATATATTATGGCCCAAACCCAAAATCTGGAAAATATTGCAAACTCACTGTTGCTTCGTCTTGGCGAAGCCATGATGATTGTGCCTTTCTGGGAATTCTGGATTTTGGGGATTAGCAGTTCATGGCTTCTTGTTCATGCTTTGCTAATCATCCCAATTCTTGCACTTACAATCGAATCTCAAACACAAATGAGGTATCCCAAGCCCATAATTGATAAATGCATGAGTTAAATCCCTAAAATGCTCAGTTTAAAATCAAAATGCAATTAACTAGTGCTGTTGAACCCTAAGTACAAAAGTGCCAAAATCCCCATGTATTAAGATAGAACAAGTGATAATTCTCCATAATTAGTAGCTAAAACCATGTAATAATTACCTGCAATCACTCACATACCAGTTAGATCATTAAACATGTCTTATATTGATGAAAATTTCCAAGACTACCCTTATTCAAAATTTCACCCTCTCTACATTTATAAATCATTCTCATATCTCTCTCCTCTTTCTCCCTTTCCAACAAGAATTAAATAAGGCCAAATTTGGAAAGAACAATTAATAACCACTAAGTGGACTTATATTTAGAAAAAAAAACTTTTTTTGTAGTTAGATTTATAATAAGGACATAGAAGTTGTAATATCCCAAAAATCCAAGAAGCTTTAAAGTAGCTGGCTAATGAATATTAAGGAAGATAATTAGGGCCTTAAGAAAATAGAGATATTTGAGATTTTAGAAAATGAATTATTATAAGATTAAGGGCACAAGATAGTTATATAAGTTTATGAATTAAGTAAATTATATGTTCCAAAAGTTTATATGTAGCAAGTTTCAGTTGGAAGTTTATTATTGGGATCATAAAAGAGCTCAATTTACATGTCTAGGACATGTCAAATAATCCCAAAATAATTAGCCATCTTGTTACAAATAAAGACAATTTTATTTAGCAAGTTTCCAACCAATTTTCATTTATAAGGGTAAATAGGACTCATAGTTTATTCTTACTACAAGAGATAAATTTTTGGACTTCAAGAAGAAGCCATTTTCATTTCATGCAGCCACAAAACGTGGCAATCTCATCCAAAATCCACCCATCCTTCCTCCATTACACATGTCAAGGATTAATGTTGCTTCTTCCATTGCATTGCATGCAGCACAACGTGGCAGCCCCCCTTCTAGATTAAATAATTCACCTTTCCTTATTTTTTTTTACACATGTTTAATTCTTCCTTCAAAAGCTTGTGCTTGCCGTCCAAGTAGATATTAGCTTGGTCTTCAAGATTAGTGTGTGTGCGTGGCCTTTTGCTTGCAGCCCTTTATCTCTTCATGACACATGTAATGTCATGCAAAACTAGCCTTGCTCACCAAGTTGACGTGTGGCTTTCTCTATAAGATATTATATGCTTGGTCACCAAGCTTTATTTGGCCTATAAATAGATGTATGAGCAAGGAATGAAAGGAAGGGAGTGTGAGAGCTCTTGAGTTGCCGTGGGCAGAGAGAGGAATAGAGAGGAAAAGAAAAAAAAAGAGAGGAGGAGAAAGAAAAGAGGAAGAAAAATAGAGAGTCAATGAGGCCTAGTTAGAGGGAGTGCTTTAGAAAGAGACTCCACAAGAGGTAGCTTTAATTTGCAATTTTGTATATTTTGTTTTGGTTGCATGTATATTATTGCCATTTATGCTGCAGTTAGGCATGAGAATATGTAATATCCTTACTAAGTTTGTTTTGCCATGATTATGTGTGAAATAGTTCCAGTTACATTTTACAGTTTTGTAAGGTATTATTCTCATTGGCTTATTTTGCATGCACAGTTTCTTGCATGCATTATATACTAATTGTGATTATTGCTACTGAGATTTCCCCAAATCTCACCCCCTTTTTCTATGTCCCACTCATAGGACCAAGCACTTCTAGAGGAAAGGAGAAGCAAGCAGATTTCTAGCTAAGGCAAGGAGGACCTGAAACATTTTGGAGTTTATAGTTAATTATCATATTTTGGTCTGTATGTATAAACTCCATAAGGAGCCTAATTAGTTTAAAGACCTGCAAAGAAACCAAGAGCATGAATTTACTTCAAGTAGAAATCAGTATCTACTCTTAGAAAAATATGAAATGTATGTGAACACGTTTTATTGTGTTAGACATTTCGACAGGTTATAATTTGAGTTAGGCCGTGATATTTTGCAGATATTTAGTACTCATCCTAAGCTTTAAATGAAGTACTCATGCATAATTTTTGGACGTGTAGATCAGGAGATATGAATTTTGCAAGTTAGGCGTAAAAACAGAAATTCCTACGAAATTCCAATATGTCTGGAAAATATAAGAAGGTTTTTCAGTGATAATGGGACCAAATTGAGCCAAGATTATTTTATGATTATAAAGAATATTTAAAGAGCTAAAGTTTGAGCTTTGAACCACTATTTTTTAGTTTAGAAATAAATAATTATGAATTTTCAAAGTTAGAAGCTCAAGTCCAATTAAGCAATTAATTCTGACGAAAAAAATAATATACTAAATTAAAAAAGGAGAATTACAACTAGGTCCTACATAAGGGAATTAATCAGAATCAAATTCCAAAACATCATCAAATTACATTGAAGTCTTTGAGTTGTCAATGACAAATATTTAAGTTGTCAATATTGAGCTGAATTTACAACTCTTTAGTTGTCATTGACAACTCATTGAGCTAATAAAAAGCCATTTAATATCACCAAGGTCTCTGAGACTTTGATGTAATTTAATGATTTTTTGGGATCTAGTCGTGAGTAATTCCCTTATCTGGGACCTGGTTATAATATGACAATGTTAACGAGTGACAGTGACGAAGCACAAAAACATTTTCTTACTTGAGAGATTTGACACAAAAATATATTAAACTTAAAGCTTTTACTTATAGCTTTCTTGGTCTCATAATCATTGCTTCCACTCACCCCCTTCTTGTGTTGGTGCTTTCATTGGGTCTCTAAGCCAAGGCAGCCATTGACAAGAACGATGAAACTCCATCCATCTTCATTAAAATCACCACTCAAGTCCCACTCTCTTTTCTGAGTTCGTCTCTGCTGATATGTTATTCCTTTTAATAAACCTGTTTCAAAAACATCCTTTTTCTTTCATTTTCTTAGGCTCTTCATTTGTTGTAGGATGGGGAGGTTACTTTCAAGATGAATCGTGACAGTGATGATTCACAAATTTATCTTATCAAAGTGTGCATTTCTGGGCTTAAACTAGTGAATTAATTGGTTGATAGTTTCATTATAGTTTAATTAATTTAGATATGCACTTGATTATGAAAATTTGGAATTAAATATGGTTCTTATAGGTATATTTTGAAAGTTGCAGCTTAGCCCTTTTACTTCTTGTTATTATTTCTTTTGTCCATGGCCAAAAGTGGAATTACACAATGGGAATTAGCATCCAAGATGGGAACCCTTGAATGTATACTTCTTCTTAAGCTTAAGACTCAAAACATGAGGGATCAGGAACAATTTTTTGTTATTTTTTTTTTGGGAACAATTAATTGGAAACAAGTTTCCAAACAAGTTTTTTTTTGTATTTATTGCTTTCCAAAACAAATAAACTATTTTTAAAGATAAAATAAACTTAAATCTTTGGTCCAGCAACATGGCTAGTATATGTTAAATAAAGGTAAAGCTAAAAAATTGCTGAACTTTTAGGTAGAGTTAATAAGATTTAAAGTTGAAGTCACTTCTCAACAGGTCAAGTGAATGTTGGTCTAATTATAACAGAAGTGGGTCGCATTGTCAAAACACCACAAAGTTGGGATATGGACATGGGTGGGTGTAAAAATTAACAAAGGTAATTATTAACACAAATTAGGACATGTGTGTTGGACAATTCATCCATGATATTTCAAAGTAGGACTGTAAAGTAATTAATAGTCATAGACTCATACCTAATGGCTTGATAATGGTCATGATCTCTCCCTTCGGTGATATCAGGTGAATGTTGGTCTAATTATAACAGAAGTGGGTCGCATTGTCAAAACACCACAAAGTTGGGATATGGACATGGGTGGGTGTAAAAATTAACAAAGGTAATTATTAACACAAATTAGGACATGTGTGTTGGACAATTCATCCATGATATTTCAAAGTAGGACTGTAAAGTAATTAATAGTCATAGACTCATACCTAATGGCTTGATAATGGTCATGATCTCTCCCTTCGGTGATATCAGGTACAATTTTGATGGTTCTCTGACTCAATGCTTATAAATTCAGTGATTTCATAACTGTTCATGATTAAAATTAGGGTTAAGGTATGTATTGTACCCTGAAGTGTTTTCTTCAGTGCACCCAGTGCCCTAAAGTTTTTTATAGTGCAATTTCCACCTCGAACGAATTATTTTGATGTAATTGCATCCAACCCTAACATAAATTTAACTTTTAATTGTTAAATGTTGAATTGGCAAATAATTGACCAAAAAGTTATCATGTCTCACTGCTTACTTGGCAATCTATTTGAGGGGGGAACTTTCATTCCACCACTGACATATATTTTCTTCTATGTTCTTCAGACGAGCCATACAATAGAAATTAATTAACCATAGATTTGATCTGAGACACCATTTTTTAGTCAAAAGCAAAAAAAAAAAAAACAGAATTGAAAAGATAAGAGCAAGCAAACCTGATGTTGAGCCAATTTTCTGGCTCGTCGGTGGAGTAATCGGTCAAATTGAAGTATAAAGGAACATTATATACAACTCCAAGCAATGCACAAATACTTTGATGCTTTACCTCATGTAGAATAACTCCAGCCACTCCGGACTTGCCGATAACATGATGTTGGTGGCGGAATGAAATTTTCATCCTCAAATGGATTGCCAAGTAAGCACTAAGACATGGATAATTTCTGGTCAAATATTTGCCAATTCAGCATGTACAATCAAAGTTAAATTTCTATTATGGTTGGATGAAATTGCACCAAAATAATTAGTTCAGGGTTGAAATTACACCACAAAAAACTTTAGGGCACTAGGTGCACCCAAGAAAATACTTCAGGGCACTGGGCGTACCTTCACCCTTAAAATTATTGTCAATGCATTACTTAGCTTGATGGTTCTACTATGAGCATTGAGACTTTGTTTTCTTAAAAAAATAAAAAATAAAAATGGCAGAATTCGAATGGGAAACTTTATTTATTATAAAGGAAATAATAGATCATATTTTATAAATAACAAATTTATTAATTAAAACAAAATGTAGGTCCCACAATTCACTACATGTTATGTGGAGTTTGCACCACGTCAACAGTTAATAGAATAAGTCAGTCTCTCTCCATCTCCCTTTCTTTCCTAATTGCAAAATAAAAAATCTTAAGAACTGTCACAACAACAATGATTAGGAAGTATTATTTGTTGCAAATAGCACGCATCTGCATTTTTGGCTCGGTCTTCATGAGCTCACCCACACATGGATGGTAAAAACCTATTTCTTCCATTATTTTATTGCTTTCTGCTCTTTCTTAGGGAAAATCATAACCAGGTCCCTCATAAGGGATTTAATCACAACCAGGTCCCAAACAATCATCAAATTACATTGAAGTCCTAAGGGACCTGGGTGATATTAAATTGCTTGTCATTGAGTTATCAATACCAGCTCCTTGAGTTGTCAACGCATCTCTTTCATTAACAAATATTGAGTTGTGTAATGACAACTTAAGGAGTTGGTATTGACAACTATTGAATTGTGCATTGACAACTAAGGAGCTGGTATTGACAACTCAGTGAGAAGCCATTTAATATCACCTAGGTCCCTTGAGACTTCAATATAATTTGATGATTGTTTGGGACATGGTTGTGATTAAATCCCTTATGAGGGACTTGGTTGTGATTTTCCCTCTTTCTTACTTTTCGTATTATCCCATTTAATTTTTTCTCAATATGCTCAAAACCCTTTTTCTCTTACATGGTTTCCTTTTCTGTCATTATTTTATTAATGTTTGTCCTGCCATTTTCTTACTTTTTGTACTATCCCATTTGATTTTTCTACTACATCTGCCCAACACCTTATGTTTTACATGCTTTTTTAGAGGATGTACATTATTATTCATTCTTTTGAACCATTCTTGCTTTTTCCTTTTGCCCTTTTATCTTACTTGCTATATTTTTCTTGAACCAAATTAGTGTTTGCCCATTTACAATTTTTTGTTGGTTTCTTGATTTTAAGAAATGCACCATCATGTTATAACTATTTTATAAAACGTTAAGTAAATGAGTAGATTTAACTCCATATGTGGGTATGGAGTTTGAAAGTGAAGAACATGCATGTACAATTGATAATGCATACGTTGGTTTTATTGGATTTAGTGTTAGAAGAGAGTGGGTAAATAAAAGAAGGACAGATCATAAGACGGCAGTATCTCAAAAATTTGTCTGTTTCAAGGAATAATTTAAAAAAGTGAAGGACTATGAAGAAACCATTCTTTCGTAAAGATTTGAGAATGGGTTGTTTAACTCAAATGATAATTAATCGACAACCAAATGGAAAATATGCCATTACATCTTTTGAGAAGGAACATAATCATACTTTAGCTACTCCTAGGAGTAAGCATAAATTGCCTTCTCAAAGAAAGATATTTAGTCCTCAAGCAACTCATATTGAGCAGGTAGACCAATCTGGTATAAGACAAAATTGATTTTTGAATTCTTAGGTCGACAAGTTGGAGGACGTGAGAATGTTGGGTGTACCCTCAAAGATATTAGCAATCATTTGACTAGCAAGATGATGGCAACAATGAAAGAAGGTAAAGCTTATGCTTTGCTTCATTATTTTAAATCAAAGTAATATGAAAATCCATCGTTTTTATATGAACTTCAACTTGATGTTGAAAATCAAATCAAATTTTTTTTTGGGCTAATGCAAAAATGGTCGTGGACTATTTTTATTTTGGAGGCATGGTATATTTTGATACTACTTATCATACAAACTGTAACTTAAGACCATTTGTACCTTTTGTTGAATTCAATCAACATCGGTAAACTATACATTTGGTGATGTAAATGGCAAAATTAGTTGCAAAGGTTTTTCCTTATTTATACCATCATTTTTGTAATTGGCATCTCACAAAATTCTTGCAAGCATGTTCATCATGCTTACAAGAAATCAATTTCTTTTGCTACACATTTTAATAGTGCATGTGTGATTATGTGTATAAGAGTGATTTTCTAAATTCATAGGAATCAATGCTTGACAAACATGACCTTTGTCAAAATACATGGTTGCAAGATTTGTTTGGAAAAAGAGAAAAATTGGCTTCAGTATATGGGTGACATGCCTTTTCTGCTAGAGCTATAGCAAAGCAGTTGGGTGAAAGTTTCAATGGTTGAGTAAGAGGCTATATGAAGCCTACATTGAATGTCTTAAGTTTCTTTACAAATTTTGACAGGCTATAGAAGATATATAAGGAATTAGAGGAGAATTATGAATTGAGTCGAAGTTTGCCACCAATAAATTTATGCGTCCTTATGTTGAAAAATGCAAGAGAAATTTATATACAATCTATCGTTGTTGGAGTTAGAAAAGAATATGAGCAATTATGCAACATACTCTTTAAAGAGTGCAAACAAGTTTCAAAAATATACGAATACAAAGTTTAAGTAGTGGGAGATACAAGAGGTCACAAGGTTATCTATAACTCAGAAGATGAAACAATTGAATGTAGTTGTAAGAAATATGAAGTCATTGGTATCCTATGTTATCATGCTCTCCGAGTGCTTAAGTGTTGAATAAACTCATTATTCATTCAAAGTAAATTATCAATAGTTGGACCAAACACGCTCCAAGTGGATGTGTTGTGGATAGTAGTGGGCATACAATTGAAGAACTCCTGAAATTAGATGTCTCAAATTGTTTCAATGATTTATGCCAAATTGCAGTTAAGATATCAAGTAAGGCCGCTAAGACTGATAATGCTACAAACTTTTTTTAGCAAAAAAGTTTGTAGAATTAAGTGTAGAAATCGATAGAATAGTGAGCAAAAGTTCATCCATTTCAAGCAAAAAAATATATTAATGAAACAATTGCAAATGGCAATACATTTCAAGCTAAATGATTGAAAAAGAAGGTGGGTGTATATTGTGTAAAAAGTTGTCCTAAAAGTTGTCTAGAAAAGAAGTCAAAAAGAAAACGACGGTAAGGAGTATGTATAGAAAACTTATATTTCATGTTCAATTAAATTTTTGATGGCTATCTTTAAAACAATGTTGACATTATTTATGGTTATATTCAACTTAACTATTTGAACTCTACAACCTTACATTTATACTTTTCATTTTAATTTGACTCAGGCTGAGAGAAAATGAAGCAACATTTGGAATGAAGTTGTGGCACAACTATTTCACGGTTTTCTTTCAATACATCTTTCATTTACAGGGGTTTTCTTTTATTACTCATTTATGTTCCTTAAATATTAAGTAGCACCCTTGCTGAATATGTTATTTATTTACAATTGGTTTTTGTTACTCATTTTCTGTATGCTACGTATTTTTTTGGGCTGATTTTCCTTTTTGGTGTTTGGTTGCAACTAACTTCTTCATTAATTCAGTATTGATTATTAGAGTAGTAATGCAATTCCAAACTTTTCAGTGTAGCAAAATTGCAGAGTTAGTTTATACTTATTTTTCTATTGCACAAAAACAGAAAATTCTGTCATGAAAGTATACGGGCAATTATATGACCTTTGCATATAGTAATCATGAGCAAGACCTTTTTTTGTCTTATACACCCTAAGAACATGCATATCTGAAGTGGCTCATTGATTCAAAGGCCATGTTCATGATTCACCATTTAGAAATTCTCGCTATATTATTCAAATTTTTGTTGCATTTTTATTTATCTCCTTTGTTCCTGTTAATTGTCTTAGGATGTTCATATATGATGCTTATACCATCTTTGGTTTATATTCAATGAGCCAAAACCAATTGTACATAACAATTGTGTGGTATATTGCAAGAATTGATTAAAAAATTACAAGAAAATGGTCCAATGCCATAATGGTATTTTCAGTATCAAATTCAACAATCACGCACAAGAAAATGGTCTAATTCCATAATCAAGACCACATGAGAATTGGCTTAGTGTCATGCAATCCAATCACATTTGACCAATGAAGTTAATTGTGGAATACTCAATCGTATCACTTCTTCTCTATCAGTATTTGGAGTCATGCCCACTTCAGAGTTGACTATGGCTTTCTGAAAAATATGTTAAAATAAATATTCTCCCTCTTCTGTGGATAAAACAAGGATGATCATTAGAGATCTACACACCCAGATGATGGTTTTTATGCACTCAATTGATGTAAATTTTAAAAGAATCGAAACTCTAAGGGATAAGGAGTTGCATCTTCAACTGCTTTAGTTGGTGAAAGGTTACGAGTGAAAATACTTATTCCAATATAATTTTATTTTCTAGATAAACTTCAAACTTGTTTTTTCAAAAATTAAATTCCTTCAAGCACACACTCATTATATATGTTGATATTCTTAATCGTAAAAACTATAGGAAAAAAAATACTAACATAACAAAATGTGTTTAGATAAACTCAATTTACAGAACATATCGGTAAAATAAATCAATATGAAGAGACATGAAGTTGCTATTTATCTGTAAAACTAGATACAACTCCTGTGCATTGTGCGAGGAAAGTGGAGTAACAATGAAATTGTTTACCAAAATATGTTCTTGGATTTTTGTTTATTGAATGATTGTTGTGTAATAAGTACTGGACAGATTCCGCTCATGTTGATACATTAAAAGAGAAAAGCTATGGAGTACGGATATAATTTTGAAAGTGCTATTTGCTATGTTACCACTATCTTTGCAGATAAAATCTTCTAACCATGGGTACTATCATTGGGCTTGACGAAAATACAAAGGGTAAAAAATAAAATAAAATTTTACACAAAAGCATTCAGATGAAAAATTTGTGAGGCTTAACTTTAAAAGGTGTAATGTAGTTGAAATTATCATTAATATGTCATGCTATATTAAAGATTGATTTGATATATTTGCTTAGATCATAAAATTATTCTGTTTCATCGTATATATGGACATTCCCTACATTGAACACTATATAAACATGTATGGGTATTATTACATTTGGGGAATATTACCGTAAATTATATTAAGTACATATCATAGCCTTACTACTTAATATATATTTACACACACACACATATATATATATATAACATATAAAAGATTTAATGATTGATGCAATGGATAGACTAAAGCATATATATATATATATATATTCATGAAGACCATAAATGAAACTTGAGGTATACTAACTGTTACTATAGCTTCATAATACCTAGAACTTGCTAATAATACGTTATAACATAGTAAATAACCTATATAATAGATAGAAATATAAAATATAAATATTGCATAATACATATAAGTTGAGACGGGGTCTGATGGCTCTTGCATGGCAAATATAAGATACATAACATAATATAGTAGTAACCATATGAAGAATTCTCTAACAACAACTTCAGGAGGCTCCTGTGGGACTGATTTTGCATAGCTAGATCAGTTGCATCCTTAATGAAGTCCTGTACCTCAAGATACTGAGGATTAAAATGTACCCTTGTAGCAGTTGCAAGGTTCGTGATGACAGTTTCACCTAGAAAATGTAAGAAAAAAAAGTCTCAAACCAAATACTAATTATTCCGATAATGCATGTAATACAATAAATAGCTGCATACCATTTCTAACTTTGAGAGTGCATAATTCTATAAGGATGCAAAGAGGCACTACTTGTCCTTGAAAATACAAGTAATTTATTGAATAACGGACACTTGGCATTGCATGCAAGATAATTCTTGCACACCAAGTTGACGTCTTGCTTGGCCTTTAGGTTGGATTATGCGTGGCTTATAATTCTTGAAGCAAGACATATGGCAATTCATGCAGCCAAAGCCTTGCCCTTCAAGAATTAGTGTGTGTGCGTGGCCTCATGCATGATTCAAGAAGCCACTCACGTTCTAGCAATGACACATGTCATTGCATGCAAGACCACCCTTGGCTTCCAAGTTGCCGTGTTGCTTGGTGACCAAGCACACCAAGGGCCTATAAATAGATGGTAAGCAATGAAAGGTGATGAAGGAAGGAAGTGTGAGAGCTTATGAGTGGTCGTGAGGCAGAGAAAATAAGAGAGAGAGAGAGAGAGAGAGAGAGAGAAATAAAGAGAAGAAGAGAAAGAAAAAGAGGAAGAAAAATAGAGAGTTAAGGAGGCATAGTTAGAATGAGTGCTTTAGAAAGAGACTCTGCAAGAGGTAGCTTTAATTTGCAATTTTGTATATTTTATTTTGGTTGCATGTATATTTTTGCCATTTATGCTGTAGTTAGGCATGAGAATATGTAATATCCTTACTCAGTTTGTTTTGCCATGATCATGTGTGAAATAGTTACATTTTACAGTTTACAGTTTTGTAAGGTATTATTTTCATTGGCTTATTTTGCATGCTTAGTTTTTACCTTACATTATATACTAATTGTGATTATTGCTACTGAGATTTCCCCAAATCTCACCCCCTCTTTCTATGTCCCCCCATAGGACCAAGCTCATCCAAAGGAAAGGAGAAGCAAGTGGAACACTAGCTAAGGCAAGGAGGGCTTGGATATTTTGGAGTTTTAGTTAATTATCATATTTTGGTCTATATGTATAAACTCCATAAGGAGCCTGATTAGTTTAAAGACCTACAAGGAAGTCAAGAACATAGACTCTGCTTCAGTTAGAAAGTTATTTCTACACATAGAAAAATTATGAGAGCATGTGAACAAGTTTTATTGTGGTAGATATTTCGTCCAGTTATAATTTGAGTTTGGCCTTGATATTTTACAGATAGTTAGTGCACGTCCTAAGCTTTAAATCAAGTACTCATGCATAATTTTTGGATGTGTAGATTAGGAGATATGAATTTTGCAAGTTAGGCATAAAAACAGAAATTCCTGCGAAATTCCAATGTGTCTGGAAAATATAAGAAGGTTTTTCAGTGATAATGGAACTAAATTAAGTCAATATTATTTTATGATTATAAAGAATATTTAAAGAGATAAAGTTTGAGCTTTGAACCACTATTTTTGGGTTTATATGTAATTAATTAAGAATTTTCAAAGTTAGAAGCCCAGGTAAGATATTTAAGAAAAATTTTAAGTTTTTGGCATTCTTGGGTTTTCTAAATAGCTTTAGTGGTTCAAACTCAAACAAAGGGCTCTAAAGATTGTCCCTAGAGTAAGGTGTTACATTCATCATATGATCTTGTCACTAAAGTTTGACGATGAAACTGCAGATAGCATCTTGGGTGTATGACATTGTCGATAGGAACAACCATGAGGTCAACAATATAGTAACAACCATTTGGAGTGAACTTGTTAACAAATAATGGCACCAAATCTTTGTTGTTACAAGATATCTTCATCCTCGTTCCCTGACAATCAAAAAATAAAACATGTGATGACACACTAAGCTGTACAATATTTTTTTCCATACATTACGAAATACATGAGATGAGTTGCATGATACCTGAATGTTGACTACGATAAGGTCGAATGATGTCCACTTGGAAGGCTTGTCAAAATCATGGTAGCGTTGTTCATCTGAATTTCTATATATTATACGAAGAACTTAAACCAACACCCTCTGATAAGATTCATATGCCATTTCAACAACATTCAAGTTGACAAGTTGGAAACATTCCATGCTTGGTTGACAATTCAGAGGGTGTTTACATTTAAGATTCATGACTCTCGTACTTGGATTACTTGACATATCAGGAATTGAAAGTCGAAGAGAAGAAAAGAAAGAAGAAGAATACAAAGGAGTGGAATGCTTCATTTGATGAGCACAATAGAAGAAGTGACCGAATAGCTAAAAAGATGGACACGTGCATGCTATATAAATGTGTAGAGAGATGCCTATAGGTTAACCCCGTCCTAATTAATTTAAATATTCAAGACCGAAGGTTGTTCGTTGTCATACATAAAAGGTAAGAAATTACATGTTATTGACATATACTATTCTTGTCAAAGTTGATCAACTTTTATATTACAAATTTTCCATTAATTATAGTAACCTTTTAATGGACTGCCTCCAGTCCTAATTATAAGATAACATTTAGCTTCTTGTAGAGTCATGGTATCTTCGACGGATTCAAATGTTGACCCAGAAACCTTACAAATACTATTAGTGGAAACTTCAGATGGTTCAGATTCCACACGTTCCTCCCTAGCAATAATTGGCTGCTAAGCAATATTTTCATTAGATGACAAAAAAAAAAAGAACAACAAACAATTTGCAATATATACTTATGATATAACCTCAGACACTGTGTCCATAAATTGATGTATCAGATCTTCTTTAATGGTGTATTCGAGAACACCAATGCTAGAATTAGGATGGTCCATGTTGTAAAGATTCTTCCTCAGCTTGATTAACATTTTCTTTCCAATAGCATCCTCAATCTCAGATGGAAACCCATAATCCATAGCATCTACAAAGACATAATATTAAACAATTTATTAGAAAGGATGCCACGAATTGTGAAAAAACAAAGTAAACTTATTATTGATAATTATACCTTAGCCACTAGTTGCTTCATCTGTTGAGCATTCTTCCTGGTCAGCTGCGATGCTAGCTTGTCAAAAATACTACAGACATTGAATTTCCATCCCCATCCTCCACAATCTAGTGTATTTTCAGCCTTCATCGAAAAGAACTTAATATTCTTCCCAAAAAGTAGACATGCAATAAAATTTCAAACAAAACAAATAAGATCATACTTTTGTTCAGTGAGAACACATTGTTGGTGATAGCTTGGGCACTTTAAAACACCATTCTCATTCTTGGGCTTTACAGAGTGAAGGATTTCGGGCGTACCTGGAATCCGGTAGACTCGCTTGGTACCCACACGGAATCGGAGCACCGATTTGGACCCCGATTACGAAATACGGCAGATGCACCATTGATAAGGAGAGAAAAGAGAGGAAGACAGAAAGTTTTCTTTTCTACGTAAAAAGATATCTTTCTTCCCACAAACCCTTTATTTATAAACAATATACAGAGAGACATATCCCTTCTGAAAAGTCATATAATTTGAATTTCAAATTAATAAAGGGAAAATTACTCAATTTATCCCATATCTCTCATTAATTATATGTTAGCCCCAATTCTCATTGGGCCTTACATATAAGCCCTAATTCTCATTAGGCTTAGGCCCTAACCCACCAAGGGTGGATTAGGTGTATTCCTACATCTCCCACTCACACTTGGTGGGTTGGATGTTATGGGTCAAGTCTCTTTCTCTTCTATCCTTCTTTCATACTAAGTGCTCTGTCGTAACCGCGTGGGCACGACGTCTTCTTTTAGGTGTCTTGTACTAGAAATCCCTTTTACAGAGACCAGCACAAAACAACCTTGCAGTGCAGCTCGATCATTTTGATATAGTGCCTCAGATATCCTAGATTTACACAAATACACTTATCTCATGGCCAATCTAATCCCTTTAGAGCCAAGATAAAGCTCAGATTGCCTTTCTCATATGCAGTGTCCACACTTATGAAATTAGCACACTAATATCATAATGGACCGGTCTCAGACACTAGCATAAGTGTGTGTATTGCAAGTAATCTTCCTTTCGCCCAAATATCACTTCAATATGAATCAACCGCTTTCCTAACGTAACACCTTTAGATCGCATTTATCATGACCATAGGATATACGCTAAGGTAGCAGACACTAAAACATATTTCCATGACATTGTCAAAGTCAAAGGACATCAAGAAAGTATGGAACCTTTCTTGGACTCACACAGCAATGAAACAGGGATCCATTCACTGCTTCCAGTTTGCGGTAACTTTAGCACACGCGGTATGAATCGCATGCTACGGTGTTACTCTTTTTTTATAAGAGCGTACGTCGATTTGATTGTATCATTAACACCGTACAGACTTCAGTATAGAAACACACTGTATCTAAACCCAAAATTCTTCAACCCTTCTCATATTGTATGACGTCAATTTTGAAGAATTTTGTTGTCTGGCTACAGGTATTACGAACGTGGGTATCCATAATTCGATCCATATGTGTGTAATCACGGATCTCATCTCGACTTGCTGCACTTTTGAGTCGAGGCGACATATAGTTTGTGTTTCTTCCCTACCATATCAGTACTTTCACTGCTTTGCTGGTGAACACATTGTCTCATCTTTGCACACTACTCCTAAGTGTCAAAGGCGGTCGCTCGTGTGAGAGAGCCGACCTCATCTACCTGTACGACATACTAGACATTGTATACTATCACATACAAATGTAAAGCCTTAATGAAGTATCAATTACTTCATATCCTATGCTTGCCGAAGGACTTATCATGTCTCTCATGTATATCCTTGGCCACAGGCTCAATCAGGAGACTTTGCATAGGAACTTGTTGTTTAGTAATAACCTTATGTGCTACAACACATCTCACATATTTTATCTTTGTATTTTACTCATGCTATGATACTTAGGGTCTTTTATTTAGGCAACGGTCGTAGTGTTTTCACAATGCATTAACACTAGGTTTGAATTCTTACTTCAAATCCAAGATGTTTTTCCAGACATCATCAACCATATAGCCATACGTACTACCACAGTAAGTACTTTTAAATGCGCATAACTATCATGCCCTTTAAAGTATCTTTCAGCATTTTTGTGAAGCCACCGAGTGTCTATCACAATGGTTGGACTAGTACTGACTTACAAAGTCCTACCACAATGGATATCTTACATCAAACTACCAACAACGTTTACATGGAAACCCTTTTCCATTTTGAGTTTAAAGTTGATTCAGTTTAGGGATATATATAATCAAGAACCAAACTCACTCTAAAAGTCACTAGGGTATCTATGGGATCACAATCGTTTACCTTGAACCGCTCAAGAATTTCCATAATATAACTCTTGTGACAGAGAATGGATTCTACTTGAGCTATATCTTTGGATCTCAACTCCAAAAATATATAATGATTTACCCATGTTTTCAGTACCTTTCCTTAATAGGCACTATCAAAATCAAACTATTTTAGTCAATAGTATATCATCCGCTTAAAGGATAATATCACAAACTGCTTGGTTATGGTTTCTTCAACCATAAGAAAATATATTAGGTTACCACTCATATGGAACCTTAAATACCATTGTTTGGATGATTGCTTCAGTCCATGAATTGACTAATGCAAAAATATGTAATATGAGGTCATCCTTTGTAAACCTCAAACATCTATTATAGTGAAATCTAATAGCCAAAGCATATAGATTTTTTCATCCAAATCCCAACTCAAAATGCAAGTTTGACATCCACTTGATGTAAACCTAAAACCAAACAGTAAGCTATTTCCAAAATGAGTATGATTTTAAGCACATAAAGTATGAAAAGGTATTCTCACAATATATATGCCTATGTATACCCTCTGTAACCGAAAGAGTCTTGTGTTGTTAATTGATCTAACCAACTTGTTTTTAATCTTGAGAATTCATTTGCTTATAAATGATCTCTCGTCTTTGTGGTGGATCAACTAACTCTCAGACTTGATTCTTTCTCAAAGAATTTAGGTCCTTTAATATTGCTTTCTTCCATTCCTTCTAAAAAGTAGGTAAGGCCTCTTATACAGAACACTTTTAGGTCTCTTTAATGACCTTTCACAAGCTCCCACTTACATGGGCAATTGAGGACTTTAGAGCTTGTTCCGTATTGCCTTGTCACTGTGTCTCATAAAGAGATACAGAGAAACACAATGTGATAAGCTTCACCATTATTTGGAAAAAACTCACCCATAATATATATGGTTACTTTCAATTCTTTTCAGATACAAATTCATCTTCATATTCACTTATGAAAATGTCGCCATAATAAGCTCCCACTTACAACGACTATGAGATCGTGTAATTGACTTTTATGGCCTACGGGGAACTCAACCTTTATGGCCTACGGGGAACTCAAAAAAGACTTGATTTGTTCTTTGACCATAATTCATGTGGTTTAAAAGACCACTTAGGAGAACACATGGTTAAGTATAAAGTTTGTATCTCCCTTAAGGAGAAAACCATACTTGATCAATCAAATATGTGTACTAATCCACCAAAGGTGGACTAAACAACACTCTCCCACTCACTTTTGGTGGGTTATCTTGAATCACTTTATACAGGACCATGTTTAGTAACATTTCATTACACCTCCTAACAACTCCATCTGGTGACAGAGTACGAAGGGTCATTTAACTAAATAAATATCCTTTTTTTTTCATGAAACTCATTGAAACTGGTCAGGAACAATCTCCATTAGTGCGTAGAATTCTTAAATTCCGTATGCACTTTATTTTCAACTTTATTCACTTATTGTCTAAAGCGCTTGAGCTTCAAACTTATGTGAAATAAAGTAATGATAATTACATGAGTAATCATCAACTATGATAATTAATCTAAGCTCTGTGTCATGCCATCACATTCATTGAACCATATATAGTCGGATGGAAGAAATGCAATATTTTCTCTATCTCAGTTCCCTTACTGAAAAAGCTTTTCTTATTGCTTTACCTACTAGACACTTCCCTATTGGGTGATGAACATAGCATTCTCGAAAAATGCCAATTCAAATTATGTGTCCTAGTCCACCATGACATATATTCAAGTCAACACTTGAATTAGGGTGGTAAAGCAGTCATACACACAAAGATCACCAACAATGACAAAAAAACAAAGAAATGTCAAGGAAGATTGTATCACAAACAGCTAATTTTGTCATGAAAGTCAAGATAGTTCATTTAGAACCCATGGGCCTGGTGCATGAGACAATGAACTTGTAGGCTCTAATGCCTTTCACCTCAACCCTCACATCATTATCAATTTAAAGCCTTATACTTGAAATTGATAACTGACAACATTTAATAAAGGATCTTTGATCCTTATTCTTTTAGTCTATAGAGCTTGAGTCTTTTCCTGCTCACTATTGACAGAAAAGAAAATCCATCTCAAAATGGTTTATCCTTTAGTAGGAAAAACATTTGACCTAACATAGGTCATTCACCTCCTTAAAGAGTTTATATTCCTGTGATGTCAAGGTAGTCCTCCCATTCCTTTTTTTTTTTTTTGTAGAACCTCTTACCCTTATCTCATTTAGGTTTAGAGTGTAAAGAACTTGCTACCTCTGCGGTATGCTAGCCCAAAAAGGTTTGCATACTTCCTGACATCCAAATTCAAGCTCCAAGTACTTTGATACATCATTGAAAAAGTAACAAAGTTTTCACTTTGGTTTAACCTGACTTTCATGTGTTCCTAACAGGAAAAAAGCGCCCTTATGAACAAATCGTTCATTGGACAATATACAATCAACTTCCTTCAATCTCTTTGTATTGTTGGTTATCTAATGTAGATGTTGTCTCATAAAAGGCGTTAAGCCTCAAGTTATATGTGTCAAATTTAATTGACAACCTTTTTCATCTTGTGTAATGGAAATTTTGCGAAAAAATTTCCTTTTACACAATTCACATGGCTCTTTGTTGTTGGATTTCTATCATGCTTGCACTTTATAGGGTAATTTATGACACACTATTCCCTTTTCGAGCCATGTAGGTCTCATGTCCTCTCATAAGCTTAGTCGAGATGACTCTCAACTTTAACTACATCATGACTCTTAGTCAATGATATGACAACATCTTCTATTTAATCGTATGAGACCTTTCAATATCAGATATCACATTTGTCCCCATTAAATTTATTGTTGTGTTGTTGTTCTTGGCAGCCTTTCTTGGCTTAATTACTTCAAATCATCCCACTAATCTGGCTATTCACAATCTGATTTGATCCAAGAACTTATTTGTAGCACATTGAAGTATACAATGTCATGCACTTGTATTATTCTTGACTAAAAAAATAATAATACTATTGGGTCTATGATCAGGAGAATACGTTTAAACCTCCCATCACACAGATTCCAGTAATAATATTATCATCTATCAAAAATTTTATACAAGCACTTCTACAATATGCTCAGTTTTATCTCTCAGAAAACTTCTTTTCTGAAAGCTCCCACTTAGACAAAGCATATGAAACTCCAAGAAGACTTATTTTCTAAGAGCTCCTACTTAGATAGAGCATATAACACTCTTAGAAGACACATTTTTCCAAGAGCTCCCACTTAGATAGAGCAATGTCATTAGCTCCCACTTAGATAGAGTATTTGACATTGGCTCACACTTAGATAAAGCATATGAAACTCCAAGAAAACTTATTTTCTAAGAGCTCCCACTTTGATAGAGCATATAACACTCTTAGAAGACACATTTTCCAAGAGCTCCCACTCAGACGGAGCATTTGACATTTTGCTGACACTCAAAAAGTGTACTTGACATTTACTTCTTCATGTCTCTCCTTACACTATTTTCATAATGTCTTATTAACTTCTTATTTGAGTAACTTAAGAGTTTTCTTGATTTCTACTATGTTCCTATTATTTTGTGAAGTTAATTTTAGCTGAATATAACATCAAAAATGGAAGGGTGAAGTCTCTCTACTTTCCCAAACCAAATTTGATAGGTTCACAGTAACCGTTATTCAGCAAGGCTTTAGGAATCTCATATTCCTAAGTGACATGATAGAAGTTACGCTATGTTGCTTTAGTGATTTCTAAGAGGTTCTCTATTTTCTCAAAGAAATATTCCAAATGTTTTATGCAATTTATATATATGTTTCTTCACAGAAACATTTAGTCTTTGCTCTTAAGTCTTTTATTGATTCAATCAATGGTAGTTGGACTAGGCTTAGGATTCTATTTTCTCCTAAGGTAGGCTTTCAAGTCATACTTGAGGTGTATTTTATTCCTGAATTTCACCATGATCCGGAGTTAAGATGTGGAAATTTCTCCATTTGAAATTTCCTCTTGCATTGATCTGATATTATTTCTTTAATATCTGATCTTCATTTTTAACCTCCCTGAGGTTTATCCAGATCCAAATCCTAAACTTTAGGATTTTGGTTATTCAGGTTCCTCCTCTAGTGCATCATCAATATTTTCTTCCTATTACACCTCTTATTTCATTTCAAGTTCGAATGAACTTTACTCTGAATTATCTCTTTCTTAATCCTGTTAAGGATATTCTCTTTCTAGGTTTTATTTGAGTCTCATACTCTAATACACAAATCCCTACTTCATTCATCACTTAGAGGCTCACATTTCTCTAAGTAATTTAGGTTTGGATCAACATTCAGAGGCAATAACCAATAACTTATTCCTTTTCTGACTTACCACTTTGTAAATCATACTTAGGATTAAGTTTCTCTATTTGAGTGTCATCCAAAAAGAGTGAAATTCTTTTGGTTTTGTGCTTTTAGAACTCTCTAGGTTCATATTTGACACAACTAAAATTTTTATGAATTATTATAAATATTTTAGGATTTTTAAACTAATAAAAATCACAAAAATGGCACACAAAAAAACCTCTATACTGATCCAAAAAAAATGCCTCAAAACTAGACAAATAATATGTCTAAATGTAGGTCTTGAATTTAGGGATTTTTTGAAACAAACCGCGTCTCAATCGGAGCTAAAATGCCCCTTCAAATATCCCTAGTAGAAGTAGAGAAAGAAAAAAAAATTCTGGAAATTTTTTTTTTTAAAATAAATGTAAGGACGTGGGCCCACTGTTTGGGCCCATATACTAAGTCCAGACAGCCTTTTCTGCTATGGGCTCAGCACTTCAAGTCCAAAACGTTTCTGTACAATTTTTTTTTTTTTTAAATCTTATGTTGGACTTTGGGCCGATCACTTAAGCCCAATAACATTTCTCTCTCTGTTTTTTTTTTTTTGAAGTTCTTGGGCTCAGACATAGAAGCCCATACGTTTTATTATATTTTTTTAAATGATGAATGACGTCATCATGACGTCATGTCATCTTCTTCCTCCAGCCGGGTCAACCCTGACCCGGCCGGCCGGAAGGGTCGGGTCCGCCGGACCCGACTTTTCTCCACCCCGTAACTTTGCCGTCCGGTGTCCGTTTTTCGCGTTCTAGTAGTCAATTTTCATCGTTTTTCCGTGCTCTACACAATGGGATAATTTTTATGGCCTAAATCTTATGATTTCAGGAGACCCAATTTCGTTTTCTAATCTTAATGATTTGGGTACTCTCATGTAAATTAATTTTTCTTGGTTTTCTTTTGTTCATCTCTTGTGTAGTTTTTCTGCACTTTCTAAACGCATGAATATTCATCCAGAACCGAAAAAAAAATATAGAAACAAAGAAACCTATTTCCAGAAACATATATATACGCACACCGCACACATAGGTAAAAACATATAAATTCATATATGTCCACACATACGCACACCACATGCACACACAGCACATGTATTTCCAGAACCGAAAAGAAAAACACAGATACATATGAGTCATATCCGAAAAAATCACAGATGCATATGTCTTCGGTTGGTTAAATAATGATAAAAACAAACTAATATATCAAGATTTGCTGAATTGATAAAGCAAATCATCATCAGATTTAGATCAAATGTAAACGATAAATCTCAAATTTTGCAGCGGAAATCAAAAACTCATGTTTGATCAGAGAAGAAAAATAAATAACAGAATAATCATATTCCACACAGCAATATAGAAACCTAATGCTCTGATGCCACTGTAGGTTTCCGGGCGTACCTGGAATCCGGTAGACTCGCTTGGTACCCACACGGAATCGGAGCACCGATTTGGACCCCGATTACGAAATACGGCAGATGCACCATTGATAAGGAGAGAAAAGAGAGGAAGACAGAAAGTTTTCTTTTCTACGTAAAAAGATATCTTTCTTCCCACAAACCCTTTATTTATAAACAATATACAGAGAGACATATCCCTTCTGAAAAGTCATATAATTTGAATTTCAAATTAATAAAGGGAAAATTACTCAATTTATCCCATATCTCTCATTAATTATATGTTAGCCCCAATTCTCATTGGGCCTTACATATAAGCCCTAATTCTCATTAGGCTTAGGCCCTAACCCACCAAGGGTGGATTAGGTGTATTCCTACACAGAGAATTTCACACAACCCTCATATGTCCAATCATAGTTCGTTGCAAGTTTCTGGATTATTGCATCTATCATGAATGTGTTGTCCTACATTGGAAAACATGTAAAATTATGTTTCATGAATAATGATGAAATTTGAAGTATGAAATATGTCATTCCAATGCTATCCTATTTTGGGGAGGGAAATATAACAGAGAAACTTGATCTTGTGAAGGAACGTTAGCTATGCTTATAAGGGGTGTATTACGAAATAAAGATGAAGATCCATTGGATTGCTCTGGTAGCCTTGGCTGTCTTAAACTTAAACTAACCCCAAATGGAGTTGTTGCCATCCTGCGGAATAATATTTCCATAATTACAATTACGTAAATGAGGTTATAAGTTTAGAGATTTTTATCACTACAGCTGGTAATCCCATCATTACATATCCAGGAACATAGGAACATGTGTCTCATTAGGATTAACAAAAGCTACTATTGCTCCCCAAATATTGTACAACTTGTATACATCTGAAAAAGAGAAAACAATAGAGTCCAAATAATCCTCAATATAATTGATGATGACAACAGAATAATTTTTATTTTCCATTAATTATTATTCGAATATAACCTCCATCCAAATTAACCCGAGCAAGATGCATAATAATAACAACTAGAGGATCCATGTGCTTCATGCATTCATGATATACATTGCTAGCGGATTCCCCAAACAAAACACAGCTAATTACATGATCTCTTGTAAAATGAAATAGGAAAACACAATTATATGTTAGCATCTGAAATGTCTACTTATTCAATATTATTAAGAATTGTTAAGATGTTTACCTACTCGTTATTAGCTAGCTGGAAACAAAACCTCTCCAACTTTCCATTGCAAAGCTGATCTCATGATCTGAATGTCTTCAAAAGTCTAATAGCATTTGTAAAAAAAATTTGATATCATTGAAATTGATATCAAGAATGAAGAACATAATGAAATGTAAATCAAGAATACTCCCTCCATCCCTATATATAAAAGCCAAAAATTTGAATGGTTTTGTCTCTTTTTATAAGAGCCTGTTCAAATTTGTCAAAACATTTAATGAGTTTTTTCCCATTTTACCAACATTATTCTCTCTATTTGCATTCTCTTTCATACTCATTTATTACACTATTATCACATTTCTCTTTCTTATATACTCAATCATAAATAAGGGCAAACTTGAGGAAACAAAATTATTTCAGACACATTTATCTCTCTCAACCACTTCCGTAATATGTGTAATTTCACCTCTTTAGCTCTTATAATAAGGGACGGGGAGAGTATAATGTATACTCACTAATGAGGACATCAGATGATGCTTTCCCACTCAAGATGTCGTTAAAAGGCACAAACCCATAATGATTAGCGACAATCTCACCACTGTGCTTGTTAATAAATGTTTTGTTGTTAAAATTAAGAACACAATGGATGAGTTTATGCTTTATAACGCTCGTTATTGAGAGCTACCTTGAAATTTTCCATAAAATAAGTGCTACCCTCCTTTGGTTCATCGTTATACTGCTGAATAAGATTTTTCTGGCTGATTAAACATTGGATCTTGTTACCCTGACAAAGAAGTATAACCAAAAAAGAATATGATTTCAACCATTTACTTCATCATTACAAATACATCTAAAGCTTAACTAAAGCAAACCCCCTAATCCATGAGAAGAAGATTTATGCAGTATGTCTGGAAAGGTGCATATTTTATTTTTCTCTCCCAACTGTGAATAACCTTTACGACAATCTTCCATATCTCCTTACGGCAATGAATTTCTTTCAAGAGGGAGTACTTTTGTGAAGACATGTTTTCCAGGTGATCACTGATGAATGGTTCGGCATAAAGGATACAAATGAAAGAGTTGCGGAAAAGTTAAGCATAAGCTACTCCAAACCTCCCTCAATATAAGAAAATTTATAACAGGCATGTTACACAAGACGACAAGAGAATAATATATTAAGGTTGCAGGTAACTCTTCTACAAAATGTTGACTCAATACGTGCTCCTATGGCCAAAAAAAAACAAAACAAAAAGAACACATGAATAAAGGGTTTGAGCATAAAAAAAAAAGATTATTCCTTTTGCACATTAATGCTTCTAACAAAAGGTGCACAAAGTTCGAAACTGTGTGAGCCCCATCTTTTGAGTGCATACTCTTCTGACATAAATTACATGTTCTTGTGTTGAATCTATTAACTTTGTAGGGATTTTGACATTGTGGCCATCAATATCAATATAACACATAAAAGCAAAAAAGAATTTGACAATGTCAAAATATGAATAGAGTAATTGGTTTTAGCAAGGTAATTAAACTCGGACAGGCTACTGGACCGGTCGAAGTAATGGGTTAGATCGTAGTTAACTCGGAAGATAAATAAATTTTTTTAATAAAATATTTTACTTATCATCATGTTATCTAAATAATAAATAAGCAAGCATATATTCAATACCCTGAATTACAACCAAATTACCAAAATAATATATAGTTATGCATTTTTTAAATTTTTAAAAGAAATACTTTCTTTTTGGATGAATTTTTTTAAAAAAAAAATCTGCACTCTGCATCACTTAACCATTAGCACTCCTCCCTCCAGGCGTGTATCATTCAAATTTTGCAAGGATATTCTTTTTTGAACTTTTAAGTTAATAGTAATATCCTTTAAAGTGATGGGCCCAGCCCATTTAATCACTCAACAAAACCCTAGCTGTTACTTCACATTCCCTCATCCCTCACTCAGCCGGATGCCTGCATCAGCTTTTGCCTTGCCGTGGAAACACAACTAACAAAGAAGAAGATTGACTCTGTCGCACCAGTCATGGCATGCCTCCGTCTCCAGCTATCACAGACCTCTACCAACATCATAATGAGAGATCTGGATCTCTTCACCTTCTCTTCTGTTCTCTCCTCTCTCCCTCTTCTCTTCATCTCTCCTCTCTCTTCTCTTCATCTTGTAATATATATCTGGATCTGAATCAAGTGATGAAGGGGAAAAATTTCAACTCGGTGACTCATCATACTCGGCGTGTCGCCCGAGTTAGGCTCGGGTTGTCCCGAGTCTCCCCGGGCCATTTCGAGTCGCTGTCTCCCTGAATTGGGAGCTTAACCAGACCAGCTTCCCCTCCGGTCTGGTGAGTTCCGGTCCGGTCCGGGTTCTATTACCCTGGGTTTAAGACACCATGAATTTTTCATCGAAAGGAGTTTTACACGAAAAAAATAACAAAAATGGTTAGAGAAGAGAAATTAAAAAATTATACTAAAAAGAGCAGAACACATTATATATATCATGAACCAAAAAGGTGCTGAAAAATAAAACCAATCCCTTTGATTTGACAATACACTGCACTATAGATTATACTAAACTATTAAAAAGAAGCATGAAGCTTCTTCGTGCATGTAAAAAACCCATTGAAAAAATATTATCTGACTTTGATGTACTTTTAGTGGATTCTGAATGCATTTAATATATACGGAAACTTAGACAGGATTTGTTGGGAGAGAGTAGAAGAGAGTAAGATAATCACATATTATAAAAAAGCCAAAACCCATGTGACAACTTTCTTGCAAATGAAAGATACATTTTTGCTACAACATCATGTTTTTTATGATCATTATTTGTTCTCCACATTCATCCTCCAACTAAAACCTTATGCTATACTCCTTATTATTATGCAAGTAGTAAGATTTTAGACATGAAAATAAAAAACTTTAAAATCATTAGACTTGTCTTAAATTCAATTGATTTTCAATGTTATCCATACTTATAAGGGTAAAGTAGCAATTCTAACAATAATGTTTAGTCAAAGGAGCATGTGGCACCATAATGTTTTATAAGGTCCAAAAGTAACAATAAACATTTGCAAGCTGAGCAAAAGTACCACTATTACTAACACCATTAAAATTTTGGTTACTTTTTGTGTTGTGGGCCCCACATGATTGATTTTACATTATTATATTTTTTAAAATGTTCCCTTCCTCACTCCTCCCTCCCTCTTCTTCGTTCTTCCCCCCACCTGATACATTCCATCTTTATCTCCTAGTCTCTGTGCACAAGCTTGTGACATTCATTTATCAGCGATCCATATTCATGCAGCTCAGCATCCTCCATTTTACATCCTCCATTTCAGAGTTACTTCGCTCCACCATCATCATCAACAACCCCACCCAAAACCTCTGCAAAACCCTCTTCTGATCAACATAGGTGAATTATGCCCCCCACAATTATAATCCTTGAATATATCCATCATGCTCCAACCATTATCTCCAACCTCAGGGATCATTTTTCCTTCTCATCATCATCATTTCTCTCTAATCCAAGTCCTTAGAACTGGCCCGCTTTTAAAAACGGCAACTGCAAGCAACCATTAAAGAAGAGAAATTGATGTTTGATGAAATTGTGTGTTCGGCATTTGATGAAGAAACAGAGAGATTAGAACACGGTAATGGCTGCTGAAAGTGGCAAAACGCACAAGAGGGGGGTGAATTGTGCTTTTTACAAATTAAACTTTAAACACAAACACAATCCTTTATACTGGTTCGGCCAAGCACTGCCTACGTCCAGTTCTCCAACTCCTTGTTGGGTTCCACTAAACCACAGGTTTTACACTACGGGTTCACCTGCCAACCTTTACAAGACAGAGTTTTAGACTTCCTCTAAACACTCCCCCTTACAAGTTGTAAGACTACAACCCTGCGCTAAAATCCCAGATTTTAGAACAACCTCAAACAGAAGAGGATTTCAATAAATGAGTTCACTTAATGAACAGATTTTGATAATCACTGAAGTACAGAGAAACTCACTAAGAGTAATAAAACTTTGAGCAGAAAGTAGGTAATAATATTGAATGCAAATTCGTCAGTTTGTTCGCTCCTTCATAAATGCTCAAGTCTTGGTTTTTATATCTCTTCACAGATTTGCCTTTTTCTTTCAGCTTCATGAGTCCGTTTGAATATGTTCGTTGGAAGCTCCTAGTCGTTGGCATTTAATGCTGGTATTCTTTCAGTCATCTTTCATCTCTTACTTCATTTAATTCTTGCAGAAGATGAGCTATGAGAGATAGGTATTGTGACCAACAACTACCTGCAACATTGTACTTGTGTAGCAGCTTTTTCATCAGTAGTGCTAGCATCTCAAGCTATCGTTAGTGACATAGTGTTAGTCCTGCACTTAGGTTGTTAGCTAAAAAAGTATTCAGGTGAAGCACAGTTGGTGTTATCGCTAGAAGGATTCATTAGCTCAGTGTACACAGATAATATATCAGCTATCAGAATGACAAGTTATCTCAGCAAGTGATTTTATTATCGATAGTTAAACTTGTTATCGCTAGTAGGATTCATTAGCTTAGTGTACACAATATATCAGCTATCAGAATGACAAGTTATCTCAGCAAGTGATTTTATTATCGATAGTTAAACTTGTTATCGCTAGTAGGATTCATTAGCTTAGTGTACACAATATATCAGCTATCAGAATGACAAGTTATCTCAGCAAGTGATTTTATTATCAATAGTTAAACTTGTTATTGCTAGTAAGATTCATTAGCTTAGTGTACACAATATATCAACTATCAGAATGACAAGTTATTTCAGCAAGTGATTTCATTATCGATAGCTAAACTTATTATCGCTAGAGCCTACACTATCGCTAGTTCATTTCATTAGCTCTACTTAGCAACTTATCTGTATGTCTAAGAGTTCTGCTATCGCTAGCTATTCATGGTATCGCTAGTGACTGTGTTTTAATGCAGTTGTTCTAATCAGTCTTAGCGATAGAGGCAAGTCTTAGAGATAGTAAACTATTGTTCTTTGCTTAGACTTTCTCAAACCATTTTATTTGTGATAGTGAAGTTCTTAGCGATAGGCTCTCAGTCTAGCGATAGTGTATCTGTTATCTATAGGACTTTGTTCAACGTTTAGATACCTTATACTTTTCCTTAGTCATATACCTTCATTCTTATCTCAATTGTTTTCAGACTAAGTTATATGCTATCTGTTCATTTTTCTTATGTTATCTATAGGATCCAGTCCTCATCAAAACTTAAGATTCTAACAGCTGCATCATAAACTTCGTCGACGGCAAGATGCAGGAATGCTGCTGACCTTCACTGCTCTAAGACGGAAATCGAAAGACCATGACGGCACCGAAGTTCCTTCCATTCTCACTCCGACCACCTTCTAACCTCTCTCTCCCATCTTCCTCTCTCTCTTGCTCTCAGGCGTCATGGTGGAAGACAATGAACGGTGGCTTGCGATGGATGCTCCCCACTCATGCGTTTTCCTCCTTGTTCTTTAGGTCTAATGTTTTGCTCTAACGATGCAGTTTTTCCTTGCCAGCATGGTATTGGGTCAAAAAGACCTCTCTCTAATGGCCACATCATGGTATTGGGTCAAAAAGGCTTCTCGCTCATCCTTACAAACAGTGAACACGCTCTGACATAACGGAAGTGGCCAACTTGCTCCACTTTTAAAACTTTATTGTTACTTTTGGACCTTATGGAACATTATGGTGCCACGTGCTCCTTTGACTAAACATTATTGTTAGAATTGCTACTTTACCCTACTTATAATAGTAGGCTACATTTTGAACGGTTCATGCCAATAATATTATTAATATTAATAAAAGCATTTGTTGCCAATCGTACTTCCTGCATTGACTTTTCTTCATCAGTCTACATGAGCGTAGTGTTGTCAGCTATCTCATGTGGTAAGATTATGTACACTTATAAATTAGCTTTTGCAGTTTAAGCAAGTCAATTGTCATAAAGAAAAAACTTTTTCTTTTTTTTCCCTAAAAATCTTTAAATTCCATGACCATACCAAATCAAGTTTCGTGTTACATATGTATGGATTTTACCATTAACATAAACTTTTATAAAAAAAAAAACCATTAACAGAAACTAATATCTAAAACATCTGAAAAAATTTATAATATAAATTTATAGCATATCAGCAACGCATAGTTACTTGAAATATGACCAACAACCTTGAGAGTAAAGTAAGTGAACTTTAATTCAATTGCTTTAATATTAAATTTCTCACATTTAACAGAAAATAAAAAATAGTATCTACAGAAAAAAAATTGATGTCTCACCATGAGTGAAGCACCATCTTATAAAAGAAATCCTCTCATCATGTTTCAGCACTAAAAAAATAATAATGACTGATTATTATAAAAACCTAAAATAATAAAGCTATTATATCCACTATTCCCTCAAGGAACACGTTGAGCGATCCCGACAACACCAACATTGCTGTGCATTAATAGACCAATATTCATATTGATGCTATAAGGTTACAAAAGACAAAAAAAAGGAATTAGAAGGTACAAATATTAAAGAGATTTATAAGGCTCCATTTGGTTATAATTCTGTTCTTGTGTCTCAGCGCCGTTGAAACCCACAAAGTCCATGCCAAGCTACAGCCATGGGCCACTGACATATGTAGACCTATTTCGGCTCCGTCAATATTCCATGGTGAAAGGATTATTAGGAAGATGAAAAGAAAATAATAAGAGCATTCAGAATTCCAGATTGCTACCACCATACATGCATGTATGATTTTTCCATTTAAGAGTGATAAATAAAAACATAAGAAGCATGTATAGAGAGGGAAAGAAAGTCTGGTTATGTTTTCCAGTGAATGAGTTACGTAAGCACAATGAAAATCAGACACCAATGACCATGAAAGTCTTCATAAGTCCATTCATAGCCTCCAAACAAACTTTAAATTCCAATACCGCAAAAATGTCAATCAGAAGTTGCTTTCAATATACAGAAAAAATTAGTAACCAAAGGGATTTTAAGGGTAAAAACATGGAGAAATTTTAGCTCTCTTTACTACGTCCTTGGCTTCTGCAAGCTTCCCCTCTGGCTTTAATGCAAGAGCCTTTTTTTTAAGAGAATCAGTCTGGGTCTTGTCGATTCTAATGCCCTTTCCTTTACTGGTTTTTGGATGAATATCTACTGGTGTTAAAGATAGTTCACCACCCAAACTCAAGTTTGCTGACTTCCTATCTTCATCTCAAAGATCCAAATCAGACCACCCAAGCTCTTTAAGATCAGCAGTATGATCATGCTTCTCTTTATGCATGTAAGGAAGTGACTTAGTTTTTCCCCAGAATCTAAAGAAGAAAAAAGGAGAACGTATACCAGGAAACACCTGTAACACCAAAAATCAAGAGAAACATATACACCGTTTCAATATTCATAGCAGCTCGCAATTCCGAACATAACGCCACAAATTCAACAGAAACATAAGCTCTAAACAGAACCACACCATATTAATACCTAAAGATTAAACCAATCTTGCACAACCAAAGGGAAGTACCTGAGAGAGGGAAGAATGTACAAAAAAACCCTTTTAATGTCACCAATTCATGTCCGTTAATTAAAAATCTGACGTTGAAAAAGGGGCAGCGGCATTTTTGTAATTATGTGGGAGGCGCTGGGAGAAACAACGTCCCTAATTTTTAAAATTAGGGATGTTATATGTTACTACGTCACAAATTTAAAATTTGTGACGTGGTATCTTTTAAACGACGTCACAACTTAAATGTTGTGACGTCGTTTTGAGGAAACCACGTCACTAATTAGTGACGTGGTAACTTACAACGTCCCTAATTTTAGAATTAGGGATGTTGTTTCTCAGCCACAAACCTATTCTCGCGCTCTGAAACTTAACACATTTTCCCTCCACATTCTTCACCATCTTCGTGCCCCTAAAAATCTTCAAAACTCTAAGCTCTCTCCCTGCGTCTTCGTGCCCCCATTCTTCACCATCTTCACCTCCGCTGTTGTTGTCTTGCAACCACATTCTCAAAAGACCCAGGCTACCCCCAAAACCCCCATTTGTAGAAGAACGAGAACGGCCATTGACGTATTCAACGAACAGAGAGCGAGAGAGAGCGAAGAAATCGTAGGAAAAATTCCTTGTCGTTGCCACCTGAGGGAGAAGCGCAAATCCCAAACTCAAGTAAGCATCATGCCTCTTCCTCTACCTTTGATTTCTCTGATTTGGGTGAGATGGGTTCAGAGGTTGGAACCAAACTTGGGATCTTTTCGAAGGTAACCACCGATTAAACCGAAGAACAAGTAAAGGGTAAAGATTTGTTGAAGAGAATCGGGTTTGAATGTGTTGTTTGAGCTCTGATTTGTGATATTCAAACTTATTGTTAACTGTTCATTGTTCAAGGCTTTCATATTCTTTGAACAAAATTCTTTGAACCAAACTTATTGTTTAATAATGGTTGGTGTATTTTACTTTAAATCTAGAATTCTTTCCTGAATGAGAGCAAGGCCTCTTGAATTGTTATTGGAAAGTAAATGGTGGTGGACATAGACTAAAATATTTAATAAGAGAATTTTGGGATATATACTTTTTATTGTTGTTGTGTGAGTTATTTTGAATGCCTTTTTGGACCTAGAAATTTCAACGTGTGTGTGTATTTGGGGGGTTGTTTGAATGGTTTGAAGAGTAAAAGTTTGTAAATGGTCTGCAATATGAAAGGAGGTGTTGTCCTAAACTTTGTCAAGGGATATGGTTTTGTTTAAACAATATATTATTGCTAAAGTTATTTTGACTATGGGAAATTAGTTAGTAGTTGCTGTATGGATCTTTTTAAATCAAACCAAAAACTTTGCAATGAAGGTATACACTTTGTTGATGAAGCTGACATTTTTTTAGCACTACTGCATAAAAGGGTTTCCACGTCACTTATTTTGGGGTTTTCACGTTACTTTTTCAAGGGACGTGAATACATGTGACGTGGAAAAGAAGACTTTTAACGTCCCCAAAATATGTGACGTGGAATGTCAAAGTTTCCATGTCACAAATTATACAAAAGAGTGACGTCAATAGTCTCACAAAGTCCCTCTCTTAAAGTATGTCGTTGGACTTTCCACGTCATACATTAGATAATAGGTGACGTTAAAAGTCTCCAGGCCGGAGTTTTCACGTCACACATTAGATAATAAGTGACGTGAAAAGTCCGGCCGGGATTTTTCACATCACACATTAGATTATGTGTGACGTGAAATGTCCAGGCTGAAAAGTCCCGGCCTGGACTTTTCACGTCACATATTAGATAATGTGTGACGTGAAAAGTCTGGCCTGGAGACTTTTCACATCACTTATTATCTAATGTGTGACGTGAAAAGTCCAATTTTTTTGAAAAAAATAGGGATATTTTTTGTATTGGAATCATTCACAATCCAAAAAATGCCTCTTACATGAACATTTGAATTATAAAATAGGGCAATTTTTCGGATTGGAATCACCCACAATCCAAAACAAATAACTCTATATAAACATTTGAAGTAAAATAGGATAGAAATTAGTCACAACTATAAAACTATAACATAAGAAATATATGCCCATTACAAGAGTGAGAGAGCCATACTAAAACAACATCTCATACAATTCCTAAAGGGCAAGAACAATCCTAATAATCCCCAATATTATTAGAAAATCTAGAAGATAATACTACATTAAAAACAATAAACCTAACAATCATAATAATACCCAATATTATTAGCAAATCTAAAAGATAATACTAAACTAAAACAATAAACCTAAACAAGAGCTTACAACACTGTCAAAGATTTCAACATTAACAAGGGATACAAGGTCCTAGCTTTCGTAGCCAATTCCATAAATGCATGTCCAACTAAATAAATTCTTCACTTGCTTTTCACTTAAATCAGGGTCCCTGCTTTCATCCTATTCACTAGCATTCCTTAATTATCTCACAATAATGATACAATAAAATATCATTTGTCTGATTTTTTTTCTTAGTGATAACTTTATCATCTCAATATTCTTAAGAAGAATAATCCTTAATAGCTGAAGAACATATGCACACCAGCAGCAGCAGCTCTTGTCCCATCAAATAATCCTTCCCATTCAGTTCTTCCTGGCTCATCAAGATGTACATGCCTGCCAAAAGTAAAATTTAGACAATGAAAGAGAAGGAGAAAAGAAGACTGCGACTTTACAGCAAATTAAACCTTTCATTGAAGTAAATCATAGAAAAACCCCATGAGAAACTATTCTGAAATCACAAAATTTAATATAATCACAAAACCCCAATGTTAATCCAACAGGAAGTGCATCCTTTGTTAAGCTTCTCATGATCCTCTTAGTGATCATTGACCATTTTAATATAATTCTAAAAACATGTGAGTGTAGCTATTCAACCTCTTAAGTTGCTCTCACACAATTTTTGATCATGTAGTGCCATTTTCTTTGACCAAAACAAAAATCTTTATGATAAATTCCAATACTGAATCTTAAATACCACATAAGCTACAAGCAGAACAACAGCATATAATGCAGGAAGAAACTCACGTTCAATTGGATTATAACTCACAAACTCCACTTCTAACGAATGATGTAAACATTACAGAAAGTTTGAAACAGCACTATACAGCTTGAAAGCTGTGTTTTCCATTTAATTCTAAGTTAATAAGCTCTTCCAGTATGTAATCAATGAGTGAGAAAATTCTATATGTAAGAACATTCAAATCATAGATTAATTCTTTCCTAATATAATAAATCAATGATACTTACGAGGAATTCTTCAGGAACTCCAAAAACAGAGGATCTGGACAAGGAGGATTCTTTCTCAGTGATGGCGTTATGAGCAGAAGAAGACCAATCACGCTTAAACCTCTGCAACATCAATTGACCATTTTCTAAGCTCCTCTTATCAACATCTACAGCAACTCCAAAAAATGCCTCCTTCAAGAAAACCGGAACAACTAACATGAAAATCCAAACTAGGCACAGTCCACAACTCGGCACGACTCAGCCGAGTCACGGCACTGACTCAGTAAAACCCCATTCTTTAATAGACGAAGTCCAAACTAGGCTCACCTTCAACAGAACATCACTCGAAAGATTTCCAAGCCCTAATAGCATAATTAAGAGCCTTGGCAGAGCATTCACTGGAGGCGATGGTGTCACGTGCGAGGTTGAGAGTGAAGAGACTTCGGAGAATCGGGAGGCTTCAGAGAAAGTAGGGTTAGGGGAATCGGGAGGAGGCTTTTTGTTGCGATCTAGCGAGGGTTTTACACAAGAAGAAGGTGAAGGAGATGGTGGCTTCTTCATAAGAGGAGATGGTGTTTTGACGATGGTGAAGAAGAAGAAGAAGAAGAAGAAATTGAGTTGTTGGCTTCTTCGTCTTCACCATCGATGAAGGGAGATTTTCATCGATATGTGACGTGGTTTCTTTCAACACAAAACAATGTCACACATTTAAAAGATATGTGACGTGGTTTCTCACAAATAACGTCACACATTTTAAATGTGTGACGTGGTTTCTTTCAACGTCACATATAAACAATATATGTGATGTTGTTTCTCCCTCCGCCTCCAACTTATTTACAAAAATGCCACTGTGGTTTTTTCTATGTCAGTTTTTTATTTAACTGACGTTAATTAGTGACATGGAAAGGGTTTTTTTGTAGAAGTGGAGGTTTAGAAAATGACATTAATTGAATGGCTAAAGCTTAAGTATTATCAATTAAGTATTGTTTAGAGATATATGAAGGCTATCCAAGTGATTACAAAGTTACTTAAAGTTTTTTGGGAAGTTTGGAATCAATTTTAAGCTACCCTTTGATATTCAAATAGTCATTATAGTTAAATATGATTAGAAATTCTTAAATTAATGATTATTTGAAGTAGGGGTGCTGAAATTTATAGTTATGAACTATGAAATAGAGGTTTGAAAACATTTAGAAAGGTGTTGTTGGATAATTTAGTTATCAATTGATTTTGTTTCAGATCGCGAGTTCATCTCCCTCCAACGTTGTCTGTCTTTCACTCCATCGCTTGGTTTGGTTTAACTAATTGAGGCGTAATATAACCTCTTACCATAAAACTCTCTTATCAAGGTAAGTAGTGTTAACTATTTAATATTGGGCCTAAATAAATTATTTTTATGTATATATGCTAATTTTGGTTCCATTTCAGGGGCATTCAGCAATGGCATTTTGTGGAAGGTACCGAGGAAGTGTATGAAGCCATCGTGACACAAAGGCCTAAAGTAAGTTTTGATTTAAATTCTTTCAATGTTAGTCAATTGATATATTATTTACTTTGTCATTAATACTATTTCTTGTGATTTACAAAGTGCCCTAAGCAACCGACGAATAAGGAGTGTGGGTATTATGTCATGAAGTATATGTGTGACATTATTGAGAGTGAATGTATAGGATACTTCACACAGGTATAAATTAAATTCTTATCTAACTTCTTATATGATTGATACAATCAATACATAACTATATGATGTTTTATCTAACTTTGCATTGATCATAGCATCCATTATTGTTGCAATTTTATGATGGATACGACTCATTTACAGACGAAGACCTAGATTCGATTCGTGAACGTATTGCTCGATTTTTCCTTTCATTTGTGGTTGATTAGAAAGTCATAATTGTTACAAAGAACTTAGTTGTGTAACATGGAATTTTTTGTTTGTGTGTATAGATATCTATATAGTTTGATTAATTAGTTGTTCATGATCTTTCTGTGAGCAATCGCAATGTATACAGATGGGGAAACCAAAGAAATTAAAATAGTATTTTAGAAAAAACAATTCACATCTCTTATTACAAGTTTTGTGACGTTTCCCGCGTGTGGCAGAAACCACATCACAAAAACAACGTCACACAATATTAATTTGTGACGTTGTTTCCTGGAAACCATGTCACAAATTCTCTGGAACATTTTACCAAACTTCATCTTCTGTTTATATATCCACATCACAGACAGATAAATTGAGACGTTAAAAGATATAAAAAACGTCTCATTTTTCATAATTTGTGACGTGGAAACTCTGACTTTTCACGTCCGTTTTTTTTTGTGACGTTAAAAGTCCAGTTTTCCACGTACTTGAATTAACATCCCAAAAAAAGTGACGTGAAAACCCCAAAATAACGGACGTGAAAACCTGTTTTTGCAGTAGTACCTCAGCTTATTGAGAGAGAACTCTATGAAGAAGAAGAAGAAGAAGAAGAAACAATGAAATGATGAGGAAAATTGAAAATGCCCACCAGCAAAGGCAGAGGGAAGGATATGATAGAAAAAATTGGAAGGAGGAAGGGAACACGTGATTCTGACAAAGATGTGGTTTAAAAATTAAAGATGATACGGTCAAATATAAATGTGGGAATTTGAATTTCAGATTCAATATGGAAATATGAAGCCGTCGAAGCCTAAACATTACAAGATTAGCCGCACTATTCACAAGAGCAGTGATATGTGATTAAAGCCAGCACTGTGCATCGGCTTGGCTGTTGTTCTTTTAAGTGTGATATTGATACTTTGTGTACATATTACGGAGGATAATGCTTTGACATTGAATTAAACTATTTTTTGTGTTTGTGATTATTTAGTCTAACCATAACAGAATGTAAAGAATTCTCATTTGAAAATTTCAATTATGTAACATAGATACACAAAGTAAAGAGTTCTTTTAAGTTTTTACCAAATTCCTGTCCATACCTACATAACACATCTTGCTGATTCTACAATTGAACAACTCCTACAGCCTTGCAAGGATGTGGAAAGTGATGGCAGAGTGTCATTAGACACAGGACAATCCTAGAAGAAGCATTGACCCTCCTACCGAGAAAACATCCATCGATTTCATCACCAGATCCACACAGGCAAGCCTGCTCAGCCTCAACCTAGAAACTGAACTGAAGAATTGGCAAGCCTTTGGTACAATGAATTTATTTTGACCGGAAGGAATGTAATTGAATGAAAAGGAATGCTAACATATTTGGTATGCAAAAGAACAGAAAGGGGTTTGATTAAAATTTTCATGTTTTGTTGTTTGAAATGGGGCTAAGAGGAGAAATAAGTATATGCACATGCATGTACATGACCGTATTACCCTTAATAGTTATTTCTTAATAGAATTCATATGTAAATTAAAAAAAAAACCTTAATAATTAATATATTTTAATAAATTAAAAATATAGTAAAATAATATGGATTTTCAATGCAAATGAAAATAATTATAAAATTTCAGAAATATCATCATATATATTAAATGATTGGAATATTAAAATTAGAAATAAATAAAAATGATAATAATATGAAGACTATGTTTTGTTAAGATATGGAATCAAATCTATTTTATTTTAAGACTCATCATATAACATTGGTAATCAAAAATAATAAAATGAAATAAACAAAATTAAATAGTAAATACCTAAGTATATATTTGATGTGGAACTCTATTTACTCATGTTATTTAAATATTGAAACATAATAGTAAAAAACAACATGCCTAAAATACATTTTTATCTTATTTATTCTCTACCAAAAGAAGAGGCCAAAGAAAACCACGAAAGTGTGGTCTAGTGGTTCCTCATTTGGTCCCTAAACCAAGTGGTGGGGGTTTGAATCTTACTCTTGGGCATGAAGAGCATTTTGTGGTCAGCACTTTACCTTTAAGTGGAGGACCCGCGGTGAGGGAATTAGTCACTACTATCTGCTGTGGAAACCCTGAGTTTAATAAAAAAAAAGGCAAAAGAATACTATTAACAAGAAGCCTTGTTGAGTTACTTAATTTTTAAATTTAAAAGAAAAATATTATAATAGCCCACCAAAGTCATGAGTTACCTGTGCTTACAAAAATCACAATCGCCACTCTCTCTTCTCTATCATCTTTCTTCTTCTTCTTCTTTTGAGTTTTTAATCTGGTATCTCAGGCAAACCATCTTTCAGGCGGTCATCGGCCCAAACTAATCCAAATCCGCCAAATTACAAACACCTCAAAGGGTGGGATGATTGGCCAGGGGATTTAACATTTTTTCATACCCAAGTGAGGATTGAACCCTCAACCTTGGTTAAGAGAGGAAGAGATCTTACCGTTCTACCTCATGCCCCTGGTTTATCATCTCTCTTCTTTCTTCACGTTCCTCCCAGAAGAAAGGGGAAAATAATGACGCCACTTGTTTCTGGCATATTTTCAAGAAGACATTTTCAAGTGGGAGATTCGCTAGTTTAATACTCAAGCTTATTCAAGTCCCATGCCTCCAAAATCCAAATTGCCTTGAATCACCACGTGTCTTCGCTATATTTTGTCTTGTTTATAGTATTGTCTGACCTACTAATTAAGGCTTGCATTCCATTCTCCCTCAATTAGGGCTAGTCCTAAGCCCAATAACATGGTCAGCCTTGCTAGATCGTAGCCCATGGTAGGAGCCTTCTTGTTGATGATGTTCCCCATTGACTTAGTAACAGACCTATTATCATATTATGGCCCAATTCGGCGGCTTCTTACTTCCTCTGGTCCTAAATATAAACAATATTTAGAGAGGTAAGTTTAATCATAAATATAAGACATTTTTCTATTTGTTCTTAACTTTTCTCTAAATTATTCTTATTAATATTCCTCAATAATAAACAAGCAAGAAAGTGAGGGTGGAACAAAGGTATATGGTTAGAATACATTGGTAATATCATGTGATTTTAACAAATTTAACTAACATCCTTAATCTAACTAAATCAGGTAAATAAATCTTATATTTAGGATCAGGAGTATTTTCTATCCCAATGAGCTCATCTTCAATTTGATACCATCATGTCGAACCCACTAAAAAATAATTTAACAGACTTTAGAACTTAGAACGACCGGGATTGGTGTTATTGCCCACTCTCGAAATGCATTTTACGCCAAACTTTATTGTCAATATTACACTTTTACTCTAAATATAACTTGACTATAAAAATTAAAATATCAATTTATACATTATATGCAAATGAGAATTTCTTGCGCAGAAATTTCGTTCTCGGGTATATATTGCTGTACAGATCTATAAGCATAGTTACAGAGAATTGAAAAGCAGTTAGATAATACAAACAATTTGACAGGTCCCGTATAATTAAAGCTAATGATCTAAACTGATGGTAGACAAGTGAGCAAATTAATTGCCTCCGCCATTAGTATCACATATAGGCTTGACCACAAAATTTTAGCAGCCCCAGGCTCCAATCCTGAAATCAGCAAGCAAATTCCAGTTAGCCTTGATTAATATCTATTCTTTACAGATCTTAGTGTCATCAATATTTCTACTGAATTATCAGAGTTTCTTCAACATGATCCTATTTGAATTTGACATAATTCGTAGGGAAAAATTGGTCCATATATTACTTTACTCTACCAAGAAAATTCAGTTAAGAGAAATCCAAGTGTCAAAATAAAAGACCAAACAAAAACCAAGTACTTGTATTAACTACAGACTTTCCAGTATTCTTAATAGTTGAACAATATAAGGCTACTATGTACAATGTGTCTAACACAGAATGACCCTATATGACCCGAATTTTTCTTCAGGACCAGATTAAGGATTCTCACAAACCACCCACTTTAGGCTTTTCATATTTTTGATAAATCCCAACAGGTAAATTTCCTGGAAAATGCTTCCTGAATTTTCCTAAACTAACAGAAAGGTTAGCTTCTAGAAAAGCCAATGCGTAGCTTTTTTATCCTTGTCATAATGCTTTTGCTTTTTAAAAGATCCAATAAAAATCTAGCTTTTAAAACAAATTTAACTTTGCAGAGGGAAAAAAAAAAAAAAACAGACCTTAAGATGCTCTAGACAGATGCAATCACGGACACTTGCTAATCTGTCGTGTCCACCAGAATTTTCTGACTACACTAATATCAATCCAACTGGCATTGAGCATCTTTCCGTAATATTGAAGGACAAAATATAAAGGCTCCCAACTCAAAACAACAATAATAGAGGAATCTAAAAGTCAGAATTCTTCTCAATGACTAAAAATAAGAAACTCTTTCCATTTGCTAAAGTTAACACTTGAGCTTCTTAAAGGTTAGAAGTAGTAACAAATTTAAACTATACATATCAGACTTGAAAGATCATGCTGTAACTGTATGAAACTGAGTGATACATTTAGATCTACAAACCTTGAAAGAGATTTCGTTCTCTTAGGTTCTAAACTATCATTAATCTTAGTTATGAATGTTTTAGATTTTTTTGAGAATAAAATACATGAGTGGAAGGGGAAATATGCAGAGCACAAAACTGGAAAGCTGCTGCATGCATTAGAATTAACATGGCTACTAATGGGAGGACTGCAAGCAGAGTCATATCATTTCAAAAATAAGGTGTTTTTCTAACCAATAAAAAATATGATGTTTGCTTCCTCCAAGATTGGTTGGAAGCGACAGAGGGAGACGGTCATGACAAAGGAAAGTGGATTTGGAGAAGTGCATTGCGTGCACTTCAATAGCTGATATGCATGCAGCATATCGAATTTATAAAATAAGGGGAAACTTAATCCCCATGTCTTTATTAGTTCACTCAAGTGTGAATCAGGTCCCTATAGTTTATTTTCTTTGAATTGGAAATTTTTAGTTTAATCAATTATAGGGATTCATCCTTGAGTATAAAACCCATTAGTTATTTTTAATAGAATTTCATGGACTCTGATATTTCATTCGTTTCATTCAACATTGCTTTAACAGCCGTGCATTTCTATATATGAAATTTCATAAAGTTGACTTAAAAATTATCTGATCAAACACTAAGGACTCGATCCAAACAAAATAACTCCCCGATTTGGTTCAAAATAAAGGTACGCTATACAGATTTGTAGGTTAATTTTTCCTCAAATAAAGAGTGCATCTAATACAAATCCTAGACAGATAAATCCATAGATAAAATACCATAGCCCAAGAAAAAATTCAGGTTGAAAAAAAAAAAACCCTCATATGCAGGCAGCATTTAGGCCATATTTTAATATATTAATTAATGGATTCAAGGATTCATTTCAGAAAATTAGCCAAGCTTGATTTGGTCACCATTAAAAGACAGACCTGCTGAGTGTTACATATGTTTAACTCCCATAATCTACAGTATTGAAAAACTGAGTAATTTTTTTCATCAGTATGTTAGAGAAATAGGTGATTTTGTTTGAATTCAACAGTGATCCATAACTAAGTTGAATGGTTTTGACCAAATTTTAGCAGGAGAACCTAAAAGGAACTCTGGTCACCCATGTATATACTGTTTCTCAATAAATGCAATGAATGATTTCTTTTTATTCCTTTGATATCACACATTATATATCTATTTATTCTTGGATATTTTGGAAAGCAAAGAAACAGAAGGAAATTCCTTGAATTATTATGATAATTTTCACATAATAAAAAAGGGAGTGATTAGAAAAGATTAACCCAAAATGTAAAAAATGAAGATGAACACAAACAAAATCTCATGAGATTAGACCAGTAATGGTCAAATCTTCAAAAGAAAGTCTTTGTTAGACATATATCCTTCAACGGAATTCCAGATCTCTGTTACCAAACTTCAACCAACAAGAACAATTTGAATGATCATCGATACTAGGAACTGAGGCTAAGCAATCACGTAGGAAAGGAAATAAAAGAAAATAAGCCAATTAATACACCCACTAACTAATTCCCTATGCCTTACTTGAATATACAGGGATACTCTGCTGATTCCTGAAAACGTTTTCTGGATCAACTGCTGTTTTAATCTTCACTAGCCTCTCAAAATTGTTATGGAAGTACTTGACCCCATAAACCTTCCCTTCTTCAAAGCTATTCCTATCAAAATTATTGACGCCAACATCAAGGTCCCTGTAATTAATGAATGCCCTCCTTGGATTCTTAGACACAAATGGTGTCATGTAACTATATAGCTGTCTGATCTGAGTTACATAATACTTCTCTGCTTCTTCTCCAGGCTCATACCAGTTTATTGAGTATTGAATTTTGAACAGATTCCCTGCACGATGAGGGAAAGGCATTGCGTCAGATGAAATCTCGTTCATTTTTCCACCATAAGGATTGAAAACAAAGCCTGTTTTTCCCAATTCAATCATCTTCTTCCATATATATTCCAACCCATCTCTGGGAATTGGGGTCTCCACATAATCAGATTTCCTTTTGAGGAACCAAGCTGAGTCAGGATTTCTATCGAGCAGTTTATCCACTTTGGTGTCATTATCAAACCCAAACCACCATATCATTGAATCAACCCAACCCATTTCAAAACAATCTTGCTTCTTCAGACCCAATACAGGAAATTCCTTTTCCAATATCTTCACTAGTTCATCAGCCCTCCCAAGAAATGAACCCAGAACAGAAACTCTGACAGTTTTCATTTTAGAAGAGCCAGATTTCACAGTCACAGGCTGCAAGAGCAATCTCATGAAAAGCCTATCATCCGTATGAGGAGCAACTTGCTGCCATTGAACAACAAGATCAGTGGCATTCTCTTCCAAAGTCCTCTGAATCCTGAAAACAGTAATAATTTCTGGTACCTGAACCAACTTAACTGTATATGACAGAATAACCCCAAAACTTGCTCCTCCACCGCCTCTTATAGCCCAAAAAAGATCCTCCCCCATTGATTTTCTGTTCAGTATTCTACCACTAACATCAACAATTTGAGCATCAATAATATGATCAACAGAAAGCCCATATTTTCTCATCATATTGCCATACCCTCCACCACTAAAATGACCACCAACACCAACAGTTGGACAGAGACCCGCAGGAAACCCATGAACTTTACTCTTTTCCCAAATCTTATAATAAACTTCACCAAGCGTAGCACCAGCTTGAATCACTGCAATTTCATTCTGTATATCCACAGAGACACTTCGAAGATTAAAAAGGTCAAGTAGGATGAAGGGTTCGTTAGAGGTATAAGAAATACCTTCGTAGTCATGGCCACCACTCCTGATTCTGAGTCGAATTGAGTTGCTTTTGGCACAAATTACTGCAGCCTGAACATGGGATTCTTGCAAAGGGGTCAAAATAATGGAGGGTTTTTTAGTAGAGGAAGTGTTGAACCGAGCATTACGAATGTAGGCTTGAAGAATGGAGGCGTAGTAGGAAGTGTTTTTGGTTTGAGCGAAAAATATGTTGGATGGTGTTTTCTTCCCTTTAATTGATGAATCGGTGTGGTTCGTGAGGCAATGGAGAAAAGTATCATAAACAGTGTCTTTCGATTCTTCCGAAGAAACTGCCGCTAGTAAGCCATTGGTACTGAATATCAAACAAAGAACAAGAAGAAGATAACGACGGCCATTGGAGGAAAAGTCAAGTTTTGCCATTTGATTGTGAGGTTTGTGTCTGAAAAATCCAACATGAAAATTAAGTTAATATAATATATAATACACCCACACATAAAATTTATGAGAAGGAAGATGAGCAGAACAAGTCATTCAGATTCCTTACAATGCTTAAGATAAAACGGTGTTAATATAATATTTGTTCTTTTAAATTTTCCCCATTTTAAGTTGGATTGCTTAAGTTGCAAATTATATGTTTTTATCAATCAAATTTATTTCGTAGAAAAGATTGGTTCTCATAATTTAATGAAAATTTGAACTATTTTATCTTTTATTAGACTAAACCCCATAATTTTAAATTTGGGGCACAAAAATAAATATATGGAAAAAAATGAGCAATCATATTTTAATCAGATAAAATAATAAGTAATAACTGAGAAGAAGATGACAGAATTTTCCAGCGAACTGGAAGTCAAAGATATAGGAAGACTTCACTGTCTTTGTTTTGTTTTTTTTGTTTTTTTTAACCAGAGTCTTTGTTCTTTGGGTTAAATGTCATATTTACCCCGAAAATGTATACAGTGTATCACATCTGCCCAGAAAGTATTTTTTTGGTCCAATTTTACCCCGAAAGTGTGCAAAGTATATTACATTCGTCCTTTACCGTTAAAAAGTGAATAGTTGACGTTGACCAATAATATTTTAATGATAAAGGGCAAATATGATACACTTTATAGACTTCTGAGGCATATGTGATATACCATATACACTTTCGGGGCAAATATAACATTTAACCTTTGTTTCTTTTCTTTGCGTAAAGAAAATTAAAGTAAAAAAGTACTCCTACATTTTCCTCTGTGATATGTAGTTGATTGAGGATTTGCTTTGATGGTAAATATAATATTTTAGTTTTTTGCATTCAACTAATTTTACAATTCTTTTCATTATCTTAATCTCTCTCATTATTTTATACCCTTCCGTTCTCAAATATATGATCTAATTAACCTTTTTAAAAAATACCACTAAAACTAAATAAATTACATATAAATTGATTTTTCCGAATTTTTTCTGTAAACTAGTTTATTTGACTTATACGTGAACATTTAATCTAATTATACACAAAATACGCTATTATTAGTGGCCCATTTAGCTTCATTAATCTCTCTAAAAAAAGTTAATTATGTATTATATTTATGAATGAATGAATATTAGGCAACCAATATACACGCTTTTTTTTGACCTTGCAAGATCAAGATAGAAATTTCTTTCAACTAATTTATAAGTTACAATATTAATTTTTTTCCATAAAAATGTACAACTTTAATCTTTATAAATTATTGTGTAAACTTTATATTCATGCAGTATGATATTACATTAAATAGAGATAAAATTGGAATGAAATTTGTTATAAAAAAAATTGGAATGACATTGAATTTTGTGTTAAGGTGCAAAAATACTAAATTTGTCAAATGTGCATCTAGCATCATATTAAAACTTCAAGTGCAAAAATATCCATATACATTCGAAAATGGAGCAAAAGTGCCTACATTGTGAAATTTGCTAACGTTGACCGTTAAGTTGACCAGAGATGCTAACATGGAAGCTAATGAGACATAAAAATGTCAAACACCAATAGGTTAAAGTGCAAAAATATCCATGTATAATTTTCAAATGTGCGTCTAACAACATACACATTATTTATGATGCAAAAATACCCGTGAAATCTTCTAAATTAGTGGGGCCGATGGTATTAACTTAACCCATTTCAGGTGAAATTTTCTTGTGGTCTTGTCGTGACTTGGCGCCAGGAATTGACAGTTGGCCTAAGGTGAGGCTCTATCTTAGTTAAATGTGATTTTGTATATTTCCACACATTAGGCATGTTTGTTACGCTTCTGCATATTTTATCATAAAGACTTATTTTAGATAATTGTTAACTATATAATGTATTGTTTTGGGATCGATATGCTTTCAGACAAGGGTTTGAGGCCTTCTTGTTTTAGATGTTTAGTGGATAAGTTCACATGCATGTGACCCTGATTTAGTGGGAGACTTGGTTTTTCTTAAGGTTATCTCTTTGAAAATATATTGCTTTCGAAAGTGTTTTGAGTGGAATTAGTATGAAAGCATTATAATTGAGGTTACATTTTGTGGATGAAAGATTTTAAAAGGGTTTCAATGAAAGGTTTAATATGTTTATTTGATTTGAGCTTTTGGATGGATTATAAAGATTAGTAACGATTTGGAAAGGAAAAGCAAGGATTTTACGGATATGTTTTGTTCACATTACCATGTTGGGTTGATGTTTTCTAACATGGTAAGTTTTCAAATATTTTAAGAAGTCTTTTCTAACTATGTTAGTAGGAAGAATATTTTTTCTAACATAGTTAGGCTAATTGATTTTGTAAGCTCATATACTAAATAACTTTGTTAGCTAGATTCTTTTCTAACATAGTTAAACCTTGTGTTGTGAAGTGTTTTGGAAAGCTACCAATCTTTTATATTCATGTTAGGCAATTATTTCTAATATGGATTATCTTCAAATTAGTGAATTGAATCAAAATATTCCCCTTTCATTTTTAAGAAAGATTCTTTTCTATCATGGATTACTATTTTTGAAATGAGATTAAACCTTTTTCTAACTATTGTAGACTTTGGTAAGATTAGTCGGTGATTTTTCTATCGTACTTAGCATAATCATCGCGTGCTTGAAAAGTTAATTTGGATCAATTATAGTTATTAAAAGTATTTAAGAAGATGAAGATTTTACACTTGAAGTGTCTTTCCATTTAAGCCAAACAGGTTATTCATCTCTCTCAATACAACTTCTTCTTTATCAACAATTGTAAAAACAACACCTAGAATAATAAAAATATGACAAAAGGTTTAGCATTGACAATTTGACAAGATTGAGGTAATGTGTGATTATAAAAGGCATGATTATGCTTACTTGAATCTTGGGGGTGAGTATCTGGTATGTATAACAAATCTTATTATAGGATATTCAAACATTGCTTCCAAACTGATTCAAGTTGTTGCAATGAAATGGACAAGAGCATGTTGACAAATAGCTCCTTTCAAAGAGCTCCACATAATGCAAATGAATGCCTCCTTGATAGCATTTACATATTCTTGATCATCATCCAATAGACCAAGAGCATCACAAGCCTCACTAACGTGTTATGGGCAACTCCATTAATTGTCTTGACATTATCAAATGAGTGGGACCTCTTACTTTATATAGTAGAATACATAGGTGGTACAATTCTTCAAAGCTCAGTGTCACATTTTCTATGATGCCTACTACGAATTCCTTTTGCCTTCTTTCCATAGACTTTTATCTCTATGGTATACAGAAAGATGTGGGAACTTTGCATAAGGCTAGCTGCAAAATCATCTTTTGCCCTTATCTTCATCCAATGCAAGAATTGTGACTCACACACTCTTGAATTGTCTAACAATTCAAACATATAGTCCAAATTATTATATATATTACATATTGTTGATTGGGAAGGTGAAAGCTTAAACTTTCAACGTTTGGGGATCAATGATGAATATCAAACTCAAATTTTGCCTTAAGCACTCACACACACACACACACACACACACACATAATTGTAATATTTCCATTTCTCATCAAGTAACATCTAACCACTCTACTTGTTTAAAAATGCATGTTACAACTATATTGTTGCCTTAACTAATGTACTAGAATAAATACTTAATGACAGTTTATTTATTGCATTTCTTAACACTAAGATAAGCTTGAAACATGGTTAGAAGTGGAATATCAGGAGACTATTGTTGGAAATATTTTGTGTGGGTGTGTCAAAGAAAGTGACTCTCCAATATTATTGAAATGTTTGTAAATAGAAAGATATATTTTAAGAAGTCATGTCCTTACAAATCAAGGAGTTTATATTGATTAACTTGTGAGGTTCATGATTGACATATGGTTATAACTCTTTGATTGAAGAGTTATGGTGGTTCAAGAGGTACCACCACTTCAAGGCATCTCTTCATTAGCTATAATTACCCCCTTAACATAACACCATCAGATAAGTCAATTCAAGTGAAGGTAGAAAAAAAGTTGGAATCTTTAGTTGGTTCTTACTAAATTACTTTTATCATCCATCAATTTGTCCCCATGTATCTATTCTTATAGGAATGATTCGTTTAATCATGAAAAGTGCCACATCCTATTCAACTGAGGCGGTTGCAAAATATCTCTCAATGACCAAGTCATTGGGCACGACTCGAACCAAATATTTTGTTTATTTTTTAATGTTTCACCAACCATCTTGAGAGGTAATTTCCTGCTGATCTTTGGAAAAGATCGTGATGGGTGTTTTCCAATTTATTTGGTTGATTACACCTGTGATGGGTGTTCTCCAGTCTATGATTACTTTTACTTGTTTTTCAATTGTAGATATCAATATAAATAAGAATACTTTTCCACATAAATATTTTAGACAATGAATTAACGATAGCCAATGATAGTTCCACTTAGATCAACGGCTAAGAAATAAGGCGATGTGGCTATCGTTTGGGGCCTAAATTACACTCCTCTCTCACAGGCGTTTCCCTCCAGTTGAAGCAACACGTCTAATTCAATATTCAAACACCCTTCCTATTCTCGCCCTTGTCCCATCAGTCACCTCTCTGAAACTGTGCATCTCCTTCAAATATGAGCGAGGGAATGAACATCCATTCCTTCATAAACTGCATCCTCAAACAGTAAATACACTTCATCCACTTCTCCAACAATAAACCCTGATCCTCGACAATTATGAACTATTTTGATGGCCTCCACAAACACCAAAGTTTCCCATAAACAAAAGTCAAAGACACAATTTTCCCTCATTGTATGTGTTAGAATAAGGATCCCATCTCAGATTTTTTCCTTGCCTTGGTTGGAACATTGCATTACATTCTTCCGGCTTAGAAGGGCAATTACTTGAGAGGTGCATAGGGGATGCACAATAATCACAAGATGGACCCACCAACTCATTACCAATTGGACCTTGTGGGGAAGATGGACCAGAGATCTTGTCCAATCTAGAGTGGATTGCTTTGAATTCGACCTCAAACCTATCTAATTGAGGGATGTGAAGAGAAGTAGAATCAACCCTTTGAAGACTGCGGGTCGATCTTCTTGAACCAGGTTTTTCTTTGGCCAAAGCGAGCTTACGAACTAGAGGCCATGCCTCTCTATCTGCCCTGATTCACATATGGGTCAGTTGGAGCCTCTCTACCCATCCTAAACCCGTGAGGGGAATTCTCCCCTATAGTAACCAAATTAGTCCTTGTTGCATAATAGGGTACTTCATCACGTAATAGCATAATTCCAGATCCACCGGTGTCGTACACACAACCAAATCCACACAACAATACAAGTATGTAAACACCACAAATATCAGGCTCTTGGCCCAAGCAATATTCTTAGTGCTTATTGTAACACCCCAAATTTTAGAAAAGAGAAAATAAGGAATTAATTAAGATTTAGGAATATTATTAAAATATTAAAAAGCATTAAAAATGAAATTATGATGTTTTAGACATTTTTAATAATTTTAAGGATTATTTTCTTTAGAAAATAAAGAAAAATAATTAGGAGATAAATTTTTATTTAGGAACTTTAGGAGAATTTATTTTAAGGCTTAAAGAAATTTATGACTAAGAAAAATCTCTAATATGATATAAGAATTTAATTATAGAAATTATTTTTCAGAGAAGGGACTAAACTGAAAGCATTAAAAGTTGGTTTTAGGGATTAAAACGAAAAGAAGAAAGTTTTAGGGGTCAGAACTCTATTTTTCCCCTTACCTTTTATATAATACCCCCTCATCCTCTCAGTCTCTCACTCTCGATCTCTCTCTCCCGAAAATCCCTCTGTTCCACCGTCTCTGTTCCTTCGAAGTTGCAGTGGCGATCTCCGGCGAACGGCGGCGAAAGGCAAAGGAAAAGGCTTAGGGTGGTTGGAACAACCTTGGGTAAACTTCTTCCTCCGTTTTCCTTCCTCTTTCGGGTTTGATTTTGAGAAGATTTGGAGATAGGTCCGATTTAGGGTTCGAGTTTTTGGGGGTTTTTGGGGTTCTTGAATCCATTAAAATGAAGCTTAGGATTCGATTATCAAACCCCAAGAACGAATATGAGCAATAGAGTCGGATTAATCAAGTTTCCCCAAATTTCTCCTTCGTTTCACTGTTCATCCGACGCCCTTGTTCTTGATTTCTGGTGTTTTGTTGCTTTGAAGCTTAATTAAACTTGTTTAGGAATAAGATTGGTGCTATAAATGAGTCTTATAGGGTTGTTCTTGATTTCCCCTGTGCTTGTTATGCTTTGGCCGAATCGGGCTCCCTCTTGTCCGCTGAGTTTGTTCTTCCTTTGTTCTTCGTTCTTGCTTTGTTTTCATTAATCTGAAAAGGGAAATAATAGAGCCGATGATTGTTGGTGTATGAGGAGGTTTGGTGGTTTTGGATGATCTGCATTCTTGTTCTGTGCTGGCCGAAATCCTTGTTCTTCTCCTCCCTGTGCATTCGGATGTTCTTTTCCTTTTGGTCACTGATTCTGGTGCTTATGGAGTTAAGTTAATTGTCGTTTCAATTAGTTGAATTTTTCTTCCCCTGTTCCTGTTTTGTTCTGTCGCTGGTGTGTGATAGGGGAAAGGAAAAAATTGTGATGTCTGATGATGCTTGGTTGCTTGTTGTTTGATTGTGAAGTTGTGTAATTTTTAGTCTCTCTTGGATGTGTTGTTCGATGATTCCAGTGTCAGGGAAAGGGGAGTTTGCAATATTTAATTAAGTAAGATTGGTGTTTAATTGGATGCCTGAAGTTGTGGATTAATGCTGAAGTTAATTGAAGTTAAGGAATTAACTTATTGGGCTATTGATAATAGGTGAAGAGGCGCTAAAAGCATTTGGAGTAATCAAATTTAGTTGTTAGAAATCAAACTTGTAAAGTTAGAATCTAATGTTCTACTAATTGTTGGAGAATTATAGTTTCAAAATTTATGTTCTCTTTATGGACTATGTTATGAGAATTTAAGTTGGGAAGATGATGAGATGGGAGGATTCTTTTAAATTAGGATTGTTTCCATAAGGGCCATAGTAGTTTATTGAGTTGAAGTGGAAGATGAGGAAATAGGATTTGGTTGAAAGGAGCAAGGGATTAGTTGTTCAAGTGTTTGATTGTATATAGTTTGGAATTTTGATTAAAACGTGAATTAAAGTTGTTATTTTGTTCATTGTTATTGCTTGTGGTTTAAATTTAGGTTTCTTATTGTTTTTCTATGTTGTTATAATTTCTTGTTGCAATGGATGGATAATGGTATTAGTTTTTGATTCTGAATTAGAAAAGGTAAAATACACTATTTGGTAGTAGATTTATAAAGTTATGCCTTAAAGTAATTTATGGTAATTGTTGAAGACTTTTGGGTGGTTACAAACAAAGATTTGTAATATGAAGTTAAATAAGAAAGGAATTGAAAATGATTGCTAGGAAAGAAATCTGTTTATTGGATTGATTGATAAGATTGTATTCAAATTATGATTGATGATTGAAATGACAAAGTGGTAGAAGAAGTAGAATTTATTGTTTGTGATTTATTAGAGCTGATAATTTTCTTTAGCTACAAGCTTTATAATTGAATATACTAATGTCTAATTTAATATGAAGGATGTGTAAGTTGTTTATAATTAAAGTATTTAAAATCGATACAAGTATAATAGGTATTAAGAGTGTGTAGAAATCAAAGATTTTGTTGGTATGAAATAATGTTCACTAGTAAATAAAATAGTTTTCTTGAATAATAAACAAGTGTTTTTAAATGTTAAGATATTGAATTTTAATAATTAGAATATGTATTGCAATAGCTATATAATCAATAGATAAGTACTCTAAAGATTAAAGAAAAGTAAAGCTCCTTAAAAATAACTATTCTTGAGGTAATTATTAGTCAAACATTGAGAATAAGAAATACTAATTGGACTAGATTAGTTAAAAGTTCCCTTTTAATTTTAAATAGTCAAGTTTATTATAGATAAATTAAGTTGTAGAAAATAATTATTAATGTAGAAGAAAAATATAATTAATAAAAATTTATTTTAAAACCATTGAATTTAATTAGGTAAAGTAAATCATTATTTATGTTATTAGATGATGTAAATGTGATTTAAAATAGTTAGGATATTTTTATGGATGATTGTGTGATTAATAATTAAATTAGAGATTAAGGTTTAATCATATGTTAAAAAAAAAGGGGGAAGGGTAGAGCTATAGGTAGTACAATAGAAACGTGAGAGACGCTGAATAATTATATACAAACATAGGTATTAATTTATTATTTATATATTATATATATAGGTCCTGATAGTGGCATAAGTCGAGGAGGTCAGTGGAAGGAAAGGAGCAGGCTTAGGATTAAGTGCTGGTATCCAGGTAGCAGTTTCATTCAATATCATTTATCATGTATGATAATTGCATAGCATGTTTTATAAATTTATAGTAACTTTAACCTTGTCAGAATTATTCATGGGATCCGAGTACTCGATGACTAGAGGGCTAGCTACCCCTAGTACAGTTCAGTTATGACCGAAAGGTTATATTCAGGAGGTTAAACCTCACAGTAGTGCCTTAAGTGCACTAGCAACAAGGTTAATGTTTATTCGTAGGGGATGAGTGCGGGGGCTCACAGAAGGGCAACATCCCTACCCATACAGACATGTTTTTAATCACATATATTTTATTAATTATTATGCATGGTAATGAATGAAATGAACTGCGTTAAATTGCTGTTTCAGATAAGCTGGTAAATGGTAAGATGATTGAGAAAAGGCAGGAAAGCTGGAGGAAGATTAGATGAAGAATTTAGGATTATGTTATAAAAAGTAAGGTTAATTGCATACGTTGTAAAATTAAATTATTAAATTAATAGTAGAAGGTATAGAAATTATAATTGTATAAATTTATTAAGAGATTTAAATTTCCTAAGTATTATGTATTATGAATAGACTCCCTTAAGAGAGTTAGTGTACTTTTAATTGTTTTATTAACCACTTTATTTTATAAAGAGTTTTAAGTTATTTCAATTTGTCTGAAAAGCCCATTTCAACCAACAGAGGGTTGGTCTAACGTTTTAAAAGAAAAGTTTTAAATTTTCCGTATTTTTGGGCTTCGAATATTCATAAAAGTGGTTATAATTCAATTAAATTACTATAATATAGTAGTAAAAGTCCAGGTGTTACACTTATGCAATGGTTACAAAATCAATGCATACTTAGTTCCAAATATGCCAAATCACAGTCATATGCCAGTTTGAAAATATAATTCCTTAGGATGTTGTAATAGGAAAGTAAGAGTTTCAACAATTATTTTATATGTCTCATATAGCTACAAAATCATACAATTTTCAAATCACTTACTAACAGACACGCAGATATAAACAAGCAGAAAGCAGTTACCTAGTAGCTCGTACCGATCTCACAACAGCACAGATCCCCCAGTGTTATTTTAGCTTGACTCAAACTCTAAATCTGCTCTCTACAACCAACACCACAACGAAGAATAAGACGAACTGCTTCTTGCACAAATGACGACTCAGGGGTTCCGGGTGTACATATATATACTCGTTGTGAATGTCCTAGGCCCCAGGATATATATGGTTTTATTGTTATTATATATATTTATATATATCTTTTCTTTATCTTTTCTATTTATACATTTAGGTTTATTTATATACATACATACATACATACATACATATATATATATATATATATATCTTTTCTTCCACATCTTTTTTTATTAGATAATTAGCTAAGTTTTGGATCCTATCCAAATATATATATTATTATATTTTTTTTGTAAGAGCAAGGATATCATTTTTAATTTTCGGATTTCCCATTTAAATTATCAATATAATCTCCTAATTATTTTCAACCTACTTATTTGTGAAATTAATTCTCATCAGTAAATCTTAAGTCACCTAGAAATTTCTCATTCCACCATAAATCTCTCCAACTAATCTTCATAAAATCCTCCATTCAAATTTTGGAACTCAAATTCAATTTAAATCCCTAAATTCAAATTAAATCTTCAAATCCAAATTAAATCTCAAATTCAAATTACATCCTCCTATTCAAATTAAATAATTAATTATCTTTCTTAAAATAAGAAAAATACTAGGCCCATAGAAATCCTCAATTTCCAATAAGATAGCAATAATTTCCCAAATTCATATTAAATCCTCGATAAAAATCACTAAACCCTAAATTAATTTTTCAGGATGTTACACTAGAAAAGTAAAGTTGGTTATCGGGGAGTTAATCATAGAAAAGGTAATCAAATTCAAACTTTCAAGTTCAACTATCGATGGATCTCTCAGTCATCGATTGTTCTCTGGGCTTTCCTATCGATTGGTAATCGAGTATCCTATTTTCTTGAAGAGTTTACCTGCAATACTCCATAGAACTATTAGTACTTGATTATATTCAAAGTTCAACACTCGATGGATACTTCATCAATCGATGGTTGACAAATACAATGGCTAAATTAATGCTCAATAGTATTCAGAACTCATGAAATATTTCTAAGTAAGGATGCTCATCGATTGATCAGTTTGTCATCGATTGTTTCTCAACACTCGATGTCCAGGAATGATGCTCGAGTGTTCTCTTCCAAGTTCACTCAGAGTTTTCATCTCAATAATCAATAAGATGCCATTAAATCGATTGAAATGTTTAACACTCGATTGAAAGATTCAACACTTGTATGTGCTCGGAAGCCTATCGATGGTTGGGACTTTAGGACAATCGATTGTTATACAAGCCATCAATTGTTCTTAACTTAGTTTTCAAAACTTGGCTCAAAACATTTTCTAAGTTAAGAGACCTATAATTTTCTTAGCCTAAATTATGTTTGTTTATCATCAAAACTCTGGAGTTTAACAACATTGTCATCAAGGTTGACATGAAATATTGAATGAAGTGGTCTGATTCCCCTTTGGATGTTCTCTCCCTATGAAGGAGCTCCAAGCTGTCCATCTAGTTGTATTCGATGAAATGGTGAAAACTTATCCTATTTTAACATGTCATTATAAACGTTTGGTGTTAGTTTTTGTCTTCTGTTTATGTGTCTCATGTGCTATTAACTTGCACCTGGCACGTTTGCTAATAGTGTTGGATGAAGATTCACTAATGCACATATGTTTAGGGATAAAAAGTGATGGTAGTTTGAAGGTTGTGTTAGGTATCATAGATGGAGGCCTAAAAGCGGCTTTTCCACATCAAAGTTGATTCTAATCAAGAATTGGTGTTCGGATGGGCGTTTTTGCAACCTGACTTTTCAGGGTTATTGCATGGTTGAAGAGAAGCAACTTTTTCTTGCTTATATATGGTGCAAATGAGAATATTTGACTTTCCATCTTTTGACTCTCGTCCTAAATCTAAACTCTTCTTGTTATTCTAGAAAGGGCAATAAATAAAGCGTTCATAAATTTCTCACCATAAGTAACTGACTGAAACATATTGTAAAAGCATGCATTAAAATTATAACTGTAGTTATAATAAAATGAAAAGGGATTGTCATGAAGGTGACAAAAATCAGTGCATATTGAGCTGACAGGTGTATACATATGTCAATGACTAGTTAATGGACATGGCTATATTAAAAGATTTGATTTAGCCAACATATTTAGGAATTGATTCTTATTGTCTGCAAATGAAATATTTATAACACCCACTAAAAAGTACCAAGGAAGCATATTCACTTGGCCTGCAAGTTTACGGTCACGGGATTGTTCAAAACTTATAATTGGACATTTAAAAAAGTAGTTGAATTAGTTGAAATTGTATGAACCATTAACTGGTATAATTAGTATGCTGATACATAACCAACTGCTTAGAAATTTGTTCCAACATAATACTTGTTATTCTCTGTCAATATCATGTGTTCACAAAGGTATTCCATAAAAATATATGAACACAAATTTGTCCATGTATTGGTGGGAGTCCTATATTGATAACATGTTGTAACTTTTCATAGCACATGCTATTAAATATGATGACACTAATTTGTCTAGGAATTGCACCAATTCTTCCAGGCCTAGTACCCTCCCACTTACAACACCCTAAAAGCATTAGTTCATATTTTAATAGTTTTTTGTTTGATATAAAAATTATATTATAATTAAGGTAATATATAAATTAACATTGAACGGATAATAATCATCTTATTACGTTTACATCGTAATTATTTATAATATCAGTCTTATATTTTAAAATTTAGTCATTTTGTATCAGCATTAAATTATGAAATCATTTTTTAAATTTATTGAGTTAACATTTTTCGTTAAATGAAATTAACAACTTTAGCTGAAAATGACTAAATGTGCACTTTTCCAACTTAAAGGATCAACAAAAAATTTATGCAAATATAATGGACTTTTTCAAATAGAATCATTTTATCTACTTATCAAAAAGGTCAGTAGATACAATTGAATATATCTAGATTATCTATATCATATATAGATGGTATAGATTTGATATTTTTTAAAAGTAATTTTTTTTAAAAAAATATTTTAATGGACAAAAAATTTAAAAGAGAGATAATCATTTAAGCATCATGGTTTTTTTAAAAAAATTTTAAAAGATATAAAGGTTAGAGTGGTAGGAAATTTTTTATGAATGAAACTTTTATTGGCCAGATAGGATTTTCCATAAATTGAACAGATACGATTATAATGTTTTAATAAATATAACATCTGAGATAGAAGAACAAAAAAAATTGGGTTAAGGTGCATTTTGGCTAATAACTTGTTACAAAAAGTGCGCCTGTCACAATTATTTTTAAAATGGTCCATATAAGCCAAATATCTTTTAAAATGGGGCAACTTGGCCAATACATGGCAGAATTTTGTTGTGTCATACGCTCCTTTTTGTAATAAATTATAAATTATTGGCCAAGTAGCCCGATTTTAAAAGATTGTTAACTTATATGAACCATTTTAAAAATAATTGTGTCAGGCGCACTTTTTGTAACAAATCATTGGCCAAAATGCATTTTAACCCAAAAAAAATTAACTAAAATTTTCTAATACAAATTCAGTTGTTTCATTAATAACACTTAGTAATTACTAGATTGTGTGGTTCATGAATTTACATATTGTTATGACTCTTTAATTGAAGAGGTATATAATGGTTTGAGAGGCACCACTTTAAGGCACCTCTTCATTGTCTATAAATACCCCTCATCATAACACCATCATATAAGTCAATTTAAGTAAAGGAAGAAGAAATAGTTGTAATCCTCAATTGTCCCTTCCTAAGTTACTTTTATCTTCCGTCAGTTTTATCCCCATGCATCTATTTTTGCAGGAAGTGTTAGTTTCGTTCTGGGGAGTACCAAATCCTATTAAATAAAATTTATGACATAAATGATTATATGTGATAATGGTATGATATAGTCTCCTCTTATTATTGATGTATTTACAGAAAGGGTTTAATGACCCATGATTAGCAAAAGTATAGCAACAAATATTTTTGAACAAGTCAGAGGGAATAGAAATATGAAACAGAATAGCTAGACAAATGCTATGTCATTCATATTAGTTTCTATGTGTGTGGGCTAAGAAGGATTTGGTTTCTAGTGTTAACATATGTCACACCCAATAACTTTGTAAGCCCTTTCAATTAATTATTTCTCGAATATAATTAGCAAGTTATACCTCAATGACATCATATTAGATAGAATTATAATTTTCATCCAATAACTTTTGTAAGCATATTAAACATAAATTTCTTTATACATAGAACTTCTCAAACATTTATGATCTCAATCATTTTTGTTTACAGCTTATAAAACATTTTTCTATTCATGCATATAAAAATAAATATACAAGGGAAATGAGTGTCTATGGAACAACTTTTATTAACAACAAAAGAGTAAATAAAAATTTAATATAAAGTTTACCATGACATCCATCCAATGCAAATATCCAGTAAGTAGGAGAATTCACGTTCTAATATCTGAAATACAAAGAACTTAATAAGTAAATGAAATTTCATTGTATAGTTTATTACTAAAATTGTCTAAAACATGATAACTATATATATTTTTTATTAGTATAAGTAGATCATACTCAAAATCCATAAAATACCATAATATAAATATGTGGATACACGTTTGTTGGTACAAATTTCATAATACAAAAGAGGTAAACACTATCATTGATTTATGCAGAAAATCTCAATTATTGCTCTTCTTATCCAATCTCCTCATAACATTTTTTGATTTTTAACAAAAATAGAAACGAAAAAATAATAATTTTATTTCAATTGAAATAAAATCCAGTAAAGGAATTTTATTCAATAATTTAAAAACAAAGCAAACATTTTAAAAAAATTTGTTTTATCGAAGGAACTAACACAAAATGATTAGCAAGCGTAGAACCAGCCACGAATAACAAGCGCAGCACGAAGGCCACGAACAAGCATAGTGCAAAGCTACGAATAACAAGCACAGCACGAAGGCCACGAATACCAAGCATAGCTCAAGGCTACAAATAACAAGCGTAACCCGAAGGCTATAAATATCAAGCGTAGCTCAAGGCTACGAGTGACAACCGCAACCCGAAGGCTACGAGTAACAAGCGCAGCTCGGGGCTACGAATGACAAGCATTTTGTGTCTAATTCCTCTAATAAAAGTGTTCACAATCTTAGTGTCTGCTCCTCTGATAAAAATATTTACAATATACATATAAGAAGATACAATTTCGTTAAGTTCATTAAAGTTTACTAGAGTGAAATTTGTGAGACAAAACAAACCTTAAAGAAACAATTTCCAACTTCCCCTCAAAGATAATGCATATATACAATTATAAATTTATATACACACATATGTATGAAAATAATCAAAGTAATGAAGTTTATAATAATAATTATACATAAGCTATGAAATATGACATACCATGCATTTTCTGTAATTTACATCCAAAATAAATATCATATACATTTCTTGAACAATTCATTCTCTCTAATGATTAGATTTTTATCCTAATAACTTCTCATTCATTAAAATTCAATATTGATGGACAACTGATAATCTCTTCCTGTTACAGGCATATAACACCCTATAAATCTGTACCATTCATCAAAATCATTGATTCTTGTCCCAAGATATTTCTAACTGTAGGAATACACCTAATCCACCCTTGGTGGGTTAGGGCCTAAGCCTTATGAGAATTAGGGCTTATATGTAAGGCCCAATGAGAATTGGGGCTAACATATAATTAATGAGAGATATGGGATAAATTGAGTAATTTTCCCTTTATTAATTTGAAATTCAAATTATATGACTTTCCCGAAGGGATATGTCTCTCTGTATATTGTTTATAAATAAAGGGTTTGTGGGAAGAAAGATATCCTTTTACGAAGAAAGAAAACTTTCTGTCTTCTTCTCTTTTCTCTCCTTATCAATGGTGCATCTGCCGTATTTCGTAATCGGGGTCCAAATCGGTGCTCCGATTCAGTGTGGGTACCAAGCGAGTCTACCGGATTCCAGGTACGCCCGAAACCCCTACAGTGGCATCAGAGCATTAGGTTTCTATGGCTGTGTGGATTATTCTGTTATCTATTTTTCTTCTCTGATCAAACATGATTTTTTTTTCGCTGCAAAATTTTAGACTTATGATTTAGGTTTGATCTGAAATCTGTTATTCTGATGATGATGATTTGCATCCATATTAATTCTGTAAATCTTATTAATATTCGTTTTTAGTTGGTTACTGTGATGATGATGATTATATATATATTGTTCAACTTCTGTGGTTTGCATATATCGTATGTATATGTGCATGATATTAATGATTCACGGCTTGATAAATTCAATTATGAGGCAATATATATTGATCTGCTTCTGTGGTGTTTATAAAATAACGTATGTATGTGTGCGTATATATATAGTTTCTTGAAAATAGGTTTCTCTGGTTCTATATATATATTTCGTTCTGATTGCATATACATGTGGTCATGGGTTTGATAAACTCAGAGAAAACATATAGGAAAAGCCAGGAACCATAGAATATAAGGAAACTACAATTTAGATGAGAGAACATAAAGCATGGGAATCAGTTTTCGAAACTGGGTCATTAGAAATCATACGATTTAGGCCATGAAAATTATCCCATTGCGTAGAGCACGAAAAAACGATGAAAATCGACTACTAGAACGCGAAAAACGGACACCGGACGGCAAAGTTATGGGGTTGAGAAGATCGGGGTCCGTCGGACCAGACCCGTCCGCCCAGTCGGGTCTGGGTTGACCCGGCTGGAGGAAGAAGACGAAGTGACGTCATGATGACGTCATTTCGTTGTTCAATTTTTTTTTAAAAAAAAATACATGGGCATCTGACATGACATCATGCTGACGTCATTTTCGAGTTGGGCTGATTTGGTTTGGGTATTTGACCCAAACCAAATTAAAATTAAAAAAAAAACTGAATTAATGAAACTGTGTGGATTGGACTTGGGCCATTTGGGCCAGTTTGGGCCGAATTTTATTAATAAAAAAAACATTTTTTCCTCCTTTAGGGACATTTGAAGGGGCATTTTAGCTCCGATTGAGACGCGGTTTGTTTCTAAAAATCCCTAAATTCAAGACCTACATTTAGACATATTATTTGTCTATTTTTAATGCTTTGTTTGGATCTGTATAGAGGTTTGTTTGGTGCCATTTTTGTGATTTTTATGAGTTTAAAATAAAAATAATAATTCATAAAAATTTTATTTGAGTCAAATATAAACCTAGAGAGTTCTAAAAGCACCAAACCAAAATAATTTCATTCTTTTGGATGACACTTAAGTAGAAAAACTTAATCCTAAGTATGATTTACATAGTGGTAAATCAGAAAAGGAATAAGTTATTGGTTATTACCTCTAAATGTTGATCCAAACCCTAAATTACTTAGAGAAATGTGACCCTCTAAGTGATGTATGAAGTAGGGATTTTTTGTATAAGAGTATGAGACTCTGAAAATAAAGTCCAGAAGGAGAAGATCCTTAAGAGAATCAAGAGAGAGATAGTTCAAAGTAAAGTTCAGTTGAACTTGAAATGAAAATAAGTGGTGTAACATTAAAATTTTGATGATGCACTAGAGGAGGAACCTGAATAGCCAAAATCTTAAAGTTTAGGATTGGGATCTGGATAAACCTCAGGGAGGTTAAAATGACGATCAGATATTAAAGAAATAGTATCAGATCAATGCAAGAGGAAATTTCAAATAGAGAAATTTCCACATCTTAACTCCGGATCATGGTGAAATTCAAGAATAAAATACACCTCAAGTATGACTTGAAAGCCTACCTTAGGAGAAAAGAGAATCCTAAGCCTAGTCCAACCACCAACAATTTTACCAATAAAAGACTTAAGAGTAAAGACTAAAGGTTTCTGTAAAGAAACATATATAAATTGTATAAGACATTTGAAATATTTCTTTGAGAAAATAGAGAACCTCTTAGAAATCAGCAAAGCAACATAGCACAACTTCTATCATGTCACTTATGAATATGAGATTCCTAAAGCCTTGCTGAAGAACGGTTACTGTGAACCTATCAAATTTGGTTTGCGGAAGTAGAGAGACTTCACACTTCCATTTTTTATGTTATATTCGGCTGAAATTAACTTCACAAAATCATAGGAACATAGCATAAATCAAGAAAACTCTTAAGTCACCCAAATAAGAAGTTAATAAGATATTATGAAAATAATGTAAGGAGAGACATGAAGAAGTAAATGTCAAGTACACTTTGTGAGTGGGAGCAAAATGTCAAATGCTCCATATGAGTGGGAGCTCTTGGAACATATATATTCTAAGAGTGTTATATGCTCTATCTAAGTAGGAGCTCCTAGAAAATAAGTCTTCTTGGAGTTTCATATGCTTTATTTAAGTGGGAGCCAATGTCAAATACTCTATCTGAGTGGGAGCTAATGACATTGCTCTATCTAAGTGGGAGTTTTTAGAAACTTAGTTTTCTGAGAGATATAACCGAGCATATTCTAGAAAGTACTTGTATAAAATTCTTGATAGATGATAATATTATTACTGGAATCTGTGTGATGGGAGGTTTAAACGTATTCTCCTGATCATAGACCCAATAGTGTTATTATTTTTTCTAGTCAAGAATAATACAAGTGCATGACATAAGTTCTTGGATCAAATCAGATTGTGAATAGCCAAGTAAGTGGGATGATTTGAAGTAATTAAGCCAAGAAAGGCTACCAAGAACAACAACATAATTATATACTTAATGGGGACAAATGTGATATCTGATATTGAAAGGTCTCATATGATTTAATAGAAGATGTTGTCATGTCATTGACCAAGAGTCATGACAAAGTTAAAGTTGAGAAGTCATCTCGACTAAACTTTTGAGAGGATATGAGACCTGCATGGCTCGAAAAGGGAAACAATTTAGCATAAATTACCCTATAGAGTACAAGCATGATAGAAATCCAACAACAAAGAGCCATGTGAATTGTGTAAAAGGAAATTTTTTCGCAAAACTTCCATTACACAAGATGAAAAAGGTTGTCATTTAAGTTTGACACATATAACTTAAGGTTTAACGCCTTTTATGAGACACCATCTACATTAGATAACCAACAATACAAAGAGATTGAAGGAAGTTGATTGTATATTGTCCAATGAACAATTAGTGCAAGTTGTTCATAAGGGTGCTCCTTTCCTGTTAGGAGCACATGAAAGTCGGGTTAAACCAAAGCAAAAACTTTGTTACTTTTTCAATGATGTATCAAAGTACTTGGAGCTTGAATATGGATGTCAGGAAGTATACAAACCCTTTGGGCTAGCATACCGTAGAGGTAGCACATTTTCTACACTCTAAACCCAAATGAGACAAGGGTAAGAGGTTCTACAAAAGGGAATGTGAGGACTACCTTGACATCACGGAGTATAAACTCTTTAAGGAGGTGAATGACCTATGTTAGGTCAAATGTTTTTCCTACTAAAGGATAAACCATTTAGAGATGGATTTTCTTTTCTGTCGATAGTGAGCAGGAAAAGACTCAAGCTCCATAGACTAAAAGAATAAGGATAGAAGATCCTTTATTATATATTGTCGATTATCAAATTCAAGCATAAGGCTTTAAATTGGTAATGACATGAGAATTGAGGTGAAAGGCATTAGAGCCTATAAGTTTATTGTTTCATGCACAAAGCTCATGGGTTCTAAATGAACTATCTTGACTTTCATGACAAAATTAGCTGTTTGTGATACAATCTTCCTCGACATTTCTTTGTTTTTCCAAAATTGTTGGCAATCTTTGTGTGCGTGACTGCTTTACCACTCTAATTCAAGTACTGACTTGAATACATGTCATGGTGGACTAGGACACATAAATTGAATTGGCATTTTCAAGAATGCTTTGTTCATTACCCAATAGGGAAGTGTCTAGTAGGTAAAGCAATAAGAAAAGTTTTTTCAGTAAGGGAATTGAGATTGAGAAAATATTGCATTTCTTCCATCTGACTATATATGGTTCAATGAATGTGAGGGCATGACATGGAGGTTATATTACCTTAGTTGATGATTACTCACATAATTATCATTACTTTATTCACACAAGTTTGAAGCTCAAGCGCTTTAGACGACAAGTGAATAAAGTTGAAAATAAAGTGCATAAAGAATTTAAGAATTCTACGCACTAAAAGAGGTTGTTCCTGACCAGCTTCAATGAGCCTCATGAAGAAAAAGGGATATTTATTTAGCTAAATGATCCTTCGTACTCTGTCACCAGATGGAGTTGTTAGGAGGCGTAATGAAACGTTACTAAACATGGTCATGTATAAAATGGTTCAAGCTAACCCACCAAAAGTGAGTGGGAGAGTGAGTGCTGTTTAGTCCACCTTTGGTGGATTAGTACACATATTTGATTGATCAAGTATGGTTTTCTCTTTAAGGGAGATACAAACTTTATACTTAACCATGTGTCCTCCTAAGTGGTATTTTCCGAACCACATGAATTATGGTCAAAGAGCAAAATCAAGTCTTTTTGAGTTCCCATATAGGCCATAAAGGTCAATTACACGATCTCATAGTCGTTGTAAGTGGGAGCTTATTGATGACATTTTCATAATTGAAAATGAAGATGGATTTGTGTCTGAAAAGAATTGAAATGAACCATATATATTATGGGTGAGTTTTTCCAAATAATGGTGAAGCTTATCACATTGTGTTTCTCTGTATCTCTTTATGAGACACAGTGACAAGGCAATACGGAACAAGCTCTAAAGTCCTCAATTGCCCATGTAAATGGGAGCTTGTGAAAGGTCATTAAAGAGACCTAAAAAAAAGTATTCTGTATATGAGGCCTTACCTACTTCTTAGAAGGAATGGAAGAAAGCAATATTAAAGGACGTAGATTCTTTGAGAAAGAATCAAGTCTGAGAGTTAGTTGATCCACCACAAGGATGAGAGATCATTTATAAGCAAATGAATTCTCAAGATTAAAAACAAGTTGGTTAGATCAATTAACAACACAAGACTCTTTTGGTTACAGAGGGTATACATAGGCATATATTGTGAGAATACCTTCTCAAATATTATGTGCTTAAAATAATACTCATTTTAGAAATAGTTGACTGTTTGAGCCTGATTGTTACTAAACAACAAGTTCCTATGCAAAGTCCCCTGATTGAGCCTGTGGCCAAGGATATACATGAGAGACATGATAAGTCCTTCGGCAAGCATAGGATATGAAGTAATTGATACTTCATTAAGGCTTTACATGTGTATGTGATAGTATACAATGTCTAGTATGTTGTACAGGTTGATGAGGTTGGCTCTCTCACACGAGCGACCGCCTTTGACACTCAGGAGTAGTGTGCAAAGATGAGACAATGTGTTCACCAGCAAAGTAGTGAAAGTACTGATATGGTAGGGAAGAAACACAAACTATATGTCGCCTCGACTCAAAAATGCAGCAAGTCGAGATGAGATCCGTGATTACACACATATGGATCGAATTATGGATACCCACGTCCGTAATACCTGTAGCCAGACAACAAAATTCTTCAAAATTGACGTCATACAATATGAGAAGGGTTGAAGAATTTTGGGTTTAGATACAATGTGTTTCTATACTGAAGTCTGTACGGTGTTAATGATACAATGAAATCGACGTACTCTCTTATTGAAAAAGAGTAACACCGTAGCATGCGATTCATACCGCATGAGCTAAAGTTACCGCAAACTGGAAGCAGTGAATGGATCCCTGTTTCATTGCTGTGTGAGTCCAAGAAAGGTTCCATACTTTCTTGATGTCCTTTGACTTTGACAATGCCATGGAAATATGTTTTAGTGACTGCTACCTTAGCGTATATCCTATGGTCATGATAAATGCGATCTAAAGGTGTTACGTTAGGAAAGCGATTGATTCATATTGAAGTGATATTTGGGCGAAAGGAAGATTACCTAAAATACACACACTTATGCTAGTGTCTGAGAACGGTCCATTATGATATTAGTGTGCTAATTTCATAAGTGTAGACACTGCATATGCGAAAGGCAATCTGAGCTTTATCTTGGCTCAAAAGGGATTAGATTGGCCATGAGAAAAGTGTATTTGTGTAAATCTAGGATATCTGAGGCACTATATGAAAATGATTGAGCTGCACTGCAAGGTTGTTTTGTGCTGGTCTTTGTAAAAGGGATTTCTAGTACAAGACACCTAAAAGGAGACGTCGTGCCCACGCGGTTACGACAGAGCACTAGTATGAAAGAAGGATAGAAGAGAAAGAGACTTGACCCATAACATCCAACCCACCAAGTGTGAGTGGGAGATGTAGGAATACACCTAATCCACCCTTGGTGGGTTAGGGCCTAAGCCTTATGAGAATTAGGGCTTATATGTAAGGCCCAATGAGAATTGGGGCTAACATATAATTAATGAGAGATATGGGATAAATTGAGTAATTTTCCCTTTATTAATTTGAAATTCAAATTATATGACTTTCCAGAAGGGATATGTCTCTCTGTATATTGTTTATAAATAAAGGGTTTGTGGGAAGAAAGATATCCTTTTACGTAGAAAGAAAACTTTCTGTCTTCCTCTCTTTTCTCTCCTTATCAATGGTGCATCTGCCGTATTTCGTAATCGGGCTCCAAATCGGTGCTCCGATTCCGTGTGGGTACCAAGCGAGTCTACCGGATTCCAGGTACGCCCGAAACCCCTAGAGCGCAATACACAACTTCCTTACTAATATTTCCAACCTTACCTAATCAGCTTAACAAGTTTAAGGAGTATATTTTCCATCTTTATCAGTTAAAACACAATTATGCATCTATAAAATAGAGTGAAACTATAACTAGCAATTACTTTCAAATATATCATTTTTTTCTCCTTTGAGATATTTAATTAACAAGATGTATGCATTACTCAATACTAAATTCAGCTTTACACTATATAAGCTTCTTCCAATAGCATCTAAACACTCTCTGTATGATACTACTTTCTTAGACTCCTTATTTCAAGCTTTGTACAAACAATTGTGGAATCTTAAATAATGTAGACGCACAAGATAGGGATCTCTAATTACCTACATTTATACAGTAAACTAGACCACATCAATATGTAATAACCACCCAAGTATTTACAAGTCTCATTAACACAAGCAATCATTTCACAGTACATACAAATAGTCTTCCTCACTTTCTGCTTACTATTATTATAATATCAATAGCCCCTTCAACTCCTTCAAAAACAACACCACAATTACAGTTGCAAACAAATAACACTCTCTCTCCCTCTCCTCTTTGATTTGAAACATCTAGTCACAGGGAAATAACATAATTTCAATCCTTCGCTCTATATACATAGCAGCAAAAAATTTTAAATAGAAACAGCAAAAATAGAAGAAAAGTGAAGGACTATGACTTACACACTCCATTTGATCATTTTAAATAAAGGAGAAATCTTTTGGAGAAGGAGACCTCATCCGTCATAGCAGCAAATGATCCAAGACACAAATAATGGCATAGAACATCAAGGAAGGTGAGTGAGATTCCACTGGTTCTATGCTAGGAGTTCGACCGATTATTTGAAAGTTCCCCAAACTTTCCTTCCCCTCCGTTATAATTTAACCCAAATAGATGGTGAGGTGTCAACAATGAGGAGAATGATCTAGTGAGTCATGCGGCAAAGGAAAATTGATGAGCAAACGAACAATAAGTGGTGGTCACATGCCAACCCAGAAGGAGATGGGTTATATCAGTTCTTTTAAAGATTGATGTCGATGGATGAAAAGGAAGAATGTAGTCTCAATTTGGGAAAGAAGAGGAGATTTCTAGAAACAAATGGGGAGATTTTTCATTTTATTAAATAAAGATATATATATATGTATGTATATGTGTGGATTTAAAAGTAGTCTTTTTTGGCAATTAAAGTACTTTTAAAAAATTATCTACTATTTTTCCAAGGTTTAGGCACAACAAAATACGAGAAGATAAGGACTAAACTGATTCCACTAAGTCGCCACATTTTCCTTAAAGTATCTGTATATAATAATTAATCAAATTTTAGTTAGGAATAAAATTGCTATCACATTTTAAATCCATTATATGTTTCTCAGCATAGAAATATTTTATTTTCATTTTTAGGTTATTACAACATACCCCTTCAAGATAGGGCCAGGTGATGTGACAAGCCCCCAAGTTTGTGATAGAAAGCCCAAAATTTAGCGTGATAGTGCCTACGTGAAAATATTTTCAATTTGCTCCGATGATGAAATATATCATATGACGAGTTGCTGGGCTCTAAACACAATCTCTAACATAGTGAACGTCTAGTTCAATATGCTTCTTTCGGGCATGAAAAACTGGATTTGATGCTAAAGCCGCCAAGCAGAGATTTGTGAATCAAGCAATTGGAAGATTTGTGATAAAACCTAGCTCTAATAAATGAGGGATTGAAACCAGGCGAGCTATGAAGTTAGATTCATGAGGGACATGTATCCTGATTCGATGATAGATCATGCAAGTAGTGGTTGTTTCTATGCTGATCAAGATAGGAGAGTATCTTCAAGATAAACATAGTAGCCAATGATTGAGCGATCGTCAAGGGGCACAACCTAGTCTGCATTTGAAAACTTTTTTAGCATGAGAAGGGTGGTAAGCTTCATGTGAAATGCCATATTCGAGGTAACCTTTAAATATCTAAAAATGTGTTTCACTACTTTCCAATGAACATTTGTTAGAGAAACTAGAAATTGGTTCAATTTGTTTGACTAAAAATATAATATTTGGCCTTGTATTTATTAAATATTCTAGTCCTCCAATCCCTTGTCTAAACATAGTTGGGTTGTTTATGGGAATCACATTCGATTTCGAGTAGTGCTTATTGACTATCATGGTTATTGGTAGAGCCGGGAATATGGGTTCAACTCGCCGGCTCAACCCACTAGCCTGCGGGTTAGAGCAGGTTAGGGTTGGGATTTTCCCAACCCATTAGAGTGCGGGCTGCACGGGCCCGACCCGTGTAGCCCATGGGTTGCCGGGCTGACCCGCCATATATTTATTTTTTTTAAAAAAAAAAAATCTCATTTTAATTCATTATGTTATTTTTTAGACACTTCATTAATATAAATTGTGGTTGACACAACAATTTTTGGTGTTTGCATGATAGACTATAAACTTTGTTAATGATATTGTTGGTAAAATAAAAATAGTAAAATGTCAATACAAAAAATATGTAATTTTGGAATTAATGTTTTCACGGTATTTGGGATATTCTACTTTAGTTGATGTATTTTTGTTGATTAAGAAATTTATTTAGTCTCTTTTGATATTTTTAAAACAAAAAAAAAATAATAAAAAAATTGATGGTGGGTTGGCGGGCCAACCCACCTACCTACTGGGTTGGGTTAGGGTTGGGGTTTTTGCAACCCATTAAGATGTCCGCAACCCATGACGGGCCAGCCCGTAACCCGTGGGCTGGCCCATTTTCCCAGCTCTAGTTATTGGTATAGAATTTGAATTTTCTATTATGAATTTGTTGAGTAAATTTAAAATAGGGTAAAGTAGCAATTCTAACAATGAAGTTTCCTGAGAAAAGCATGTAGCACCATTAAGTTTGTAAAGGTGCAAAAATAGCAATAAATTTGATCAAACGGGGAAATTTCGACAATGATGTTAATTTTGGCTAAACGTCCGTTAATATGAAAACTATTAGGCCCTAAATTCCTCAAATAAGATATTTCTTTTGGGCTAAAAATTTTCTTTTCACTTTAAAAAATTTACCTATAATATTGTGTAATTATTTTTTCCAACAATAACCACTTTTGAGTCTAAAAGTAATTTTTTTCTCATATTATTGTCCTTAAAATAAGGGAGAAATTAAGCCTTTAAAAATCCTCAAAATATACGTCAAAAGATATTATTGTGGGAAAAAGTAATTAGTGAATATTATAGGTAAACTTTTTAAAGTGAAGAGAAAATTTTTAGCCCAAAAAAAATATTTTATTTGAGAAATTTAGGGCCCAATAATTTTCACATTAACAGACGTTTAGCCAAAATTAACGTCATTACCGAAATTGCCCTGTTTGATCAAGTTTATTGCTATTTTTTTACCTTTACAAATTTAATGGTGCCACATGCTCTTCATAAGAAACTTCATTGTTATAATTGCTACTTTACCCTTTAAAATATATTGTTGTTACTTTAAATAAGGTCCCATGTCATCTCGAAAACTTTAACACCTAAAAATGATGCAAATTTTCTAGATCCTTCAAAGCAAACTAAGTTGAGTTGTATAATTGTCACGCCCCAAAATACTAAAGCGTGACCGGTGCAAAGTAAAGTGTGACTTCACTTGGTTTTTATTTACTTTCTTCTGTTTACAATTAGCAAAAATCCATTTCATTAATATAAATAGTATAAAGTGACATGTTAATATTCATTTATAAACCTTTATATAATTAACATAATTGCTTTTAAAAGTTAGACTTCCTAAAACTATTTTTGACAATCAATAAACAAATGTTTGGTCAAAAATATCAAATTTTTTTCTTTATATATAAATATATATTGAAAACTTATTTCATCAGAGGAACCAACACAAAACGGAAACAAACATAGCTTGAAGGCCACAAATAAAAGGCACAGCTCAGAAGCCAAGAATTACAGGCGCAACACAAATGTCACGAGGAGCTAGTGCAACCCAAATGTCATGAATCACTAGCACAACCTGAAGGCTACCAATGATTGGCGCAACCCGAAAGTCACGAATAACTAGCGTAACCTGAAGACTATGAATAACCGGCACTTTTTTGTATATTTCTCTGATAAAATATTCTTAATCTTATATGAAGTTGTTTCTTTGAAACCATAAAACTTTGCATTGAGTTAAATTTATAAGACATTCATAATCCAAAATTTTAACTTCCTTTAAAAATTGTTATATATAAAATTTAATGAAAAAAATCTACTCAAGATAACATCATGGCAATACAATCATATTATTTTATCACGACATACAAGTGTTCATGTCTAGCCTTTACACAACTTTTGGAAGTAAATTATTTGAAAGTATTTACATCATAGTTCTCTAAAGTTTTTTTTCTCCTACATTAATAAGTTGTTATAACTCTTTTTTTCCATTCCACATATCTTATATTAAATACATGTCATTCTTCATTTCACAAGCCAATTAACTTTATTAGCAAGATTCACAATGGTTCAATAGAGTTTGAACAACCTTACTCTTAACTTTTAGTGTTTAATGCATTTCATCAACTTACCTATCTTGTTACAATCAAATTCCTTTCCTGCACATTTTATCAAATACTTTGTATGCAATAACATTCAAACAAGTTTACCTAAGCTTCTAAATCTTCAAATCCTTTGCCCAATCATGTTGAATGAAAGTACTATGGTTCCCAAATACAATTATTTAACAAGAATCAAATTAAACCCAAAATAAAAATATAACTTAGATTCATATTCTTTCTATCGAAATAAGCTTCCCAAACTTTCAATTTAAGCTTGCACAAACTTGAATCTGCACTTTTATACATATAGCCCACAGAAAAACAAACCAAATAAATGATTTTAAGCCTATCACACCTTCACACACAACAACTATACATAATCAAGGAAAAGAGGAGTTTTCAAACTTGCACTCCACACAGCAACGTTTCACAAATTGGAGTAGGTAGCAGCAAATGAAGAGAACAATTGTAAGGAAAAATCTCCATTCCCTTACTCCCAAGCCTTCCTATGCATCTAACGCACAAGAGGAAATGGCAGGGAGAAACGATGCTTGGTACAACCACACCCAACAATGACTAGATGAAGGAAAAGTTCAGCTGGAGAAGATGCAGACAACGAGAACAGGGCGTTGAATGCAGCAGTGGTAGACGAAGGCTAGCGCACACACCGATGGTGATGCTGAGTGGGAGGAGGAAGGTCCAATGTTTGTGTGTGAGAGAGATGTCCCCTCTTCATTTTATTTCCTCCATACTCCCTTTACACCAACACCCCTTTCCACCCTTGTTCCCCCTTTTTCTATCTGATGTGGATGAGTCCAATGAATAGGGATAAGTCGATTGGAAAAATAAAGGATGTTACACACTTCCTTAGTGAGATTATAATTTTTCATTGAAACGAAATTAAAATAGACTTGTAAGTTACAACAATTATTATGCTTAAGTCAAACATGCAAATTTGAGATGAGTGAGTGAGCTAGCATTGTATCTTGAGTGACTGAATAAAAAAGATCATGAAGAGGTGAATGACTGATAAATGAAAGGGTTGAGTTTTGTGTATTACTATTGAGATGTGAAGCTTATGATTAAAGATAAGTTGACAATGTTAAAAAATGTATATATAACTGATTTATATTATATTGTATATAATAATGAAAATTAAAAAAAAAATTAAATAGGTTAGACTTATAGGCTATACCTTAAGGAAAAAGGCTTAGCATGTTTACTTAATTAGACTTAACAATAGGCTCGATTATGAGTTTGATCTATTTACTAAATAGATTAGGCTTAAAGTAAACTAGACAGCAGATCGCTCGTAAGAGTCTAACCTATTTCGAACCCCATTCCTCATGTTCTAAATTAGAGGACTAGTTGCGATGGACTTTTGGTTCTATATGTAAAACCCTTTTTCATTTTATCTTATATATTTATCATTTTTCTCTAAATTAAATTTTTTATAAACTGATATACAATCTAATAATAAGTATAATTTTCAAGAAATATAATAAAACATATGATAGAAGTAAGTAGTTTATTTAGGGTTTTTAATCTTCCCAACTTTATCAGTTGAGTCTTATATTAAGGATTACGGTACTATAGTTGTTAACTTTTCAAAATTACATACATATTATTTTTCTTGAAGATGAAATAATCTGATAAGAAACATATTCCAATATGCTGTACTTCTTTAGTTCTTTTTACTAAAATAAAAGTAAAATGTAGGGAGAATTACAACTAGGTCTCAAATAAGGGAATTAATCATAATCAAGCCCCAAAACATAATCAAATTACATTAAAGTCCCTAGGGGCTAAGGTGATATTAAATTGCTTGTTATTGACAACTCAATGAGTTGTCAATGCAGCTTCTTAAGTTGTCAATGACAACTCTTTAAGTTTTCAATATTGAGCTGCAATTGACAACTCATTGAATTGCATTGAGTTGTCAATAAGAATCCATTTAATATCACCCAGGTCCCTAGAGACTTCAATGTAATTTGATTTTTTTGGGACCTGTTGGGTACTGGCATTGGCAGCTACCAGCCCACCATGTTGGGCACCCCAGGGATCCACTCTCGCTTCACCCCGGTATTGGCAAGCCCAACTCAGGTATTGTAGCTCGGTTGGGGGCCGCTCTCGCGGACCCGACCCAATGCTGCAGCATTTGTGGGAGGAGGCCGTGTCATTGGCGCACCCACGGGTTCGATCTCCCAACCAAGCACTTTATAGGCATTGATGCCTATAAAGTGCTTGGTTGGGAGATCGAACCCGTGGGTGCGCCAATGACACGGCCTCCTCCCACAAATGCTGCAGCATTGGGTCGGGTCCGCGAGAGCGGCCCCCAACCGAGCTACAATACCTGAGTTGGGCTTGCCAATACCGGGGTGAAGCGAGAGTGGATCCCTGGGGTGCCCAACATGGTGGGCTGGTAGCTGCCAATGCCAGTACCCAACAAAAAGGCGCTTTTTGAGGGGAGCATAGCAGTATACTATACTCCCCAAATGGGCTCCCGCTGCCACGGTACTGGGCCCCACATTACCCAGAGATCCAATGCGCTCTCGCACTTCTTCCCCAGGCTGCAGCCCTAGTGGGATTCGAAGTCGAGACCTCTGGGATATCACCCCCCTAAGGGGATGGCCTTCACCACTTGAGCAGAGCTTTCCTCATGGGTTGCTCAAGAAGATATATTCAATGGGAAAGCAATGGAATATGGAAGAATGCAAAACTCACACATTAAGAACAAACTTCCCAACAATTATTAAGTGTGTGTGTGCAGAGCCAGAGAACAATTCTTCAGCAAATGTCAAAAAGAAAATTGCAACATTTCAATATATATTAAGCTCTCTCAACAATCAAAACTTCATATGCCTACTCTCTTCCTCTCTCTCCACCAAAAGAATTTTTCTTACATAAATTCAAAATCAATGGGACTTTATAAGCTTGTAATGAGGCCAAGGGTTAAGGTAATAGAAAGAAAGGTATAAAGAGAATTCAAATATCTTGAGATAAATGACAATACATAGCTCATCTTTCTTTTCTATCCAAAATTCCCTTCCAAAATTCAAACCACTCCCCCAAACTTATCTCAAAATGATGTGTGCACTCCAAGTCTTATTGAAAGTAAACTCTTTTTCTCTCTCTTTTTTTTTTTTTATAAACTTGCAATGACTTTGGAGTACAAGCTTTGAACATCATGCACCACTTACACTCCCACACCAATTTTTGTAGCAACCATCCAATACCTTCTACCAATGATTTATCAATTATCTCAAAATTCGGGTAGTTCATGGTTTTTCAAGTTACTAAGGTTAAGGTCCATTGTGGGTGCCAAAAAGAAAATTCATATGGTTTTTCATTATAAGGCTCAAAGAGGGTGCAAATGGAATTATGTCAAGGGTTGGCTTGAAAGGCTCAAACTCATTGAAAAGAATGCCCATATCATTTTCCAAACTCATGTAAAAACCATTACAAAGCCTCAAGAGATTCCAAGATAGGTTCTAGAGTCTATCAGTTGAGAAAGAAAATATACACTCAAATACTACAACATCTCCAAAGAAAAGCATCCAAACCATTTCCAACTCTGTGCAAGATTTGGTTCAGAATTGTCAGAAAGCCAGTCTCAATAATGCAAATCAAGCATTCAAAAATATTAACCAAAATTTCCTCTCAAACATATGATCTAAGCAACCATCTATCATTGGATCCCACATTTAGTTCAGTGGATACTGAATCAATCTAAATCATGCTTATTGCAAAATGACAAGTAAACGTCCAAGTTTCCAAAATTGAAATTCATGTCAATGTTAACCAACAGTTTATCATCAATTCAGTCAGTTACAAGCAAATTGGAAATGCAAGAAACTTCCCTGTAAATGCTTTTTTTGCTCCAAACTTGCCTTCCTTTGCCTCATGTAGAATTTGATAATAAACCTTGAAAATGCTCAAAAGAGGTCACACCTACTAAAGAAAAACAACAAAGAAAACTATTAAACTTTTAAAACTTGGGTTGCCTCCCAAGAAGCGCTAAGTTTATAGTCTTCAGCCAGACTTTCTACTTGCTAATCATACGTATCAAAAACAAAAATCACCTTGTCTTCATTTCTTTTCAAAAGACAAGGTGTCAGAAGAATTGGGAATTCATTTATACAAGAATTACATGACCCCTCAATCAAGAGTGATTTCAAGGTACATGATTCAATATGGCACATGTTTGAAAACCCAATAAAATCTACCTGACTCCCATCAGTAGGAGCCAAGCTATCAGTAGGGGGTTTTGAACACAGATTGCAGGAGACTCAAGGTTTCTCTCTCCCTCTTCCATTTCTAGCTCACAATCACCCACAAAAGTCTTACTATCCATTGACAGCCCATAATCACTTCCCACAATTAATTGCTCATTTGAAATGGTTTCTTCCTCATGAGAGTCATTGGAAGTATTAATGCAAATGCCTTTTTGCTTTAAAGACTCAAAGGTAGAAACCAATTCATTTGCCCTAGATGCTAAGCTTTTAAGAGCTAATTCATGTTCATTAAGTTTCTCATTTGTCCAAGCTCTCATTTCATTTTGATTATCCAAAATACGCTCAAGCATCTCCTCAATTGTGGGCTTTTTCTCATGAATGGGAATGATTTCTTCTACATGACTAGGTGATGGTTGACAATATGATGCATATGAAGGGAAAGAGACATTTGGATCCCAAGACAATGAATGCTCATGATTCCAACTAGGGTAAAAAGAATTATCGTGCCAATAAGTTTGAACCCTATTGAAATCATCCCCTACATAATCCAAGGTTGAGACATGGGGGCATTGATCAATATAATGATTATCTCCACAAAAATTGCAACAAATGTACTCATATTGAGTTTCAAAAGCATTAGGCTCATAGCAAGAAGGTAAATAATCATTATCCTGTTCAAATTCATCACTTGCCCCAGTAGTCCACCAAGGATAATCCATAACAAAAATTAAAAGAAAATAACTATAAAACAAAAAGACAAACAAAGAAAACAAATATACACATGGACACAAGAAACTAAGCTACAAGAGAAAAACAAACACACGAACAAATATATACAAACTCAAGCTTAAGCTACTAGTGCTCTAACCAAGGTTGACCAAAGACGATTTTGGGAAACAAATCCCCGGCAACGGCGCCAAAAACTTGTTCGCCACGCGCCGCAAGTGCACGGGTCGTGCCAAGTAATAAAGTGATAAGTAGAGTATCGTTCCCACGAGGATTTGTCCAAAACCCGGTCAAACAATGATTATCACACTCTCGCCCAATTTGAGTGATACAAATGCTGAGATTAAAATTTAACTAAGAAAATAAATGAAAATAAAATATAAACAAGTGATTCTCCAACTTCAAGGATAACATGGACCCTAGGATTATCTATCCCCCTTATACTTCTCAAAACTCAATTAACCTCCCCCCAAAGAAGCTCTCAACGAAATCACGTGCTAATCTAGGGTTCAAAGAGTACTTGTAATGCTCTCTCGAGTCAAGAACAAGTGTTTAGTCCTATTCTTTGCACAATCTCTTGCCACAATTTGATAGGACCCAATTATCACACTCCAACCCTAATGTGACTATGCAAGGCTAGCAAGTATATCTCTATCTTACCAACAAAACCATCCGTTCGTCACGCAAACTTCCGGTTCTTGCACTACTTTACCCAAGTTCTACACTCAACCTAGCTCTCTCGAGTCATAAATCAAGCGAACACAACATCTAAATGGTGATCAAGCACTTAGAAGCATTAAGAACGGGGTAAAATAAGCACATAGATATCATTAATCACAAATCAAGAGGAGGAATCAAGAATCAATACATACAAGGGTTCAAAATAATCCTAGAATCAAAGTATTTAGCTACTCATGTTCTACAACTCCAAGGGAGCATATATACACAACATTACAAATCAGAACAAGAGAAGAGAATGAAGAAGGAAGAGATAAACCAAGAGAGGAAGCCCAAATCTCTTTGAAGCTCCAAGCCCAAGCCAAATCCCACCAATCTCCAAGCCCTAGCAGAGCCAAACACGCCCAAAAATGCCCAAAAGTCGAAGAATGAGGGCTCACAACGAAGCCCTAGCTTTTATATCAGTTAAAACGCGCCTGTTCTGTCCAAAAAGGGCAGAAACGCGAAGTTCGCCGTGGGTCTCGCCGCGGCGAGCCCACGGCGAAGTCCAAAAATACAGAAACAATTGATGCTCGCCGTGGCTTTCGCCGCGGCGAGCTGACGGCGAGCTTTCCCAAAAATCGGCAGAGGCAGATGCACTTCGCCGCGGCGAAGTCCTTTATTCTCTGCTTTCTTACCTTTTTCTTTATTCCTTGGGCTGCTCTGGATTCTTCTTATTTTTATTCACTTGGGACCTTGATGGATGGGCTAAAATCTCTTGCTTATTGCTTCAAATTATTCCTACAAAAATTATATACAATAACATGAGAAATTAACTATAAAAACAATCAAAATCAACATAATTAACAATAATGTGAAACCGAAAATCAAATGAGCATTTTCCCTCTTGAGTATCCAAAATGTATAAATAATATGCAAAAACTCAAGTACAATATACTCAAATATCATGAATTTCTAGGAGTTATCAGGACCTAGTCGTGATTAATTCCCATATTTGGGAATGAATTGTAATTTTCCTTAAAATGTATACAGACTAGACAAATTAAATCCACATTAATTGTTGTTTGTAAATTATTTAATAAAATATATTTTAAAAATCATTAAAACGAGACATTTGGGAAAGCAATGCATAATAATTAAACAGCTCTTCTTTAATTAAAGAAGACTGTTTAACTAAATAAAATGTGGGCCCATAAAGAAAACTCAGCAAACATTGCGTGATAGTACTTAAAATTTATTTCTGTCATAAACATTAAAAACTAAAGATTAGTGTTTATAATTATTCCAATTTCTCCTCATGGAACTCGGACTCCTCACTCTTATGTAGCGTCAGGCTCAAAAGATTAGTGTTTATAATTATTCCAATTTCTCCTCATGGAACTCGGACTCCTCACTCTTATGTAGCGTCAGGCTCAAATAAACCAATTCTTTCCTTTTTCTATATTTCAAATCTTCTTCTCAATCCCTTTGATTGGGCACCTCTCTTCTTAATTCTTCAAATCAGATTGAAAAGGTACAATTCTTTCAAATTTATTATAAATATTTTTATATCAAATTTTTATTTTTAAAAACATCAGTTTTTTTTTTACTTGATTATATTGTTTGTGAATGTTGGTTTGATCACTTTTTTAATTGAGAAAATTAAAACAGGCACTTGAATTGAGTGACAAAACATAATCAATTAAATTGTGTTGAAGCCGTTCTGTGTTTGTTTAAAAAAAGCATGCATTAATAGCATAAGATTATGAGCAAGATCAAACAATACTTGTTACTTGCAAAATAGATTTCATGTCATTAAATTATTAAGTTATTGATGTTTTATTTATACTTAATTTCAATGCATGAAGTAGAGTGCTATATATACCTTAGTTATTTTTTAAAAGTATGTTGAGTTTAGTTTACGATATACTACCTTTGTTATTGTTTGTGAATGTTGGTTTGATCACTTTTTTAATTGAGAAAATTAAAACAGGCACTTGAATTGAGTGACAAAACATAATCAATTAAATTGTGTTGAAGCCGTTCTGTGTTTGTTTAAAAAAAGCATGCATTAATAGCATAAGATTATGAGCAAGATCAAACAATACTTGTTACTTGCAAAATAGATTTCATGTCATTAAATTATTAAGTTATTGATGTTTTATTTATACTTAATTTCAATGCATGAAGTAGAGTGCTATATATACCTTAGTTATTTTTTAAAAGTATGTTGAGTTTAGTTTACGATATACTACCTTTGTTATGTACGGATGAAAATAGGCTAGACCTGCAATAGAGATATAAAATGTAAGTCTGAGCTTAAGCATGTATAGGCTTTTTCTTGCCTGAGTCTATGTCTTCTAAAGGTCTGAAATCAAGCAAATACTGCGTGGTTATCAGTGTTTATAAATTATCCAATTTCTCCCCATTGAGCTCGGACTCCTCTCTCTTGTATACTCCCCTCGTATGAGTTATCCAATTTCCCCTTTCCTTTTTTTTTTATACCTCTCTTACCATATAATACTGACAAGGCAATTTCAACATATTTCACCAAAGAAAGTCTTAAGGCTCATTAATTGTAACTTAAAGTTTAATAACTTTAATCATATTTAATATTCACTACATTATATATGAACAAAGTCAATACATAATAAACAAAATGTAAAACTGACTATTCACTGAAAAATTTAATAATTAACATGACTTATAAATATGACTAAATGAAGTCTTCTCTCCTAACCATATAAATAGAATTTGAGTATTTCAAATCTTCTTCTCAATCTCTCGTTTGATTGGGCACATCTCTTCTTAGTTCTTCAAATCAAATTGGAAAGGTACAATTCTTTTCAATTTATTATAAATGATAGTGCTGGCTGTAACCCAAGAGGGGGGGTGAATTGGGTGATAGAATAAAACTTTAATACTCTTGAAAATCTTCTCTTTTATGAAACCTCAATGAAGGCAATCTTTAAAATCCTTTTGGTTTATCACTAAGAATATTTCAAAACATGGAATGCACTAAAGAGTATACAAGTAAGATATGCTAAAACTAAGAGAGTTAAGGGAAGAGATAGTGCAAATAGAATTTATCCTGGTTCGGTCAACCCAGACCTACATTCAGTCCTCAGGCTCCACCTGAGATTTCCACTACCCTCTTGCTTAAACCGGGCACAAGAGAAGCCTTTACAACCCACAAGTTTAGCCGGGCACTTGTGAAGCCTACCACAGGTTTTACGAACACAGGTTCACCTACCAACCTTTTCATGAAGCTTTAGAATTCTCTCTAAACACTCTCCATTACTACCTGTAAGGTTACAACCCTGTTCATAATACAAAGGAATATACGAAGAGATTACAATCCTAGAGCTTAACAGATTGAACAATGAGTGCTCAAGCTCTCTTTTTCTAATTTACTTGACTCAACATTCTTTCCTCATTTCTGGGCTTACTAAGTTTAGCTTTTAATCAGTGTAATATGCAATTCTACATAAAAGCCCTGTTCATCATCATTTTCTTCGTCGTTCTTATGGAAGCAAGTCTTGATCTATTTATATCTTCACAGCTTGTCTTTTCTTTCAGCTTCATGTGGCCTTTTGAATATAGTCGTTGGAAGCTTATAGCCGTTGCCAATTAATACTATTCCTTCATCGAATTCAAACTTCTGATATAGATTTCACTGTTCATGCATAGACTGGGCTAAGAGAGAGATAGACTGCGCGTTCTGAACGTTTTCAACAACTGTACTTGCATAGCAGCTTTTTCAGTAGCACTAGCATGCTTTGCTATCGCTAACTGCATGGATTAATTCCTGCACTTGAGCTGTTAGCTAAACAAGTAATCATGTAATGCACAGAAGATGTTATCGCAAGTTTACTCCATTAGCTCAATGAGATAGAGACAATATCTAAGGAAGTTCAAAGCATTCTCTATCGATAGACATGAGCATTATCGCTAGCCTATTATTTTAGTTCAACGTTCAGCGTACTAGCCATATCATTTCAGTAAGTATTCTTCCATCAATAGCTAATCCCATTATCGCTAGTTACTTGATTGCTCATTAGCTTAAGGATACTGCGTTATATGAATATTCAAAGTAATTTTCAGGTATCCTGTTATCGATAGCCAAATGTGTTAGTGCTAGTAACTATGTTATCGCTAGTTAACTCATTTGCTCTCAGGTACTAGCTATCTGAATGTTTATTATCTGAAGTACTTTGTTATCGATAGCTTAACCTGTTATCGCTAGCAGATTCAATTAGCTCAAGGACTTGGTCTATTTTTCTGCTAGATGTTCTTCCTTTCATTTATCCATGTTCTCAATGAACTTCTAGCGATAGTGTACCTCTTAGCGATAGTGAATGACTTAGTGATAGATATTAACTTTGTTATTTCTAAGTCTTCATTTGCTATGGCTCTTTGACTATTAGCGATAGGGATACACTTAGCGATAGAGATATTTATTTTTGAGTTATGCTAAGTTTTCATCTGCTATAGTTGAGCTTTTTCATTAGTGATATATTCTTGCTCTAGCGATAGTGATCTGTTACCTATCGGATTTTACTTGTTTAAATTCGTAGGTAACTTTCACTCTATTTACTTATGTTATCTATGGGGCCAGTCTTCATCAAAACTTAAGATTCTAACAATAAATACTTTGTATGTTAAATTTGTTTTATTTTTTAAAATATCATTTTTATAATTTTTTTGACTTTTTTTAATGTTGGTTTGATCACATTTTAATTTCGAAAATCAGGCACTTGAAATGAGTGAGAAAACATGATCCACTTAAATTGAGTTCAAGTTGTTATAAATTCGTTAAAAGAAGCATGCATTAAAAACATAAAGTTATAAGCATGTCACTGACAAAATAGATTACATGCCATTAAACTAGCAAGATATTGATGTTTTCTTACTACTTAATTTCAATGCATGAAGTAGAGTAATACATATACCTTAGCTAGGTTTTTTTTTTTTTGTATAAAAAAAAGTCTGTTTGAGTTTATTTATGTGATACACTTCCTCTGTCGGGATGGAAATAAGCTAAGTCAAGTAAGACTTTAACTAAGTAGAGCTATAAACCTGCAACAAGACATATAAGTCTGAGTTTGAGCTTGAGTTTGTATAGCATTTTTTTGTCTGAGTCTCAGTCTTTTGAAGGACTAATAACAATGTCTGAAGCCTTTTTAAAAGTTTCCTTAAACTAAAGGCATTTAAATAGACATAAAAGCTTATACATTGTACTCCTTATACTAGCTCTAAAAATGATTTTATGACTATAAAACTATATTATATCTCTTTGTTTTTACTGTATAAACTGTGATTTACTATTTCCAGTAAGATCATATTATTTCATTGAGACAAAACTAAAATAAACTTGCAATTAAAGTTGCAACAATTATGTTATGCTTCAGCGAAGCATGCTAATTACAAAATAGCGACTAAGTGACAACTTCCAGGAATTCATGTAATTTTAGCACATTTTCCTTGATGTTTTATTCAATCGTTGATAAATTTTGGATACTCATGATAGGAAAATGCTCATTTGATTTTTGGTTGCACATCATTGTTCATTGTGCATATTTTGATCATATTTCTAGTTAGTTCCTTATGTTGTTTTATGTAACTCTTGTAGGAATATTTTGATGCATTGACCAAGTGATTATAGCTCCCTCACCAAGCTTTAAACATTTTAAGGGAAGAGGTGGACCATTTCAAAGAGGAAGAAAGACCCAGAGCAACAAATAAGAGGATGCAAGAACTGTCCCTCGCCTTGGAACCACCACAGCAAGGTCCACTGTGAAGCATGTGATGTTGGTGTACTTTCTGACCCTTGCCTTGGAATCACCACGGCCAAGGCCCGCACTGTTGCGCATTTTGTTAAAATAGGCGGACTGAAATTATATAAAAGCTAGGTTTCGAGCTTATTCGACATTCTTCACTTCTTGGGCATTCTTGGGGGTGTTTTGCTCTACTAGGGCATGGATTTTAGTGGGGATTGAGTTAGGGTTTGGAGCTTTGAAGAGATTTGGGCTTCTCCTCTTGGTTTATCTTCTCCATCTTCATTCTCTACTCTTGTTCTATATTTGTGTTGATGTATATGTATGCTCTCATGGATTTGTTGAACATGAGTGGCTAAATACTTTGATTCTAAGATTATTGTGAACCCTTGTATGGATTAACTCTTGATTCCTCCTCTTATTTTGTGATTAATGAGATGTATGTGTTTATTTTACTCTTCTCCTAATGCTTCAAAGTGATTGATATTGGGTTCACTTGATTGATGCTTGAGAGGGCTATATTGAGTGTAGAACTTGAGTAACATAGTGTAAGAACTTGAAGTTTGCATGATGAATGGATGATTTTGTTGGTAAGATAGAGATATAATTGCTAACCTTGCATAGTCACATTAGGATTGGAGCTTGAAAATTGGGTTTTATTAATTGTAACAAGAGATTGAGCAATTAATGAGATCAAACACTTGTTCTTGATTTGAGAGAGCTTTTACAAGTACGCTGTGAATCCTAGATTAGCACATGGTTTCATTGAGAACATCTTTGAGAGGAGGTCAATTGAGTTTTAAGAAGTACAAGGGGGATACATAATCTTAGGACCCATTTTATCCCTAAAGTTGAAGAATCACTTGTTTATAATTTTGTTTTCATTTAGCATAGGTTTATTCCATAGTTACTCTTCCATCTCAATAGGTAAAAGTATGACAATCATTGTTTGACCGGGTTTTGGAGCCAAATCCTCGTGGGAACGATACTTTACTTATCACTTTATTACTTGGCGCGACCCGTACACTTGCGGTGCGAATACTAATCCAACAAAAGGTCTAAATAGAAGCCTGTCTTATTTACTAATAGGTTAGTCTATGTGATAAAACTAGGTTGGGCCATAGAGCCTTCATAACAGCATGATCTATTCCCATGCATCATATACCCTCAATTCTATGAGGGCTAGTTGGCGTGGGCTTTTGCTTCTAAATATAAAACCATTTTTTTTATTTCATATATTTATCAATTTTTTCTAAGTTATTTTTTTTATTTATAAATTGTATGTAACCTAATAATATATATATTTATTTAGAAATATCATAAAAATATTATATAATTAAGAAGTTTTATAGTTTGTTTAATTTTCTCAAATTAATTAACTGGGTCTTATATTAAGGATAATAAGGTAATATATTATGGTAAACAAAGGTATAGTAATATATTTGCTAAATTTTTCAAAATTTCTTACATATTATTTTTCTTGAAGAGGTAATAATTTCATAAGAAACATATTCCAATATGCTTTTTTTCTTTTAATTAAAATAAATATAAAATGAATTCAGATCGGTCAAATTAAATCCACATTGTTGTTTACAAATAATTTACAACAACAATAACAAAGCCTTTATCCCACTAGGTATGGTCGGTTACATGGATCATACGACGCCAAAGTGCTCTATCAATAGCCATGTTTCGTGATAAATCATTGATCTGCAGATCTCGTTGAATAACTTCGTTAAGAGTCCTCTTCGGTCTCCCTCTCCCTCTTTTGGGAGGACTCCACACCATTTGATCAACTCTCCTCACCGGTACATCTAATTGTCTTCTTTAAACATGCCCAAGCCACCTCAAGCGACTTTCTACCATTTTCTCCACAATCGGTGCTACCCCGACTCTTCCTCGGATATGATCATTCCAGATACTATCTTTTATTGTATAACCACACATCCATCTCAACATTCTCATCTCTGCTACCCCCATCTTATATTCATGTTGTCCCTTTAGTGCCCAATATTCACTGCAATATAACATTGCTGGTATCATGGCTGTCCGATAAAACTTTCCTTTAACCTTATCATGTACTTTACGATCACATATAACCCCAGTAGCTTTTCTCCATTTAAACCACCCGGCTTGAATTCTATTATTAACGTCACCATCGATTTCACAATCTTTTTGTATAATCGAGCCCAAATATTTAAACTTGTCCACCTGTGGTATAGCCTGGCCTCCTAATTTTACTTCTATATCCCCATCTGTTTGTCTATTATCAAAACAACAGTGCATATATTCTGTCTTATTCCTGCTCAGTCGGAAGCCTTTTAACTCTAGGTCCTTCTCCATAATTCTAGTTTCCAGTTAATTTCTTCTCTTGATTCACCTAAAAGGACTACATCATCCACAAAAAGCATGCATTTATGAATTTCTTCTTGTATATTCATAGTTAGGACATAGTCCTTTTAATAATATAATTTCTTCTTGTTTTCAAATAATTTAATAAAATAAATTTTAAAAGTAATTAAAACGAGACATTTTGGACAACAATGCATAATAAACGCTCTTCTTTAATTAAAGAAGGCTGTTTAATTAAATAAAAAGTGGTCCCATCAAGAAAACTCAGGAAATATTGCCTGCAGGTAAGTACTCCCTCCGGTCCTAAATATAAGACCACTTTAACTTTTTTGACTTTTTTTTTTCAGTCCAAAAAAAGTAGTTTCAGTCCAAAAAAAATCTTTTTTCCTCAAAACTAATTTATTCTACTTATAAACTAACCTATAATCTAATTTAATATGACATATGTTATAATTTAGATGCTTAATTTGCTTCCTTAACTTCTACATAAAAAAAGGTCAAAATAGTATTATATTTAGGACCAGAGGGAGTATTTGCTTAAAATTTACGAATTACAACCATCATAAACTTCAAATAAGAAAGATCAGTGATTGTAAGCACAAACCAATTTCTCCTCATTGAGCTCGGACTCCTCAGTCTCTTTTAGCTTCAGCCTCAAGCAATCCAATCCATTCCTTTATTTATATATTTCAAATCTTCTTCTCAATCCCTCATTTCCTTCGTCATTATTTTCCCTGTTTAGTTCTCTATTCATTATGGCTTTCGAAGAATCTGAGATTCGAAGAATGTTTCCCTTCTCTTGGGGATTCAAGAAACAGCGAACACTTCGCAATTTCTCTCTAAACAGAAACCGATCTTCAAAGAATAATAGTAATAATGGTTCAAAAAGAAGAAGATCTTGTTTCTCTTCTGTGAATGATAAATCTTCCGAGAGGAAGAAGGTTTCACAATCTTCTGGTAGAGATTTTCTACTCCCTGATTTGAATCTTCCTCTGCCAAACAACGAAGAAGGCGAAGAACAACAGTACTGGCATGATCAAGAAGCGCGTGAGAATACGCTCCTTCTCAGCGCCTGGTGATGGGAGGGCGGATTTGCTGCTGTGCTAACAATGGTCTTCTTGTATTCTTGTTCAAGTCAAATTCGGTTCCTCAGGTGTGAAACAAAGATTCAGATATGTGTCTTAAAATTAGGGTTTTGTTTAGAGTTTTGGGGTTAACGGCTATATTCTGTTTCTTTAGGAGACTATAGGAGGAGTAATTATTTAACTGAATGATTTAATTAATTAATAAATCAAGGGTTTAATATTGTCAATACCATATCGCTGACTCTAACCTGGGTTGATTAATTGTATACAGAGATCAGTTTTGTCTTGTTTTTTATTTGGAATAAACACAGTTATGTGTATTTCCCTTATTCTGGTGTGTTATGCACTTTGTGACCCATATTGTTCTCTCTTCTTGTTCTTGTACTTGTTGGTATTTGAAGAGTCTTGTTGGTTGAGAAACTTTTGGTTTTGATTTTCCAGTTGTTAATTTTTTTTAACCCTCGGGTTATGTTTTAACTTTTGTTAAAAAAAAAAAAAAAGAATTCCAAGATTTCGATGTTTTTTATCCTCTGAGCAGAAAACTATTTATGTTGATCCAACGATCAAGTGTCTTCATGATATGTATTGGCCCCGGCGTTGTGCCACAGCATCAAATTAAAGTTCCATGCCGCATCATTAGATCGATAATTAATAATTCGCAATTCAAATAAATTTTTCAAAAAAATATGTGTCATAGGGTCTGAACATTGTCAAAATGAGAGTTGCATAATAATGTATATATGCATTTATTTATTCATTCATTCATTAGTAATAATTTAATGAACAGTTACTTTACTTTAAATTAAAAATTTGGTTTTTTACATTGCCTAAACTAAGTTCATTTGTTTCAGATTTTTTATTAAAAATTGATGGCTAAAGTATATAGTCCTGTAATTATATAAAAATATAGAGTCCTTTAACTTTACAAAACATTTTATTTTGTCTCTTAAATTTGATAAGTGCCTTTTTAATCCATCTATCCAAATATTTTTAGCAAAAAATGTTCATATCGACATTTTAATAATGAAAAAACCTTTCCAAATTTGAAAAGTGCCTTTTTAATCCATCTATCCAAATATCTTTAGCAAAAAATGTTCATATCGACATTTTAATAATGAAAAACCTTTTCAAATGCTGACATATTAAGTTTAATTTTTAAATAACAATGGTTGTCACTCAAAAAATACATCATTTGAGACTTACTATATAAGGGTTAATTGTAGGACCTTTTTTACCAAACGGTTAATAATAAGTTTAAAAACATACTTTTTAAAGCTAAGGGACCAAATGTGTATTGTTCGGTCCGCAAGTGCACGGGTCGCATCAAGTAATAGAGTAATAAAAAAAGTATCGTTCCCTCAGGGATTTGGTTACAAATGCGATCAAGCATAAGGCTTAGCGTATTAGATCAAGTTGAGCTAAACAAGGTTTTGCTTTGAAGAGTTAACATATAAAATTAAATCACTAAAAGGTTACTTCTTTTTGAGATTTTTATATTAAGATTCTTAAACAAGAGAAATGATTTAGAAATACTTGGTAAATTGGATTAGAAAACATAGGGTTACCTTTCCCCATTTAACTTCAAGACCCAATAAATTCCTTCCATTTTCCTTACCCAAAGAATTTCATGCATGAGTTCAAGGTTCTCTTTCATTTGAAAAAGCTCTCTCAAGTCAAAATCAAATTTTTACTAGCATTAATTGCACAATCTCTTGCAACAATTAATGCTAGCTTTAAATGTTCCACCAACCTTATATGAACAATGTTAGGTCAATAATTATATCTCTATATTATCAACAAACCATCCATTTAAAAGCATAAATTTCAAGTCTAACATGATTTCCCCCAAGTTCTAAAACAAAATATACTCTCTCAAGTCATACTTCATTTAACACTTCAAGTGGTGATCAAGCACTTGTATCATTTAAAGCAAGATGAAAATCCATACATAAACATTCATTAAATACATCAAAGGAAGGAAATACAAGAGTCAATCCATCAAATGGTTCAAAGTAACCCTAAAGTATGGGTTTAGTTACACATGAGAAACTGAGAAATAAAAACAGAAATAAAAAGCAGAGACATAGCAGAAATTAGAGAAAAAGGGAAGAAGAAAAGAAACCCAGATCACAACTTGAATCTCTCCAAGATTTTTCCAAGCTTTCTAGCCCTTCCCCACTCTCTCCTTAAGCTCCAAAATGCTCCAAAACGTGCCCTTAATGCTCTGTGTGTTTTCAGATCGCATTCAATGTCATTTATTGCATTCAGACAGTGTAATTACTCAAAACGCGCAGTTTTTAGGTGAGTTCGCCGTGGCTGCGCCGCGGCGAAGTCACGGCGAGCTAAGGGCTTTTTGCTTCCAGAGGATGAGTACACTCGCCGTGGGTTCGCCGCGGCGAAACCCACGGCGAAGTCCCTTTGCTTCTGGTTCTTGGCCTTTTTGTCATCTCTCTTTCTCCATTCCAGCTTTCCTTGCATTTCTTTGGCTCTTTCTCTGTATCACCTCTTCCTATACAAGATTGAAAGAGGGTTGATGAGCTTTTTTTTTTTTTTACATTTAATAACATTCACACACAAATTTTTGAATAGAGAATCATTAAGCTCTAATTTTCATGCACAAACACTTTCTTCTTCATTAAGGATTTTCTTTGAATTTCTATGTCTATTTCAAAACATCACTTTCAAAAATATACACAAATGAGGAAAAATTGCGATGAAATATGTGAAATTTTAGGAGCTTAACATGTACTTTTATCAAAATTATTTTTTTATGAAATTTACAACGTTATCTTTTAAAAATAATCAGAATGGGAAAAAAACAGATCAATTTCTAATTATTTAGATAACCAACTTTGAGTAACTTATGGAAAATATATATATATATATATATATAGATATAATCTCTTGCTATCTAATTATGTACGAATTGAACTCTTTTCCTGTCTTCAATTAAATGTTCATCGTTGTTATTTTTAATAAATTTTACATAATATATATTGACATATCCATTAGGTGTATTTTTTTCCTTAAATTGTTCTTTGTTTGTTCGAACTTAAATTGTTTAAATATACTTCATTTAACATGCATGTTTGAGGAGGCAATAGCTACTCCCCGAAAAGAGACAGAGAATGGGAGGTGAAATCTGCGCAGTGAAGGCTTACTCTCACCAAGCTACAACAATGGAGGAGAAGACGGCAAAAGGGAGAAAGGAGGAGGTCATCACCAACAGTAAACCATCAACCTTTATAAACCGCTTGTGTTAGAGAGTTTGATTAGTTATTTAATCATAAAATATGAGCTATTTTAGAATTCTATATAAAGGGGTTCTACCTATAGTTTAATGTTTGAGATTGTGTAATTATCTATATCAAAGACTGGGAAAATAACTTGGGTCTTTCACCTCATAATTTCTAGAGTTGTGACTGTTAGTTTATCACCTCAAGTGAGCGATAATTAATCTAAATCCAAGTGGGACAGATTGTTGTATGAGCATTGCACTTCTATCAACACTATTACAAATTATTGATATTCTTATTTTTCCTCCAATCACTATTCTTAACAGCTTGCATGGATGCACATTGAAAAAGAAGGCTCAAAAGACAATAAAGGAAATTAGGAAGTTTGCTCAGAAAGCTATGGGCACAACCGACGTGAGATTGGATGCCAAGCTTAACAAGCATGTCTGGATTATGGAATTCGTGTCCGCATTGCCCGAAAGAGAAATGATGAAGAAGATGCCAAGGAATTTCGAAGAGTGATTTTGCCTTTCTTAGTCAGATTCATGTTGGGTGGAGTGGAGATTAATGTTTCTTGAAGTAATCTCTAATTCTTTGTATTTGAGTTACAGAAGGACTATGAGAGGGTTTTAAGAGATAGTCCATGGACGATTTCAAGACGCTTGTTGAATCTTCAGTGCTGGTCTGCTAACCATTGAGGAGGTTGATATGACTCTGCCCATTTTGGGTTCATCAACTTCCTCATACGGTTATGACGAAGATAAATGGGAAAATTTTAGTTAGCCTCCTCTCAAACAATTTAATATCAAATACACCATAATATTCTAAAATATCACTGCACCCTGAGTGAAAAATGGAAAAAATTTTGAGGGTCAAACGGCTTAATTGCCTTTGTATCATTTACAAGATAAATATGAGAATTTTCAAGACAAATATATGAATTTCTAACACAAATAAAGGTATTTCTAAGAGAATAAATAAATCTTAAACACTAGTAGCTACAAGAATATGTGTTATTTGCTAGACAAATATAAAAATTTTCAAGACAAGTATACATATTTTCAACACTCATGATGGTATCATGACACTTATTTTCAAGGAATACATGTCTTGAAAATACTTTCATGACACATTTTTTTTAAATGCTCTTTTTCTCTTAACCTATTTCCATCCGTATACCTTTGCTTCTGGATATGATGTTTATTTAGGGTGGCCTTTTTTTTCTAAATATAAAACCATTTTTCTTTTTTTTCCTCAAATATTTATCATTTTTCTCTAAATTTATTTATGTATTTATAAAATTATATATAATCTAATTTTATACATAACTCTTCTAGAAATATCATGAAAATATTATATAATCAAGAAGTTTTTATAGTTTCTTTAATTATTTTAAATTAATGAGTTAATGGTAAAAAATATACATATGATTTTGTTAAAAGTTCATCCAATACCAATTTTTTTTTTTTGACCAAAAGTAACTCTGAACTTTTAAATTGGATCAAAAGTCACATTTACAGTTATATTCTAAAAGGAAGCTTTTGGTGTTGAACAAACCTTTTTACAAAATCACATGTGTATTTTTTTACCCTAATTTAACTGTAAATGTGATTTTTAATCCAATTTAAAAGTCCAGAGTTACTTTTGGTGTTAAAAAACACATTTGGTGCTGAATGAACTTTTGACAAAATCACATGTGTACTTTTGACCCTAAACCCTAAATTAATCAATTAAGCCTTATATTAAAGATAGAATGTAGTATATTTGCTAAATTTTTCAAAATTACTTTCATATAATTTTCCTTGAAAATGTAATATTTTCATATGAAACATATTCCAACATAACTTACTTCTTTAAACTAATAAAAATTAAAATTAATTCAGACTTATCAAATTAAATCCACATTGTTATTTATAAATGATAAAATAAAATTAAATAAATTTCGAAAATCATCAAAACGAGACCTTTTGGACAGCAATGCAGAAAAATAAACCGCTCTTCTTTGATCAAAGAAGGCTGTTAATAAATAAGAAAGATTAGCGATTGTGACAGCAAACCAATTTCTCCTCGTTGAGCTCGGACTCTTCACTCTCTTATAGAAGCGTCAGGCCCAAGTAATCATTTTTCCTTCGTTCATTTTTCCTATTTTGTTCATTCGCTGGCTTTGAAATTTTCCTATTTTGTTCTCTGTTTACAACATGGATTTCGACTACTCTGAACTTGAAGTCGCTGAGATTTTGCTTCAACTTCCTCGGTTGATTTTCGACTCTGAGGTTCGAAGAATGTTTCCCTTCTCTTGGGGATCCAAGAAACCTCGAACAGTTCCCAATAATTTCTCTCCAAACAGAAATCATGGCGGCAAAAGAAGAAGAAGAACATCTTCTAATGATTCTTCTGGTGATATAGGTTTTCTTCTACCTGATTTGAATATTCCTCTGCAAAATAGCGAAGAAGAACAACAACAACAACAAACACTGGCATGACCAAGAAGCGCGTGAACCCACGATCCTTCTCGGCGCGTCGTGATGTGAGGAAGGAATAGCTGCTGTTCTGACAGTGGTCTTCTTGTATTCTTGTTCGAGTCAAAGTCGTTTCATCGATCAGGTGAATTCAGATATGTATCTTCAAATTAGGGTTTTGTTTAGGGTTGGGGTTGGTAATTACTTGATTTTGGGGTTAACGGCTATATTCTGTTTCTTTAGGAAACTATGTAGAGGAGGAGTAATTAATTAACTGACTCATTTAATTAGTTTATTAATCAAGGGTTTAATTAATATGTGTCAAAACCATATCACTAATTCTAACCCTTGGTGACTAATTGTACAGAGATCAGTTTTGTATTTTTTGTTTTGTTTTTTTTTTTTGGGAATAAAGACAGTCATGAGTTTTCTCTAATCTGGTGTGGTCTGCAATTTTGTGACCCATGGTTCTCTCTTCTTCTTCTTCTTGTTCTTGTTCTTTTTTATTGGAATGTCAAGAGTCTTCTTGGTTGATATGGGAAAGAAACTTTTGGTTTTGCTTTTCAGGTGTTGATTTAACTTTTGTTAATTTTGAAATATAGTATTCATAATTTTCAAAATTACATTAGAATTCCAAGATTTCAATGTTTATTTTGATCCAACGGTCAAGTCTATTCAGGGATTTATATTGTCTCGCCATTGTGTCACAGCACCAAAGTTGCATGCCGCATCATTACTAAACTGATATAGTTCACAATTCAAATATCTATCTTTTTGTTTGAATTTTCTTTTAAAAAAATAAAATTGCTAAACTCATAATCTAAAATAAATCTATCTTCTTTTGAATGATTGTACAATGAATTTTAGGATGAGCATTGGGTCTGTATCTTTCTTGTTAAGTTTTCTCGTCCTTTTTGATTTAACGACCTCGATGTAAGTTTAATTTTTCAGTAAAAATATTTGTTCGATTTACAAACATAAAAGTTAATAAAATAAACTTTTTTATAAAATAACAACAAATAAAATTATGAATAAAGCCCACAGTGCTACGGAATTGATCAAATGCATTTTGGAACTGAGGCTGCATTTCCTATGGACGCAGCGCGCACTACAGGTCCATATCATCAATATGAGAGTTGCACAATAATGTATATATTTTTAATCAAAATTTTTTATTAATATTGCCTAAATTCCATTTGTTCTAGAATTTTTCATAAAGAAATAATGGCTAAAGTATACAGTCATTTAATTCTAAAAATATATATAGTCCTTCATATTTACATATCTTTTCATTTTTATCCCTTAGCCTTAACTTTAAAATGTGTCTTTTTAATATGCTTACCTGAAGCAGAACAAGAGAGGAATTGAGGAGGATTAGAGGAGATAAGAGATATTAGAGGAGGGAGGACAACAAGAAATAGGGAGAAATATTAGACGAAAGAAGGCCTGAAAACAAAGCTCTATTTATTTATAGAGCTTTATGAATAATAAAATATAATAACAATAATTCAAATTCAAATCTAGATTTAACCATAAAATAACAACAAAAATTATAACATAAATAAATAAATAAATTCTAAATCTAATGGAAAAATATACTTATTTAATATTGATAATCCTAAATAACCACTCAGTTTCCCCTATCCCATCATCACCATAATATTTTCGGTTGAAGATCAAAAATACACATGTGTTTTGGTAAAAAGTTCATCCAGCATCAATGTTTTTTTTTTAACAAAAAATACACATGAACTTTCAAATTTGATCAAAAATACATATTTACAGTTAAATTAAGGTAAAAAATACACATATGTTTTGTAAAAAGGTTCGTCCAATACCAAGCGTTTTTTTTAGAATATAACTGTAAATGTGTATTATATTTTTATCCAATTTGAAAGTTTATATGTATTTTTGGTCCAAAAAAAAAACACTTGGAGTTGGATGAACTTTTAATAAAATCACATATGTAGGCCACAACAATAGTGATATAATCAATTTTTCCTCCTGAAAAAGGGGTTCTTAAAAATCGTTTTTTGGAATTTCGAAGAGCGGCTTCAACTATAAGTCTAGCCAAATCTTTAGGTGCGAGTGTGCGACTTTCTCTTCAGCTCTATATATCTCTGAATATCTCTAGGAGACACATTATCAAATAAACCATCTGTCCCAAACTCCACTATGTCTGCGGCCTCCACTTTGGTGTATCGCTCTCATAATTTATGAGTTGATATGGAGTGTTGAACTCATGTAACTGAGTTGGTGATTGGAACATTAACTTGAGGTTTCTAAACAGCATGAACCCACTATCTCCTATGATGTTCACTGCATGCAATAGTGAGTCGTATTGCTTGTTAGGGTTTTTGCAAAGGTTTTGTTTAATGGTAGCAATGCAGGCAGTGGAGGAGCCCTTGCTTGTGAGGGTTGTGTTTTGGGTAGTAGGTTGCTCCGACGTCCATCTTTAGTTTTAGGGGAAGATCGGAGTTCTTCCACCGGAAACAACAACATTTGTTGTTAAACTTAATTGTGTGTCTGTTTGAATTAGTGGTAGAAACTGATTAAGATGTATGGATAAGTATGTGTTAACCTCAAGAAATTCATGCCATTTTAACATATTATCCTATAGTTCATACAACTTTTTGGTTGGATTTAGATGCATTTTGATGTAGATATTATAGGAAAATGTGCCAAGTTGATATTTGGGTTAAAGTCATTGAATTCTTGATTTAAATGTATATATGTTACCCTCTTTTTATCAACTTTGACTTTTGTAGATTTGATTGCTTGTTAGGTGGGTGAAGCCAATTAATTAAGCCACATTTGAGTTGTATCTGAAGCTAAAATCAAGGAGCAAGAAGTAGAAAAGAATATTCAAAACAACCAAGAAAGCTGAAAAAGTAGCAAGTTATTAGCCACAGCCAAATCCTGAAAAATTCCAGGTAGAGAGTTATTGGCCGCGACCAACCAGTGCAGGCAAAATTCTTGGCTGCGGCCAAAATGCTGACTCAGTGCATAGTGAAAAATTCCAGATCAAAAATAGGGTTTAAAACACCCAAAACTCACACTCAAACACATTCTTTTGACTTGGGCTTTCTTTGGGGACTACTTGGGAGCTAGGGTTTGGAGATTTTCAAGGAGATTCAAGTGGAGATCCAATATTTGAAGAGATTCAACCTCATTTCCCTTGGTTTTTCTTGTTCTTCTCTCTTTCTTCTCTGAAACTCTTTCATGGCTGTTCATATTTTTCATATTTGTATATTTTACTCCATGAGTGGCTAAACTTCCATTATATGACTATTTTGAACCTTTGTATAGATTAAGACTTGATTCTTCCTCTCTTTTGGTAGTAAATGATATATATGATGTGTTGATTTTATCCTTCTCTTCATGCTTCTAAGTGTTTGGCCACCATTTAGTTTGATTTGTTCATATGGGTTTGACTTGAGAGAGCTAATCCATATGTAGAACTGGGTTAAAATCATGCTTGACTTGAAATATACATGATAAATGGAAAGTTTGTTGGTAAAATAGAGATATCTTTGCTAACCTTGTATTGTCACATTAAGGTTTGTTTTCAAAGGGGATTTTCATTATTTGTAGTAAAAGATTGTGCATTTTAATGAAAAGATAAACTTGATTTTGATTTGAGAGAGCTTATAGTCAAGTGCATATGAACCTTAGACAAACACATATATTTATGGAAATACCATTTGAGAGGGAGTTCTTCAATGTCTTATGAAATGCAAAAAGGATAAATAATCCTAGACCCCATTTAATCCTTTAAGTCAAAAGAACCACTATTTTTATCACTTCCTAGTTCTTAGAAATAGATTTTCACAATTTCTTTACACAACCCAAAAATATTTTCTTAGTTCAACTTGATTGAAATCACTTACTCTTTTGCTTGGTCAAAGATTTTAATCCAAATCTCCGTGAGAACGATATTTTATACTAATTGCGATCCATGCATTTGCGGTTAACGCTTGACGGCGAACAGTATGTGAGAAGAGTGTCTTTTTTGGACAAAAAATACACATGACCTTTCAAATTAGATAAAAAAATGCACATATACAATTAAGTTACTATCAAAATACACATGTGATTTTGTAAAAAGGTTCATCTAGCACCAAACGCTTTTTTCTGAAATAAAACTGTAAATGTGACTTTTGATCCAATTTAAAAACTCATGTGTATTTTTGTTCCAAAAAAAACATTTGGTGCTGGATGAACTTTTGACAAAATCATATGTGTATTTTTGACCCTTAACCCAATCACATATAAATTGTTATTTTGATGGTTCAAATTGAAAAGGATATATCTCAAAATCTTTTATGAGATATGATCACACTTATTAAAAAAAATAATGTAATTACGGAGGACAATGGAAAATCATCTATAATATTAAAGTTACGTAAAAGACAGAAAATATATATTTTTAAAGTATGGGGATTAAAATAAAACCTTACGTAAAATTAAAGGACTAAATCCGTACTTTTGCCAAAATTAATTTCTCTTTAAAAAAGATTTTTATTAAATTTTTAATGTTCATTTATCTTTTAAGAATAATTAGAATTGTAAGGGAACATATTTCTAATTACTTTGATAGAGTACTTTGAGTAACTTATGAGAAAAGTATTCATAATCTCTTTCTATCTAATCCTGCAGGAATTGAATTATGTTACGTTCTTGTTTTCAATTAAATGTTCATCACTGTAAATCTTAATAAATTTTCCATAATATATATTCACATATTCATTACATGTATTTGTTTTTTTAAAAAAAATTGTTTAAATATATTTAACAGGGAATGTTTGAGGAGGCAGTAGTTGCTCCCCAAAAAGAGACAGAAGTGTAATCAAACTATACTTATAACATTGTATTGCCAATTTACACCAAGAAAGTTGGTCACCTTAAGATGCCTCTCACTCCCCTGTCATGCTGTGACAGCCATATTCCACTTAAATTAATCGTTCAAACTGTTCTAAATTCGTTAAATAAAAGCATGCATTAAAATTAGCAAGATCCGTTAACACAGACTTGTCACTTACAAAATATATTTCATGCCATTAAAGTATGAAGTTATTGATGTTTAAGTACCTTACATTTTTTTAAGAAAAAAATTTGAGTGAGTTTAATTTATGATAGCTCTATAGAGATGAAAGTAGAATTTGTGGCGGTGAGCCCTTTGTCCCAAGAAATCCTCGTCTATGGTATGGAAGGCCCAATGAACAACCTTTCACCAAGGAAAGAAAACCTGGACCGGACCGGCCGGTTCGACCGTGAACCGGCCGCTGGTCCGGTCCGGTGCTAGTTGGAAAACCAGAAGTGACATTGAACTGGCCAAGGAGTGGCCGACCCGGCCAACCCGGGGTTCAACCGGTCAAGAACGGCCAACCCGGGGGTTCAACCGGGTTGGCCCCTTTTTTTTTTAAAAAAAATAATTTTATTTTATTATAATTCACCTAATTACTAACTTTCATTTTACTCAATTTTAGAAATTAGGAAACTATAATACTTTAAATACTATTTTACTTGCATATACTTAATATTTTATTATTGTTACTCTTAATATTTGTATTTTAGTCTGTAGATTGTAGAATAATATTTATTTTCACGTGTAATCAACTAATATTTTCTCTTTTTTCCTTTATAGAAACATTAAAATATTCATATTTGATGAATCATGCATACCTATCTACATTTACATTTTGATATTAGTGATTATTAATGTTAATATCAATAAAATTTTATTATTTTAATATAATCCGGTTTGACCCGGTCCGACCCTGATCCGACCATTAACCCTTGAACCAGTGCCTCATCCGGTTCGATGCCCGGTCCGGTTTTTTGAACCTTGCCTTTCACTCAACAGATATTACAACTATTGGGCTTTCCAGAAACTTCGGCCTAAGTATATTTTAATTATAGTCTATATGTATTTGAAATGGTATGGCGGTGATTTGGGAATGTGTTACTGGACAATCTTACTCCAATTTCTTGATGATAAATCTGGTATGAAGGATTTTAACTGGAATTATTTGAGGATGATTTTGTCTTGGGTAATGGTTGTGATTATTCCTCTTTGGCGTGTTTTATAGTGGAGATATTTTTGGAGTCTAGTTTCTTTTATATCAATTTTCGAAAAGTTGTCCAGTTTGGTCTGGCTTGATATGCTTGAGGTTATATGGCTGAACTATTATGTTGGATTCCTAAGTAACTATAGCAATGGAAAAATTGAAGATGATTTACGTTAAGTTCCTCCTTGGAGTGAGCAGATTAGTGCAAGCTGCTTTTATTGTTGTATTCTCTTTGTTGTAAGATTGATTAAACCAAGTGGATAGTATTAATCTTGGCAAAGCTGTGAAGTTTGGCAACTCTCAGTGGAATCCAAGAAGAATTTATTCAGCTGTGGAGTGGATTCTCATCTTAGCATTCATAGGAATGCATTCGAAAGAATGGGTGTCCAAACCCCATCTCTCTTTAATCTTGTCCTAGTTCTCTTCATTGAATTAACTAAGAGTTTGTATTAGTTTGGTTGCATTGTGAGATTGTTTTTGACGGAGTTTAAATTTTCTTTATTTCTTTATTAAAACTATATTAGCCTGTTGACTTTTTGGTTATCTTGTTTTTTTTTTTTTTTTTGCATTAGTGTTGTACACTGCTGTTTTATTTTAGTTTGCTACTCTGATTTATTACATAATTTTGTACTTACTTCTTCAATGGAAATGAAAGTTACACATTTGAGCCAAAAAAATGATAAATAAAGCCCAGTGTTACGAAATTGATCAAATGCATCTTGTAACTACTACATCAAAATGAGCCTGCATTTCCTATATACCCAGTGCGCGCTACGTACAGGTCCATGTAATCAAAATGAGAGTTGCATAATACTGTATTTATTTATTTGTTGAACATTTATTTTATTTTTAACTAAATTTATTATTCATCTTGGCTAAATTCCATTTGTATATTAATAATGGCTAAAGTAAATTTAAATACCTAGTTTAATTTAACTTTACAAAGGATTTCATTTTTGTCCCTTAACTTTAAAAAAAATCTCATATTGATATTAAAAAAAATGAAAAACCATTTTCTAATGTCGATATATTAAGTTTAATTTTCAGATAACAATGATTGTTACAAAAAAATCATCATTTAAGACTTACGATGTTAGGGTTACTTAAAAAGACTGAAAACATATTTTTTTTTTTGAGTAAATGAAAACATATTTTTTAAATTTTAGGGATCAAATTGAAACCTTATGTAAAATTGAAGGGACCAAATGTGTACTTTTGCTAAAATAATTTTTTTTCAAAAAAGGTTTTTATAAGAAAATTTTAATGTTCATTTATCTTTTAAAAGTAATCAGAAAAGAAAAGAATTCAAACAGATTTCTAATTATTTTGATAGACTACTTTGAGTAACTTATGCAAAAAAAATTCATAATCTCTAGCTATCTAAACATGCGGTTGCCGGGAATTGAACTCTATCCTTGTTTTCAACTAAATGTTCATCACCGTAATTTTTAATAAATTTTCCATGATATATATTGACATATTCATTGTGGGGCAATAGCTGCTCCCAAAAAGAGACAGAGAAAGAGTAATCAAACTACACATATAACATTGTATTCCTAATTTCCACACAAAAAAGTTGGTCACCTTAAGACGCCTCTCACTCCCATGCATGTCACATGCTGTACGTGACTGCCATTATCCACTTAAACTGAGTTCAAGTCGTTCTAAATTCTTTAATTCAAAGCATGCAAAAAAACGTTAAATTATGAGTAAGATCCAACAAAAATATAAAGTTTGAGTCTATACTTAAGCCTGTATACAGTTTTTCTTGACCCAATTCTTCGTCTTATAAAAACTTGATAAGGTCTTAAGCTTTTTAAAAAATTTACTTAAACTATAGGAACTATAGGTATTTAAATAGGATTAAAAGCCTATACCATCAATTCCAAATATTACCTCTCGAAAAGTTTCTGTGGCTATAAAATTAGATTTTATCTCTTTTATTAATTGTATGAACTGTGATTAACTATTCTTTGTGGCAGTACTTGTTATGCTTAAGCGAAACATGAAGATTAGAGAGGTGTATGAATGCTGAGGTGTGAAAGCTTAGAATTAGAGCTGTGAGTTGGAGAATGCTAAAAATAATTTTATCATTGATTTTTTATTATATTATATTAATAGTATATACGTCAAAAATGAAAAACTAAACAATCAAGGTATAAAGGGTTATTGTTTAGGCCTTAAGAAAAAAATGTCACACTTGTTTTAACTAAATAGGCCTAACAATAGACCTCAATATAAATCTGACATTAGGCTATAGGCTAAAAGTGGGTTAAGTCATAAACTCCTGATAATAGTATGACCTATATCCACTCATATACCTTGAATCAAAACATGAGTGCTAGTTATAGTGGGCTTTTGGTTCTAAATATAAACCATGTTTCCAGGTCTTGCCAAAAAAACGATGTGGTGGCTGCCCTTACTAAAGGAAAACAAAATAAAACAATTAAATATAAAGAAAAGAAAATAGAATAGAACCAAAATCAAAACTACTTACGATTTGACATTTAAGACCTTTCAAATATATTATTTTTAACCCTCAACTTAATTATTTCTATTTTTATTTAAAATCAATGATATTCACAATGTAATCCCTAAATAATGCTCTAAATTAATATCTTATCACAATATCAAGCAAATCCAACTCCCCAAATATATCAAAATGTATCTCAAATATCTCTGTTTTTTTTTTTTTAACAAAATCTTTCTTTAAATTTGGGGAGTCATCACACTGGCTGTGAAAATTTCCCTATTTCGTTCTCTGTTTTCAATATGGGTTTCGATGAGTCTGAACTTGAAGTCGCTGAGATTTTGCTTCAACTTTTTCATTTGATTTACGACTCTGATGTTCGAAGAATGTTTCCCTTCTCTTGGGGATCCAAGAAACCTCGAACAGTTCCCAATAATTTCTCTCCGAACAGAAATCTTGGCGGCGAAACAAGAAGAAGAAGAACATCTCCTAATAATTCTTCTGGTGGTAGAGGTTTTCTTCTCCCTGATTTGAATCTTCCTCAGCAAAACAACGAAGAAGAAGAAGAAGAAGAAGAAGAACAAGAACAAGAAGAACACTGGCATGAGCGAACTACTAGCAATTTCCCTCAAAGCAGAAATAGAAGATCTTGTCTATCTTCTGTGAATGATGGATCGTCAAAGAAGAAGAAGAAGGTTTCTGAATCTCCTAATTATAATTCTTCTGGTGGTGGAGGTTTTCTTCTCCCTGACTTGAACCTTCCTCCACAAAACAACGAAGGAGGAGGAGGAGAACAACAACACTGGCATGATGAATCGTCAAAAGAAGATCTTGGCGGCAAAAAAAGAAGATCTTGTCTCTCTTCTGTGAATGATGAATCGTCAAAGAGGAAGAAAGTTTCAGGGTCTTCTAATAATTCTTCTGGAAGTGATTTTCTCCTCCTTGATTTGAATGTTCCTCAGGTAACCAGCGATGGAGAAGAACAACAACAGTGCCAATCGGTCATAAGCAAGAAGCGCGTGAACCACGCTCCTTCCCAGCGCGTTGGGGATGTGAGGAAGGATTAGCTGCTGTTCTAAATGGTCTTCTTGTATTCTTGTTCAGGTCAAACTTGGTTGATCAGGTGAAATAATCATTGAAATTAAGGTTTTGTTTAGGGTTTAGGTTGATGATTGATTTTGGGGTTAACGGCTATATTCTGATTCTTTAGGAAACTATGTATAGGAGGAGAAATTAATTAACTGATTGATTTAATTAATTAGATAATCAAGGTTTTAATTTGTGTAAAATCATATCACTGACTATATACCCTGGTTGATTAATTGTACAGAGATAAGTTTTGTAATTTGATTGTTTTTTGGAATAAAGACAGGTTATGGGTATTTTTCTTCTGGTATGTGTACGTGCATATTCTGCACTTTTTGTTAGCCATGGTTCTCTCTTCTTCTTTTTGTTCAGTTTTTTATTTTGTTGGTATGCGACGAGTCTTCTTTGTTGAGATGGGAAAGAAACTTTGGGTTTAATTTTTGTGGTTATAATTATTTTTTGACCTGCATGTTATTATTGATTTTTGTTAATTTTGAGATATATTCATTATTTTTAAATTTCAATCCGAATTCCAAGATTTCAATGTTTTGTAAATTAAAGATTTTGATCCCACGGTTAAGTTTCTTCTTGTTCATTTTTTTTTTTTTTTTTGGTATGTGAAGAGTCTTCTTGGTTGAGATGGGGAAAAGATTCCGGTCATGCTTTCTCAGGTTATGATTGAATTTTTTGTTACTTTTGAGATTTTTTTGTTGTTGCTAGGATATTAATTTTGAGATACATTCATTATTTTCAAATATACATCAGAATTCCAAGATTTCATTGTTTATTTTGATTCAACAGTCAAGTTACATGATATATATTGCCCCGCCGTTGTGCCACAGCACTAAATTAAAGTTCCATGCTGCATCACTAGATTTTTTTTTTGGGCAGAATCACTAGGTTGATGATTCACAATTCAAATAATTTTTTTTTTTTGAAATAATATCTATGTCATAGGGTCTGAAATCGGATTGGAATAGTTTTCAAAAAAAGGGAAAGATAACAGATCTACATATCTTTTTGTTTGAATTTTCTTAAAAATATAAAATTGTTGGGCTCTTGTGAATATCATAATATCATATGAGATATTTCTAGTCATAGAGTAATGATATTCACATCTGTAAATCACCTATAAGGGATTTTAAAATTCAAAAGATATTTATCTATGATTTGCCCAAAATAAATCTTGTATAAAATAACAAGACATTAAATGATAAATAAAGCCTTTCCTTCATCCATGGAGTGTTCTCTCTTCGGAGGGACGCGACCGTTGATGTTGTTTTTCCGTCAATGGAAGAACAGGAGTAGAAGATTATCTTGGGTGTGTGTTGGTGTTTGTGTGCTATGGTGCATGTGGTTGGGTGATTTCAGAGGTGGAAGGGAATGATTTAGGGTTAAAAAGGATTGGAAGAATGGTAGAGTTTGGTGGCTATCAGATCTGGTATGAATCAGTGGCGAAGGATGTGATTTCTTGCAAGAAGGTTGAATGAGACTTTGGAATGTCACTCACCAAATAGATTTCATGCCATTGAACTATCAAGTTATTGATGTTTTATTACTACTTAATTTAAATGCATGAAATAGAGTACTATATATACCTTATTTTTTGAAAGTTTGAGTGAGTTTAATTTATTATATACTACCTCTTTAGGGATGAAAATAACTTAGGTGAAGCTAGACTTAAGTTAAATAAAAATAGGCTTGTAACAAAAATATAAAGCTTGAGTCTGGACTTAAGTCTGTATGTATTTTTTTTACCCAACTCTTAGTCTTACAAAAACCTGACAATGTCTGAAGCCTTTTTAAAAATTTACTTAAACTATATGTATTTCAATAGGATTAAAAGCCTATACCATCAATTCCAAATATTACCTCTAAAAAAGTCTTTGTGGCTATAAAATTAGATTTGATCTCTTCCTTTTATTGTATGAGCTATGATTAACTATTCCTAGTGAGATTATAATATTTCATTTAATCAAAACTAAAACAAATTTAATCAAAACTAAAACAAACTTGCAAGTATCAGTTCTTGTTATGCTTAAGTGAAACATGAAGATTAGAGAAGTGTAAGTGAGTTAGCATTATGTCTCGATCCATTGAAGAGAAGAGATAATAAGGAAGAGGTGAACGGTTGATAAATCAAATGGTTGAGTTTTGTGTATGAATGATGAGGTATGAAGCTTAGAATTGGAGTTAGGTTAGAGAATGTTAAAAATAATTTATATAATTGATTTTTTTATTATATTATATTATATTATATTATATTATAACTTAAAAATGAGAAACTAAATAAGCAAGGTATTAAGGCTTATTGTAGGCCTTCAGAAAAAAATGCCTCACTTGTTTTTCTAAATAGGCCTAGCAATAGACCTCAATATAAACCTAATATATTTACTGAATTGGTTAGCTTAGTCTAAAAGTAGGCTTAGTCATTGTATCAAAAAAAAAAAGTAGACTAAGCCATAAATCCCTAACAATAGTCTGGCTTATATCCACTCATTTACCTTTGGATCTAAATATGAATGCTAGTTATGGTGGGCTTTTGGTTCTAAATATAAACTTTACTCTTCCAAAATTAATCAATTGGGCTTTATATTAAGGATATATGGTATTTTTATAATTAAATTTTATGAAAAGCGTGTGAATTCACTCACAATCTAAGGGCATCACTCTTAATTTATGATCTAGAGGAGCCTATTCTAATGGGCTTAAGAGCATAATAAGCAAGCCTTTTTTATTACCTACATGTGTAAACAAAAAAAAGATATACTCCCTTTGTCCCTATATATAAATAAAAGCAAAAAATTTGATTGATTTTGTCTCTTTTTATAAGAGCCTGACTAAATTTGTTAAAGCATTTAATAAGCTTTTTCTCACTTTACCCATCATTTTTCTCTCTATTCGCATTATCTTTCATACTCATTTGTAATACTATTATCACATTTATATCTCTTATATACTCAATCATAAATAAGGGCAAACTTGAGAACATACAATTATTTTAGATATATTTATCTCTCTCAACTACTTCCTTAATATGTGTGATTTTTTAACTCTTATAATAAGGGACGGGAGGAGTATTTGCTAACTTTTTCAAATTAAATATTATTTTTGGTGAAAGCTGCTGATTAATTCAATTCATAACAATCATATTCCTATATGCATTAATTATTTTAACTGAAACAAATGTATAATGAATTCAGACTGATCAAATTAAATCCACATTGTTGACTATAAATTATTCAACTAACACATAGTAAAAAAATCATTAAAGCGAGACATTTTGGACATCAATCCATAATAAACGGCTCTTCTTAAATTAAAAAAAAACTGTTTAATTAAACACACCGTGGGCCCATAAAGAAAACTCAGCAAATATATATTGCATGCAGAAAGCAGTTGAAAATAATAAATATATCTGAGATAATTTTGTTTTTTTAAATTTACCCTTATTTATTATTGAGTGTATAAGAGAGAGAAATGTGATAATAATGATAGAAATAAGTATGAAAGAGAATGTGAATATAGAAAATAGTGATGGGTAAAGTGGGAAAAAAAATCATTAAATGCTTTGATAAATGTAGCCAGACGACCCGACTCTTTTAAAAATACACAAATCAATTCAAATTTTTTACTCTAATATACAACGGTTGAGGGAGTATCTGCTTTCTACGACCGTCATAAAAGTTAAATCAGACAGATCAGCGATTGTAGCCGCAAACCAATTTCTCTGCGTTGAGCTCGAACTCCTCACTCTCTTGTAGTAGCGTCAGGCCCAAGTAATCCGTTCCTTTCCTTCACACGCGCGCACATATATATTTCAAATTTTCAAGCTATGTAGAGGAGGAGTGATTAAATAACTCATTTAAATAGTTAATTAATCAAGGGTTTAATTAATATGTGTAAAAACCATATCACTAACTCTAAGGCCTGGTTGATTAATCGTACAGAGATCAGTTTTGTAATTTTCTTTTTTGGAATAAAGACAGTTATGAGTATTTTTTCCTATTCTGGTGTATTCTGCACTTTGGTGACCCATGGTTCTCTCTTTTTGTTCTTGTTCTTGTTTTTTTCTTGTTTTCTTTTTTGGGTATGTGAAGAGGCTTCTTGGTTGATATGGGAAAGAAACGTTTGGCTTGCTTTTCTGTTGTTGATTTTTATTTGATTCAAAGGTCAAATTTTTTTTTTCATGATATGGGAAAGAAACGTTTGGCCAGCAAGGGACCTCGAACAGTTCCCAATAATTTCTCTTCCTCTGTTAATCAGCGATGGAGAAGAACAACAACACTCTCAATCTGTCATAAGCAGGAAGCGCGTGCAACCACGCTCCTCTCAACGCGTCGTCATGGAAGGATTAGCTGCTGTTCTAACAATGGTCTTCTTGTATTCTTGTTCAAGTCACACTCCGTTCATCATGTGAAACAATGATTCAGATGTGCGTCTTCAAATTAGGGTTTAGATTGGTGGTTGATTTTGGGGTTAACGGCTATATTTTGTTTCTTTAGGAAACTAATGTATAGGAGGATCGGAGTCATTAATTAACTGACTGATTTAATTAATTAGTTAATCAAGGGTTTAATTCGTGTAAAAATCATCACTGACTCTATCCCTTTGTTTAATACGTGTAAAGATAAGTTTTGTAATTTGCTTTTTTGGTATAAAGACAGTTATGGGTATTGTTCTTGTTCTGTGCTAGTATGTGAAGACTGAAGATCAGTTCTGTAATTTGCTTTTAGGAATGAAGACAAATATGGGTATTTTTCTCTATTCTGGTGTACATGTTCTGCACTTTTGTAACCCATGGTTCTCTTTTCTTGTTCTTGTTCTTTTTTGTTTTTATTTTTCGTTTTTGGGAATGTGACGAGTCTTCTGGGTTGAGATGGGAAACAAACTTTTGCTTTTTGCTTTTAAGGTGTTGATTTTTTTTTTTTGGTCGAAAAAAAATTCCATTGTTTCAATCAGATCGTTTGATCGAATTCCAAGATTTCAAGGATTCTTCACGAGATATATATATATATATATTCCCCGCCATGGTGCCACGGCACCGCATCTCTAGACTGAAAGAAAACGGATTGACCTATCTTTTTGTTTAAATTTTCTTAAAAAAATTAAAATTACTGGACTCATAACTTAAAATAAATCTATCTTCTTTTGAATAATTTACGATGAATTTTAGGATGAGTATGGGTCTATCTTTTTTTTTTTTAAGTTTTCTCGTTTTTTTTTTATTTCACAACCTCAATGTATGCTTGTTTCTTCATTAAAAATCGTTGTTCCTTTTACAAAAATAAATGTTAATAAAATAAATCTTATACTCCCCCCGGTCCTAAATATAAAATCACTTTGACTTTTTTTGTTAAGATTAAGGAAGCCAAATATACCAATTAATTTTAACGTATCTTATATATAATTTTATTATACGATAGTTTATAAATAAGGTAAATTAATTTTGAGGCAAAAAGATAACTATAGACATTTTAAAGTGATTAATTTTGTATTATTAATTTCTCCAAAAAAGTCAAAGTGATTTTATAATTAAGACCGGAGAGAGTATAAAATAACAAGACATTAAATGAGGAATAAAGCCCACAGTGCTACGAAATTGATTGAATGCATTTTGGAATTACCGAATCAAAATGGGCTGTAGTTCCTATGGACCCAGCGCGTCCATATCATCAAAATGAGAGTTGCATGCTACATTGTCGTTCATAAATATAAGATTCAATTGACTATTTTTAGAGATATTAAGGAAGTTGAATGAGTCACTTAAACATAACGTATTTTATAAATTAATAGATTATATGTTAGTTTCTAATGTAAATAAACTAGTTTGGAGAAAAATTTAGATAAATCAATTTATAAGTAACTTATTTAGTTTTCTTATGATTTTTTAAAAAAGTCAACTAAGTCATATATTTAAGAACGGAGGGAGTAATGTATTTATTAATGGCTAAAGTATACCGTCATTGAATTCTGAAAAATATATAGTCCTTTGACTTTACATAGATTTTTATTTTAAAAAGTTCCTTCTTTGGGTCTGTTTGGATTAGCTTATAGAGAATAATTCTGGAAAAAAAAACTGAAAAAGTGATTTTAGGGAATAGATTTTAAGCAGAATAATTTTTTTTGAAAAAAATGGTTTTTGATAAAATGACAGTGTTTGGATTGTTGTTACTGGGATAGCTTTTCTTGTGCGAAGTACCAGACATTAGCTAATGCGGTATTTACATTTAAAGGAAAAAATTTATTTTGAAGATTTAAAACATCAAATTATATAATCAATAACATAATTTAAAAAATTACAGTAAGAAATTAAAATGATAGCATTAATTATTTTATGATATGATTAAAAACTAATAATATATGTATTAAAAATTACTGTAGAGACATAATTCAATTTTAGATATTAATTATGTTTAACAAATATATATTTTAAAATATGTAACTCAACCAATATATAGTTAAATATTTAATGGGTAAAAATGGAACCTGAACAAAATATAAAAGTGGTGTTTTGTCATTGAACAAAAAACCGGACCGGACCGGCCGGTTCAACCATGACCGGTCATTGGTCCGGTCCGGTTGGCACAAAAAACCGCTGCCTCCTTTGACCCGGTCAAGACCCGGGTCAACCCGGGAAAAAACGGTGAACCCCGGCCGACCCGGGTTGAACCAGGTACCTTTTTTTTTTAAATAATTTTATTTTATTATAATTCACCTAATTACTAACTTTCACTCCACTCAATTTTAGAAATTAGGAAACTATAATACTTTAAATGCTATTTTACTTGCATATACTTAATATTTAATTGTTGTTACTCTTAATGTTTGTATTTTAATTTGTGAATCGTAGAATAATATTTATTTTCACGTGTAATCAACTAATATTTTCTTTTTTCCCTATATAGAAACATTAAAATATTCATATTTGATGAATCATGAATACCTATCTACATTTACATTTTGATATTAGTGATTATTAATGTTAATATCAATAAAATTTTATTATTTTAATAAAACCGGTTTGACCCGGTCCGACCCCCGGTTGGACCTTTAACCCTTGAACCAGTGCCTCGTCCGGTTCGATACCCGGTCCGGTTTTTTGAACCTTGTGTTTTGTAACATATTTATAAGTCATTTCTAACATATTTCACACAGACCAAGAAAAACCTTAAAACTCATTAACTTTCCACTAAAATCCAACGAATTTACAACTTTACCCATATTAAATATCCACTATACCACATGAAAATAAAGTCAACACATAATAAATGAAGGGTAAACTTGTACATCCATACTCAATATTTAATTAGATGACTTATATATAAGACCAAATAAAACATTCTCTCTCTGCCCTATAAATAGGACCAGAGGAGTAGCTTTTTCCAAACCAAGGTTTGAGACCTCAAAACCTAGGTTTAAAAAAAAGGTACTTTTCTGGAAAAAAAAAAAAGGTACTTTATAAATTTTGAGAGTGTTTGGCTTACTTTTGTTGAAACCTAGGTTTGGGTACCCAAAAGTGTTTTTTCCAAACCAAGCCTACTTACCATAATATTTTTAACAAAAAAAATGCTCATTGATATATAAAAAATTAAATGAGAAATCATTTTCCAATGTTGACATATTAAGTTTAATTTTCAAATTACAATTATTGTTACAACAAACCATCATTTAAGACTTACCTATCTAATTATTTAACGCTACTTTGAGTAACTTGCGGAAAAAAGAAGAAGAAAATATTCATGATCTCTCGCTTTCTACACATGCAGGAATTGAACAGTCTGTTCTTGTTTTCAATTAAATGTTCTTCACTGATATTTTTAATAAATTTTCCATAATTTTTTGGATTGGGGTTAATCATTTTAATTAAAAAAATCTTTTTAAAAAAAATTTCACGTCTTTTATTTAATAAGAGACGTAAAAAGTCGCCACTTTCCATGTCTCTTTTTCAAAAAAGAGACATAGAGAAGGACCAAATGTGTATTTTTGTTAAAATTAATTTTGTTTTACAAAAAAAAAGCTATTATGAAATTTTTAAATTTTTATTTATCCTTTAAAAATAATCAGATTAGGAAAATATATATTTCTAATTATTTATAAGCTACTTTGAGTAACTTGTGAGAAAAAAAAATATTCATGATCTCTCGCTATCTAAACATGCAGGAATTGAACAATCTGTTCTTGTTTTCAATTAAATGTTCTTCACTGATATTTTTAATAAATTTTCCATAATATATATTGACATATTCATTATGTGTATTTGTTTTGTTAAAATCGTTTAAATATATTTAACAGGGAATTTTTGAAGGGGTAATAGCCGCTCACCAAAAAGAGACAGAGATGCACAAAAAAAGTTGGTCACCTTAAGATGCCTCTCACTCCCATGCATGTCACATGCTGTGAGAGCGATAATCCACTTAAATTGTGCCTTCATGGCTTTTCTAAATTCGTTAAATAAAAGCATGCATTAGTAACGTAAAATTATGAAGAAGATCCAATAAAGACTTGTCACTTACAAAATAGATTTCATGCCATTGAAGTATGAAGTTATTGATGTTTAACTATTACTCCCTTCAGTCCTAAATATAAGACTACTTTGACTTTTTTTTGTGGAAGTTAAGGAAACAAATTAGACCACTAAATATAACATATGTCATATAAAATTATATTATATGTTAGTTTATAAGTAGAATAAATTAGTTTTGAGGAAAAAAAATATTTTTTTGGAACTAAAACTACTTTTTTTTTAACTGAAAAAAAAGTCAAAAAAGTCAAAGTGGTCTTATAATTAGGACCAGAGGGAGTACTATTTAATTTCAAAGCATGAAATAGAGTACTATATATACCTTATTATTTAAAAGTTTGAGGGAATTTAATTTATTCTATACTAGCTCTACAAGGATCAAAATAAGCTAAGCTAGATCAAGCTAGAGTACTTTAGTTAAATAAGTCAAACCTTGCAACAAAATTATAAAGTTTAAGTCTGGACTTGAGCTTGTGAAAGTAACAATGTTTCAAAACCTTTTCAAAAGTTGATTTACACTATAGGCATTTAAATAAGCTTAAAAGCTTATACCATCAACAGTGATGCGTGGTGAATGTGAGTGTGATTCGAAGATAATGATTGCCCCCAAAATCGGATGTCGTGGCTGCCCTTACAAAAATCAAAATTCCACATCCGGTCTGACATTTGTGAGAACTATCAAATACTTTCATTTTTTTAATCCTAAATTTAATTATATCTTTTTTATTTAAAATCATGATTTTCACAATAGATTCCCCAAATAGTGCTCCAAATTAATATCTTATCACAGTATCAAACATATCCCCTTTAATTCAGTGATAATGACTCCCCAAATATATCAAAATGTATCTTAAATCTCTGTATAAAATTGGGAAATCATCACACTCTCTGGCCGTGAAAATTTCCCTGTTTCGTTCTCCGTTTTCAATATGGGTTTCAATGAGTCTGAACTTGAAGTCGCTGAGATTTTGATTCAACTTCCTCAATTGATTTTCAACTCTGAGATTCGAAGAATGTTTATTCCCTTCTCTTGGGGATCCAAGAAACCTCGAACAGTTCATGATTTCTCCTCTGTGAATGATGAATCGTCAAAGAATAAGATGGTTTCTGAATATTCTAATAATTCTTCTGGTGGTAGAGGTTTTCTTCTCCCTGATTTGAACCTTCCTCCACAAGATAACGAAGAAGGAGAAGAACAACAACACTGGCATGATGAATCATCAAAGAAGAGGAAGAAGGTTTCACAATCTTCTAATAATTCTTCTGGTAGGGATTATCTCCTCCCTGATTTGAATCATCCTCCGTTAATCAACGATGGAGAAGAAGAGAAGAACAACAGTGTCAATCGGTCAAAAGCAAGAAGCGGGTGAAACCACGCTCCTTCTCAGCGCGTCGTGATGGGGGGAAGGATTAGCTGCTGTTCTAACAATGGTCTTCTAGTATTCTTGTTCAAGTCAAATCTGGTTCATCAGGTGTGAAACAATGATTCAGATGTGTCTTTAGATTAGGGTTTTGTTTAGGGTTTAGGTTTGCGGTTGAATTTGGGAAACTAATGTATAGGAGGAGTCAATAATTAACTGACTGATTTAATTACTTGGTTAATCAAGGGTTCAATCAATACTCGTATGTGTAAAAACAATATCATTGACTCTAGCCCTTGGTTGATTAATTGTACAAAGATAAGTTTTGTGATTTGCTTTTTCTGGAATATAGACAGTTATGGCATTTTACTCTATTCTGGTGGACATGTTCTGCACTTTTGTAACCCATGGTTTTATCTTCTTGTTCTTGTTCTTTTTTGTTTTTATTTTTTGCTTTTGGTAATGTGATGAGTCTTCTGGGTTGAGATGTGAAACAAACTTTTGGTTTATGCTTTTAAGGTGTTGATTTTTCCTTTTTGGGTCGAAAAAAATTCCAAGATTTGTTTTCTTTGCCAACAAAATTCCAAGATTTCAAGGATTAATCTTCATGTTATATGTATATATATATATATTTAAAAAAATATCTATTTCATAGGGGTTTGAAAAAACAATTGAAAAAAAAAATAGAAAGAAAACGGATTGACATATCTTTTAGTTTAAATTTTCTTTTAAAAAATTAAAATTACTGGACTCATAACTTAAAATAAATCTATCTTCTTTTGAATAATTTACGATGCATTTTAGGATGAGAATGGGCCTGTATCTTTTCTGTTAAGTTTTCTCGTCTATGTTAATTTCACGACCTCAATGTACGTTTGATTTTTCATTAAAAATATTTGTTCGTTTGTAACACCTAAATTTTTACTACTATATTATAGCATTTTAATTGGTTTATAACCACTTTTTAATTTCAGAAACCCAAAAATACAAAAAAATTTAAAACTTTTTCTTTCTAAAGTATTAAATCAAATTTCTTTTCTTTCAAATGGGATTTTCTAACAAATTGGAATATCTTTAAACTTTCAATAAAATAGAGTGGTTATTAAAACAATTAAAATAACTCGTATTATAATGCTTAGGGAGTCAAACCCCCTTACACTATATTTAAATATTCTTTAAATTACGTTCTATTTATCTATTTACACCTCTCTTAATATAATAATGTATTGGCGGGTTATCTTGATTGATAACCCTCTTATATGTGTATGTAGCTCTATTATTCCTTAAGGGTATATACATATACAATTATATATTAACTACAAGACAAGCTTCCCACTTGTCTTAGTTATTTAAACATACACCATACACAGGTAAGTAGGCTCTTAAAGTATCTACCTACAGGGTACAAGATAAAGCAGGCATTCCTGCCTCTTCATATTACCTTACTTCTTTCCCCGCTAGCTACTCACATTCTGCTATACTGAAAACGTTTTGGAAAACAGTGAGATTGGAAATCTCAATAGCAGTTTATTCCATATCATGTGTGCACTTATATATATACATATACATCAATTTCATAAACATGTACATATAATGAAAGCATATATCCCTTTAAACCAATACCTACAGGATTTTCCAATTATAGCCCTCACGGCTACTCAATAACCCTCACGGTTATAGGAATTTAATTGTAGCCCTCACAGCTACTCAATAACCCTCACGGTTATAGGAATTTACTGGCAAAGGAGGAGCGACCCACCTAGGCCTTGGAGTACTCCATAAATATCATCAATATCATAACAGGAATAATGCACATTTAAATGCCACAGATATTACAAAATTATATATAGAAATTTATATTATTAATTAAACTACTACCTGGATACCAGAGCTATTTCCTGAATCAGATCCTTTACTTTCCACGGTCTTGGTGAACTCATACCAATATCAAAGCCTATCTACACATCATATTATAATAAGAGTAAGTTAATATATGTAATTCTATATTTATACTAAGCGTCTCTCTCTGTTCTTTTGTACTACCCTTCCTAATTTCTAATTATATTTTTCAATCACAATCCGAACTCAATCACCAATTCAATTCTTCATTTCAATCCAATCTGAACATCAAATTAATCTCACAAAATTATAGAAAAATTAGCATCACTAATTCTAGATTTCCTTCACACTTTCAATTTCAACATCCACTTTCAATACTCATATCTTAATCAAATTGCCATAGAAAAAAAAATCTCATGAAAAGTCCAGCAAAAACACCACAATTGCACATTCAATTCCAATGGCCACAACTTAGTCTTGAACCTCAAGGTTAAAAGGTGACTTTAGTCACTCCTTATAATTCTCGATTATATTTATACACACACACACGCATCCATACTTCAAAACAGTTCTTAAATTTTCTCTATCATCTCTTCAATACTTTAGTGAGATTATTTAAGGACATTCTTTCTTACTTATTTCAACCATTGCAAAAATCACTTTTAATTAATTCAACCCCAGTTATTTAATCTCCAAACACAATCAGCATATAAACACTTCAATAAAATTGGACCAATTCATATTTACTACTTTCCTTATCTATTGGATAGCTTTACCTATGTTAAACTCCTTGGCTTTATTTTAGGATATGTTCAAGATTTAAACTGTGTCCACTAACAAGTTAGATAACAATCACATCTATGATATTAAAACACAGGAATGTAACTAAAATCTTTAAAATTTATGAACTGATATACCAGAGATTTAATGATAAAACAACTACATTCAAAGATATATCAACTCGTAGGCCTTATATAAATTTTTAGCTCTCAGACATTAATTCAACCCTCACTTAAGTGTCTCCAATCATGACAGATATATATACATACACACACATATATAAAATTTATTAAGCAGCAACACTACTTGTTTTCTTACACATAAAAATTCTGTTACAGCCACTAATATATACATGTACACTCATTACCAAAAGCTTAATCAAGTCTGTTCAGTTTTCTCCCAAAGAAACCACAATAACCAAAATGCTAAATGAATCCAAACCATAGTTCAAGCACCAAATGACTAAAACAGAATAGAATCAAAACCATAGTCGTAAAATCATCTCTTTCAATCCTCAAAAATATAACATTTTGCACTTCATTTACCAGAAATTACAGTTTACAATCTTTATTTACTTCTCTTAAATTCTTTAACACTTTATCTTTAAAATCTGGAAATTTCCCAACGTCGTGATGACTTCTTACAGTATATCAATCAAATCTTTAGTTTAGAATATTAAAACATTCACAAAACAATAATTACAACCAGATTCCTTAGTTTCACTATATTGACTTGATGCAAACATATTTCAAAAATTATCATTCTTTTATAGAAATCCTTCGGGTGACATAGTCTCAACAACCTAGAGAATTTCAACTTCATGAGTATTGCCACACACCATTTTGGAACTTCAAACCCAATCTAATAATTTAAACTACTCCTTTCTCATTCCAATTGTGAAGTAACGTTCCTTTCTTTTTTTTTTTTTTTACTTTCAGTCTTATTCATAAAATTTACCCCTTCAATAAAATACACAATCTCACCAAATAAATTTCATTCTTTATTCCAGAAACTAGATTACTTTAACACCGGTAACTTTAACTCATTATCTTAAAGTGATCACTACCTTTAACCAAGAACCATATCTAAATCATAATTAAACCTCATAGAACTTAAACATTACTTCTTTCCTGATTCAAGAATAGTTTCTCAAGCATTTAATCTTCCTTAAAACTTAATATTCCACTTCCTAACAGTATTTAAGCATAACCAACTCTTATCAGCAACTTGCAACTTAAACAAAAAGCATTCTTTGGATCATCAAACCCTGTTTCGATTACTTAAGAAACATTATAGCTTACTGTCTAACCGAACAAGGAAGAATTAAATGGAAAACTTCTCATTCAGAGAAGGAATCAAACATGCAGTGACCATATCACCCTCTGAATCAACAACCATCTAGCTCCACCAAACTATCCCAACTCATGTGAAATTTAAATCACAGCTATTTAAAATCTACACACAGAATAATATGAAATGAAAACAGAGCAGAACACGGTTCCATCTAGAATCATCATCAACCAACATAATCTACATGAAAATGTCCTAACATGGTCAATATACTAATTAACTCGGATTCAAGCTGAAAATCGAAGGACCCCTTCCGTGAACAGAAACAAAGAACCAGAGAAATCCGAAACAAATCAACCTCCATTCACAAAATCACTTCTGAAAAGCTTTAAATTAAAGCTTAAGCTTCCCTTTCATCGGTTTAGAATCTTCAAAAACTCCAACCCATTCGAGACCCACTCTCAGAAACGATGTTAAACCGGGAAATAGAGGGTAGAAATGGAAAGAGGAGACTCACCTAAGCTAGAACCCGGTCTTGTGCAACACCTGGACTTTTACAACTATATTATAGCAATTTAATTGAATTATAACCACTTTTATGAATATTCGAAGCCCAAAAATACGGAAAATTTAAAACTTTTTCTTAAAAACATTGAACCAACCTTCGGTCAGTTGGAATGGGCTTTTCGTACGACTTAGAATTTAGATCTTTTTATAAATCCAACTGGTACATAACACAATTAAACTACTAAAGTTCCCTTATAATTTCTTCCCCTTGATGATAGTGTGTGGGGAGCGAAAACCCATTCATGGGTTCTCTATATCTATTTATGGGTTTCTACCTTTCCGATATTAAAACGCTGGGGTTACCTCGGTTGATAACCCTTCTACCAGAATACGCAGCGTCATTAGGGTAATACATACGGTTAAGTATTATTTCTTTATATTCATTCTCACAGATAATTAAATTCTAAATTAACTAACTAGGGTGGTACATAGCTTAGCAGGCATTCCTACTTCTTCTTATACTATCTTACTTCTTTTCCCAGCTAGATTCTCCCATCCTGCGTACTGAAAATGTTTGGGGAAGGGGGTGAGATTGAAAATCCCAATAGCAGTTTCTTTCATTAACATATATGATCATAATAGCATTGTCATGTATATATTTCATAAAGCTGTACAAATGATGATAGTCTTACTCCTATTAATCTGTGTGCTAAAAGCACCTGCCAACCACTAATAACAATATATTCGTTATAGTGGAGGCTTTACCCCTGCAGGGTTTCTCGTTAAAGCACGTAAGGCTAAAACGTAACTAATCTCGCAAAGGTGTAGCTAATCACCTAAGCCTGGAGTACTCCATCTGAGGAATAACAACTTATCAACTAAATGCAACAGTTATTACAAAATAATACATGCAATTTAATTGTTACTGAAATAAACTGCTACCTGAACTCCAAGCTTAATCTTTTACTTTCTCCTTTCCTTTCCACTGACTTCCTCAGCTTATGCCACTATCTATACCTATTTACATGTAATCAAGTCCAAGCAATGTAAGTCATTCAAAGAATATTACAAATCATTAATCATAATACAAATAAATTACCCTTTTCTTATCTTCTAAATGTTGCCTTTCATAAAGAGATTCCAAATTAACTAATAATATAAAAATCTTCAATAAGACATATACAAAATTATACACATAACTGAATGGAATAAACCTTACTATTCAACCAAATCATAGACTAACTAAATTTAATTAAACCTCAGTCATTCAGCTTTTCTAAAATCTTCTCCTTTAATCTCGATATCAGCAAAACAACCAAACAAAGAATTAACACCATCTTCAACAAAATAAAACAGAAAATTCATTTGTTAAATAATATCATCAATTACTAATTCCATCAAGCCATTATAAACTTGCAACATGATAGAGCAAAGTAACATAACTTACTTTACCTATTTAAATTCATCTTATTTCAAATAAATTTCCAATTAATATTTCTTATTATAAGTAGGTTTTCCTTTAACTATTGTAACCCTTTTTCAAAACTAAAAGGTCACTTAAAATAATTCAGTTCAATTAATCCTTTTCAAGTTTAAGCAACTCAATTTATTAAATAACATTACAATCATTGATCACCCAAATGTTCTAAAACATTTATGTTAAGCAAATCTCTAATAAAACGAACAACAATCCAATTTCAGCTTTATCATAAATTAAATATGTTAACCTTAATAAAGCTAATTTCATTTTTTTCCACATCAAATCTTTTAATAAAGCAGTCACCTATATCGCATCTTAACTAGCAATCACTAGTGTGGTGATTTATTTCCTGTAACATAACAGTAAAAAGGAAAAGTCCTTGAAACTATATCTCATCTCATATTTGGGAACTTCAAACACACATATAAAAATCAGTTTCCAATTACACAATTTCAAGCATGTAACTACCATATTCTTTGAAAATCGTTTTAAACTTATCCATTAATCCCTAAACCAACATTTAGAAACTCTAACAACTTTAGAACATTGATTTAGCCTTTAGGAATCCTTAAATAGTAATCCAAATCAGTTTTAACCCCAAAATAGTAAGACTAACTCAGATTCCTAATATTCAGCTCATATCTAAAATACTCAGTTAACGGGCAGCCATCCCTACACTTTCAGAAAAACATATTGAAGCATTGATACAATCCTCTTACAATCCTAGATCCTTCACCTTTCATTATAGAATGTGATACCATTATTTTTATAATTACCAAGCCCACAGTTTCAGTGCACATAATCAGTGACAATAATGTGACAGTGACAGAACCCCAAAATTGGCATTTATACATTAAGGTTTAACCAGTCCAAATGTACTCAATTCCACTCAACATGAATCATTCATGTTTTCTTTGCCGTATGACCCTCTTAAATTCCAAAAACTCACTGTTATGCAGCAACAGGAGAATTAAAATTTAATTCCAATTTTAACCTCAGACTACAGTCAACATATAAGGCTAAAAGAAAATGACCCTATTCAACTCCTAAACCATCAGAGAAATCAAAAGCTCCAAAGATCCCCAAATTTATACGAATCACCACTAACACCAACAAGAACTCAATCCTACAACTTCAAAAATAAACTCTATTAGACCCTATCAAAAATCCAACAACAATCAAATATCACAAATTCATCTCCCCTTACAACCCGTAAACACATACCCAGAGAAGAACAAAAATTCTAATTCATACAAACTTCAATTCACTTCCTCCTTTATCATAAGTAGAATATCATCACAGGAAAACAAGAATCCACCAAGAACAAGAATCAGCGGAACAGAGGAGAAAGATCAAGAATCCGACGAGACAGGGGAAGAACAAGAAATCAGCTTTCAGAAATCAACATGCAAGACACTCTATAAAGCTTGAACTTTCTCTAAATCATGCTTAATTAAACTTTAGAACAAGGAATATTTGAAAATCAAAGGAAATAGGGTCGGATGAACAGTGCTCGATTTAGGGTTCTTGGAGCTACTAGGCCAAACTCGATTCCCCACTCCAAATCACAACCAAAATCATTGAAAGCACAGCCCAAGCATCATTCCTACGAATTTATAGACCTTAAGAACCCCTAGAACCGAATTAATCCTTTCTCTTAACTCGCACAAATCGGCCCAGAAAGGAGAGAAAAGTGAAGGGAAGAGACTTACCCAAAGCTTTCCTAAGGTTTGCGTGCGTTTTCGTCGCTTCTCGCTGCTGTTCTCGCCGTCGATTGCCGCTGTCCAGGCCGGAGGAAATCGGAGAACGGAGAGAGCAGAGAGGGTGTGGGAGAGTCTGAGAGAGTGAGAGAAGGAAGGGGGTGTGTGTGTGTGTATATCGGGTCTGAGGGAGTATTATATAAAGGATGAGGGGAAAATTAGAGTTCTGACCCCTAAAACTTTCTTCTTTTCGTTTTAATCCTTAGAATCAACTTTTTACTATTTTCAGTTTAGCCCCTTCCTGAAAATAATTTTCTAGAATAAATTCTTATATCATATTAGAGATTTTTCTTAGTCATAATTTCTTTAAGCCTTAAAATAAATTTTCTTGAAGTTCCCAGATTAAAATTTATCTTCTAATTATTTTTCTTTATTTTCTAAAGAAAATAATCCTTAAAATTATTAAAAATGTCTAAAACATCTTAATTTCATTTTTAATTCTTTTTAATATTTTAATAATATCTCCTAAATCTTAATTAATTCCTTATTTTCTCTTTTCTAAAATTTGGGGTGTTACATCTTGCATGTACGATTGGAGCTCAACACCCACGCCGGCAAAGCTCCGAAGTTCCGACGCTCTCTCTTTCTCTCACTCTCGCACTGGTTCCCGGAAGAAGAAATGAAAGACGATGGTGATGGTGATACGATGGAGGAGGAGATGAAGGAGTATATATTAATTTTAATTAAGTAATTTTACCATTTTGTCCTTCAGACTATTACTTAAGATATTTTCCAATTAGGGACAGATATGATCATTTTCATTTTCTCTTTTTCATTATGCCCTTATTTGCAAAATTAAATTACTATTTCCTTTTCAATTTAATCTGAATTAAGTCCCAAAATAATCCCTCTAGATATGCTTTAATTTCCAAATTCATTTGTAAGACTTTTTAAATAACAAACAATACCTCAAGGTTCTAAATATTCCCTTATTTAAATTAATCTTCTAACTATTTTTCCTCAATAAATAAAGAAATTAAGTCTTAGAAATTATTAAAAATACATATGACCTGTAACACCTAAATTTTTACTACTATATTATAGTATTTTAATTGATTTACAACCACTTTTTAATTCCGAAAGCCCAAAAATACGAAAAATTTAAAACTTTTTCTTTCAAACAGTGTTCCAACTTTATTGAAGTTGGAATGGGCTTTTCAGACAAATTGAATAAATTTAAATTTGTAACTAAAGTAGAGTGGTTATTAACCAATTAAAAATGACTAAGATCCTATTATAGTTTTTAAATCTATTACTTAGTGTATCAAGAACTTGTTTTACGTATTCTACTTATACTTCTATTATCTTAAGGTTGGGTTGGTATCTAACCATATCTATCCGGCCTATTATCAGAATATTGGGGTCATCGCGGTCGATAACCCGTTACTTGCTTATGTTGTTGCTATGGTTTAGGGATACATAGATACAGAGAGTTATATACTCTACAAGCTTCCAGCTTGTGCTTCCCTATTCTATATATAATATATATACAAGCACTAACAAGATAGATATTCAAAGATGGTACAAAATGTAGCAGGCATTCCTGCTTCTTCACAACTACCTTATCCCAAGAAACGATCGCCTCTTGCTTAACTGAAAAGCAAAGGTTCAACGCAGTTTATTTCATACATACTTATTATCATATACACTCAAATACACATATTCATATATAATTCAATTCTGTGCAATTAATGAAAGCATATATCCATCCATATTATTATAGCCCTCACGGCTACTCAATAACCCTCACGGTTATAGGAATTTATTTGTAGCCCTCACAGCTACTCAATAACCCTCACGGTTATAGGAACTTAATTGTAGCCCTCACAGCTACTCAATAACCCTCACGGTTATAGGAACTTAATTGTAGCCCTCACAGCTACTCAATAACCCTCACGGTTATAGGAATTTATTGGCAAAGGGGGAGCGACCCACCTAGGCCTTGGAGTACTCCATAAATCTCATCAATATCATATCATCAATATCATAACAGGAATAATGCTCATTTATTGCAACAGATTTGTTTCCAAAACAATATATATATATACACACAATATTTATGTTATGAAATAAACCGCACCTGACTTCAGAAGTTATTCACAAGCCGGTTCCTTTCCTGCCCGACGACCCCGAGGTCCCAACACCACTATTTTGTCCTAAAATTATTCATAATACATAAATAATATAAATATCCGTGCTTATTCATGAAACTTCAGCGCCTCTCTCGGTCCTAATATGCTTGTGACTACCCCACTATTTATATCTATGAATCATTATAATTTACTATAACTATCTTGACTATTCAATATTAAAAAGATCACTTGTAATTACTTTACTCCAATTAGTATTTCTTATTCTCAATGTTTGACTAATAATTTAGTCAATTCTTTCGAACAATTTAAGAAATCCAAAACAACTCTATAATTAGCTTTCGAACTTGCACTATTATAATCTTAAACTAGTCAACAAAAATACAATATATATATATCAACCCTTATTATATCCATTACAAACATACTAAGTACAAAAATTGCAGCCCCCATAACAAGATTTATATCAGTATTGATTTTCAATAAACATCCAGTGTCCATCTAACACAACATTACATCATCCCACTGATCCTTTGAAATATTTTAAATCTCTCTTGTATCCTTAAAACATAGGTTCACAAACTATAAATTTCAAATCAGCAACTTGACGTGTTTGTAATATCCAATTTAAATAAACACCTCTTAAGCTATAACCAATTATAAATTTTAAAATTTCAAGTTTCAAAAACTATTTTAAATCATCTATTTCCAAAATTTAGCACTAAGAAACAAACCAGATAAATCAGCAATGTTCCAATAGGATTTTATCCTCAAAATGCTAAATTCCAACAAGAAATCAGATACTACCTATCTTACATACCTTTTAAAATTTCATACATCTCATATTCTCCTTACACATTGATATTTATAATACTATTATACTATTCCCATGGAAAAATCAAATGAAACCCCACATACCCAACTTCATATATGTAATATTTAAAAGTTATATTCATTCTTCAAGCCTTCATAAAGCCCTCAACCAATCAAACAGTGACATATATCAGCAAAAGACAAGTAGCCTTCATTTCGGACCACTATCATACATAGACACATGCACTTTTATCTCTCTTTTCTAATACTAACAGAACCTATAGTGTCATGATCACGACAAAGCATCAATTATATTCTTATAACCTTTGTTTTTCATCAACCAACACCAAGAGCATTTCAGCGCATACTCAACAACACCGTTACACATCCAGGTTTAATATGAATTTCCAGGTTTTAAAGCACACATTAAACATTCTAAAGTTTACTTAAATCAGTTAAAAATGACTCATTTAGCACTTAGGAACCTCAAACAAATGTCAAAATTAGATTTCTAAGCTTCATAGTTTGATTTTCGAAATTTAAACTACTTCCTTCAAATCCATTTAGAGTTTGTAATTATGAACTATATCTCAAGCATTGATTAACTAATTATTCTACTTTCACCTCCCACTGCCGACACATTCAGTTCTTGATTAATTATCATAATACCTCTTGGAAATTAACCTCACATGAGCATTTAAATCACCTTTAACAAATCTCAAATCATATACCTTCTTCCAGAAAATCCAGCAACCATAATGAAGTTTAAACCTACATTTTAAAATCTCTATGCTTAGTGGAGACCCCATTTATAAAATAATCTCTTTTCTCTTTAATTCAACACCCAAAATTCATTTGGGCTCATCCCTCAATATTTCATCTTGCTGAACCAAATTCAAGAAGCAATTATACCACATAGTATCTAATTATAGATCCATATCTACACACCACACTTCTTTGGAAACTTAAAATAAACTAATGATTTCAATAATTACGCAGCTCCTGACCATGGAACTCAAAGCTTAAATTCAAACCATTGATGCCAAATACTTACAGAATCATTTCTATTTCAGTTTCATATAAACCATAAGCTTTGTTTACAACTAAATGAATCTCCTGTTTCGGTTAGCTAAAGAATTCTTTGAAGAATCACAAGAACTCCATATATCCAATCTATACTGCCTTTTCATTCTTTAATTATCCTTAAAATCTCTCCCAACTAGCAAATCAAACCATACCGAGAAAGAGAAATCAGAAACTCCTAAACTCCCCACAGTTTCACGAAATGCAATATACACAACCCATTTTGATTATATATTCACCTTATCATTAATAGAACAAAATCAAACGGACAGCACCAAACAGAGCAGAAAATCGAACAGAGGGAGAGTAAACAAAATTGATAACAATTTCAAAACCCCAAAAATTAACATGCAATCAAATATATAAGTTCTTTTACATCTTCCTCGTGGCCCAATCAGCACCAAGAGGCCGAACAGAACAAGAAATCGAACTGAACAGGGAGAAGAACAAAGAAAGAGAACAAGAATTTCAACATGCAAGATCAATACACTCTTCCTTCCTAATCTTAAATACGGTACTTCAGAAATTTTGGCCCCTAGAACCCGTCAGTTTCGAATGAAAACAGGGGAGGAAGAAAGAAAAATCCAAGAATCCCAAAAATTACACAAATCAACATGCAACGCAATCTATTAACTCAATATTACTTCTAACCAAGCTTAATTAAATTTTAGTTCAGTTCTCACCCCCAAAGTCCTCATGAACGGCGACGGATGAACAGTAACAACCAAGAATCAGAATTCAAATTCAACCAAGAACACCATACAAGCTCAAATTTCTTTAGGGGAAATCAATGAATAAACACTAGCTTTTAAGTTAATCACTCAAAAATCCCAAAAATCTCCCAAATCCAATTCGAATCCTCTCTCCAAACGGCAACAAACGAAGAAACAAAGGGTAGGGGTAGGAAGAGGAGGCTCACCAGAACTCGAATCCGCCCTTGCATGTGTCATTGGAGCCTCCGATCGTCGGAATCCCGCCGTCGAGATCGATGGCCACGCTGGAATCAGAGAGAAAACGAGAGAGAGCCCGAGAGAGATGAGAGAAAGTGAAGAAGGAAGAGAGAGAGAAGGAAGACGGAATGGAGAAGGAAGGAGGAAGTATTATCTAAGAGATTAGGGGAAAATTCAAGTTCTGACTCCTAAATCTTTCGTCTTTTCGATTTAATCCCTAAAATCCACTTTTTGCTATTTTCGGTTTAGTCCCTTCTTGAAAATAATTTCTAGAATTAAATCCTTGTATCTAATTAGATATTTTCTTCCACCATAATTTACTTTAAGTCTCAAAATAATTTACCTAATAAATTTATTTATAAGACTTTTTAATTTCTAAATGACACCCCAAAACCTTCAATAAATCCCTATTATCTCTAATCCAAATTTTGGGGTGTTACATGACCTCATAAATTTATTTATAAGGCTTTTTAATTCCTAAATGACTTCCCAATACTTTAAATAATTCCTTATTTCCTATTTTCTAAAATTTGGGGTGTTACATCGTTTTACAAAAATGAATGTTAATAAAATAAATATAAAACTCAGTTGACTTTTTTTTTGGGGAGAAATTAAGGAAGTTAAATGAGCCACTTAATCATAACAATTTTGTGTATTATTAGAGTATATGTTAGCTTATAAGTCAAATAAACAAGTTTAGAGAAAAATTCAGTTAAATCAATTTATAAGTAACTTATTTAGCTTTCTTAAGATTTTCCAAGAAAAGCAATTAGGTCCTATGTTTAGGAATGGATATAAAATAACAATAGATAAAATGATGAATAAAGCCCACGGTGCTACGGCATTCATTAAATGCAATTTGGAATTACCTAATCAAAACGAGACTGCATTTCCTACCAGCGTTCACTGCTTCCTCTGATCTTAAATATAGGATCTGGTTGACTCTTTTGTGATATTAAGGAAGTTAAATGAGCCACTTAATCATAACATATTTTATGTATTAATAGATTATATATTAGCTTATAACATAAATAAACGAGTTTGGGGAAAAACTTAGCTAACTCAATTTATAAGTAACTTATTTAGCTCTCTTATGATTTTCTAAAAAAGTCATTTAGATCCTATATCTAAGAATTGAGGGAGTAATATATTTATTTATTTATTTGTTGGACATTTATTCTATTTTTAATTAAAATATTCTTTATTTATATTGCTTGAATTCCATTTCTTTCAGAATTTTTCTTAAGAAATCAATGGCTAAAGTTTACATTCATTGAATTCTAAAAAATATATATATAGTGCTTTAACTTTACATAGGTTTTTATTTTTGAACCTTTACTTTAAAAAGTGCCTTCTTAGTCTACTTACCATAATATTTTTAACAGAAAAATGCTCATTGATATTTAAAAAATTAAAGGAGAAATCATTTTTCAATATTGACATATAAAGCTTATAATTTTCAAATTATAATTATTCTTACAACGAACCATCATTTAGGGCTTACGATAATAGTGTTACTTAAAGGAAGGAAAATATATTTAGAAGTTTATGGATCAAAATAAAACTTTAAGGAAAAAAGGACCAAATGTGTGTTTTTGTCAAAATTAATTTTGTTTTTAAAATGAGTTCTATGAAATTTTTAAATGTTCATTTATCCTTTAAAAATAATTAGATTAGGAAAATATATATTTCTAATTATTTATAGGCTACTTTGAGTAACTTATGAAAAAAAATATTCATAATGTCTTGCTATCTAATCATGGAGCAATCGAACTCCGTTCTTGTTTTCGATTACATGTTCATCAGTGTAATTTTTAATAAATTTTCCATAATATGTATTGACATATTCATTATGTGTATTTGTTTTAAAATATCGTTCAAATATATTTAACGGGGAATGTTTGAGGGGGCAATAACTGCCCTCCAAAAAGAGATAGAAAAGGAGTAATCAAACTATACATATAAAATTATTGTATTGCCAATTTACACCAAAAAAGTAGGTCACCTTAACATGTCTCTCACTCCCATACATGTCACATGTAGGGTGGTTGTATAGTTAATTTGCCTGAATCTGGCCTGTAATAGACTTTTTTTTAGGCCTGAGCCTGGCCTGGTTACAGATGAGGCCTAGCCTGAACCAGTTATGATAAACAATACTCCCTCCGGTCCTAATTATAAGACCATTTTAACTTTTTTTGGATAAATTAAGGATACAAAATTAATCACTTTAAATTATATATAGTTATATTTTTTCCTCAAAACTATTTTATTCTACTTATAAACTAACATATAATCTAATTACATGTGACATATATTATAATTTAGTAGTCTAATTTACTTCCTTAACTTCCACAAAACAAGTCAAAGTGATCTTATATTTAGGACCAGAGGGAGTAGTATAATACACAGTAAAATCACAGGAACACAAATCCGATACAAAGCAACAAGAGTCTAAAAGACAAAGCAAATACACAGCAAAAAGCTAAATGTCTGATACAACCAACAAGAGAAAGAGAAACACTGAGAGTCAGTGAAAAATGAGAAAATTAAACGTATATGAGAATGGATGCGTTGCTAAGAGTGGGTAAAAAAAACCTAGATACATATATGTATAATTTTTTTTTGTTTACACATACATGTGTAATGTTATTTCAAGCTAAGGGTACAAATATAATGTTACTAATATATTTTTTTAAAATATATAATTGAGTCCAGGCCGACCTGTTAGTCCTAATAGGCTTTTTTAAGAAACCTGGGCCTAGCCTATTAGTAAAATAGGCTTTAAAAAAAGCCTGGGACTGGGCCTGAACAGACCTGGAATAGGTCAAACCTAAGGTCCCTATTAAGGGTCTGACCTGTTTTCTAAAATTATGAGCAAGATCCAACAAAGACTTGTCACTTACAAAATAGATTTCATGCCATGAAGTTTTTGATGTTTTATTGCTACTTAATTTCAATGCGTGAAATAAAGTACTACATATACCTTATTTTTTAGAAGTTTGAGGGAATTTAATTGATGATATACTAGCTCGGCAAGTATAAAAATAAGCTACATCAAGCTAGACTTTAGTTAAATAAGTCAAACCTTGCAACAAAAATATAAAGCTTAAGTCTTGGCTTGAGCTTGTGCGAAGGCTTTTTTTGGAAACAAGTCTGGTCTTTTAAAAGTAACAATGTTTGAAACTTTTTCAAAAGTTGACTTAAAATATAGGCATTTAAATACGCTTAAAAGCCTATACCATCAATTCCAAATATTACCTCTTAAAAAGTCTTTGTGGTTATAAAATTAGATTTTATCTTTTTCCATGTAAAATGTGATTAATTATTTCAGTGAGATTATAATATTTCATTTAAGCAAAAATAAAACAAACTTGCAAGTTGCAATGATTGTTATGCTTAAACGTAGAGTTAAGTTCGATAATATTAAAAATCATTTATATAATTGATATATATTATGTTATATTATATTATAACTTTAAAAAGTAAAACTGATAGGCAAGGCATGCAGGCATTAAGGGTAATAGTCATGGCCTTATGAAAAAAAGGGCTTAACTTATTTATCTAAATATGCCTAACAATAGATTTAAGTATAAGCTTAATCTATTTAATGAACGGGAGCGGAACCTCTCCACTTATATTCCCTTCCACTTTCCTTTATTTAGTTGAAATACGTTTTATGCCGTTCTATATATATAAATTCTTCATCTTCTTCTTCTTCCTAATCTCTCTATATCTGAGGATTATTCCGGCCATGGTTTCAATCTTTATGTCTGAGGAAATCATCTTACCAGGCCCGCTCCTCCACTGTCGTCTGTCAGCGCTGCTACTTTCAAGGCTGTGGACCCTCCTCCTTCTAAGGTCAAGCTCGCTGCCGTATCTTTGGCCAATGACGAGACTCTCATAGATTTCCTCTCCCATCACTCTGTCAATGGCTAACATTAGCTCTATCATCCACTCTGCCGCCGTGCCGTCGCTACCTCCATGGTGAGTTTTGGTACTTGTATTTTGGGGATTTCTGACCAGGTGGCGTATAGGGAACGACATAAGGAGCAACGGCCAGAGCATAAGGGTTAGGTTAGCCGTGTGGTGACGAAGACGAACCGTAGGGGTTGGTGGAGTAGGTCGACACCGAGCCATATCGTTGGCCTGATGGGAATTTTTTTGGGTTTGGAATTTTTTTTAAAAAAAATTATAATGACAGATTTTAGGTTGGGAATTTTTTTTATATAGAATGGTAAAATTTTAATAAATTGTTGTGCTTCAAATAAATGGAAGAAAGTGGAAGGAAACCTAAGTGGAGAGACTGAACTAGTTATGTTATGCTAAAAGTAGACTAAGCTATAAAGCCCTTGATAATAGCATGTCCTAAATCCACACATTAAGCTTTGGATCTAAATATGAGAGCTAGTTAATTAGGGCAGGTTTTTGGTTCTACATATAAAATCATTTTTCTTTTTATCTCATATGGTTAAGATTTTTCTCGAAATTAATTTTTTTATTTATAAAATGATATATAATATAATGATATAAATAACTTTTTTTAGAAATAAAAAGTTTATTTAGCATCTTCAATCTTCCCAATTTATTCAATTGGACCTTATATTAAAGATATGTGATATTTCTCTCGGTTCCTAAATATAAGAATTACTTAACTTTTTTTGGGAGAAATTAAGGAAGCAAAACGAATCACTTAATTATAACCTATTTTATGTATTATTAGATTATATGTTAACTTCTAAGTCAAATAAACTAGTTCACAAAAAAATTAGGCAAATCAATTTATAAGTAATTTATTTAACTTTCTTAGTATTTTCTAAAAAAGTCAACTGTATCATATATTTAAGAATACAGGGAGTAATATATTTGTTAACTTTTTCAAAACTATTTAAATATTATTTTTCGTGTAGATGTAATAATTCATAAGAAATCACATTACAATATGCATTACTTATTTTAACTAAAATAAAAGTAAAATGAATTCAGACTGATCAAATTAAACCCACATCACGGTCTATAAATCATTCAACAACAAAGTGTAAGGAATGAGTTACAATTGCATCCAAACTATAAGGACCAAATGATTGATTTTTTCAAAAAAAAAAAAAAAATCTTCAAAACGAGCCATTTTGGACCGCAATGCATAATAAACAGCTCTTCTTTAATTATCGAAGACTATCTAATTGAATAAAAAGTGGGCCCATAAGGAAATAATTACTTGCTTAACATTTAAAAACCAATTTCTCCTCATTGAGCTGGGACTCCTCACTCTCTCTTAGTACCGTCAGCCTCAAGTAATCCGTTCCTTTTCTTTATATTTTTTCAATTTTACCCTCATTTAATAATAGGCGTTAAAATAATATTTTATACATTATAACCTTTCTCTCTCATCTTTCCTATTTCCAATATAGGGGTAAAATAGTCACATTAGCATTAATTAATCCTAAAATGGACTTATATTTTGGAACAAAAAAATTGTGGTAGTTAGACTTATAATAAGGAAGGGAGTAGTATATAAATACATACACGCACGTATATTTCAAATCTTCTCAATTCCCTCATTTTTTTTCCTTCGTTCATTATCACTGGCCGTAAGATTTCCCTGTTTCGTTCTCTGTTTTCAATATGGATTTCGATGAGTCTGAACTGGAAGTCGCCGAGATTTTGGTTCAACTTTTTCATTTGATTTATGACTCTGAGATTCGAAGAATGTTTCCCTTCTCTTGGGGATCCAAGAAACCTCGAACAGTTCCCAATAATTTCTCTCCGAACAGAAATATTGGCGGCAAAAGAAGAAGAAGAACATCTTCTAATAATTCTTCTGGTGGTAGAGGTTATCTTCTTCCTGATTTGAATCTTCCTCAGCAAAATAACGAAGAAGAAGAACAACAACAAGAACAAGAAGAAGACTGGCATGAGCGAACAAGTAGCAATTTTGCTCCAAGCAGAAAACGAAGATCTTGTCTATCTTCAGCGAGTGATGAATCGTCAAAGAGGAAGAAGGTTTCACAATCTTCTAACAATTCTTCCTGTAGAGATTATCTCCTCCCTGATTTGAATCTTCCTCCGCAAGAAAACGAAGAAGGAGAAGAAGAACAACAACACTGGCATGATGAATCGTCAAAAGAAGATCTTGGCGGCAAAAAAAGAAGATCTTGTCTCTCTTCTGTGAATGATGAATCGTCAAAGAAGAGGAAGAAGGTTTCACCATCTTCTAATAATTCTTCTGCTAGATATTATCTCCTCCCTGATTTGAATCTTCCTCCGGTAATCAATGATGGAGAAGAAGAAGAACAACAACAATGTCAATCTGTCGTAAGAAAGAGGCGCGTGAACCACGCTCCTTCTCAGCGCGTCGTCATCTGAGGAAGGATTAGCTGCTGTTCTAAGTTCTAACAATGGTCTTCTTGTATTCTTGTTCGACTCAAATTTGGTTCATCAGGTGAAACAATGATTAGGATGTGTGTCTTTAAATTAGGGTATTGTTTAGGGTTTAGGTTTGTGGTTGAATTTGGGGTTAACGGCTATATTCTGTTTCTTTAGGAAACTATGTACAGGAGGAGACATTAATTAACTGACTGATTTGATGAATTAGTTTGTATAGGCGGAGACATTAATTAACTGACCGATTTAATGAATTAGTTAATCAAGGGTTTAATCAATATGTGTAAAAACAATATTACTCACTCTATCCCTTGGTTCAATATGTGTAAAGATCAGTTTTGTAATCTGCTTTTTTGGAATAAAGACAGTTATTATGGGTATTTTTCTCTATTCTGGTGTACATGTTATGCACTTTTGTAACCCATGGTTCTCTCTTCTTGTTCTTGTTCTTTTTTGTCTTTATTTTTTATTTTTTGGGAATGTTACGATTACGAGTCTTCTGGGTTGAGATGGGAAACAAACTTTTGGTTTTTGCTTTTAAGGTGTTGATTTTTTTTTGGTCGAAAACAAAAATTCCATTGTTTCAATCAGATCAAATTCCAAGATTTCAAGGATTCTTCATGATATATATATATATATATATATATGTGTGTGTGTCTATATATATATATATATTCCCCTCCATGGTGCCACAGCACCGCATCTCTAGACTGATAATTTACAATTCAAAAAAGTTTTAAAATAATATCTATTTCATAGGGCTTGAAAAGGAATTGACAATTGAAAAAAATAAAAGACAGAAAGAAAACGAATTGACATATCTTTTTGCTTAAATTTTTTTAAAAAAATTAAAATTACTGGACTCATATAACGTAGAATAAATCTATCTTCTTTTGAATAATTTACGTTGAATTTTAGGATGAGTATGGGTCTGTATCCTTTTTGTTAAGTTTTGTCGTCTTTTTTTTTATTTTTTTTATTTCACGACCTCAATGTACAATCGTTAATAAAATAAATCTTATATAAAATAACAAGACATAAAATGATGAATAAAGCTCACAGTGCTACGGAATTGATTAAATGCATTTTGGAATTACCAAATCAAAATGTGGCTGCATTTCCTATAGACCTAGCGCATCCCATCATCAAAATGAGAGTTGTATGATACTCAATCACTTCTTAAATATAGGACACAATTGACTTTTTTTGGAGATACTAAAGAAGTTGAATGAGCTACTTAATCATATGGTGTTTTGTGTATTAATAGATTATATGTCAGCTTATAACGTAAATAAACTGGTTTGGTTAAAAATTTTAGGTAAATCAATTTATAAGTAACTTATTTAGTTTTCTCTTGATTTTCTAAAAAAGTCAATTAGGTCCTATATATTTAAGAATGGAAGGAGTAATGTATTTATTTGTTTGTTTGTTTGTTTGTTGAGCAGTTATTTTATTTTTATGAAAATATTCTTTATTTATATTGCTTAAACTCCATTTGTTTGAGAATTTTTCTCAAAAAATTAATGGCTAAAGTATACTGTCATTGAATTCTGAAAAATATCTAGTCCTTCAAATTTACATAGGTTTTTATTTTTGAACATTTACTTTAAAAAGTGCCTTCTTAGTCTACTTACTATAATATTTTTAACAAAAAATGCTCATTGATATTAAAATGAAACTTTATGTAAATTGAAGGACCAAATGTGTATTTTTCTCAAAATTAATTTTGTTTTATAAAAAAAAGTTATTATGAAATTTTTAAATGTTCATTTATCCTTTAAAAATAATCCGATGAGGAAAATATATATTTCTAATTATTTATAGGCTACTTTGAGTAACTTATGTAAATAAATATCCATAATCTCTTTTTCTCTAATCATACTGGAATTGAACACTCTATTCTTGTTTTCAATTAATTGTTCTTCACTGTAATTTTTAATAAATTTTCCATAATATATATTAACATATTCATTATGTGTATTTTTTTAAATCGTTTAAATATATATATATATATATATATATAACAGGGAATGTTTGAGGGGGTAATAGCTGCTCCCCAAAAAGAGACAAAGAAAGACTCATCAAACTATACATATAAAATTGGGACAATTGCATATAGGTCACCTTAAGATGACTCTCACTCCCATGCATGTCACATGCCGTGACAGCCATAATCCACTTAAATTGCCTTCATGTCATTTTAAATTCGTTAAATAAAAGCATGCATTAATAACGTAAAATTATGAGCAAGATCCAATAAAGACTTGTCACTTACAAAATACAGTAGATTTCATGCCATTAAAATATGAAGCTATTGATGTTTTATTACTACAAATTCAATGCATAAAAGAGTACTATATATCAAGTTTATCAAATCCAGACAGGTCACTAGACCGATTAAAGCAGTGGGTCAAGGGTCCGTGGGTCAGATCGTAATCAACTCGGGGAGCTAGACTAGTGAGGAATAAAAAAAAAATGAAAATATACAAAAATAATTTTGAAATTTCATCATATCATTCAAATGATAAATAATCATATACTTATGCAAATTTTTTAAATATTTAAAACATACTATTTTTTGATAAAATTTAAAACATACTCTCATTCATTTATTTTTTCAAAAATATGTTTTTGAAGTATCGGCCCAAGCCCATTAATATCTTCACCTCAACCCTAATTATAATCTCTTTTTACCTTCCTTACTTCTGCTGAAAAACACCACCACAAAAGTCTTTTTACCGATGGATTGTTTTAATCTTCATTGATGGTAAGTTTTCCCTATTTTCTGAAATGCTTTCTTCTCCACTCGGATGAAGATGGAGTACAATCTACTGTCACAGTGAGACCATCATCTACCAACATCATCGACTTGGAGTGATCTTCATAGATCTAGGCAACATACTCTCTCTTTTTTAGCCATTAATCCTCTCCTCCCTCTCTTGTTCATCAATCTTTTCTCTTTTCTTGAACTGGAAAACTTGTCTTTGCCGGGTTACTACCAGCCCTAGTTAGGGCGTGACCGGACTAGCAACTGAGTCGGCGGTTTAGGGTTTAAACAAGACCTAAACCAAATATATCAACATTGAAGAATCAAAAAGGAAAAAATCAGCTTACAAGAAAAAAGATAGTTAAACTTTGAAAGGGTGCGATGGTGTCGAAGAAGATGAGAGAAATTAAAATTGAAGACATGGAGCGTTGTACATTTTCGCAAAAATGAGAGCAAAAACTGATGAGTTTTATAAGATAAACAACATCTTTTAGTATAATAATAAGAGATGTCATTAAGTTATGATGTCTCTTGTTATTAATGAGAGGCGTCGTTTCTATCATTTTTAACGAGAGACGTCATAACTTACGCTTTCTCAGAAACCATGTCCCTCATTTTTAACAAAACATCATAGTTAACGATGTCTCTGTTTATTATATTAAGGGACGTCGCTTCTTCCTCCGTATGCCAATTATTTACAAAAGTGACCCTGTATTTTTTTTCAATGTCAACTTTGTAATTAAGTGACATTAATTGCCGACGCTTTTTTTTGAGCAAAAATTGCTGACGTTAAAAAGGTTTTTTTTAGTAGTGGATGAATGTGCTGCCTTCCCCAAAAATTCACGATAGCCCTTTTAAGGTTAGATGATTTCCAAATCTTCCCCACCCCCCCCCCCATTTTTTTTATTCTTAATTTAATTATTTCTATCAATATATCTCTCTAAATGTTCTGAACACGGCGTTTAGAGGAATACATTCTGTTAACAAGTGCTGTGCAATAATGCCTATTCCTGTGGATGCCGTTAGTTTTTTTCTTTTTAAATCTGTTAATCCCCGTAAATCACCAAAATTAATGCTAATATTTTACAAAATATATATCCATTCCAGCCGTTACTTTTTTAAATCAAATAACGTTATTAATCAACATTTATTCCCTCTCCAGCGGTTACGTTATTAATCCCATAATTAGGTAAAAAAAACACATAAGCTCTTCTGATTCTGGCGTATTAAAATGAAATAAACAATTAAGAAAATGAAGAACTAATAATTAATACTGAAGAATTGCTAATAAAGAGTAATAATATGATAAAGGCATATTAATATGCTACAACCTGCTATTTTTTTTATTGCTGCTTCCACTCCCCTATTAAGGTTCGTTCAGCCTCTTCCAATTCCTTCTACAAGAAAATGCTTCAACTTCCCATTCCAATGCTTTCATAATCTTGCTTTAAAATTCCTTTAGTGCTTCTATATATATATATATGTGTGTGTGTGTGCGCAAAAGCTAATCACACACTCACCATATCTTTCTTCTTTTCTTTTTGATTATTGACTTCAATCCAACAAGTCTAATGTTCGTTATGATATAATTGCCAATGTCAATGATGACAAAGATACTTGAGTGATTGTTGCTCTTGTACTAAGAAAGTGGGTTATTCAGAGAAAAACCCCGCATCCGATATGGAAGATATGCATGATTCTGGTTGATAAAAATGTATGTAAGTGTTTTAGAGCATAATGGTATAGTTGTGTTTTTTTTTAAAAGTCAATTCTTGGGCAAAATAACATCTATTTCACCCATTAGATGCAGCTTACTGATTATAGTTTTATTTTCCCTTTTCAGTGTTCTAAGATTGAGGCATCTATGATCCAAAAGAATTTGATTGATCGCTATATGTCTTTCCCGGTTGAAGGCAAAGTTTGCCATTTTGCAAACATCGAGTTCTTGTCGAATACAAAATATTATAAAGTCACTTCTAATCCATGGAAGTTACTGTTTCATTCTTCTACACCTTTTGTGTAGAGTCCAATGTAGAATTTTCTAAGAATGTCTTCAACTTTGTATCCATAAAAGAAATTGCTGATTACACTGCTAAGAGGGGTAAGGATTTGACTGGCCTTTGAATTATCTATTTTCTCTCATTTGGGAAGATTTCATTTGGATTGCTATATTAGGATATAAATTGTAATAACAGTTTTAAAATTTCAAATTATATGCAGATATTATTGGATTCTTATATGCTTTTGGGAATCTTCTTGACTAAAGGAGGGAATTAGATCTTGTGAATAGACTAAATCTGACTATTACAGACAGATAATCGTTACTCATCTTACTCTATTATTGTATGAAAATTGTTTTGCTTCACATCTTATCTAATATCCAATCATGCCATTTATTTTTTGTGTAGGGGTGAAAATCTTGCAAACATTGTTTTCCTTGGTGATTGTGCACCTTTAACATTTGCGAGCAAGAAAAGCAATCTAAAACCCCCTATTGTTTTGCTTCTGCAGTTCATGAGGATCAATTATACATCTAAGCATTTTGACCTCATATTTTAACTACTCAAATATTAAATATTAAATTGACTGATTTTGTGGTAGCAAGCCTTCCCCAAGCAGGCCATAGCAATTAAGCATAACAATATTAAAAAATCTAATTTCGTTTGAAAAATTATAAATTTAACAAAAATAAACCACAAGCTAAGATTTGGCAATTCAATAGATCTACTCTAGACCTTTAAATGATTTAAAATAAAATTAAATAAAAATCTCGTCTATTGACCATTAATATTCTATAATACAAGAAGCTTCTAAAATGACATTAAAAGAATTATTATCTGATACACAAATTGTTTTTTCTTAACTTCTAAAATTAAAAAACATAAAGTAGATATAATTTACTTATTTTTAAAAACGAAAACAAATATCAATATATAATATCACATATAATATTTGATATTATCATCTGATCTATTAAAATATATCATGATAAAATTAATAACCACATCTTCATTTGAAACTAAAAGAAGTATCACCATTTGTATCACACAATCATCTGATTAAAATGATAAACAATGATTTCAACCAAAAATTTCTAATATTATATGATCTATTTTAATTTAACACAGATTATTTCAAAAACAATTTTTTATAAAAAGGGATATTACGATCGATAATAATAAAAAACAAATGCAAATCTCTCCCTACACTTTAATTAGCAAACTAATCCACTAAATCAGGCAGCTTTCAAAACATTATTCCACAAAATAATCTATATTATCAATTGATCTATTTAGTTTTGTCATAATAAAATTTATAACCACATCTTTATTTTAAACGTCCCAATATTTAATACATTACAGAAATAACTTCATGCTCTTCGCTAAAATATATAAATTAAATGTTTCAATATAATCACAAAGAATGAAATTCTTATACCTAAGTTAAGAAACATAACATATACAAAATAACATATACAAAATAAATTCCCTACTATATATTAGACGTTCATGAAAAAAAATAACAGCAATGCCTTATCATATCCTAAAATAACACAATATTACTTTAAAATCTAATTTTTCAAAGCAAAAAATGGAATACAACGCCAACAATTCAAAAACACAAATCTCTTCCTGCTATTTTGGCAAACTATTAGATATACTAACAACTTTAAAAGAATAATTATTTTTTCCTTCTTAAAAAATATTTGGCAATGCAACGTCAATATCACTTATAATAATTGATAATATAATTAATCCTATCTTGATCTAAGAATTTATTCTTTCAAAATCGAATTAGTTATTTAAATTTAAATAATTCAAAATTGTCATCGTCCAAAAAAACATCAATACCTGTTCGTCACCGGCCGCAAGTGCACGGTTCGCGCCAAGTAATAAAGTGATAAGTAGAGTATCGTTCCCACGAGGATTTGGTCCAAAACCCGGTCAAACAATGATTGTCACACTCTCGTCCAATTTGAGTGACACAAATGTTGAGATTGGATATTAACTAAGAAAATAAACCTATGCTAAATGAAAATAAAACTATAAACAAGTGATTCTCCAACTTCAAGGATAAAATGGGTCCTAAGATTATCTATCCCCCTTGTACTTCTTAAAACTCAATTAACCTCCCCTCAAAGAAGCTCTCAACGAAACCAAGTGCTAATCTAGGGTTCATAGAGTACTTGTAAACGCTCTCTCAAGTCAAGAACAAGTGTTTAGTCTTATTAATTGCACAATCTCTTGCTACAATTTAATAAAACCCAATTATCAAGCTCCAAACCTAATGTGACTATGCAAGGTTAGCAAGTATATCTCTATCTTACCAACAAAACCATCCATCCATGCAAACTTCAGGTTCTTGCACTATTTTACCCAAGTTCTACACTCAATCTAGCCCTCTCAAGCATCAATCAAGTGAACCCAACATCTAAATGGTGATCAAGCACTTAGAAGTATTAGGAGAAGAGTAAAATAAGCACATAGATATCATTAATCAGAACATAAGAGGAGGAATCAATAATCAATACATACAAGGGTTCAAAATAATCCTAGAATCAAAGTATTTAGCTACTCATGTTCTACAACTCCATGGGAGCATATATATACAACATTACACAACAAAACAAGAGAAGAGAATGAAGATGGAGAAGATAAACCAAGAGAGGAAGCCCAAATCTCTTCGAAGCTCCAAGCCCAAGCTAAATCCCCATCAAGTGTTAGAATCTTAAGTTTTGATGAAGACTAACCCATAGATAACATAAGTAAAAATAAGTGTAAGTTACCTTTGAATTAAACAAGTAAAATCTAATAAGTAACAGTTCACTATCGCTAGAGCTAAAGCCTATCGCTAATAGACAAAGAGCCATAGCAAATGAAGACTTAGAAATAACAAAGTTAGCATCTATCGCTAAGTCATTCACTATCGCTAAGAAATATTCTATCGCTAGAAGTTCATTGATAATATGAATAAATGAAACCAACAGAAAAATGAACTAAGTCTCTGAACTAATGAAATCAGCTAGCGATAACAGGATAAGCTATCGATAACAAAGTACTTCAAATAATAGACATTCAGATAGCTAGTACCTGAGAGCAAATGAGTTAACTAGCGATAACATAGTTGCTAGCGATAACAAATTTAGCTATTGATAACAGGATACCTGAATTAACTTAGAATATTCAGCTAGCCAGTATCCTTTAGCTAATGAGCAAACAAGTAACTAGGGATAATAGAATTAGCTATCGATAGAGAATGCTTTGAAAATTCCTTAGCTGATATATTGTCTCTATCTCTTTGAGCTAATGAAATGTTCTATCGATAACATCCACTGCATAAATATTTGTTTCAGCTAACAGCTTAAGTGCAGGACTCACACTGTCAAGATAGCGATAGCAAAGCATGCTAGTACTACTGAAAAAGCTGTCATGCAAGTACAGTGGCAGGTAGCAGCAGGATAACGTTACTCACAGTCTTTGTCTCTCTTATCTTATCCTCTGCAAGAACAGTTGAAGCATGAAAAGAAAGAAAGGTGTTAACGGCTAGTTCTCCAAGTCTCCAACGAATAGAAAAGTATACTACCATATATAAAGACTTGAAGACATCAGAAAAAGAAAAAGCGCACACACGACGCATTTTCATGACAAGATGATACGAGATGAAAAACAAGAGGCTATGCACAGAGATTGGTTATATATCAGTGAGCCCAGAAATGATAAATCAAGTAAATTAGAAGATTAGAGCTAGCCCACACATTGTCAGATTGATAAGCTCTAGAATTGTAGTTTCATCATATATTCCTCTGTACTTAAGTGTTTATCATAATCAGTTCATTGAGTGAACATACGTATTGAAATCCTCTACTGTTTGAGGTTGTTCTAAAGCTTGGTGCTTTAAGAACAGGGTTGTAACCTTACAGGTTGTAAGGGGGAGTGTTTAGAGAGAATTCTAAAGCTCTGTGAAAGGTTGGCAGGTGATCCCGTATTGTAAAACCTGTGGTAAATGCTTCATAAGTGCCCGGCTAAACTTGTGGGTTGTAAAGGCTTCTCTTGTACCCGGATTAAACAAGAGGGTAGTGAAAATCTCAGGAGGAGCCTAAGGACTGGATGTAGGTCAGGGTAGACCGAACCAGGATAAACACTGTTTGTAGTATTTCTTCCCTTAACTCTCTTAGTTTCTAGCATATCAACATTATACATTTCTTAGTGCATTTAACATTTTTGAAAAGATTGCCTTCATTGTGATTTTGTAAAAGAGAAGATCGCAAAGAGTTTAAGCTTTTATCCTATCACCCAATTCACCCCCCTCTTGGGTGACAGCCAGTACTAACAATTGGTATCAGAGCTAGGTCACTTGTCTAAAGGATCCAACGATCTCAAGTGAAAAGATCATGGCTGATTTTGGGTGTAATATGTTTTCTGAAGGTTTTGATCATACCATTCCACCTTTTCTTGAAAATATTGATTTTTGGTTTTGGAAAGCTAGGATGAAGAGTTTTGTAAAATCATTTGACTATTATATGTGGAATGTTTTCATAAATGATTTTGATTTCAAACCTAGAAAGGATTGGACTGAAAAAGACAAGAAAATGTTTTCCTTGAACATTAGAGCAATGCAAATTCTGCATAAAGGCTTAACTGAAAATGATTTTCAGAAAATCAAACTTTGCTCTAGTGCTAAAGCTATTTGGGACACTCTTGAGTCCTTATATGCCACTAATCATTTTGTTGAGATTGAAAGTGTTAGCAGCTCTGAGATTCAGAGTGCCATATCCTTGGTAGATGAACAGATGAAAGCTGAGATTGAAGAAGGAGAAATCACAAAACACTTCCATTATCATACCAACAGAAAAGGACAAGAGGAAGATAAATCCCAAAAAGAGCTCAACCTGAACGAGTCTGATCAATTATTCTCTGGAGCTCAAGATGCAGCTATGGTATACAGTTCCAATTCTTGTATTTATAAAGAAAACAATTTTGATCTGCATAAAACTGATTTACTACCTATCACAAATCATATTTCAAGGATTGAAAATGTTTTAAATCATGATGGAAAATGTTTTGGGAAGAAAGAACATTTGAATGAAAACAATTTGTGTTTGTACTTCTCCGACCATCACAATAATTGCATAAAATCGCATGTTGCACATCATCCTGTTATTTGCTATTATTGTGGTAAATCTGGTCATATTTCTCACACTTGTAATATTAGAAGAAATTCAGATGTGAGAAATAAATTTATTTGGGTTCCAAAAGGACATGTAAGGTCCCAAGCTAACAATGAAGGACCCAAATATAAATGGGTACCAAAATGTCCATCTAGTGCTTTATCTGTGCAGATCAATTCTAGAAGAAATGGATATCATGGTACAAAGACAATAGAAAAGAATCCGAGAGTTTCTCATGCATCAATAAAGGGATCCACAGAATCAACATATAGAAGGAGAACTCTAGGAAAAGCCACTGCTGCAACCTATTGGTCAGATCATAAAAAGCAGTGGACTGTAACAAGAAGAGCAAGTTCTACCTCAAGAATGAGCTACCACAAAGTGCCATTCAATTATCTTGAGGAGAACAAGAGAAATAGAATTCCCCATACATCAAGAAGAAGATTCTTGAATTTTATTTCTTGAGAGAGATTTCTGCAACCCAAGCACAAATATGTCAAAATCGTTTTGGTGAGCAAAGGCAATCCTCCAAGTACCTAAGGTAGAGGTATACAAGGGTAAGATCTCCTACACTATTATCAGTATCATTTATTGAGATTTTACACTTTGCAACCTTAGAAATGAACATTGAATTCTGTCTTTAAAGACAATTACAAAATGCTTACAATGTTCATAAGATAGACTTATACACATGCATATTGATTCAAAAAAGAATATATTCATATATATCCTTATGCATGAAGACATGATTTAATTCACTATGTTCAATTATCTTAAATTGATTATATCCTGTAAAGCATGTGAGTTATACTATTAAGTCCTTCACATTAACTATGAGCAGATCCAAGTGAAATTGGATTCTGAAGGAAGAAAAAGAACTGCTCAATTTAGGATAGGAAGTTCCAAGACTTTATCTTCATGGAAATTTACTCAAGTCTTGATGAACTGAACGTTGTGCTTGAATTTTGGTGTTAAATCTCCAAAAAGAAGAAAATCGGCATTATTCCACCAAATCAAGCAAGTGATTGCATGACTAAGTGCAGTAATGGTGATATCATACTTATCCTATCTTGTACTTGAATGAAAATATTTTTGTTTGGATAACGAATGATTGTTCCTTCTCATTAGCAATCAACTCTTCACTATCTTGGAATATCTGTCAGATTGCTATATGACTGAAAACTCAGAATTGTGCATAATTTATCTGTTGTGGGATCTTTGCAATGCACAATCCAAATTTGTTTAGATTTCAACTCATCATGTTTATAAATTTGCATTCATAGATTTTGAAAAATATGATTCACTCCAGTTGGATTTAAATAGATTTTGAAAACTGGAAGATAAAGTTGAAACTGCTACAATTCATCCTCATAAGATGTCTTTCAAAATGCATGAATTATCAAATGTCAGAACTTGTCAAATTGTGCTTATCAGTATCACATATCTATGCAATCAATTGGATTTATTCAGTCTGTTTATGCTATGCCCCTCAAATCTTAAATGAGCATTTCTATCCCTCATCCTTTACAGTTGATAAATATCATTTTGGGAAGAATTGCCACTTGCTATAAATTGATTTTATTTGCATAAAATTCATATATTAGTATCTTAATATATTTTTGTCACCACTCTGCACGATTAATAACAATCTTGCACAATAGAATTTGTTCAAATGTTAAATCTTAAGTTTTGCAGCTCTGACCTATCGATAGTGAGTTCCACTATCGCTAGCTATATGCAGAACAAAAGCCTGAGTCAAGATTGCCATCGCTAGCTAAATGCATTATCGATAGCAAAGTCAGTTATCGATAGATGAAACTTGGAAGGAGTAAGTGATAAGTCTAAGTCACTTGCTCAGCGTGGGATTATGCCTGCTAGCGATAACTGATCATATTAGCAATAGCACGTCACTTAACAGGTCAGAATGCGAAACGTTAGCTGATGTACTCCACAAATGGTAAAACCCTAAACCCTAAAACTTATAAAGGTGAATCACTTGCATTTGCACTCATTCATTAAACATCTTTTTCTCTTCTACTCAAAATCTTCTTTGAGCATTCTAGCCTACTCTTCTTCAAAACCCTAAACCCTAGAAATGGCCAGAACCAAATTTCAAAATGTGAGTGATATTGAGACTACCTCTAGCGCTAAACCCTCATCCCAGTCCGCTAGCAAGAGGTCCAGACCCCAGAAAAGTGTATCATTCTCAAAAGAGGTGGATAAATCAAGTCAGAAGCTTCAAAAGCGAACTACCACAGATCTGCCTTACGCATCAGAACCACTTGCAGCTCCCAGCGCCTTCTATGCAGAAAAGGGAACCCTAGATAGGGTAGCAGTTTGGGTAGATTTGAAGTATTTCAAGGAACAGGGCTTTGACTTAGACACTTGGTTGCTTTCATACAAAAACTGATTGAGTATTAAGAACGACTACAATGAAGAAGTTCTTCGTTCCTTCTACTCAAGACTGAAAGCAATCCCAGTATACAAGAAAGGGCTTCTGAGGGAAGTATCTTTTGAAGTCACCATCAGAGGGAGAGATCTTGTTTTTGGATGGTGATTTAACCTTTGCCTAATGCGCCTTGGGGTTAAAATCACAGTAATTACCAAGGATTGTGTAAAGTGGCACAATCCCGGATCGTTTCACTTGAGGAGTCCTTCTAAACAACCTAAGCTAACTAAATGCAATTAAAACAATAAAAAGGTATGGGGGTTTTGGTTTGGAGATTCATTTACTAAAGCTATTAACAAAAGCAGTTACTTGTTTTTGATGTTTTAGATTAATAAGTGAAAAGTGAGAAGAGTTTGGATTAGGGGTGATTTTATAAAATGGGCTCTGGTAGTGCTTCGGTGACTCAAATGCTTCTTTCAAAATGATAAGTGGGAGTTTAATTTACCAAGTCTAATTGAAAGATCCCCAAGCAACCACTAGGGGTCCACTAGCCCTAATTAATGACTAATCTAGCAACCACTTTCATAGCCATTACTTAGGGTTAGTGTTAAGATCCACTTGGTTTGTGAAATGCCTTGAAACAAATGCAATTTAACTCTCATGAAGTGCAATCACATCATCATGCATGGAAGAAATTGACTATAACCACTAGCAACCACTAAAATGGCTAAAACCAAGAATACAACCACAAGTAGATAGGAAATTGTATCTCAATCACATTCAATTCAAAGCATACACAATATAGTTCACAAACATAGATAGCAACCACATATCCCAAGTCTTAAATCCAAATACAAGACCAATACAAAAGAGTATAAGCCAAATACAAAGGAAATAAGAAATTGTAAACTAGAAACTCCCCTATGTTGGTCCATGAAGCTAGAGCCACCTTCACACCACCAAAGCACCAAGAACTTAGCCTCTCATATCTTCAAATTCGAGCCAAGGATGGCCCATGACCACAGCCTCCATGGATGAGGAAGGTAGAAGGAGAAAAATGGTGGAAACGGAAGGTGAAGCAAGGAAGAACAAGAAAACCAGCAAGAATGGAGGTGAGAATGAGTGGGAAGATGAGGATTGGGAGTGAGGAATGGAGGAAATGAGATAAACCCTAGGAGAGGGGCTGTTTTTCGGGCAGAGAAGGCTTGGATCTGTATTTTCGGGTGTTGGAACTATTTATAACCCTCCAAAGAAACCTAAAATCGCGCCAGACTTCTGCAGATTCTGGGACTTCGCCGTCAGTTCGCCGCGGCGAGAGCCACGGCGAGCAACAAGAGCTTCTGTCTGAATTTGGGTCCGCTCGCCGTGAGCTCGCCGCGGCGAAAGCCACGGCGAGCTGGCATCTATTCTGGAGCTTTTGCTGGGGAGTTCGCCGTGAGTTCGCCGCGGCGAAACCCACGGCGAGCTCACGTTGCTTCTGCCTCCCTGGTCTTTCTCGCCGCCAGTTCGCCGCGGCTAACGCCGCTGCGAGGGAACATTGATTTTGTTTCTCTCTTCACTTCCTTCTTCTGCTCCGTCCCGAATTCTTCGCTGCAATTTGGCTCCTTAATTTGGGCATGCTTCTTCTATGATCTACAAGTAAAATCAAGCCAGAGGTAGCATCAAATGTTCTTGAAAATAGGTTAACAATAATTTATGCTAATTATGCCCAAATTGCCCTTGACTAGAATAAATTCCAACAAAGTGTGCAAAAGTCAGAAATTACCCTAATTAGGTGCAATTACCCCAAGAACATGCAATAATCTACTGATTTTATCAATGAAAAGTGTATAAAAGTATGGTGCAATCAGATGGTCTACTATCAACAAAGTATTAGGGATTTATGGGGCAGATTATAACAAGTGGTATATGACAAAGCAATATTCAGACGAAGAACTAGCTGAAATTTATTAGACTTCGTCCAACAAGCCAGGTAGCATGCCAGTGCTCAACCGGATTCTTCATTATGTTTACACAAGAATCATGACTCACAAGTCAGGAAATTTCATCAGTTTTGCAAAGATTGATAACCGCTGGCTGGCCAACCTCATTCAGAAGCATCCTCTCAACCCTGGTCAGATTGTATGTATGGAGTTGCACATATTTCTTTCTGACAAATCTGTCAAGGCCCCTCTTCCCTACCCCCAGCTTGTGTCCTTCATCCTTGAATCTTCAAAGATCAAATCGGTAGGGGATGGTGAGAACAAACAATGCAAACAAGTTACCACCTCCACCTTGAAGAAAATGGGGATTCCAGTCACTGCTGATAGGAGTATCTCTGCTTCACAATCTCAAGCTTCTCAAGCTCCATCTTCCTCAACTCGTCCTGAATTTGTTCAAGAAGAGGTTCAATCTCAGAGAGTTCCTCCTGCTGCAACTCAAACTACAAGTTTCTCTAAGGAAGCTGTGGAGGAAATAATCTTCCGGCTCTCTGCTGAATTTGCTTTTGCCCTGGAAGCACAAAAAGAGGAGTTGCTAAAGCATATCAGGGAACTTCAGGCTTAAGTGAAGAATTTGGAAGAATCCTTGGGTCTCTCCAGTTCCATAATTCATCAACGTAAATCATCATCCCCCCCCCACACTCTCCTCTTCATCTTTCCCACTCACCCCTTCATTCCCCACATCCTTCTTCTACTCCTTCTTCTTCTCCCAGTCCACCAAATTCCCCTCTTTGTTTTCACTCACCTTCTCATTCCTCTCCCAAACACTCACCTTCAACCCCTTCTAATTATTCTCTTCATCTTTCTTATTACCCCTCTCCTTCCACCTTCAAACATCCTAGCGATAGCCCCCATTCACAAGCCAAAACACCTACACCTCCACCTTCACCAAAATCCAAACAGCCAACCCCTCCAGACACTCCTATCGCTAACCCTTCCCCTAGCGCTAGCCCACAAACACAAGCTTCACCCTCCTCAAAATCCAAAGTCCCCACACCACCAGCAACCCCTATCGCTAGCCTCTCTCCTAGCAATAGCATCCATACCTCACCACCAATCCAGCCAACCTCATCGCTACCACAAATCTTCCCTCTCCTCTCATCTCTTCCCAAAAACCTGACCAATCCTATTCTCTTACCCTTGCCTATGATGATGACAAAAAGGAGGAGAACCATGTAGAGAAAAATATGGAGCAGATTCTGAAGGATCCCATGATAGCAGAAGAAGCTGAGAAAGTTATCAGAAATATTGCTCGCTACTACATGGAATCAGAGGAGCACAGAACCCCTCCTCCTCCAGAAAAGAAAAGGAGGAAAGCTTCAGTTGCAAACCTAACAGGGAAAAGGACCAAGAGAAAAGTAAGGAAAGATATATCCTTCAAGGTCATTCCCAAGGCTCCCTCAGAAGCTTCTACAGCCAGAGCTCCAAGGATAAAAATGACAGCTCCAAAGCCAAAAGCCAAAACTTCTGCAAAATTATCTCTTCCTCCAGAATTGTCAAAAGAAGACAAGAAAGTCATAGCTGAGATATTAAGGCAAGACAAGAAAGAAGCAGCTAAAGCCAAGAGGGCAGCTGCTAGGGCAGATAAGAAAGCAATAGCAGCTCTCTTAAGGCAAGACAAGGAGGAAGCCAAAAGGGAAAAATTAAAAGATGATGAGATGGCTGAATGGAAGGCTGCATATGAAGCAAGAAAGGCTAAGCTAGCTGTATGGAAGGAGAAATACGAAGAACAGAAAAAGGCTGAAAAGGTGCCAGAAAAGAAAGTAGCCACTTCTCGCCCTCGCAGAATGACAAAAGAGGAAAAGAAAAGGGCTGAAAAAGAGGCTGCTAACAAGAAAGCCCTTGAAGAGGCTATGAGGAAGCACAAAGAAGCCCTTGAGAAGAAAGCTGCCTTTGAGGCAAGGAGGAGGGCCAGAATAGAAAGAGATGCAGAGGTAGCTGCTCAAAAGGAAGAAGAGAGAAGAAGAAAAGAAATTTCTCAAGGAAAGCGGGTATGGAAATACAAGAGAAGATTTCACAAATCCAAAGGTGGCGCTTCAGGTATCTCCATTAGAGAACTTGTTCAGAAAACAGAAGAAGAAAGAGCTAAGGGTGGCCCCAAGAGCATTGCCCAAGACAAATTCTTCTACTCAGACTCTGAACTATCTGACTATCCTGACGAAGATTACTTTGCCACAGCCTCTGGAGCAAATTTTGAAAATAATTACACCCTCACCTTTAGAAATTTCTCTGAATACAAATCATACGTAGCTTCTTCTGATATCCCACCATTTTTAGATTGCATGCTAGATATTCGTCCCATATCATTCATGCATAATGATTTTGATGATTCTGATTCTGAAAAGAAACATTCTGAGGGTACTGTTATTCATACTGACCCTAGCTGTTTACCATGATATATTCCTTGTACATGTTGCAATAATATTACTTATTTTTGTTCTAAACATGTTTTATCTTACATATCTTTTACTTATGTTTTGTCATCATCAAAAAGGGGGAGAATGTTAGAATCTTAAGTTTTGATGAAGACTGACCCACAGATAACATAAGTAAAAATAAGTGTAAGTTACCTTTGAATTAAACAAGTAAAATCTAATAGGTAACAGATCACTATCGCTAGAGCTAAAGCCTATCGCTAATAGACAAAGAGCCATAGCAAATGAAGACTTAGAAATAACAAAGTTAGCATCTATCGCTAAGTCATTCACTATCGCTAAGAAATATTCTATCGCTAGAAGTTCATTGATAATATGAATAAATGAAACCAACAGAAAAATGAACTAAGTCTCTGAACTAATGAAATCAGCTAGCGATAACAGGATAAGCTATCGATAACAAAGTACTTCAAATAATAGACATTCAGATAGCTAGTGCCTGAGAGCAAATGAGTTAACTAGCGATAACATAGTTGCTAGCGATAACAGATTTAGCTATCGATAACATGATACCTGAATTAACTTAGAATATTCAGCTAGCTCAGTATCCTTTAGCTAATGAGTAAACAAGTAACTAGGGATAATAGAATTAGCTATCGATAGAGAATGCTTTGAAAATACCTTATCCTCTGCAAGAACAGTTGAAGCATGAAAAGAAAGAAAGGTGTTAACGGCTAGTTCTCCAAGTCTCCAACGGATAGAAAAGTATACTACCATATATAAAGACTTGAAGACATCAGAAAAAGAAAAAGCGCACACACGACGCATTTTCATGACAAGTTGATATGAGATGAAAAATAAGAGGCTATGCACAGAGATTGGTTATATATCAGTGAGCCCAGAAATGATGAATCAAGTAAATTAGAAGATTAGAGCTAGCCCACACATTGTCAGATTGATAAGCTCTAGAATTGTAGTTTCATCATATATTCCTCTGTACTTAAGTGTTTATCATAATCAGTTCATTGAGTGAACATACTTATTGAAATCCTCTACTGTTTGAGGTTGTTCTAAAGCTTGGTGCTTTAAGAACAGGGTTGTAACCTTACAGGTTGTAAGGGGGAGTGTTTAGAGAGAATTCTAAAGCTCTGTGAAAGGTTGGCAGGTGATCCCGTATTGTAAAACCTATGGTAAAGGCTTCACAAGTGCCCAGCTAAACTTGTGGGTTGTAAAGGCTTCTCTTGTGCCCGGATTAAACAAGAGGGTAGTGAAAATCTCAGGAGGAGCCTGAGGACTGGATGTAGGTCAGGGTAGACCGAACCAGGATAAACACTGTTTGCACTATTTCTTCCCTTAACTCTCTTAGTTTCTAGCATATCAACATTATACATTTCTTAGTGCATTTAACATTTTTGAAAAGGTTGCCTTCATTGTGATTTTGTAAAAGAGAAGATCGCAAAGAGTTTAAGCTTTTATCCTATCACCCAATTCACCCCCCCTCTTGGGTGACAGCCAGTACTAACACCAAGCTCCAAGCCCTAGCAGAGCAAAACACTCCCAAAATGTCCCAAAAGTCGAAGAATGAAGAATGAGCTCAAAACCCTAGCTTTTATTTCCATTCAGTCCGCCTTTTTTACAAAACGCGCAACAGAATACGCCGTTCACCGTGGGTTTCGCCGCGGTGAACTCCCAAAAATTCCAGAAATGCATTGTGCTCACCGTGACTTCGCCGTGGCGAGGTCACGACGAAGTCCCCTTTATTCTGATACTTTGCTCTGGTTTCTTCTTATTTTTGTTCACTTGGGAGCTTGGTGGAGGGCTAAAATCTCTTGTTTATTGCATCAAAATGTTCCTACAAGAATTACATAAAACAACATAAGTAACTAACTATAAAAACAATCAAAATCTACATAATTAAACAATGTTGTGTAACCAAAAATCCAATGAACATTTTCCTATCTTGAGTATCCAAAATTTATCAATGATTTAATAAAACTCAAGCAAAATGTGCTAACACTACATGAATTCCCAGGAGTTATCAATACCTTTTCCATATTAATAACAAATAATTTTTTATCATCATCATCATCAGTGTCATAATATCTAGACATAAATTATAATAATGGAATAAAACTGACGCAAACCTGAAACGAATGTCTACTTTAAACATCTCCTACAAAATGATTCTATGCATGACAAAAACAAATTCACAACCAAACAAAAAAAATATAGATAGATGTAGTTATAGGCACTCACAAATGGAAGTCTCTCAATTTATGTCATTTATGAACATCACACACAGCCACTATCATTGGTTCATATGCCTTAAGGTACTTAGAACCTCCATCAACTTCTAAAAATCTTTAAACAATACTACAGTCACCACATACAGTTGTATTCTCCGTACAACCAGGTATAAAAACACAAATTTATTCAACTCAAACTCATATATAAAATTCTCTTCAAATATATGTTCTCTCAAAACTCACTTTAATTTAATTCATTATCTATGCAATATCACAACTTGAACAGGGAAGCATCATGTTGGCAGTCATTAGAAAAAATGATTTAGTCTACCATTTCCATGGAATGCTCAAGCAAGGATCATGTCATATCTTATGATGTGAATTAAAATGGACACAATAATTAGTACGTTCACAACTACTACATCATTTCAGTCCAAAAAATATGTACAATCATGCACATTATATTCAATAAAATATTTTCTTTATGCAAAGACCTAATGATTATGAAAAATTAACCATGCTCTTTTCTTTTTGCAATTTTTAATTAAAATTCTCACTTTTGTATTTTCCTTCCCTTTTATTCACATATCTAAGTATTACTACCTAATAATACAATCCGTGCAATGCATGGGGATAATCATCTTGTTTTTATTTAAAATCATGATATTCACAATAAAATCCCTAAATAATGTTTCCAAATTATATCTTATCACAATATCAAGCAAATCCCTTTAATTTAGTGATAATGACTCCTTAAATATATCAAAATAAAATCTCTCTAAAATTGGGGGAGTCATCACACACGTTGTGAAAAATTCGCTGTTTCATTCTCTGCTCAGTATGGATTTCGACGAGTCTGAACTTGAAGTCGCTGAGATTTTGCTTCAACTTTCTCAATTGATTTACAACTCTGAGATTCGAAGAGTGTTTCCCTTCTCTTGAGGATCCAAGAAACCTCGAACAGTTCCCGATTTCTCTTCTGTGAATGATGAATCGTCAAAGAAGAAGAAGATTTCTGAATCTCCTAATAATTCTTCGTGTGGTAGAGGTTTTCTTCTCCCTGATTTGAACCTTCCTCCATAAGACAATGAAGAAACCTTGGCGGCAAAAAAAGAATATCTTGTGTCTCTTCTGTGAATGATGAATCGTCAAAGAGGAAGAAAGTTTCACGGTGAGTTGTGAGTCTGGAAGGGTCTTCTTTTTGGTTTCTAGCATGGATGGGAAAGAGGTGTTATCCATTTCTACAGTAAACTCATGTGCAGCAAGATGAAAGTTGAATTTTTCAATGCCTCTTTTGACTGCCAGAATTTCTTTATACGTGGCATGATAGTGTTTCTCAGCTTCTTTAAATTGTCCACTAGCATGTCCACAGTAGTGTCTTTTCCCATCAACCTCTTCAAGAAGTATAGCACCCCAATAATGGTCATTGGCATCAGTTTGCAAGATACGTTGTGCGTTTCCTGGAATCTTCAAAGGTGGTGGATTTTGAGCAATTTGTTTTAGGTGAGTAACAACTTTTTTTCTGAATCGGAGTCCATGATGGTGGATTCTTTTTAAGCAATTTAGACAGCTAGCTTGTATGTCTTGTTACATCAGGGATAAAATCACGCAAGTAATTAATGATCCCTAGAAACTGTTGTATTATCTTTCAATATCTATCTTCTAATTCTCTCAACGATTTCATTATGCTCTACACTTGCCTTCTATGAAGGATCCTGTGTATCAGAAGAAATCTGACATGATCCATTTGGGTAGATATTATTATTAATCTGTATGATTTTAGTATGAAGTTCTATGCGATCATGATACCTTAAGTCTGTTAAGGCAAAGGGATGCCATGAAAAGACATAAAGGTAATGATCTGTAGAATCGGGATGTGAGGAAGGATTAGCTGCTATTCTAACAATGGTCTTCTTGTATTCTTGTTCAAGTCAAGCTCGGTTCATCAGGTGAAACAAAAATTGAAATTAAGGTTTTGTTAATTAGGGTTTAGGTTGGTGATTGATTTTAGGGTTAACGGCTATATTCTGTTTCTCTAGGAAACTATGTATAGGAGGAGTAATTAATTAACTGATTGATTTAATTAATTAGATAATCAAGGTTGTAATTTGTGTAAAATCATATTGATAAGCTCCTACATTTCATAACAAAATCATCATGTTTTACCCTGCGCTTGTGAATAATTTTGTGAATAAAATGGTGAAAAGAAAACAAAAGCTGAATGAAAAAGAGGGCAAAGAAAGATCTATGATTTGTATGAAATTTGGAACTTAATGATTTTATGTACTTTAGTCAATTATAAAACTCATCAACCCTCTTTCCTTCTTGCATAGGAAAAGGTGATCAAATGAAAAAGCCTAGAGGAAACAAGGACAATAATGGAATAGAAGAATAGCTGAGAAAAAGACCAAAGGACCAGAAACAACATGACCTCGCCATGAGCTCACCACGGCGAGATCACGCCAAGCTGATAACAATTCGGCCTCCCAGGCAGGCTGGCTCACCGTGGCCACGACGAAAATACTAAATGCTACGCGTTTTGATTAAAATAGCTTACTGAAATGGGATAAAAGGATTTTTCTGAAAAAAGACGGAGAGAACGGAATTAGGGCATATTTTTGGGACTCTTGGAGCTTCAAGAGAAATGGGGAAGTGTTAGGAATCTTGGAAAACCTTGAAGAGATTCAAGTTCACTTGTCTTGGTTTCCTTTCTTCTTCCTTCTTCTCTATTTTTCTGTCATGAATTCCTTCTCAATCTTCATTTTCGTTTTTTATTTTTCCATGTGTAACTAAATCCCTTTTCTCGGGTTTCTTTGAACCATTTGATGGATTGAACCTTGTATTTCCTTTCTTTGATGTATTGAATGAATTTTTATGTGTGGAATTTCATCTTACTCTTATTTATACAAGTGCTTGATCACCACTTGATTTGTTAAATGAAATATGGCTTGAGAGAGAGCATTTTGTTTTAGAACTTGGGTGAAATCATGTTAGACTTGAAGTTTATGGTTTTAAATGGATGGTTAGGTGGTAATATAGAGATATAATTACTAACCTAACATTGTTCATAGGAGGTTGGTGGAGTATTTATGACTTGCATTAGTTGTGGCAAGAGGTTGTGTAATAAATGCAAGTATAAATTTGATTTTGACTTGAGAAAGCTTCTTCAAATGAAATTGAACCTTGAACTCACACATTAATTCATTATAATGCAAAAAGGAAAGGAATTTACTAGTTCATGAAGTTAAATGGGGATAAGTACCCCTAGGTCTTTTTAATTGTCTTGACAAGTGTTTTCTAAATCACCTCTCTATTTTGTAACCTTTTGACAATTTCTAGAAATTCATGTAACTTCACCATATTTTCCTTGATGTTCTATTCAATCCTTGATAAATTTTGGATACTCAAGATAGGAAAATACTCATTTGATTTTTGGTTGTACATTACTGTTTATTTGTGTAGATTTTGATCATATTTCTAGCTAGTTTCTTATGTTGTTTTATGTAAATCTTGTAGAAATATTTTGATACAATAACTAAGTGATTATAGCCCCTTCATCAAGTTGACAAGTGGACAAAGCTAAGACGAAACCAGAGCAAAAAAAAACTTTGCCATGGCTTCGCCACGGCGAACTCACGGCGAAAGCCAAGGCGAAGTCATAGCGAACTCAATGCAAACGGCCTGCGATGCTGCGCGTTTTGACAAAAAAGGTGGACTGAACTGAAATAAAAGCTAGGGTTTTGAGTTCAGCGATCATTCTTCGACTTCTAGGACATTTTTGGAGTGTTTTGCTCTGCTAGGGCTTGGAGCTTGGTGGGAATTAAGCTTGGGCTTAGAGCTTTGAAGAGATTTGGCTTCTCCGCCTCTTGGTTTATCTTCTCCATCTTCATTCTCTACTCTTGTTCTATTTTGTGATGATGTATATATATGCTCTCATGGAGTTGTTGCACGTGAGTGGCTAAATACTTTGATTCTAAGATTATTTTGAACCCTTGTATGGATTAACTCTTGATTCCTCCTCTTATTTTGTGATTAATGAGATGTATGTGTTTATTTTACTCTTCTCCTAATGCTTCTAAGTGATTGATCACCATTTAGATATTGGGTTTACTTGATTAATGCTTGAGAGGGCTAGATTGAGTCTAGAACTTGGGTAAAATAGTGAAAGAACTTGAAGTTTGCATGATGAATGGATGGTTTTGTTGGTAAGATAGAGATATACTTGCTAACCTTGCATAGTCACATTAGGATTGGAGCTTGAAAATTGGGTTTTATTAATTATAACAAGAGATTGTGTAATTAATGAGATCAAACACTTGTTTTTTACTTGAGAGAGCTTTTACAAGTACTCTGTGAATCCTAGATTAGCACATGGTTTCATTGAGAACATCTTTGAGAGGAGGTTAATTGAGTTTTATGAAGTACAAGGGGAATACATAATCTTAGGACCCATTTTATACTTGAAGTTGAATAAACACTTGTTTATAATTTTGTTTTCATTTAGCACATGTTTATTTTCATAATTAATCTTCAATCTCAATATTTGAATCACTCAAATTGGGCGAGAGTGTATGTGACAATCATTGTTTGACCAGGTTTTGGAACCAAATCCTCGTGGGAATGATACTCTACTTATCACTTTATTACTTGGTGCGACCCGTGCACTTGCGGTGTGAACACCTTTGTGACTAAAACCTTAATTAGAAGTAGATTTTTTTTAATGTTAATCTTTTACATGTTTAATCTTCAAACCGAACTTTGATTTAGCTCAACTTAATTCAATTCACTAAACCTTCTGTTTGATCACGTTTGTAACCAAATCCCTGTGGGAACGATACTTTCTTATCACTTTATTACTTGGCGCGACCCATGCACTTGCGGAGCGAACACATATTCCCTCCGGTCCTAATTATAAGATCACTTTGATTTTTTGGAGAAATTAAGGATGCAAATTTAATCACTTTAAATTGTCTATAGTTATCTTTTTTCCTCAAAACTGATTTATTCTATTTATAAACTATCTTATAATCTAATTATATGTGACTTATATTATAATTTAGTGATCTAATTTATTTCCTTAACTTACACAAAAAAGTCAAAGTGATCTTATATTTAAGACCGGAGGTAGTATCACTGACTCTATACCCTGGTTGATTAATTGTACAGAGACCAGTTTTGTAATTTGATATTTTTGGAAGTAGTTTTCTTCTGGTATGTGTACGTGTATATTGATCTTCACTTTTTGTTAGCCATGGTTCTCTCTTCTTCTTTTTGTTCCGTTTGTTATTTTGTTGGTATGTGACGAGTCTTCTTTTGTTGAGATGGGAAAGAAAATTTGGGTTTTATTTTTGTGGTTATAATTATTTTTTGACCTGCATGTTATTATTGATTTTTTTTAAAAAAATTTTGAGATCTATTCATTATTTTCAAATCTCAATCAGAATTCCAAGATTTCAATGTTTTGTAAATTAAAGATTTTGATCCAACGGTCATGTTTCTTCTTCTTGTTAGATGAAAACAAACATTCCAGTCCTATTTAATGAGGTTATGAACCAGGTCTAAAAGCACTATATCCCTGTGTAACCCATTTGGCTCTGAGATGCATAGTCCCACCACTTCTGAACAATCACAAAAGATATTCACTTTTCTCATCCCATTATTCCATATACATCCCAAAATCTCTGTAGCACTAAATTAAAGTTCCATACTTCATCACTAGATTTTTTTTGCCAGAATCACTATATTGATAATTCACAATTCAAAAATTCTTTTTGAAAAATATCTATGCCATAGGGTCTGGAATCGGATCGGAATAGTTTAAAAAAAGGAAAAAGAAAACAGATTGACATATCTGTTTATTTGAATTTTCTTTTAAAAAATAAAATTGTTGGGAAATAATATATATATATAATAAAGGGAAAATGAGAGATAACTATCTTCTGAATTTCAAAATATCATATGAGATATTTTCAATAGTAAAGTAATGATATTAATAACTGTAAATCACCTATATGGGATTTTAAAATTCATAAAGACATTTATATGTTATTTTCCCCAAAATAAATCTTGTATAAAATAACAATACATAAAATGATAAATAAAGCCCTTCCTTATAGAGGGTTCTCTCTTTGCAGGATGCGACCGCTAATGTCATTTTTCCGTCAATGGATAAAGAACATGAGTAGAAGATTATCTTGGGTGAGTGTGTTGGTGTTTGTGTGCTATATAGTGCATGTGGTTGGGGTGATTTCGGAGGTGGAAGGGAATTATTTAGGGTTAGAGAGGATTGGACGGATGGTATAGTTCGGTGGCAATCAGATCTGGTATGAATCAGTGGCGATGGGCGTGATTTCTTGCAAGAAGGTTGAATGGGACTTTGGAATGTCACTTACCAAATAGATTTCATGCCATTGAACTATGAAGTTATTGATGTTTTATTACGACTTAATTTAAATGCATGAAATAGAGTACTTTATATACCTTATTTTTTTGAAAGTTTGAGTGAGTTTAATTTATTATATACTACCTCTGTAGGGATGAAAATAACTTAGGTTAAGCTAGACTTTAGTTAAATGAATATAGGTTTGCAACAAAAATATGAAGCTTAAGTATTGATTTAAGCCTATATGTAGGGTTTTTTTTTACCCAAGTATAAGTCTTATAAAATCTGACAAGTTTTGAAGCCTTTTTAAATGTTTACTTAGATTGTATGTATTTTAATAGGATTAAAAGCATATATGCCATCAATTCCAAATATTTCCCCTCAAAAGTCTTGTGGCTATAAAATTAGATTTTATCTCTTTCTTTTATTGTATATGAACTGTGATTAACTATTCCTGGTGAGATTATAATATTTCATTTAAGCAAAACTAAAAAAACTTTTAAGTTGCAATAATTGTTATGCTTAAGCGAAACATGAAAATGAGAGAAGTATGAAGCATTATGTCTTAAACCATTGAAGAGAAGAGATAAGGAAGAGGTGAGCGGTTGATGAATCAAATGGTTGAGTTTTGTGTATGAATGATGAGGTATGAAACTTATAATTAGAGCTAAGTTGGAGAATGTTAAAAATAATTTATATAATTTATTTTTTATTACATTATATTATATTATATTATATTAATAGTATACCTTGACAATGAAAAACTAAATAGGCAATGTATTAAGGCTTATTGTCTAGGCCTTAAGAAAAAAATGCCTCACTTGTTTTTCTAAATAGGCTTAGCAATAGATCTCAATAAACCTTATATTAAGGACTTGTGGTATTTTTTAATGAAAGGGGTTGAGTTTATTCACAATATAAGGGCATGACTCTAATCTCATGATCCACTGTACCCTATCTTAATGTTAATGTGTTCAATAAATAATAAAGCCTTCTTTTACCTACATGTGTGTGTGGACCAAGGTAAAAAAAACGGACCGGACCGGACCGGACGGTTCGACCGGTTCAACCTTGAACCGGTCCCTGGTCCGGTCCGATTAAGCTGTTAGACCGGGGGTGAGGTTGACCCGGTCAATGGACGGGTCAGACAGGTGAAAACCGGTCAACCCGGTTCAACCGGTTTGGTTTTAAAAAAATAAAAAAATGTTTTTTTTTATTTTGTTACAATTCACTTAATTACCAACTTTCACTTCACTTAATTTTAGAAATCAGGAAACTATAATATTTTAAATGCTATTTTACACTTGCATATGTTTAATATTTAACTGTTGTTGCTCTTAGTACTTGTATTTTAATCTATAGATTATAGAATAATATTTATTTTCATGTGTAATCAACTAATATTTTCTATTTTTCTCTCTATAGAAACATTAAATATTAATATTTGATGAATCATGCATACTTATTTACATTTACATTTTGATATATTAGTGAATATTAATGTTAATATCAATAAAATTTTATTATTTTAATATAACGGTTTGACCCGGTCCGACCAATGACCCTTAAACCAGTGCCTCATCCGGTTCGATGTCCGGTCCGGTTTTTTGAACCTTGGTGTGGACAGAAAAAATATATTTGCTAATTTTTTCAAATAAAATATTATTTTTATGTGAAAATGTAATAATTCATAAAAAAATCATGTTACTATATGCATTGATTATTTTAACTAAAATAAATGTAAAACGAATTCAGACTGATCAAATTGAATCCACAATGACAAAGTAAAAAAATCATGAAATTAAGCGAGACATTTTGGACATCAATCCAAAATAAACGGCTCTTCATGAATTAAAGAAGACTGTTTAATTAAACCAACAGTGGGCCCATATAGAAAACTCAGCAAAGTATTTGCTTACAAATTACGATCGTCATAAAAGTTAAATTAGAAAGATCAGCGATTGTGACAGCAAACCAATCTCTCCTCGTTGAGATCGAACTCCTCACTCTCTTGTAGTAGCGTCAGGCCCAAGCAATCCATTCCTTTCCTTCGCAATCGCGCGCTCGCGCACATATATATTTCAAATCTTCTCAGTTCCCTCATTTCTCCTTAGTTCATTATCACTGGCTGTGAACATTTAATTTCCCTGTTTCGTTCTCTGTTTTCGATATGGATTTCGATGAGTCTGAGCTTGGAGTCTCTGAGATTTTGCTTCAACTTCCTCATTTGATTTTCGACTCTGAGATACGAAGAATGTTTCCCCTCTCTTGGGGATCCAAGAAACAGAGAACACTTCGCAATTTCTCTCTGAACAGAAATCTTGGCGGCAAGAAAAGGAGATCTTGTTTCTCTTCTGTGAATGATGAATCGTCAAAGAAGAGGAAGAGGGTTTCACAATCTTCTAATTCTTCTTCTGGTAGAGATTTTCTACTCCCTGATTGGAATGTTCCTCTGTTAATCAGCGATGGAGAAGGACAACAACAGTGTCAATCGGTCAAAAGCAAGAAGCGCGTGAAACCATATGCTCCTTATCAGCGCGTCGTCATGTGAGGAAGCATTAGCTGAGCTGCTGTTCTAAGTTCTAACAATGGTCTTCTTGTATTCTTGTTCGACTCAAATTCGGTTCATCAGGTGTGAAACAATGATTCAAATTAGGGTTTTGTTTAGGGTTTAGGTTTGTGGTTGATTTTGGGGTTAACGGCTATATTCTGTTTCTTTAGGAAACTAATGTATAGGAGGCGTCATTAATTAACTGACTGATTTAATTAATTAGTTAATCAAGGGTGTAATTTGTGTAAAATCATGTCACAGAATTTATAACCTGGTTGATTTATTCTACATAGATCAGTTTTGTGATTTGATTTCTTTGGAACAAAGATAGTTATGTGTATTATTCCCTATTCTGGTGTGCGTGTGTGATCTGCACTTTTTATGGCCCATGGTTCTTCTTCATGTTGGTTCTCTTTTCTTGTTCTTGCTCTTCGATTCTTTCTCATTCTCTCTCTTTCTCTCTGTTTTTTTTTATTTTTTTTTTATTATTATGCTGGTATGTGAAGACCGAAGAGTCTTAGCTTCTTGATTGAGATGGGTAAAAAACTTTCGGTTTTGCTTTTCAGGATATGATTTTTTTTTTTAACCTGCAGGTTATGGTTTAACTTTAGTTAATTTTGAGATATACTCATTATTTTCAAATTTACATCAGAATTCCAAGATCTCAATAATTTGTAAATTATAGATTTTGATTCAACGGTCAAGTTTTTCTTGTTCTTCCTTTTGGTATGTGAAGAGTCTTCTTGGTGGGGATGGAGAAAAAACTTTCGGTTTTGCTTTTCAGGTTATGATTTAACTTCCGTTAATTTTGAGATACATCATTATATTCAAATTTATATCAGAATTCCAAGATTTCAATATTCTGTAATTTGCCGATAAAAAAATTGTTCTATAAATTATAGATTTTGATCCAAAGGTCACTTCTTCTTGGTATGTGAAGAGTTTACCTGGTTGAGATGGAAAAGAAACTTTTCGTTTTGTTTTCAGGTTATGATTTAATTTTTATTAATTTTGAGATACATTTATTTTCCCGAATATTAAGTTTTGAGATATATTCAGTATTTTCAAATTTACTACAGAATTCCAAGATTTCAATGTTTCTTCATGATATATATTGCCCTGCGCGCCTTCGTGCTACATTACCAAAGTTCCATGCCGCATCTTTTCTTTATTCTTTCTGAGTATTTTCATTCTAACAGATTGATAATTTAGAATTTAAATATTTATTTTAAAAAAATATATTTCATAGGGTCTGAAAACAGATTAACATCAGGTAAAAAAAAAATATTGGCATATATTTTTGTTTGAATTTTCTTAAAAAAATAAAATTGACATCAGGTAAAATTGATGGATTTGTTTGAATAATTGTACGGATAATGCGATGAATTTCAGAATCATTATTGGGTCTGTATCTTTTTTTTTTTTTTTTTGGGTTAAGTTTTCTCGTTTATTTTGATTTCACGACCTCAATTTAAGTTTAATTTTTCTTGAAAACTATTTATTCCTTTTACAAAAATGAAAGGCAATAAATAAAATCTTTTATATAATAACATAGACATAAAATGGTAAATAAAGCCCACAGTTCTACGGAATTCAAATGCATTTTGGAATCACTAAATCAAAATGAGGCGCTTATAATTTTAAATTAAATTTTTTTTATTATATTGCCTAAAGTCCATTTATTCCATATTTTTATTAAAAATTAATGGCTAAAATAAATAGTCCTTTAATTATATAAAAGTATATAGTTGTTCAATTTTACATAAGATTTTATTTTTGTCCCTTAACTTTGAAAATTTTATTTTTAATCCATTTACCTTAGCATTTTAAACAAAAGAAATGCTCATATTTATATTAAATAATGAAGCTAAATTGCAGAAAACCCTCTAATTTTTGGGTCAGTTCATCTAATCTCCCTATCCGTTGAAAATTTAAATTAAAAACCCTAACATTTTATGTTTTGAATTTCAACTCCTTACTGTTAAAATTACCTTAAAGCTAATTTTTTCTTTCATTATATACCACCTCAAGAAAATAACCATTGACATCGTCTAACATATATTTTTTTGTATTTTTTAACTATTAAAAATATAAAATATTCAATAAAAAGATTTAAAATATTTTATTGAACATGTAATTCATAAGGAAATGTCTTAAAAATATAAAATAAGTAAATGTAAAAGCACATATAAAATATTTATTTGATGGTGCATTTTTAAATAACAACCAAAATATACTTAAAATTATATATATATGTATATATTTATCAAATGAAAATGAAAATAGTCATGTTTTAAATGAGATAGTATGTATAAAAAATCTAAAATTTTTGATTGGGCGAAAACCGTTAAATGAAATTGAAAGATAAGCTTTCAGAAATAGAGAGAGGTTTTTAGTGGAATAATTTTCAAATTACAATTATTGTCAAATAAACCATCATTGAAGACTTCCGATATTAGTCTTACATAAAATTAAAGGACCAAATGTGTATTTTTGTCAAAATTAATTTTTTTTTACAAGACAAAGCTTCTATGAAATTTTTAAATATCCATTTATCCTTTAAAAATAATCAGATTAGGAAAATATATATTTCTTATATTTATAGGCTACTTTGAGTAACTTATGAAAAAATATTCATAATCTCTATATCTATCTAATCATGCAGGTATTGAAGTCTGTTCATGTTTTCAATTAAATGTTTATCACTGTAATTTTTAATAAGTTTTCCATAATATATATTGACATATTCATTATGTGTATTTGTTTTTTGAAATTGTTTAAATATATTTAACAGGGAATGTTTGAGGGGACGATAGCTGCATCCCAAAATGAGACAGAGAAAGGGTAATCTAACCGTACAGATAACATTTTTATTCCCAATTTACACCAAAACAGTTGGTCTCCTTATTAAGATGTCTCTCACTCCATGCATGTCACATGGTGTGACTGCCATGATCCACTTAAATTGAATTCAAGTGGTTCTAAATTAGTTAAATAAAAGCATATGCATAAAAAAACTAAAATTATGAGCAAGATCCAATAAAGACTTGTCACTTACCAAATAGATTTCATGCCATTGAACTATGAAGTTATTGATGTTTTATTACTACTTAATTTAAATGCATGAAATAGAGTACCAGATATACCTTATTTTTTGAAAGTTTGAGTGAGTCTAATTTATTATATACTACCTCTGTAGGGATGAAAATAACTTACATGATGAAGCTGGACTTTAGTTAAATAAATATAGGCTTGCAACAAAAATATAAAGCTTAATTAAGTCTGGACTTAAGCTTGTATGAAGGTTTTTTTGGACCCAAGTCTAAGTCTTATGAAAACTTCACAAGTTTTGAAACCTTTTTAAAAGTTTACTTAAATTGTAGGTATTTAAATAGGATTAAAAGCCTAAACCATCAATTCCAAATATTACCTCTCAAAAAGTCTTTATGTCTACAAAATTAGATTTATTTCTTTCTTTTATTGTATGAATTGTGATTAACTATTCCTAGTGAGATTATAATATTTCATTTAAGCAAAATTAAAACAAACTTGTAAGTTGTAATAATTGTTATACTTAAGCTAAACATGAAAATTAGAGAATCGTGAGTGAGTGGGTTGGCCTTATGTCTTGAATCATTGAAAAGAAGAGCTAAGAGGTGAACGGTTGATGAATCAAATGGTTAAGTTTTGTGTATGATTGATGAAATATGAAGCTTATAATTAGAGCTAAGTTAGAGAATGTTAAAAATAATTTACATAAATGATTTTTTATTATATTATATTAATAGTATACCTATAAAATGAAAAAACTAAATAGGCAAGGTATTAAGGCTTAATTTGTCTAGGCCCTAAGAAAAAAAATGTCTCACTTGTTTTCCTAAATAGGCCTAGCAATATATCTCAATATAAACCTTTTTTTTGGGTGAAAAGTTGGATCTCAATATAAACCTTACATTAAGGATATGAGGTATTTTTTATAATTAAATTTTATGGAAGTAGTAGGACTCACCCACAATTTAAGGGCATGACTATAAACTCATGATCCACTATATCTTATCTAATGTGCTCAAGAGCATAATAAGCAAGACTTTTTTTTACTTACATATGTGGTCAAGAAAAATATATTTGCTAACTTTTTCAAATAAAATATTATTTTTGGTGAAAATGTAATAATTCATAAAAATCATATTCCTATATGCATTAATTATTTTAACTAAAATAAATGTAAAATGAATTCAGACCGATCAAATTGAATCCACATTGACAAAGTAAAAAAAATCATGAAATTAAGCGAGACATTTTGGACATCAATCCATAATAAACGGCTCTTCATTAATTAAGGAAGACTGTTTAATTAAACCAACATCGGACCATAAAGAAAACTCAGCAAATATTGCCTGCAGGAAAGTATTTGCCTAAAATTTACGACCGTCATAAAAGTTAAATTAGAAAGATCAGCGATTGTAACCGTAAACCAATTTTAATAAATAAAAATAAAATTAAAAAACCGCAAACCAATTTCTCCTCGTTGAGCTGGGTCTCCTCACTTTCTTGTAGTAGCGTCAGGCCCAAGCAATCCATTCCTTTCCTTCGCACGCGCGCGCGCGCACACATATTTCAAATCTTCTCAGTTCCCTCATTTTTCCTTAGTTCATTATCACTTGCTGTGAACATTTAATTTCCCTGTTTCGTTCTCTGTTTTCAACATGGATTTCGATGAGTCTGAGCTTGGAGTCTCTGAGATTTTGCTTCAACTTCCTCATTTGATTTTCGACTCTGAGGTTCGAAGAATGTTTCCCTTCTCTTGGGGGTTCAAGAAACAGAGAACAACTAGCAATTTTTCTCTGAACAGAGATCTTGGCGGCAAAAAAAGGAGATATTGTTTCTCTTCTGTGAATGATAAATCGTCAAAGAAGAGGAAGAGGGTTTCACAATCTTCTAATTCTTCTTCTGGTAGAGATTTTCTACTCCCTGATTTGAATGTTCCTCTGTTAATCAGCTATGGAGAAGGACAACAACAGTGTCAATCGGTCAAAAGCAAGAAGCGCGTGAAACCATATGCTCCTTCTCAGCGCGTCGTCATGTGAGGAAGGATTAGCTGAGCTGCTGTTCTAAGTTCTAACAATGGTCTTCTTGTATTCTTGTTCAACTCAAATTCGGTTCATCAGGTGTGAAACAATGATTCAAATTAGGGTTTTGTTTAGGGTTTAGGTTTGTGGTTTATTTTGGGGTTAACGGCTATATTCTGTTTCTTTAGGAAACTAATGTATAGGAGGGATCATTAATTAACTGACTGATTTAATTAATTAGTTAATCAAGGGTTTAATTTGTGTAAAATCATATCACTGACTCTATACCCTGGTTGATTAATTCTACATAGATCAGTTTTGTAATTTGATTTCTTTGGAATAAAGACAGTTACGTGAATTATTCCCTATTCTGGTGTGCGTGTGTGTTCTGCACATTTTATGGCCCATGGTTCTTCTTCTTCTTCTTCTTGGTTCTCTTTTCTTGTTCTTGTTCTTCAATTCTTTTTCCTTCCGTTTTTTTTTTTTTATGATGGTATGTGAAGACTGAAGAGTCTTCTTGGTTGAGATGGGTAAAAAACTTTCGGTTTTGCTTCTCAGGATATAATTTTTTTTTTACCTGCACGTTATGATTTAACTTTTGTTAATTTTGAGATATATTCACTAATTCAAATTTACATCGGAATTCCAAGATCTCAATAATGTTTTGTAAATTATAGATTTTGATTCAACGGTCAAGTTTTTCTTGTTCTTTTTTCTTGGTATTTGAAGAGTCTTCTTGGTTGGGATGGGGAAAAAACTAACTTCCGGTTTTGCTTTTCAGATTATGATTATTTTACCAGCAGGTTATGATTTAGCTTCTGTTAACTTTGAGATATATCATTAATTATTTTCAAATTTACATCAGAATTCCAAGATCTCAATGTTCTGTAAATTGCTGATAAAAAACATGTTCTGTAAAATACAGATTTTGAACCAACGGTCAAGTTTCTTCTTCTTGTTCTTTTTTTTTTTTTTTTTTTTGGGTATGTGAAGAGTTTATTTGGTTGAGATGGAAAAGAAACTTTTCGTTTTGTTTTTCAGGTTATGATTTAATTCTTTTTAATTTTTCAGAATTTTTTTTCCAGAATGTTAATTTTGAAATATATTTCAGTATTTTCAAATTTACAACAGAATGTTATTTACCATTTTCAGTATTTTCAAATTTACAACAGAATACATAAAATGGTAAATAAAGCCCACAGTGCTACGGAATTCAAATGCATTTTGGAACCACGAAATCAAAATGAATCCAAAATGAGGCTTCTTATTTTAAATTAAAAATTTCGTTATTTATATTGCCTAAAGTCCATTTATTTCAGATTTTTATTAAAAAATTAATGGCTAAAGTAAATAGTCCTTTAATTATAAAAAAGTATAGAAAAATTAATTTAGAGTCCCTTTTACTCTTTTAGTCTTTTAATTTCAAAACAGAATAAAGGGTCTTAGGGCTAAAAAATGTGCATCTTCCTCTTCCAAATTGCAGAAGTGCTTGTGCCTTCCACCTTGCTGTCGATCGACGTTGCTAGTGGTGATGGTCTTGTCGCGTCTCACTGTCGATCGTCGCTGCATTGTGGTGGTGTCGTCGCCGGTGGTGATTCATTCGTAGGAAGTGTCTGAGCCATCGTAAGCGTTTCTCGATGTCACCGTAGATTCGGTATGGTTGGGTGTTTTTTTGGATATAGTGTTGAGATTCACTTGACTCACTTAATCTTTGCATTTCAACATCTTTGATACGGATAGAGTATGCCTGACAAAATTTTCACCCATTGATTTGAATAGTGTGAAGTCTCTTCTCCCTGTATTGGTTTAGTGCATATATCATTGAGTTTCACGGGGCACGATTTGAATCACTTCTCTTATTTGTAGGTATTGCTACCAACAAATTTGGACATAGCATTGGATATAAATCAGAAGATTCTTTGAAGCAAACAACAATATGATTTAGGAGCTAATACTAACAAAATTCAACTCTAATGAACTCCTAATAATGATTAAAAAATAATTAGCTTCAAAACGAAGTTTGAAGGGTTTCACCATGCACAATAATCTCTAACGTTTGAAGTTTGAAATCTAGCCAAAACGTCATAAAGCTTGAATTTATTTAGGGAAACATAATATATAAGTTATAGCTTCAATTTAATCAGTTTAAAACTACCAAAAACCCTAAGCCCATTTGAACCCTCCTCTCAAAACAGCACTAATCGAATAAAGCAAGGTAGAAATGTAAAGAGGAGAGTCACTTGATTCCAAATCGGGTGGTACGTGCAAACTCCAACCAGAGTTCAAAAACCCGGCTCGGCCCGGCCGGCCGAACCGGGAAAACCGGGACCCGAGGAGGAGAGCGGGCCGTTACATGCATCACCCGTCGATGGAATCTACCCGGGAATATCCGGGTCGATTCGGCCGGTTTACGGCAACCCGGCAGGTGACACGGTTCAGGTGGGTCGAAAAAATGACCTCCTTTGGTCACTGAAAATGGCATCTCTTTGATGAAAAAAAAAATCCACCTGATACATTTTGGCCATGTTCTTCTCAAGGTCGCCGGAGAAGGAAGAACAAGAGCTCAAACCCCATACGCTGACTTTGATTCGATTAAGGTGAGCTTTCCAAATCCCTTTCCATCTTCAATCTCTCTGATTGTTATGAGTGAGGTTGAGGAAGACAAAGGTAAGGCCACCGGAGAAATTAGAAGTCAGAGGCGGTGGGAGAGGATTGAGATATCCTAAGAGAGAGTGAAGGTAAAGAGGGAACAAAAAAAATAGAAAGTGTACAAGAGAGTGATCTAGGGGTTAGAGTATAAGAGAAGCATTAGATAGCAAAGCAAGGTCTGGAAGTGCCGTACTTCATTTGCAGAAATCTCCCATCTCCACAAGTTGTTTATTTCCTTTGTTATATTTTTGTTTGTGTATTTAAGTATTTTAGGGTGTCCTAGATTCATAGATCTCCACGTTCCTCTCCTCTCACCTTTCAACTCATGCACGAATCACGAAGTGTGAAATTTGAGATGTAAATCAACACCTCTTTCTCTATCTCAAATTCTCAATATAACTTTTTTTTAAAATATATTAGTTAATATAAGCTTCTTTCGGATTAAAAAAAAGAGAGTGGAGAGAGGTGGGAGAAAAGACATTCAAACAGGTAAGTTAAAAACTGATGGTTAATAGACTCTCCAATTTAAAAGGGAAAATGATAAAACAATCCCTATTAATTTGTAAAATCTCAAATAAGGAATTTTGAGTTATTAATAATTGTTAATACTTATTATAAAGTTGTTATTAGGATTTTGCCAATTAGAAGGGATTTTTTTGTCATTTTCCCAATTTAAAATCTAAAGGTTATTAGCCATTGCATTTTTTTTATATATTAGACTTTTATTGGATTTTCTTATATTTTAATATTAATGTTGATTAATGTTGGTGTGTTATGTTATTATTTATTAAATTATTATTTTAATGTGGCCGGTTCAACCCCGAGTCGACCCTCGGTTGAACCCCTAACCCTTGACCCACTGCCTTGACCGAGTCGATGGCCGGTCCGGGTTTTTGAACCTTGACTCCAAACTCGTTGTCATTGTTGCCGTCGCCTGGAAGAAAATGTTCATTTGCACCTTGCCCTTTACCTAGGAAATAATTTCTGTCAAGGGCAAAGATGGCTTTTCCAAGGCACAAAATTTTTTTATTTACGGTGTAGTCCCTATTCTTCAACTTTTAATTATTTTCATTTTGGTCCTTTTTCTGAAAATAAATTTTAAAAATAAATACTTTTATCGCAATAAAGATTTTCTACCATAATTATTTTTTAACCTTAATGTAATTTCTGTAAAATTTGCAGATTAGAATTCAAGCCGTAGCTATTCTTCTTGAATTTCTGAAGAATAGAATAAGTCTTGAAAACCTTTTAAAAATATCTTTGCCTTCATAATTAATTTTTTATAAGGCTTTTAAATTTTTAAATAACATTCCAGGAGTTCAAATAACTCCTTATCATCTCTTTTTAAAACTCTGGAACGGTTTCTTCTTCAAGTATTGTCTGATATATGTAGTAATTATTAAGAAAAATAACACGTGGTTCTGATACACATCTATTCCATCCAAAATATCCCTAATTTCATTCTTTCAGCGTGACATAAATATGGTAAAAAAAACTAAGGCATAAAGTAAATAAGAGAAAATGATTTATACAATACCATAACCTCATAAACCCAATGCTTAAAGATAAAAGACAACAATATATATAATCGTTTGAGATGTTTCATAATATAAAGCAAAGCTAAGGTTGATTATTGCGCAATGGCTCCAGAACTAAAAGACATAATATTCTCAGAAAATCTCTTTGGAGCACCATAAATGTATAGCCAAAAGTGTTGTTCGATTTGAAGTGAGCCTTCAAGAACATTAATTCTCCCATCAGTAAAGGGTGTGTTTGGATTTCCGTTGGAGAAGTGACTTTTTTTAGAATGACTTTTTTTAGAAGTGACTTTTGGATAAAAGTCATTTGTGTGAAGTGATTTATGTTTGGATTTGTGATGATAGAAGTGACTTTTTTTCAATCTGACTTTTAGAAACATGTTTGGATGATTATATTGAAAAGCACATTTAGATGAAAAATTACTAAAAAGGGCATTATTTTCATTAAATAATACATATATAATATGCATATATTCTTATTAAAGGCTTAGTTTTCCCCTTATTTTCAGGAAAATAATTTTTAAAAATAATATTTTTTGCTCAAAAGAGTATATTGTGGGAGAAAGTAGTTAGAAATTGTTGTGGTAAATTTTTGGAGAGAAAAAGAAAATTTTAGATTAAAAGAAATTATCTTATTTGAAAATTTTAGGGGTCTAACAGTCTAATTTTCCTACTCACTTTATTAAATAATACATAACAAAAGGCGTGGGACCCACCAGAAGTCAGAAGTCAGAAGCCAAAAGTAACTTTTTTTGCTTCTGACTTTTGCCGTTACAGAAGTCATTTTGGACCAAAAGTCATTCAGAAAATAAGTACAACCAAACATTTTTTTTTTTCAAAATGACTTTTACCTTTTTGGATGTGCTTCTAAGATCCAAAAGTAGGATCCAAACACACCCAAAGCTATCATGAACTTGAAAGCAACATTAATATGATCGTAACAGAAACTCTATGACATCGTCAATCTCTAGAATAATCTGTTCATTTCTCTCAAGCTCCCGATTGAACTCAAGGTATAAACTGTAACTCTCTATGGGAAGATAAACACGTTTTGTCTTGAATGAGTCCCATCATCAGAATCAGATGAATTATCATTTAATTCTCCAAATTCTTCAACATCATCTTCGTTACCAACTTCTTCCCAAATTTGGAGCTCAAATCCTTCGGGCAAGAAGATGTTTAATCCCTCAATCAAAGAGCCATGCCCTTTCATTATTTCCCACAGCCTTTGTATCATTTCTAAAGTATCACATCTGAAACAAAAAACACACGGATGAATATATATATAAGTAAAACCTCTGTGAAATAATAGTTTGAAAAAAATATCAATCAGCCTTGAAATTAAAAAAAAAATGATTTATTCCAATGTAACATGTATAATACATATAATTTGCTGATTTGTTTACCCTTGCCGATGGAAATCCACAAAGATTTCAAGAAATATTTGATATTTTTCCCTTTCGTTGGCAAACGCTTCTTTCACTTCTGCCATATAGTTTAACGAATCTATCAAACGTGGTGATCTCTTCCTCACTGATTTTAGAGGGAAACATGCGTTAGGAACTAATTACTCAAGAAAATGAACCCATAAATTAAAGAAAGTCTTTACCTCCATTAATAGGTTGTCGAATGTATAATCGAACGTGTTCTTGTGGTTCATTAACAGAGTTCAAGCTTACATCACTCGTGTTATCATTGTTGTCATCAGAAGCATTTCCGTTCTGATCTTCGCTGCCTTCACCTTCAATATTGCCATCTTCTTGAATGATTTCGAAATTCAGAAATGAAGATAGATTGATAAATATTTAGAATTTAGAAACGAATAAATTAATAAATATTTTGAACGGAAGATAAACAAATCTTTAAAGTGTTTACCTTCGCCTTGAGGTTCTTGAAGCGAATCTTGATCATCCATCTTGGGATTCTCGGCTATTTCTTCTTTGTTCAACTTTGAATCCTCAGAATCTATATGATTCTCAGCGTCTTCCATGGATTCATTCATCTCAGAAACTGTATCTTCGCGCTGATCAGATTTCCCACTTGAATCACACGCATTGCCATGAAGATCATCACCATCTTCTTGTTGCTTTCTTTCACGTTTCATGATTTTCTATGCTTAATTACGTCGCACACCTCTCTCTAATCTGCTTTCACTTTGTAAATGTAAATTGTATTTCCGCCTTCTTCAATATTTGATTCTTTTATGTATTCAAGTAAAAGAACTTAAGCGATCGATTAATATTAATAATTTTCTAATATAAATATTATTTCTGCTAATATTATTATGCAATCATACACTTTTTTAAATAATTTTCTTCACCTTTAAAAAATCCATAAGAAAAATGGAAATGGGTATTTTAATTTTATGAGTTTTAATATTTTTTAATTTTAAAGATGGCTTTTGAAAAGTTATTACTTTTCAAATTTTTTTTTCTAATATTTGATTTGCTGTATCTGGAAAATATTAATAATTTTATGTTTTTATTGTTTTTTCAAGTTTGTTTAGGAATATGAGAAAGTTTCGTTTACAAAATTTACTGCCCTAACAACATACAGACCTTAGTCTTTTAAAGGGTGTAACTCTCTTATCTAGTTATATGCAATTTATCCCCAATTTTGATCAACTGTCTGCCATTTTACGCATAGTTAAATACAAAATTGCATTTGTTTTACCAAGAAAAAAAATATAAATGAAGAAGAATGTTGTAACACCCCAAATTTTAAAAAATAGAAAATAGGAAATTATTTAAGGTTTTAAGAATGTGACTAAAATATTAAAAAGCATAAAAAATAAATTTATGATGTTTAGGCATTTTTAATAAATTTAAGGCTTATTTTCTTTAAGAAACAAAGAGAAATAAATAGAAAACAAAAATTAATTTGGAGAAAAGGGATAATAAGGATTTAGTTGAGGTCCTGGGGCGTCATTTAGAAATTAAAAAGCCTTATAAATAAATTTATGAGGCCATGTGTATTTTTAATAATTTTTAAGGCTTATTTTCTTTATTAATCGAGGAAAAATAGTTGGAAGATGAATTTAAATAAGGGAATATTTAGAAGCTTGGGGTATTGTTTAGTATTTAAAAAGTCTTATAAATAAATTTGGAAATTAAAGTATATATAGAAAATTACTTTTAGAATAAATTCAGATTAATTTGTAAAGGAAATGGTAGTTAAAATTTTTAAATAAGGGCATAATGAAAAAGAGAAAATGAAAATGATCATATCTGTCCTTGGTTAAAAAATATCTTGAGTAATAGTCTGAAGGACAAAATGGTAGAATACCTGTATAAAATATCTCCTTCTTTCCTCTTCATATAATCCCACGTGTACCTAACCATTCCATTCACTCTCTCCCTCTGAAAACTCGATGTCCCCTTGCTCCTCCCGTTTCTCTGCTTCCTCGCGAGTTCTGTAACGGCCAACGACGGCGGAAATGGCGACGAGCGACAGCGGGAGGCGGCGAAAACACACGTGGGAGTTTGGGTAAGCTTTCTCCCTCTATTTTCTTCCTCTTTACTTCCGATTTGAGCAAGTTGAGGGGAGAGGTTAATTCAGATTTTGAAGTTTTGGGGTTCTTAAATATGTTAAAATGATGCTTAGGCTTTAAATGCAACGATTTGAGAAGTGATTCTGTGAAAGGAGCGGAGTTTGAGTGATTTGCTCCAAAATCCCCAAATTTCTTCACTGTTCACTCGGCGCTCTTCTTCAATTCTTCACCCAAAACGAAATTAATTAGTGTTAAAAGGATGTTGGAAATCGATTGGAGCTTATATTTGGAATTTTATGCTTAATTTTGGGATTTTCTGAATTTATTTCTACTCCCTCTGTTCGGTTCAGTTTTCCCTCTGCCTCCTCTGTTCTCTGTTCTGTTTGGTGATAAGGAAGAAAGAGTAATGTTGATTTTAATTGTGAAGTGTTAATTTTCTTCTCCTTCCTACTTGTCCTACTCGACTGACCAATGTGACAGAAGGGAGATTTGTTGATATGCTCTGTTTGGCTGAATCCTTGTTCTTGTTCTGCTATTCTGTTTTGATATGATGAAAGAAAAGTGGAGTGATGTTGGGGATGTTTAATTAATTGTTACATGAATGTGAGAGTTGTTTAATTCCCTACTCCTTTCTGGTTGTGTAGTTCTGTGGATTATAGTGATAAGGGGGGAGGAATTTATTGGTATTGTGATGGAAAATTCTGGTTATCCTTCTTGTGTGTTCAGGTTACAGAGAAGAAGGAAAGGAAATTAGAATAAAGGAAATGTGGATCATGATTTTATTTGTCTGCTTGTGAGTTTGGTGTTGTAAGAAGAATAGAAAGGAGGATTATGGAGAATTAGAGGCTGATCTCGTGTATGTTCTAGATAGTGGTATTGTTGTTGAGAATTTGAGGGTACAATTATAGTTGTGTTTGAACCCTTTTAGGGGTAGGATGAAGATTAAAGTATTGGTTGATATTGGTAAAGATGTTGAAGATTTTGTTAGTGTTAATTAAAGTTGAGATAAAGAAGAAATTGAATAATGGATGTTAAGAGATTTTAAATGGATTATATTAGAATTGGGAGGTTATGAAATAAGATGTGTGATTGGGGATATGAATGATGATTTTTGGACTCTTCCCTTGATTTCTATGTTTTAGGTTGTAATATTTTGATGTTGAATGAGTTTTGAAAAGATCTTCCTGAATCTACAACCATATGAGACTTTAGGGAGAGGGTTATCGATTGTTATTTGAGTTAAGCTTAAGATTAGATGTGATGCAAGATTAAAGTATTTTGTAAGGAAATAATGGTTTGGTCATATGAAATAGATGCTTAGATGATTGAATGGTATTAAATTTAGATACTCATGAGCTTAGGATTGAATATGATTGAATTGGTACTGGATAAAGTTAAGTTTTAAAGTGAATGTTAGAGAAGTAGACCGTGACCTTAGGCTCTATCTGGGTTTCTGTTAGTCATATATTGAGTATTGGAGGTAAAGTTTATTTGAGTTTATGAATCTAATTATTAGGAATGGTTTAAAGATATATGGTTAGTAGAAGTTATAAGGGAACAACTTATGGTGACTTATTGTATGGGAATTGTTTGGAAGATTTACAGGTAATAGAAGATAATATGAGATTAAATTAGTATGAGGTAATTTTGGAAAATGAATTCCATGTTAGTTGTGAGGGCTAATTGATGCTGATAATAGGATAAAATGATATCAGAGGTTGTAATTGATGAAGTGGATTTGAGGGTTTGAATACACAAATTATGGTTCCTAGAACTAAGGGAAGGGAGTTGATTTATAAAGTGCAATTTGATTTATGGAAATTGTTTAAGGATGTTTGAAGGGTAGGATGAGATGATTGAAATTTGTATTTAAAGAGTTTAGGTTTCAAATCTGATTATGTGATTTCTATTTTGAGGTTTCCTTATGTAAAAACAAGTAAAGAAAATTTAATAATCAGTGTGTACCAGACAGGAATGTGTCTTTCGGTTTTATGAAGTTAGGAAGATTATATTTGATTAAATACAGTTTTGAAGACTAGCTTATGATAAGAGACTCTAGCTAGATGTGAATTAAATAATATTTGTTTTAAAAATCAATTGTGAAGCTTTGGAATCTGATTTTTTAGTATTGTTATTGAGCTTGACATGATTGAAGTGTGTGGTCTAGGATTTGATTAAAAGTAAATCTAATGGTGAATTTAGATTTCTTTGTTTCTAATTGATGGTATTTAATACCGTACCAAGGAAGAAGTATAGAAGATTTTGGGGATTTATTGATTCTGGTTTGGTGAAGACGAATTAAAGTTTCAGCTTTTAATAAATAATAGCATTAGGTTCTGTTGTGGGTTAAAGGTTATATGACATCAAGAATTAAACATGATGGTTGCTCTTTGTTGTTTAAGAATTTAATATTTTAGCTTAGCAATTGTTAGAGTTGTTGTTTTAAGAAGCAAAATAAATAGAATATTGAAAGGTTGATTTATAAATTTTGAAACAAAGAATTAAATTTGAACTTGAGGCTTAATTATGTATTAAATAAATGACTAAGGTCTTTAAAGAATGATTTTTATAAAAACTATTGGTCAAACATTGAGAATAAGAAAGTTTAATATAAGTAAATTACTAGAGTAATTTCGAATGATCAAGATCCTAATTAAGTATGGATAAATTATAATTCGCTTAAATAAAAAGACTTGGGTAGTATTAATTAAGTTAGGAATCGAGAGAGACGCATCGATTAATTTATAGTCCGACCCCTAACCCAAATCCGTATATGTATATAGGCCCTGACTTTTGATATAAGCCGAAAGGGTAGAAGGAAACAAGCTGATTCAGGAGTATGTTATGGGATTCAGGTAGCATGTAATTTCATTACCATTAAAAAGAATTGCATGTATAATTTTGTATATCTGTTGCATTTAAAATGGTATGTCTTTTATTCCTCAGTTGGAGTACTCCAGGCTCAGGTGGTTCGCTGCCCCTTTGCTAGTTTAGTTACGTTATAACGGGATAGTTATAACGAGAAGTCCTGCAGGTAGAACCTCCACTAGTTAACGAGGATATCGTTATTAGTGGTTGGTAGGTGCTTAAGTCACCCAGATTAAAAGGATAATTGCAATCGTTATATGTGCAGATTTATAAAATATATACATGTTTTTACATGCATGAATTCCATAGCTAATAAGATAAACTGCGGTAAATTGCTGTTTCAAAGAAGCTGGTAGATGATAAGATGGTTGAGATAAGGCAGGAGTACTAGTAGATTAGTAGACAAAGAAAATAAGATTATATTTTGAGAAGCAAGAATATCGGCAGAAGTGCTTTACGATGGTAGTTTAATATTTTAATAATGTTATCTGTATATGATACAAAATTAAATTATTAAATTAATAGAAGAAAGCATAGAAAATAGAATTGTATAAATTTATAAAGGAATTTTAAATTTCTAAGTATTATGAATAGAAAATAAATACCTTAAGAGGATTAGTGTATTTTTAATTGTCTTATGAACCACTCTGCTTTAGACAAAGTTTTAAACTGTTCAATTTGACTGAAAAGCCCATTCCAATAGAAAGAAGATTGGTGTAATGTTTGAAAAGAAAAAGTTTTAAATTTTTCGTATTTTTGGGTTTCAGACGCTAAAGAGTGGTTGTAATTCGATTAAAAATGCTATAATATAGTAGAAAATTTTAGGTGTTACAAATGTAGTATTTTTGCTAAAGATATAGGGTTAAGTACAAAAAGACACATGAGATTTGATCAAAAGTTGTCTAACACCAATTGCTTTTTGTTTTGGGACCAAAAGTAACTTTGAATTTCCAAATTAAGATCAAAAGTCACACTTACCGTTAAATTAAGGTCAAAAGTAATATGTGATTTGTAACCTCTGCTTCCACCACCACCACTCCTCCACCCCAACCCCATCAGGGTGATTTTCAATGTTCAAGCATGACCGATTTTTTACCTTTGTTTCTGTAATGATGCAACCCACTGAGCAATTTTGGGAATTCATCCAATGGTAATTCAGTTTCTTGTTCTGTGACTTCTTTGTGGCTCCTAGTTTGAGCTCAGGGATGGGTTCGAGTGTTAGTGCTCCTTCAATGGTGACGACTAAGATGTTTAGGGGTTTCTCTCTAGAAATTTATGACAAGAAAGAATTGCAATGTTTGGGTGGATCTGAGAATTTTGAAATGTCTAGTTCAAAGCCTTGAAGTTTGAAGTGATCTTCTGTTTTGCTCAATTAGTAGCAGAGGTATGGCTGGTTAACAAGCAACCATTGTTTGGCAACCCACACTGATTGCACTTGATTATTATATGTTTTTGTCCACTAATTGTAAGGAATTTAGCACTTATTATAGACAAATATATTGGGAATTAAGCACTTTTACACTTAGGTCCAATATTATTGAGTTAGTTGCATAAAGATCATAATTTGGGTATTTTAGGCCCCTAACTCCTGCATTATATATTTATGGACTTGATATACTTCACAATCGCTTTAATTTCCTATTATAGGTGCAAAGAAGGAGGACCAAATTGAAAACAACAATAAAATAGAGGAATTGCCTCGCCGTGGGTTCGCCACGGCGAGCAGAGGAAAAAGGCAAACAGAAAAGAAGGTTCCTAGCTGTGGGCTCGCCACGGCGAGAATGTGTGACTGGGCAGTTTTTGGAAAGTTTCTTATTTCAAGCCAAATTGTAAGTTAAGTGGTTGGGTCATGTCTAGTTATTTCCTAATCAATATTGTTGAACTTCCCAAGTAATTCGAGGCCTAAATGGATTAGGAAGTTTCCTAATTAATTATCCCACTCATTATTTCCTATTTTGACTAGCTTTCTTGAAGATTGAGTGCTTGGGTCCTCCCCAATCCTTTCCTAATTGATAATCCTAGTCAGAATAGGAGATCTTAGGCTAATTTGGATTATATATAAGTTGCCTAGTGTGCCTAGGAGGGGGGAAGACGAAAATACTTATACAAGACACCAATTCTCTCATCTCTTCCACTCATTCTCTCCTCCACTCCACAATCCTTCATCGATTCTTCATGGAGCTCGAGTTGCAGCTGCTCTTGGGTGATTCCTCCTCCTCCTTGATGAACTAAATCGGCCCGATGCTCTCTTGGACGATGGGATGACTTGAAGCAAGCATTAAATCCACTTTAAGGGAGTTTAGTAGTTTCTTTTGTCTAGTTCTATTTATGTATTGCAATTCCTTGTGTTTTGTTATATATATTTGGTCTTAGAACAAGTATGCTTTTAATCATTTGTAATGGTCATGCATGTAATCAAGCGATGCCTTTTATGTGTATGAACCTAGTGTTATTTTCATGATATTATGTGAAAGATATGCTTTATTTATATCTCTTCTGGATTTCTAAAATATGTTGAATGCATGTGAGATTGTATGTGTGTTTAGACACTAGGTCCAACGTTAGATTGTTCGATTTACTTCTAACGAGAGTCTCTTTGTATGTTTATCATGATTCTTCACTACAAAGTTGGGAATTAACAGTTATTTGATTAATTAATTGAATGAGCGATGCGTCACGTTAATTAGTTAATTACGTAACTGGACTAAGAGCGATTGCCTTAGGTTTTACATTAGAACTTGGATTAGCTCCTCCCTAGAAGTGTGAGTCAATAGTTTGTCACATGTCATCCCTAGCCAAGAGAGCATCCCATCATTCCATTCCATTAACCATCCATATTTATCCTAAAAAATACCAAAAGCAAGTCTTTAAATTTCTTTTATGAAAAATACCAAAAATATCTTCTCTTATTCCCTAATTTTTATAGCTTTAATTGTATTTAATTTCCCTAGGATAGTTTATTAGGCTCCTTGAGAGACGATCTGGGACCGCACTACTATCGTGTAATCCTTGGTAAATAAATATTTTGCATTTAAACCCGAAGGCGTATTAGGAAAGGCTTAAATCACACACTATCTCACAAATTTGCGACATTATCACCACTGTGATTTTGTTTTGCCTCTGTGAACCCACCTCTACAATTTCCATTAGCACCGGAATCCCTCCTTCTTCAGTAGCGCCATCCTTGCCTTCAGCACTGATACCAGCATGCTCAACACAAGAGCTAATTTTACCACCATGTTTGATCCAAATTAGCCATCAATTCAACCAACGCCTTCATGATTCCTGCCTGTACTGCTCTTATTTTGTTCTCCTTCACCAAACATACAAAGTATAGCGCCGTCGATGTGTCTTTCTTCCCTTTGAATATTTTGTTCTCTAAAAGATTTTGCAGTTGATTAGCCAAACTTTTGAGAGGGGAGGAAGAGAGGAGAAGGGTTTTATGGGGTTGGGTGAAGAAATGGTGATGATGGAAGCAGAGGTTTGGTTGAAGACATGTGGAGTACAACTGACATAAATCACATGTTACTTTTAACCCTAATTTAATGGTAAGTGTGACTTTTGAGTTTAATTTGAAAGTTTAGAGTTACTTTTAGTCCAAAAAAAGCATTTGGTGCTCGATAAACTTTAAACAAAATCATGTGTATTTTTTTATCCTTAATACAATGATATATCGCACTTAAGTCCTTAAAGAAGCCACTATTTTTTTTACAATAAAAGAAATTTTAAAGGGAAGATTTCAGTTAGCCCTCTCTAAAAAAAATTAATGTCAAACGACACTCTCATAAAATTCTAAAACATCCCTACACCGTTTAGGAGAAAATGAAATTAATTTTGAGGTCAAAAGAATTTATTACCATGGTCTCTTTCTGAAGAAAAAAAAAGACATATCACTTTCAAGACAAATATAAGAATTTCTAAAACAAGTTGGGATTTTCAATACAAATGTAGGTATTTCCAAATCAATAAATGAATTAAATAAAAGTTTAAGAAAAAAATACATTTACCCCTTCTTGTTACTACAAAAAAAAAAGTAAATTACTGATGAAAATATTTCCACGGCTAATTAGCCACGGATTTTCGATGGAAATTCTGTGAGAAAAATTTTTGACGGAATTTCCTATAGAATTTTGTGGCTAAATTAGCCACATAAATTCTGTGGCTAATTTATTGTAAATAACATATTATATTAGTTTATCTTAATAAATATTTTATGAATAAATTATTTTAACAAATAATATGTTATAAATATTAATAAAAATTAATACATAATTGCATATACATAGATATATTACAAATTTAATTTTGAATTTTTATTAAATAATATTTTATTTATTAATAAATCTTCGTATGAAAAATGATAAATAATTATATTTTAATAATATATAATAAAATAATAATTAAAAATTTTCATATTATAAAAGTAATTCACCAAAAAATTTATTATAAATATAAAATTGAAATACTAAATATAACGCAAAGTATATGAATATAAAAAATAATTTGCATAAAAATAATGTAATTATTAATATATAAATTATATATCAATAATTAATAAATATTTCATAATATGTTAAATTAAAAATAACGTAAAGTATATATAAGATGAAATATAATTATAATTGTGGGAGTTTAAATATTATAAATATAATAGTTTGCAAATAATATCATAAGGTCTTCATAACTCAACTGGTTATGGTATCAGCACAAGCGCAGGAGGTCAATTGTTTGAGTATGCACTTCATCATAATTTCAGACAATTTGTGGAGGCGGCACGCAGTCTGTGGTAGGTGGCGGCAAGTGGTGGGTGGTTGTCAGCAGGATGGCACGTGGCATTTGAAAAAATTAAAAAAATTACCGATCGAAATTCGGTAGATAATTAGCCACGAAAAATTCTTTTTAGCTATAGAATTCCCATGACTAAATTACCCAAGGAAATTCTGGCACAAATCAGTGGTAATTTTCGACGAAACCAAATTTTCGTTGCTAAATTAATTAACAATGGAAAAATTAGCCACAGAACGATTAATGTTAGAAATTTCGCCGGAAATTCGATTCCGTGGCTAATGCATGAGAAATTCCTTTAGAAAAGTGAAACTCCGTCGGAAATCAGATTTTTTTTGTAGCGTGTGTCTGTTAAAAATGGACTTTCGCTACTACATATGAGGAGCAGTAGTAGAAAGTGTAGAAGCGAAAAGGTAGGACCTATGGTGTCTGTCATATTGGAACAATTACCTATGTCTTGATTTATTGAAATTGTTGCAAGTTGCAACCGATGCCGTAAAGTCACAACTTATTGTGTCTATTGCAAAGTGCAACATACGCCATAACTCATTTTCTAAAAATTTATTTGCAATTAAATATTTACTCTTCATTTATTTACTTGTGGCTAAAAACATTTTATCGATATAAAAAAGCGAAAAGACAAAAAAATCCCTCTATAATTTAAAAAAAAGGACATTTCAGTCCCTCGAATTTTAGAAATCCCAGATTAAACCCTAGGGAGGAATCGATGATTTTTAAATGTTATTAAAAAACACTTTTACCCTTAAGTGTTTTAGAGTTAATTATCATGTGGTTCAATGGCCACCACCTTCGTACTCATCAGCTACTTTGAATTCTAGACCTAAAAACTCTTCCTCTACCTCACATTATAGATGAACCACGTGTTAATTTAACTCTTGGGAAGGCCGCATAGCAAATTGTAGATAAGCTAGATATAAGTTCACTCAACACCAATCTATCTAGAAAGGGGAGTTCTCTTATAAATTTAAGCTCACTCGACGACAAGCCTCTTAGCAAGCATGCACTCTCATGGATAGGCCAAGAAAAACCGAAGATCATGGAAGGGAATGAAATAGCAATGGGATTCCAAATGTCGGTGGCTCTAAAGACTTCTTTGCTGCTTCAATTAAACTTGAGGTAAAAGGGTAAAATTCTTATGGAGGACTTTTTTTATTATATAAATATATATAGATATTATATTTAAGAAGGGCCTAATTATAAATGCAAGGTACTAGGATAAAACAAAAATTTTACTCTTTTATTTCACACAGGATTTGAACACAAAAGCCTATGGATACAACCTTTGCCACTGAGCCACCGGTTAATTTTTGTTAGAACTCTTCATCAAATAATTTAGGGTTGATACAATGTTTAGTCCTTATAATTTGCTTTAATTTTTGTTTTAGTCTTTATAGTTTCAAATAAGAGGTTTTGGTCCCTCAAATTTGACTCTGTTAAAAAAAGTTGGTCCCTGGAGTCTAATAAGAACCTAATAATGTTAAAAAAGTCTGATGTGTCACTAACATCGTTAGTTACACTGATGTGCCATGAAGATTAGCGAGTTGACGTGGCTCCAGCTATCGCCCACAACCATTCCTCCAACTACATCTAGTTCCTCCGTGGCCACCTCCTCACCACACTCACCCTCTCCTTCACACAGGAACCAAAATCCGGCGACCAAAATCGTGAATCTTAGAAAGAGGAATGACAATACGATCGCCAGAAGCAGCACCACAGGAAGCACCGTCCTCGCTGAAACCCATAGACTAGAGATGGCAGCGACCGTCTTCGCCAAGCCTTTATCGGTGGCGGCGCCGATTGAAATTATCGTCACTCTCTTTATGCCACTCGTAGATATGTAGTACTTCATCTTCTCAATTCCATCAATCCTTCTTTCCTTCTACTTCGAATGTTTAATTCATATTGAATTAGAATTAGATATAAAGCTTCATTTGCTCGATAATGAGTGCAAGATTCGGTTAGAGAGAAGTAAAGAAAGCGTGCGAGCGAACGAACGAACAAGAGAGAGAACAAGAAGAAGAAGAGTGAGATTGTTGCGTTTGGAGTGGAAGGATGTGTTGTGAAGGAGAGGGTGAGTGCAGTGAGGAGGTGGTGGCGGAAGGGGAGAGAAGTATAGTTTTTTTTATTATTTAATTGTTTTTATTATGTAAGTTTAGAATCTGTTTTGCCATGCTAGCTTGCTAATCATCATGCCACATTAGTGTAACTAACAGTGTTAGTGACATGTCAGCCTTTTTTAAGGGAAAATTTCAGTTTACCCCGTTATAGCAAAATAATGTCATATTCCCCCCATAACATTCTGAAACTTCACTTAGACCCCAAGGGGGCAAAGTGAAGTTAATTTTGTAAAGTAAAAGACCATTCTATCCCTAATAAATTTTGTAAGCAATGAACTGAACAAAAGGGGATAGATTCAAGCAAACCTAAGTTCTCTCATTCTCCTTCTTCACACCATCACCCACCATCACTGCACCGTCGCCCTCCGTTGCCTTCACCACGCCATCCCTCCTTAGCTCTCTCATCCATCGTGTTTGAATAGGGTCAGCGAAGTCACCATTGCTAGTGTCATCGACACGCCGTCGCTGTCGGCATTCATTCCCGATGAGTTCCGTCGACATAGCTCTCTTGTTCTCCTCATCACGCTGTGGCCATTGTCTCCCCTGCATCTGGAAACACCGTGCCTTGTGACGCTGTGGTCTTTGTCTTCGGTCCGTTGGGCATTAGCTTCAGGGACTCTTGCTGATTGTCGCTGGTTCTTTGCTCTATTTCACGATTAGGTTTGCCGTTGTCTTTTTTTATATACATGAAATGAAAACACGAAATTGCAGAGGTTATTTTTGTTCCTTTGTTCTGCTTGTGCTTGAAATTTCAGAGATTATTCTGCTGAAGTTTGATTTTTCTGCTTGTTCTTTTGTTAGCAAATTTCAGAGATTGTTCTGCCTGTTCTTTTTTTAGCAATAGTCTGATTTTTTGTTAGCAATAGTCTGATCTTCGGTGCTGAAGTTTGATTTTTCTACCTTGCATTTGTTCACCAAAAGAAATAGCTTTTACATGGAAACAGATCAAAACTCAGAAATGATATGTTCTGAACACAAATATGCTTAAACCAAAAAGGAAAAAAGAAGTAGAAAATGAACGCATACCATAACATAACAGCAGAGGTAACCGTGAGCTTGAAATAAGGTCAAATGCCTTTAAAACTTTGATAGAGAAGCCAATCCAAATTTCAGAGATTGTTCTGCCTATTCTTTTGTTCTAAAGGGAGTATTATTTAAAAGTCGCGAAATGGAAAAGTAGAACCTTATGCCCTGTTTTAAGTCCAAATATGTTCCTACTATGTGGTGTCGATACAGCTTCCAATTAAATATTTACTTCTGGCTTGAAAATCCACTCCAGGGAAGCTGGAACCATGCTTTTATTATCAAAAGTTCCACCTAGTGTAAACCTTAAAAGTATTTTATCCCACTAATACCATAGAATCCTCTTATTAAATGTAAAGGATGAAATGGAAGAATTAAAGCTTTCATTATAGCTTTACAGCAAATGGCATGTTTTTAATGCTCTTTTGACTTGCCAGTCTCTCGCATATAAGCATAACCGACTAGTGTGCTACTCCTACACACACAGAAATATAACAATTAGTAGTTCTATATCATATTTTGAAAATCACGAGAATAAACAAAACTGATATAATGGAGCGTAATATAGGCACAAAAGAACATGTTCCCAAGAAAGATAGCCATATGAAACGGATATGATTTTCCCTAGAAAGACAATGGAACTATATATAGATGGTGGTCAAGACATAGGAGTGGTTGGCAATGTTGTTAACTAGACCTTAGTTTTTTGGAATCAAGAAAGCCACAAAGTTCAGATGCACCTACGCCACAATTTAACAGGAAATTTAAACTCCACCAACTAATTTGTAATCTATTAACAAAAAAACTGAAATATGATTTTGAAAACATAAAAAAGTAAACATGCAAATTTGTTTCAATTTATGAAGGCTTGAAGTGTGAATGTTCTTCCTTAGATGGTACTGTTAATGTGAAGTTCCTTTTTCTGGTGTGGCTTCATGTTTAACTGAGTGGTGAATGGTGGGATCACATAAAGATATTAGTTATAAATTATTCCTTGTTATTACATTTAAGATGTCAAGTGTTCTTTGTTTTTGTTTTTCTGGTGAGTTTTGCTTTTACTATTAAGACCAAACAGACCCTGAATGTTTTGTAGAATGAGCCATTTTATCAGCTTGAATTAGCTATTTTGTCAGCGTGAAAAAATTCTGATGTTGTGGGTTGAGCTTTTGCAACTGATTTCTGGACTCTTGCCTTTGCAAAGTCAATAAAAATATATCCTTTTAGCTTCAATTTTATGATTTCTTCATTGTAACTTTAATCAGCATGTTATACTATTGTTTCATTTCTCCACTAGTAAATCAAAATTGTTCAATTGGATTGATAGATAACCACTTTGATATGAATTGCACCATTTCTTATTAGTTTATGTGTTGAATTGATATGAACCTCTGGAAAGTTGGTGTGTTTGTGTGCTAATTGTTTAGGGTCTATGAAGATGGAGAATAAAGATAAAGAAAGGAAACGACAGGTTCATGTAAGTGGATGGAAAAGATTTAGGAAAGATTTTATTAAAGCCAACAACATGAAGAAGAAGCATCAATTCAAATATGCCTCCAGAGCCGCTGCAAAAGAGTGGAAGAAATTAGGAGAAGGCCATAAAGACATTTATGCGACAAATACGTTAATGACAGGCATGGAGAATGATTACTCTACGCCCTTTGACACCCGATACTCTACTAGGAAATTTATGGTGCTTGCTTCCTTCATTAAAGGGAAGAAAAACTTACATCAAAGGGTGGAGAAAATTGGCTTTGGATACTTGCTAGGTATAAATTTGCAAAAGATTTCACAACAACTTTGCAAGGAGCTGATGGCTACTTATGACCTGCCATCCAAGATTATGAGAATTAGAGGGAATAGAGTTAAAATAAAGGCCAAGCATGTGGAGAAACTCTTTGGATTACTTGTGTAATTTTCTAAGTCTCAAATCGTATAATCTAAATTCATGCTTGCATTTCGAGTATGGATTTCTAAGACACATATGACGTATTTCCAAGACACATATGATATATTTCCAAGACATATAAGAACAATTTCCAACATACTTGTGTAGTTTTCTGAGTCTTAAATCGTGTAATGTAAATTCAAGCTTGCATTTCGCATATGGATTTCTAAGACACATATGACATATTTCCAAAACATATATGAACAATTTCCAATATACTTGTGTAATTTTCTGAGTCTCATCTTGTAATCTAAATTCATGCTTGCATTTCGCCTATGGATTTCCAAGACACATATGACGAATTTCCAACATACTTGTGTAATTTTCCGAGTCTCTGAGATCCATGGTAAATTCATGCTTGCATTTCCCATGCGTTTCCAAGACACAACATTTGGCATCTGCGTTTCCAAGACACATATGATGGATTTCTAAGACATATATGATGAATTTCCAACATATATGTCGTAATTTTCTAAGACTCTGAAATCTTCTTAGGTAAATTCATGCTTGCATTTCACATGCATTTCGAAGACACATTTGACATCTACGTTTCCAAGACACATATGACGTATTTCCAAGACATATAAGACAAATTTCCAAGACTTTCTGACGTTTTTTCAACATGATTATCAGGATTTTGTTAGTAAAAAAATTGGAAGAATTTAGGCTACTTTAATGATACATACTCATCATGGTTGTCATGATCAACATTTTCAGATCTTAACACTAAAGCTACCAGCAATACAAACGATGTCATCCCATATAATATAACTATAATATTCATATAAGTCATGTACATTTACATAGTTATAAGCAAATTTCATCTTGGTATTTAGGTCTAAAAGCCACAAAGTACCATCCTGAAATTCAAAAGGGCATTTACATTTGATTATAGAAAGCCAAAATATATTATGTTTATGTACACAATAGCTGCTTTCCCAACCACCAAAAATATATAAGTTGGGATACATTCATAACTATGTATGGAGCATCTATGTTTAACACCAAAACAAAAGCACCATATCTACTACACATTTCATCTAGGATTGGGGTTCCTGCAAGTCTTCACAGAATGACCAGCCTAACCGCATCTCGAGCAATGATACACTTTTTTGTTTTGAAATTGTGATTCAATCCTTTTAACTCTTGGTCTTCCTGCTGGACTAGAAGTTAATGGTGGTTTTAATAAGATACTTGATGAGTAATCATCATATTTGAGGGAGTCTCGCTTAGGGATGTCATATGTCTCAACATGAATCATGGATTTGTTGTACATTTTTTGCTGACTTGCCAGTAAAAAGCAATCCTCCACATATGCATATACATTCCCATGTTGGTGGTGTGCTTGAGTTGTCTGCCTCAAGTTCCCATATACTTGGAGATATTGATCTTCTAAATGATGGTACTGCCAAATCATGTATCCTGCGAATACAAGTAAATTGTCATAAATTACAATTGACTTAGTTGAATATACAACTTTATCTTCAATGAGCAAAATATCATAAGAAGCTTCATAACTTACACTTCTATGTTATCCACTTGCGATGCTTGTTTCAACTCTTCCACATTCTGACAAACAAACACATGCCATAAACAAACACATGCCCATTGGTATTGTTGTAGTCAATCAATTGTGCAACTCCAACATCATATACAAGGTCCAATAATGTGTCCTCGGCAAAACTAATTGTGTACTTCATATTGAATCCACCACTTCCCAGCCACACATCTGTTGCTATCAAAATTTTAAGGTCTTCATATGAAATTCCTTTACTTATCATTCTTCCAATTACAATCCCACCCTCATATATCATCTTTCCATCCAAGTTCTTAACATATTTTCCTCCCACATGGAAGATGCAAAATAATTGTTTTGCACAACTGCTACTCATTCTCCTTGTGTGTTGCTGCACATAATTAAATCCCACATTTCATTGACATGCCAAAATTAAATCAATTACAAGTTTAGAACTGAAATAAACAATTTAACAACATAACAATTGCATTATATCAACTCAAAGTTTTATACTTTATGGACAAGATACCTTAACATCAATTATACTTGCCAATGATTATACTTAAAGTTTCATTTGGACTACCAATCACATGTGTTCATAATATATAGTGAACCAACACATTCTACTTTAACCTTAGGACACATAATGGCATTCACAAGAACATATGCTCCATTTGCAATGCACATATAACAACTTACTACACAAATAACCATATTTACAACATCAGACATTATGAATACATATACATTAGTGCCATTTGAACAACAATTCTGTCACCAATACATATTATTTATAGTAGACATGGGAATTCTTACACACAAATATCTAAGACACATATGGCAAATTTTCTACACATATTTCACCAACTTATAAGACATAGTACAAGTCTTCATATGCTATACTTTTTCACATTTTCAGCAAATTCCAAAACACTTATGATAAATTTCCAAGACATATATGATAAATTTCCTAGACACATTTGACGATTTTCTAAGACATACAAGCAGTCTTCAAAGGCTATGCTTGGTTCCTACTCCATATTTTCAGCGAATTACAAGACATGTATGACAAATTTCCAACACACGTATGGCATATTTCCTAGACACATTTGACAAATTTCTAAGAAATAGTACAAGTCTTCAAAGCCTATACTTGGTACCTACTTCATATTTTCAGAGCATTCCAACGCACGTATGACAAATTTCCAAGACACATTTGAAAAATTTCTAAGAAATAGTACAAGTCTTCAAAGCCTATACTTCATACTTTCAGAGAATTCCAACACACGTATGACAAATTTTCAAGACACATTTGACAAATTTCTAAGACATAGTACAAGACTTCAAAGGTTTAGATTCAAGAGATGAGAATTTTCTACTTGGGGATAAGCATTTACCTGTACTTGGAAGTGATTCCAACAGCTTGCTTACCACAACATTGATCGCCTTGCCTTCTAAAAATCTTCAAAACACATCAATGAAAACATGATAACTCAAGTGATTTCTAGAAATCATGATCTAAGAAGGAGTTGGTGGGAGTGAAGTCAAGGGATTTCAAAAATCATGGAATCATAAGGGAGTGAGCCGATTGCCATGCGTAGATAGAGGGAGAGAACGTGTGAGTCTGCTGAGTGTGTGCTTGAGTGAGTCTGATGAGTTGTGCTGATCCATATATATTAGCTCACTTTTGCTCTTTCTTTTCCAAGGGCAAAATGGTCTTTGAGCCTCCCACAATTATTTTCACTTTGCCCCCTTGGGGGCTTAGTGAAGTTTCTGAAAGTTGGGGGGGGGGGAATCTAACATTAATTCACTATTGTGGGGCAAACTGAAATTTTCCCCTTTTTTAACACCGTTAGGTCCATATTAGACTCTAGGGACTAACTTTTTTAACAGAATCAAACTTGAGGGACCAAAACCTCTTGTTTGAAACTATAGGGACTAAAACCAAAATTAAAACAAATTATAGGGACCAAACATTGTATTAACCCAATAATTTAAATATTACTAGAGAATTAAATAATTATTCACATTGTTCTCTGGGTCACTGCAGATTAGTAAGTTCAATTATCTCATGATGATGCATCTTGATGTGACTTTTAATGTTAGAGTGCTTAGCCGGCCAATTCATGGCACCATTGACCTTGAGCTGGTAGGAAGCATTGTAACATGTCTTACACTACTTGAAAATCACTTGTTGATGGTCTTTTGAGACATATCATAGGGGTCAAAGGTCACAAGGAGATCTACCACAGGATATTGGGTATTTATGAGTAGGAATTTGGTGTCTTAGAAGAGCAAAAAGCATTATATAATATCCTGGTCTAATGCATAACCTAAGTATAAAGCTATGGCCCAATCAATGTAGGAAATCATGTAGATTTACCAATTGATGAAGGAGGTTGGATTCATCATTATTTTCCGCCAAGCTTTGTTGCAATAATGTGGCTGCTTTGCATATAACTTCAATTATGTGTTTCTTGAGCATACAAAGCACACTACAAAAAACCAGACTTTCAGTGGCGATAAAAGTCACTGCTGAAATTTTAAAAGTCACCAGTAAAGACGTCACTAGGTCGCTGCCTATGTGACTGTTGCTAAAAGTTTTAGCTGCGACTTTAAATGTATCTCGCTGCTAAAAAGTATACTTTGTCGCCGCTAAAAGTATGGACATTTGTCTTAAAAGAATATGTCGCTAAAAAGACCAAAAGTATACTTTCAGCGGCAATAGTCGCTGCTGAAGCTAGTTTTAGTGGCGACTTTTGAAGCTAGTAAATATATTTTTTATTTAAATATAATTTATATTTAAAACCTCTAATATAATTATAACATCAAAATGAATAATAAATAAATAAAATAAATATATTTATATATATAATTTTGTAGAACTGATAATGTATTAAACAAAAATATTTACATAATTCTTTACAATCATTGAATTAATTTAATCTCTCTAGAGTACAAAAATTATCCAATTGTCTTAGTCTCTTAAATAGCTAAACTATCTTGATCTTGAACTATTGTCCGGCTAGAGTAGACCTGGTTGTAATAGTTTGTGATTGTCACTATGTGGGGTACAAATCAAAGCATTATTCAATTAATAAAAATACTAGAATCATTAAATTAATTTTATAGAATATATATATATATAATAAATAAATGTATAAAATTAATTGTAGCATTATTCAATTAATTATGTGGGGTACAAATCAAAGAATTATTCAATTAATAAAAATACTACAATCATTAAATTAATTTTGTAGAATATATATAATAAATAAATGTATAAAATTAATTGTAGCATTATTCAATTAATTATGTGGGGTACAAATCAAAGCATTATTCAATTAATAAAAATACTACAATCATTATAGCATAAAATCCATAAATAAAATATAATGTCTATATATGAATCTATATTTATTCTTAAAATCAATAGGAATAAACCAACTATTTTAGCCTTGTAAGTCAGACCAAAAAATTTTAGCCTTGTAAGAGGTTTTCAAGAAATAAACCAACTGTGCAGAAAAACAAAACAATTCTATATAAAACCCAATACAACAAAATATTTCTAGAACTAATTTGTACCCACGGATCATACAAGATTCAAGGTTAGAGAATCATACGAGAAAAAGATAGAATGACATCACAGATGAAGAAAAGCTTGCTCATAGAACAGAACATAAATCCAGAAGAATCAAGGTTAGAGACTTAGCAGTAGTGTTAGATTTAAGAAGTACCTCTTGATCACCTCGTTGGGCTGCTAAAATAAGAAGTACCTCTTGATCACCTCTTTGGGCTGCTAAAAGCTGTTTTCTATGTACTGGCACATGAAAATTGACATACACTTTGTCCTCCCTAAGATGGGACAATTGCACATAGGTCCCAAGTAAGAGAATTAATTTCAGAGAGGTCTCAATGAATTGTTAATGACAAGTATTGATAACTGCGATAGCCTTGGTTAATAAGTGAAAAAGTTGTTAATGAACCTATCTAATATTAAATCTCTTACTTGGGACCACAGTGCAATTCTCCCTAAGATCAATGAAAACTTTACCTTTAGCAAACATGTGAGGTCTGGAGGAGGATCCTCTCTTCTACCTTTCTCTCCTCTACCCCTCCTCTACCTAAAACTTTTTTATGTTTAGGGTCAAATTTTGTTTGTTTATTTTCATCATTAGATTCTACATACAATTAGTGACATTTTGATATCTTATGGATAAAAAATGGTTCAGTTTTTAATTTTATATGATTTTTCAAAGATTTAATACTTAAGTCTGTATTTTTTTTAAGTTAAAGCATTGAATCTTTAAAAAATCATATAAAATAGAAAACTGAACCATTTTTGTTCATAAGATATTAAAATGTCACTAATTTCATGTAGAATCTAATAATGAAAATAAAAAAAAAATTGACCCCAAAAATAAAAATTTTGGGGTAGAGGGGAGGATCCTCCTCCGTGAGGTGTAATGACTAATTGGGTGACCTGTTGACTAAGGGTTTGAATTGGACTCAAGTTAATTATCTTTGTAACAAGTTGGTGGGTGTGATTGACATTTATGCTTCATCCTGAGAGAGGGTGTTAGGAAACATAATTAGAATCATGTCAAATCCCAAACAATCAGGGATTATGAGTAGGATTATGATTAGGGCGGTTATTTCTCATTTATTTTCTTTTATTGTCATTAATATTGATACTCCTCTCCGTTTTTATAAATATCGATATCGTACACATGAATACACAATTTATTCATAGTATTCTTCTTCACATTTAACTAATTAGCTAGTACTCCCTTTAGCCCTTATTATAAGAGCCCGAATTTCGAATTGGTTTGGTCCAAAATATAAGAGTCCACCTTAGAATTGTCCTATTATTTAATACATGTTTTCTTATTTTATTTCCAACACTCTTTCATACTCATTAGTACACATGTTTTTTTTTTCTTAATAGTCCCATAATAAATAAGGGTAATATTTAAAAAAAACTCATATCTTCTTTTCCTTCTTATTTTTTTTTAAAACTAAAGTTAAATGCAAATTTTTTATAATCTCTCTCAATCTCTTTTTCCCCAGTTGATTTCATATAACGAAGATATTATAGAGAAGAAAAAAATTATTATTTTCTTCATAAATATTACGATAACTCAAGAACATAAAAACAAAACGAGAGAGAAAATTTCTGGTTTTCTTAGACTTCTAACTGCTAGCTTACTCCAAGACTAGAAAGGAAAGCATACAACTTGTATCAAAAAAAAAAAAAAGAAAGCATACAACAAAAACGAGGAATAGCTATAATGAGATTAGTTTATGGAAGAAGTGATGCAGATCCCAATGACGAAAAGGATCCCAAAACAAAGAGAGATAATGAGAGTTGCAGTTGCAGAACATTACTTAGGAATGTTTACGATAGGGAAAATTAATTATTAAATCCTTATAGTTTTACCGAGTTTGCAACTCAGTCCTTATAGTTTTAGTTTGACTCGTCGCAACTCAATCCCTAAAGCTTCATAATTTTATAAAAAAAATCTGAGGCTCTGTAACCCATCTTTTGTGGCACCGATATTATTAAAGTTTGCTTATTTGGCATCTTACATTGGACCACGTAAGAAGAAATGACGCTTCCCAGTTACATGTGACCACGTAAGAAGAAAGAAATGAAGCTTCTCACTCCCCCTCCCCTCATTGTACTGTTCACACTCTCCTTCCTCAACCTGCCACTGATGTAAGATGCCAATTAAGCAAACTTTAATAATATCAGTGCCACAAAAGATGGGTTACAGGAGCCTCAGATTTTTTTATAAAATTATAAAACTTCAGGGACTGAATTACGACGAGTCAAATTATAAAGACTGAGTTGCAAATTCGGTGAAACTAGAAGGATCAAATAATTAATTTTCCCTTTATGATATTAATTGGTGAGAGAAAAGAAAAGATGATGAAGATGAAGATATAAGCTTTTTTTTTCGTTTTTTATACGCTGTTAAAATTATACTAATCAGGTTAAAATTGTCCAATTTAATTATTTTAGGGCCAACATTTCATGGTTAACGACTTTAAGATGCTAATTGTACATAAAAAATAGTTAGGGTGTTGGTTGCAATTTTATCCCAAAAATGGGGGTATTTACTGTAATTCCAATATCATACATCTTTGAGTGTAAAAAAAATGTTTACTCAATCATTAACATTGTAATAAAAAAGACTGAAAAGTATATAGATTCTATTGGATTCTATTTATATTATATCGCACTTCAAATGTAAAAAAAATCCAATTTTGGGAACTTTCTTGTGGTTCATCTCATAAGTCTTGTTATGGTTTTCTGAGTAATCCTCACTAACCAAAATTTTCACCCATTTTCAAATTCTAAACCATATTTGTTAATGTTCATTTTCCTCAGGATTCTCTGAATACATCTATTAATCCAAAAATTAAAGCTTTTCCTTCGACTTAAAGACGTATTCCCCGATTTCACTTACTCTGATTCTCTCCCTATTACAAATTAAAAAAAAAAAAGAATTCCCTTTTAATCATTCCAAATCGCCTATTAGCTGAATCCTGCATGTCATATTTCTATTGATACACTATATATATATATATATATATATATATATATATAAAATTCTAATAATAATAACAAATAACACTCGCATTCTGCTGGTACGTCTAATTTATGAAATTATTAAGGAAAAAAAAAACCCCTTGCGTGTTCTGAACATATACATCTTATCCATAAAAAATATATATATATATATATATATATATATTATCCCTAACTTCAACCTTTCAAGACAGAATAAGGGAAAGAAGAGAAAATAATCAGTAAACATACCATAATCTCATAACCCAAGGCTTACAGATAAAGACAAAAATATATTTTTTGAAAATCATTTCTGTTCTCTGAACGACACTGACTGCATAGTTCATATGTGTATCTGAGGTTTTTCATAAGTACAAGCAAAGCCAAGGTTGCATTTTCCCGTATCGCCTCCAGAAAAAAAAGATCATAATATTCTGTGTCTATCTGCTTGAAGCACCATAAATGTATAGCCATAAAGTGTTGTTCAATTTGTAGTGGGCCCTCCCGAACATTAATTCTCCCTTCAATGATGCTATCATGAACTTGAAAGCAACGTTCGTATGATTGTAACAGAATCTCTAAGACTTCGTCGATCTCCAGAAGAATCTTTTCATTCTGATTCTCATTCTCCCTAAGGATATTAAGGTATAAACTTTGGCCCAGTCTATGAACAGCATATCTGTATACCATTGGAGCACCTGGATCTTCAAAGGTTATTCCATCTTCGTCTCCATAATATATAATCTGTTCTTCAAAGGATTCATCATTAGATTCTTGTTCTTCAAATGTTGAATCTTGATCATAAAAAGGAGAGATCTCATCAACACTTTCTTGTTCTCCATATTCATTCGCAGAAACATTTCCATTCAATTCTTGATAGGATTCTTGGTCACTTTCTTGATGGATTCATTGTTTAGTATGAAATTTAGAAAGGAAGATAGATGAATAAATCAACAAATATTTAGAAAGGAAGATAAACAAAACTAGAAGGGGTTCACCGACACTTTATCTCAGGTCTTTAAAGTGTTACCTTCGGTTTGAGATTCTTGAAAAGAATCTTGATCATCCATCTCAGGATTCTCAGAAAATGTATAATTCTCAGCGTCTTCCATGGATTCATATATCTCAGAAACTGTATCTTCTTTGTGCAACTTTGAATCTTCGCTCTCATAAGATCTCCCACTTAAATCTCTCTCGTCTCCAGTCTTCACTCTTTTCCCTCTATGGCCATAACCGTCAATATCATAATGATCAGCTTCTTCATCATCTTCTTGTTGCTTTCTTCCACGTTTCATGATATGCTTCTGTTTGTATTTCCTCCTTCTTCAATATTTGATTCTTTTATATACGAGACTCTTCTCGGTTAGTAGTTAGATGCCGAGGTTTAGAAAAAAAATTTAGGTGTTAGACTCGTTAGTCTAACTTCCCAATGTTTTTTTTTTAAAAAAAAAAAGTGTCACGCAATAAAATAGTTTTTTATTATATACAATTTTGTAACGCACTACAAAAAAACAATGAATTTCCGACGGAATTTACCGACAGAAAAAATTCCGTCGGTAATTTCAGACGGATTTGCGACGGAAATACCGCCGGAAAATTTACTGACGGAATTACCGACGGAAATTTTTCCGTCGGTAATTTTACCGATAATTAATTACATTATTTTATTTATTATTACCGACGGAAATTTCCGGCGGAATTTCAGTCGGTAATTTAATTAATTATTTTATTTTATTAATAAATTATTATTTTAATTTATAAATAATATAATAAAATATTATTACCGACGGAAAATTTTCCGTCAGAAATTACTGACGGAAATTCCGTCGCTAACTTTAATTATTTATTATTTTATAAATAAATTGTTATTTTAATTTATAAATAATATATAAAAAATATTATATTAATTTATTTTAAAAAATATTTTATAAATAAATAAAATATATTTAATAAAAATTAATATATATATATATACACGTATATAGATATATACTTATTAACAAATTTAATTTTTAATTTGTTATTAAATAATATTTTATTTTTTAATAAATAATTAAATATTAGTAATAAAAACGAAAATTAATTATAATTTAATAATATATAAAATAAAATAATTATTTAAAAATGTCATAAAATAAAATGGAAAATAATTATAATTTAATAATATAAAATGAAAATACTAAATATAATGGATTGTATATGAATATAAAATTATTTTAGAAAAAATAGTAAAATTATTTATATGTAAATTATATATTAATAATTATAAAATATTTCATAATATATTAAGATTAAAAATAATTATAATAATGGGAGTTTAAATATTATAAATATAATAGTTTGCAAATAATTTCAAAAGGTGTTCGTAGCTCAACTGGTTAAGGCATCAGACACGTCCCAACAGGTTGCGGGTTCGAATCTCTCCAACGACAAAATTGAAGGCAATTTGTGGAAGCGACACGTGGCGCCACCAGAGAGCGACACATGGCGGCACAAGAGAGCAACACGTGGTGAGGTGTGGGCAGGGACATGTGGCAGCACGTGATAGCGACACGTGGAGGCTTAAATTTTTTAAATATTTAAAAAATTACCAACGGAAATTCCGTCGCTAATTTCCGTCGGTAATAATATTTTAATATATTATCTATAAATTAAAAAATAATTTATTTATAAAATAATATTATTAAATTACCGACGGAATTTCCATCGGTAAAATTACCAACGGAAATTCCGTCGCTAATTACTGACGGAAAAAAATTCCGTCGGTAAATCGATTTACGACGGTGGAATTTCCGACAGAAAAAATTCCGTCGGAAATTTCGCCTGAAAAATTTTTCTGACGGAATTCCGCCGGATATCCGTCGGAAAATTCGATATTCCGACGGAATTCCGTCGCTAAATTCAGTCGGAAAATCGTTGTTTTTTTGTAATGACGGTTTAAACCGTTACTGATCGTTAATTCTTGCTGAAGTGGCCCCTATATATGTAAGTTGTGACGTTTTGTTATTCAGTGAACTGTTACAATTCTCTCCACTTTTCCACCGACATCTCACGTGCGTGTTTAGTGGTCCATCATTGTTGTTATCTTTATATTTCGTTTATATAACAATGTCATCTGGGAGAGATAAGGGAAAAGGAAAGGTAGTAGAAGAAGAGCCTAGACATCTTAGAAGAGGAAGTTCTAGTGGAAGGGGTGGCCAAGGTAGAGGAGGTAGAATACCGATATATATACCATCCGGACCCAACGAAGTCGGACCGAGCCAACCAGCAGCTCATGTACTTTTTATTGAAGTCCTGGATAATATAGAAGACATCAACGTAGATGATTACAATCTAGAGGACACGTTGTTCAATGATTTTCCCATATTTGAAGGAGAAAACGTGATGAGTACAGAAGAAGCAAACAACGAATAAAACCGTCCCCGACGATCATCTTCACGGGAAAACAGTTGATTGGTTGATGTTATAGGTAATAAGATAAATAATATGTTGTTGTATTTAATTTACTAATTTGTTAATTAAGGTTATTTTAGTTGTTATTTAACTTGCGATATTTTGCAGACCGACAAGGGAGGTCACAAGGAGAAGGTTAGATGTGACTGCAACCAATCAGTTGAAAAGGGGCCTATGAGTTCTGGTGCCTTTTCATCATGCAACTAGGAAACCTAAATGTATGGGAGGCCATTTGTTCAACCGCTTTTGCACCGATCTAGGTGGCAACTGGAGTTGGTTTCCAATCCACTACAAGACCTGTAAGAAGGTGCCTAATGAGTATAAGGTTGTAGTTTGGAATGAGATAATCAAGGTAACAAAAATTAGGAAAATATGTGAATTTAATTAATATGAAATAAAATAATAATTTGTTGAGAATTTATTTAAATTCATAGTCTAATACAATGTATCTGTTGAATTGAATTTTATAGGAGAAGTTTCTGGTGATTGTTGCGGGACTACGCATTTATGAAGATGGGCGAATTGTGGAGGCGCAAGAGGAGTCGCCTGTTCCACAGAATGGATGGGGATGGCACAAGAACTCTTGAAGACAGGATAGCGGATGTGCCAGAAGGCATTGAACCTGTTATGTGGGAACGTTTTGTTCGATATAGGATGGGTGCACCAGTAAGGGTATATAATTTATTAAATTATGTTTAAAGAATTTATTATATCATGTAGTAATTAAAATGTGTTTAATTAAAAGTGTATTTGTGTTTTAGCGGATGTCTAAGCAGAACAGACGGAGTTGTTCCTACCTAACTGTCCATCACACTTCAGGAACAAAGTCGCTGCAAGTTAGATACAGCAAGTTGGTGAGTGAATTGTTGAATTGATTGATTTGTTCTATATATGAATTGATTGGCTTACTATTAAAATTTGTTCAGGAGGAGGAGGCGGAGCCGGAGGGTAGACGGACAAATTATGGGGAGCTATTTGTAGTAACCATACACATAAGGATGGCAGGGCTGTATCCCAACATACACAGATGCGAATTGTAAGTAATTTAACCATATAACTAGTATTAAAAGATATATTTAATTAAAAAATAAGTATATATTTATTATTAAGTATATCTTTAATTAAAAAATAATTTTATATTTGGAAAGGAGTGTATTCAGCAAACACAGGAGCAGCTGAGCCAATAGGAGGAGGAAGGCGAGTCTCATGATCCCACAAGCACCCTAAAATCAGCTTTCAAGACCCCAGAGCACCTGGTTCGGATTCGAGGGATGGGGCTAGGTGCTCGGCCAAGCAAGATTTATGGGAGGTGTAGCATGTCTGAGGCCGGACCTTCCCAGTTTAGGAGGTGCTCAAATGTGGATAACATTCGAGCCTTTGAAGCAAGGAAGGCTAGATACACTAAGCAGGCAGCTGAGTTCGGGACTTGCATGAACAAGTGGCGTGATTCTATGCGTGAAATTGTACGGGAATCATGATCGATCTTACGGCCTGGAGCTACATCACATGTTTTGCCTCCTATCCCTAGATTTACCTCAGTTGACTTTTGACGTGGCTTTTGAATTCCCTGCAAAAATTAGTGAGTGAGTGAAAGGTCGAATTGTATTACGTTGTAACAAAATGTAGGCCTATATGAGTGTGCAATAATTCATACCGAAGGAATTGATCAGCTTGACTGCAATTTATCAAGACATGTCAGTGTGCTTGTAACTTCTCCATTGCACTTAATCTGAAATTTTCACTTCCCCCCACCGCCTTGCCAACAGGAGGGATTAAGGCTTCATCAAGTCAAATGCTAGGTTTAGGGCAATCGTCTACACGAGGTGGATGGTTGAAAGATGTCTCTATGTCATCGAAGTATCTAGAGCAAAAGTATAGAACCTCATCCCCCAAATAGCCTTTAGCTATAGAACCTTATGGTCTTGCTTTATTTCTTACGTAGGATTTCAACTTGCTAAGAAACCTGTAAAAATAATAATACAATTTTCAAAATCTTAGAAACAATTCAATTGAGAAGTTTGGATGTGGCAATTAGAAGTAAAATAATTACATACCTCTCCATCGGATACATCTATCAATATTGCACTGACCTAGCTAACTTGGTTTCATGAACAAGGTAGATTGTCAGGTGAACCATGACGGTGAAAAAGGATGGAGGGAAGATCATCTCCAAATGACAGAGCGTCAGAATAATTTTTTGTTGCAGTTGATCCAGTTCATCAATCACCAAAACCTTTGAATACAACTGTCGGAAGAAAGTGCACAGACCAACCAAAATGATGGATACATCTGGAGGAAGTGTATTTTTAATGGCCATTAGAAGTAGTTGTTGGATCAGAACATGTGAGTCATGACTCTTAAGACCAGCAACCTTACGAGTATGCATATCAATGCAACGTGAAATGTTGCTTGAATATCCATTATGAACTTTAATATTTTTCAAGGTCGTCAAGAAGACAGTCTTGTTGTCTTTCGTGAGAGTGAATTTAGCAGGCTAGAATTTGTCATTGTCATCTGGCCAAGCATCTTGACGCACTCCCATGGCACGTAGATCTTTCATTGCTTGAAGATGATCTTTAGACTTCCCTGGTTCATTGAGCAACGCATATAACACATTATCACACACATTTTTTTCAATATGCATGACATCAAGACTGTGGCGTAACATATTGGAATGTCAATATAGAAGAGTGAAGAAAACGCTTATCTTACGCCATTGTTGTGGCTTAGAAGATGACGGCCTATTGACCTTACTACCTACATTAGCAGAATCAACAGGCTTTCCAAACTCGAATTCAACATCGGCAAGCTGCTCTAAAATCTCTACACCAGATAATATTTTTAGGGCCGCTCTTTTCTCCTGTTTCTCATTAAAACGCTTGCGTTGCAATATGAACTTATGTCCTCTGTCTTAGAAAATGTCGATGGCCCATGAAGCACCACTTCCGGCTGTGTGGGAGGCAAACTGAGTCAGAGTCAAAATTGCAAGTTGGGCAAGCAAGGCCAGTATGAACATTCTATCCAGATAATGTCCCTAAGCCAAGAAAGTCACTGATCGTCCACATCAAAGCTGCATGTAAGTTGAAAAGAGTCTTGTTGAATGCGTCATATGTTTCTATACCATCATTCCACAGGTCTATTAGCTCATGCATAAGCGGTTGGAGGTATATATCAATATCATTACCAGGTGATTTTTTCCCCGGAATGATCATGGACAAAATAAAGGAGCTCTGCTTCATGCACATCCATGGAGGAAAGTTGTATGGCACAAGGACAACCGGTCAAATACTATAACTTGTGCTTAGGTTCCCAAAAGGATTGAACCCATTGGTCGTGAGAGCCAGACGCACATTTCTTGGATCAGCAGAAAATGAGGAAAACTTACGGTCGAATGCTTTCCATGCTTCTGCGTCACGTGGATGTCTTAACTTGCCATCCGGATTATTGTCAGTGCTATGCCACCTCATATGCTCAGCCGTCTTAGAAGACATTAATAACCTTTGCAATCGAGGTTTCAACGAAAAATATCTGAGAATCTTTGTCGGGTTCTTCTTTTGCCTTTTCCCCTTTCGCACTGGCCGATATCTGGAAGCGTTACACCTCTTACAGGTCTCCCTTTCAGCATCATCTCCCCAATACAACATACAATCATTCGGGCATGCATCAATTTTCTCATAGTTTAACCCAAGCTTGTTTATAATCTTTTTTGCCTCATAAAACGATGCAGGGATTTTCGTGTTGAGGAATGCATCATGCAATAATTCAAGGATCATAGATATACCTTTATCAGTCATTCCGCATATGCACTTTATATGATATAATTTAACCAAAAACGATAATTTAGAGTACTTCTCACAATTAGGATATAAAGACTTATCTGCTTCATTCATTAACTGGTAAAACTCACGAGCTGCGTTGTTCCTATAGAACACTAGGTTAGATCCTTCTACTTCTTGAGTGATGTTGTCATCATGAACACTAAAAGCATCACGAACAACCTTATTCATCGGGTAATCATCACTACCTAATTGAACCGCTGCTTGGGAACTTTCAGCGAACGGATTATCAACCATGTCGGGTGTTTCTCCATGTAGACACCAATACGTATATCCTTCTGGGAACGGCTTCACAATTAAATGTTCTCTAACAATTTGTCGTGGATGCCACTTCTTACACTTGCATTTGGGACACGAACATAGGATCTTCCTATTAACACAAGCATGAGTTGTAGTAAAATCTAAGAAAACATTCAATCCATCTAAATAGGTCGAACTTGTTCGGGGAAACTTTATCCATGACTTATCTATGCTTTGATGATAACGTTATAGAGAAAAATACGTGAGAAAAGTAGTAATTTGTGTATTTGCAAAGTCCTCACCGTCGTTTCCACCATATATTGATGAAAATTTTAACGTTCGACATTTTGTAACTGTTTAAACCATTACAAAACCACGACCGTTGGCCATTCTTACTATTGGGAACAACATTTGTCACGGTTCTATGTCCAAAAACCGTGACAAAGGGCTTTGTCACTATTGACCGTGACAAAAACCGTGATAAAGCATGACAAACCATGCTAAAGACTTATATATAAACCCCCTTCCCCTCATTTTACACTCACTCCTCTCCTCTCATTTAGCTGATACAAGTCTGCTTCATTTTTTCTAATTGATTTTGTTGGATATGCTTAGTTTTGATGATGTCAAATATAGAGTTAAATGTAGTAAGCAAAAAGTGTGGATAAAGTGTTTATCTCCTACTATCTATTAGATTATGTTTGCTATATGTTTACTGTGATTGAAAGCATTGCATATATGATTACATAACATATCCATAGATGATTTCTTATGATTTGGGCTCAGATTGCATTCATAAGAGCATATAACTTAGTCTGGAATAAACTGAGATAAAGAATCATGATGACTAAGTAGAAGTTCTATCGCTAACATGTTTATCATCGCTAATAGGAAGAAATTGAGCTAGCTAGGCAAAGAACAGATTCTCTATCGCTAAAGGTCTTCACCATAGCTAATGGAATGTGTAGAGCTAGCCTAAGAAAATAAGAATAGATCCTATCGCTAGACTCAGTCCCTATTGCTAAGGCCCCTCAGATAACATGAATAAATACTCGGGGAAGAATGTTAGATCAGTTAACATAGTAACTAGCAATAATAGGATTAGCTATTGATAGAAAAATGCTTATTGAGATGACAACTAATACGCTGAACATTAAACTAAAAGAATTTGCTATCTATAGCATGATTTGCTATCTATAGAGAATACATTGAAATTCCTTAGCTGATATATTGTCTCCATCTCTTTGAGCTAATGAAATGCACTATCGATAACATCCACTGCATAAATACTTGTTTAGCTAACAGCTCTAAGTGCAGGTCTTACTCTGTCAAGCTAGCGATAGCCAAGGGAGCTAGCGCTAATGAAAAAGCTGACATGCAAGTATAGTAGCAGGTAGCAGCAGGTTATCGTTACTCACTCCATCTCTCTTAGCTCATCCTCTGTAAGATAAAGTGAAGAAATAGAAGAAAGCTGATCATCAACGGCTAGTTCTCCAAGTCTCCAACGGACAGAAAAGTATAATACCCTATATAAAGACTTGAAGACATCTGGAGCAAGAAATGCACATACAACGCACTACACAAGATGAAACTATGATGAAATGAAAAACAGAGGGCTTTGCACAGAATACACAGAGTAACAGTTTTATTCAAGTGAGCCCAGAAATGATGAGTTGAGTGCATTAGAAATGAAGAGCTAGAGCACACATTGTTCTTATTATTAAGCTCTATAATTTGTATTTCATCATTCTCCTTTCTGTACTTCAGTGATTATCTAAATCCCTTCTTTGAGAGAAGTAAACTTTCTTTGTAAACATTCTGTTTTAGTGAGTGAAGCTCAAGATTGGGTAATCTTGAGTGGGAAACAGATTGTATCCTTACAGGTTGTAAGGGGGAGCATTTAGAGGGAGTCTAAAGCTCGTTAAAAGGTTGGCAGGTGATCCCGTGTTGTAAAACCTATGGTAAAGGCTTCACAAGTGCCCGGCTAAACTTGTGGGTTGTAAAGGCTTCTCTTGTGCCCGGTTCAAACAAGAGGGTAGTGGAAATCTCAGGTGGAGCCTGAGGACTGGATGTAGGTCAGGGTAGACCGAACCAGGATAAATTCTATTTGCATTATCTCTTCCCTAAACTCTCATAGTTTCCAGCATATCTAAATTATATTTCTCTTAGTGCATTTAACAGATTTGAAATACTCTGTGATAATCCGGAAAAAGATTTTAAAGATTACCTTCACTGTGTTTTAGAAAAGAGTAGTTTTGAATTTACCCTATCACCTAATTCACCCCCCTCTTGGGTGACAGCCAGCACTATCAGATTTTATTTCATATCAGTTATGTTATTTATTTGGTTTCTAATTTTTTTTTAATTTTGTTGCAGGGTGTCTAAATAAAAATATTATTTTAAATAAAAATACGATTAGTTATTTCTGTAAAAAAATCTTTAAAGAAAAGTTAAAAAGAAAATTAAAATATACATGAAATAAGAGCTTATTTACCTTAAAAGAAAAAAATAATTAATCATTTAATTCGCTGAAAATCCAAAAAATCTTCGATAAATGGAACAAATAGTCAGAAGCACAAACTGTGACATATTTATATGGAACTGAGACATAATTTTTGTCACGTTTTAAAACGTGGCAAGCTTTGTCATGGTTTAAACTGTGACAAAGCTTGTCACCTAAATGTTAATTTTTTTTATTTTAATATGGCTCCTAAAAAAGATATATATTGAAATGAAAAGCATTACTTTTTTTTCACTTTTTTCCCTAAAAATTGATTTCATGTTTTTTTATTATTTTTTCAATTTTCTTTAGGAATATTGCTGACAAATGTTTTGTTCACAAAATTTATTGCTCAAACTACATAAATACATAAGTTTTTCTCTTGTAAAATAATAGTACATCTATACAATCAGCTAATATGGCTACAATCAGAGGTTGACACACTACTACAGAAAGGAGTTTCCATGTCTGTTATTTAGGGGTTTTCATGTCACTTTTTTATGTGACATAAAAAGTAGTGACTTAGAAAATATGGAGATTTTACGTCACTTAAAATTGGGGACGTGGAAAGTCATATTTTCCACGTCACAACTTATGAAATAAGCGACGTAGATAAGTCCCTGAATAATTTTTTTTTTATTAAATGGCTAAGATTTCACGTCACATGTTCAGAAAACATGTGACGTGGAATGTGGCGTGGAGAAACCACGTCACTTATTAGCCAAATAAGTGACGTGGTTTCTCATAAACCACGTCACATTTTAAGTTATATGTGACGTGGTTTTGGAGAAACCACGTCACTTATTTGGCTAATAAGTGACGTGGTTTCTTGCCAGAACATTTCACGTCACATGTTTATAAACATGTGACATGGATTATTATTTTTTTTAAATTAAATTTTAATATTTTCATGTGATCCCATTTTCTTTTTCTTGTTTTTGCTGTCTCAGAAAACAGATTCACCACAATAGCAATCAACCAAGCTAACATAAGTAATCAATCATACTAACCATATATAACTTGTGTTTACTACTACTTCACAAATTAACCATTAGTGTTACACAATTTAGTATTTTATACAATGATCAATCATCTCTACTAACCAAGACTAACCAATTCCGAAAGCAAAAATTCAGCAACATTCTCACGAATTGAATCAAGATCTTCATCTGTAAATGCGTTGATATCATAAAACTGCAACAATAAAGATGTGATTTGTCATCATCATCATCATCATCATCTAACAATAAAACTGCAACATTCTCACTTTATATGTTATCCCATATCCCCTCACAATGATCATTTCTAGAGGCAAATTGGTCATCATCATCTACCAATTCAAATTCACTTGGTTCAGGTGGTCCTGCGCCTAAAGGTTGTATCTCATCTAGATCTAAATTGGGAGCACGGTCCTTTTGCTTTTTACCTTGCAAGACTATGGACAATTGCTTATTTGCGGGATCTGTTACATAGAACACCTGTTTTGCGTGACTTGCTAAAATAAAAGGCTCATCTCTGTACCCAGCCTTCTGAAGATCAATTGAGATCATACCAGTATGGGGATCAATCACAACTGCGCTATTGTTAACCCACTTGCATTTGAAGATTGGAATTTTGAACTTTGTGTAACTAACTTCCCAAATTTCTTCAATTACACCATAATATGCCATGGAAGCCAATCTTGGGTTTTTATCTTTCGAACTGGAGAAGTGCATCGCTTCGGCTACCACTATCACGCCACTGTTTTGCATGGTGCTATTATTGTCCTGGGCCTTAGTGTAGAAGGAATAACCATTTATGTCAAAAGAGGACCAAGTGACAACCTCAAAACGAGGCCCTCCGGCTAACCATCTTATTGTATCCGGCGCACCAGTCTCCTTTTCAACATACTCCTTGAACCACCCAATAAATGTCCTATTATGCTCGTTAGAAATCTGCATGTCACTCTTTTTCGGATTCTTTTCTTTCAGGATCCTCTTATGCTCGTCCAAATAAGGCTGCACTTCTTCCATATTATTCAATATGTACAGGTGTGCTTGTAACACCTCTTCACGGCACATAGTCTTCACTTTAACGCCTCGTACCCCCTTACCAATCCCATCTTCATGTCGGGGGATTTCCTCAACCCCTTTTAGATACGATTTGCAAAAATCCATTGCCTCCTCAACTAAGTATCTTTCAACAATTGATGCCTCAGGTCGATGTGGGTTCTTGGAATACCCTTTCAAAACTTTCATGAAATTGCTCGAAAGGGTACATCCACCTCAGATAAACAGGGCCACATAACCTTATCTCCCTTACCAAATGAACAATCAAGTGCACCATAATATCGAAAAAGGCTGGAGCAAAGTACATCTCTAATTGGCACAATATAATGTAACCCTCATTTTCCAACTCGTCGAGCTTTTCAGTGTCGATGACTTTGCTGCATATCGCATTGAAAAACATACACAGTCTTGTTATAGTCATCCTCACATCATCTTGCATAATGCCTCTTATAGCAATTGGTAAGAATTGTTGCATCAATACATGGTAATCATGCGACTTCATTCCAACCAACTTCAACTCGTTCATAGACACAAGTCTACTAACATTAGAAGAATAACCCTGCGGCACCTTGATCCCACTTAAACACTCACAAAGACTTTTTTTCTCCTGTTTAGAGAGTGTATGAGCAGCAGGTTCCATATAAGCCCTCTTTCCATTTTCACTGACTATAGGATGCAACCGTTGTCTTATACCCATTTCAACCAAGTCTAACCGTGCATTGAGTCCGTCCTTAGTCTTCCCTTGTATATGCAACAACGTTCCAACAAGACTATCACCGACGTTTTTCTCCACATGCATCACGTCTATACTGTGCCTCACATCCAGAAATTGCCAATAAGGTAGATCAAAGAAGATTGACCTCTTCTTCCAAATGATCTTCTCAGAACTGGTCTTCTTCTTCTTCTATTTCTTACCGAATACCACATTAACATTCTTAACACGGCTGAAAACTTCCTCCCCGGTTAAGGGGGTCGGAGCAAATCTATATTCAGATGAGCCATTAAAACACTTCTTTAGTCTACGATAAGGATGAAACCGATCAAGAAACCTCCTGTGACCGAGGTAAACGGTCTTTCTTCCATGTTTAAGATGGTGGCAGTTTGTGTCCAACTCACATATAGGACATGCCATATAACCCTTCACACTGTAACCAGAAAGATTGCCATATGCAGGGAAGTCATTTATTGTGGTAAACAGCATAGCTCGCAACTTGAATGTCTCCTGCCTGTACGCATCAAACACATCGACGCCTTCCTTCCACAACATCTTCAAGTCCTCAATCAAAGGTGCAAGATAGACATCGATATCGTTCCCAGGCTGTTTCGGCCCAGAAATCATCATAGACATCATCACATATTTGCGTTTCGTGCACAACCAAGGAGGCAGGTTGTAAATGACCAGCAAAACTGGCCAAGCACTATGTGTGCTACTGAGACTCCCGAAAGGATTGAATCCATCTGTACACAGTCCAAGACGAAGATTCCTCGGCTCACCACCAAATTCAGGAAACATTGAATCAATTTTCTTCCATTGAGGAGAGTCAGTAGGGTGCCGGAGATATCTTCCATCAGAGATTCTCTCATCACAATGTCATCTCAGTTTCTTTGCTTCTGCCTCATTTGCAAACAAGCGTTTAAACCGTGGTACAATTGGAAGGTACCACATTACCTTCAAAGGTACCCCTTTCTTTGATACATCATCATCACCAACGGCATCCTTTCTCGGCTTGTACCTCGGAGTATCACATTTAGGACACTCTTTCAGGCCGGCATACTCATTCCTGTACAACATGCAATCATTAGGACAAGCGTGTATCTTCTTATACTCCACCGCCATCTTGCTTAAAACTTTTTTAGCCTCATACATACGCTTCGGAAGCACATTGCCGGCAGGGAACATATCACTCAAAGCTTCAAGCAACTGCGAGAAACCCGTGTCCGCCCACCCATTTTCTGTCTTTATTTTCAACAATTTCAGGACGCCGGTCAACCGAGTATACTTAGTACACCCCGGGAACAACGGTGTCTCTGCATCACTCCGCAACTTCTCAAACTCATCTACCACAGAAAATGACTCAGCCCTAATGTCATTGATCATCTCGTCCATTCCATCATCACAAACATCATCCATCACTGCTTCTACATTTTGTGACGTGCACTCATCTACGGTACTTCCCAATTCCCCATGCCAAAACCACTTCTTATAACGGAGATTGATCCCATCACAAAGAAGGTGATCCCTTATATCATCAACGCTCTTACAATAAGCATTTGCACACTTCACACAAGGGCAACGATACATGCCATTCTTACTAGCCACGTTTCTTTTGGCAAATTTAATAAATTCTTCCACCCCCATTTGATACTCTTTAGTGGTTCTCAATGCATGCATCCAACTACGATCCATTCTATTAAACCTATGCCATATGTCCAACAAATTAGTCAATTTTAGCTCACTACCTTGTGAAGAAATGGGCATGCCATACACTTAACTTAACTTCATGCAAATTTTTTTAAAAATTTCGCAGAGTTTTCCCTTGTAAGTGTGATATCCAAAAATTACATTTACAATCTAAGATAATCCAAAATGAAACTAGAAATCCCAATGAAATCACATATTAATTCAGGGGAATAGAGCAAACCAACAATCAGATCAATGACTTACACAAAGCACAAACAAGCTAAGTAAAATTAGAGAAACACAAGTTGTCAACGGAAATTATCATAGTAGTCACAAGAATATAAGAGCATAGTCATATTCCTTATTGTTCAATGGAGGAGATAAAATCAATAACATACCTCTAGGTGGCTTAGCAAGACAAAGATTACCCTTATGGTGATATGGGTTAGAAGAATCGATTTCTGATTTGGACCAGTTACCTGTATATATTGGAAAAGGTTAAAAATAAAATCTCCAACAAGATTCAACAGAAGAGCTAAATGGTTTTGATACTCCTCTCTACATACACTTCACTTGACACAACCAATAATCAACAAACCAAAGAATTAGACTTCAAAATAATACATTTAAAACCATACATGCAAAACCACGGAATCAATTAATGTTTAAGAAGAATAAGGTAGTGAACACTTAGAAATATTAAATCAATTACTTCCATATTTCAGACAACTAATTAATAGTTAGAAACACAACCTCCTTTCTTTACAAAACCATTGATCAAGACTAAATTTCCAAGCATAATTCACAAAACACAAATCAAACACTAAATTTCCAATAATCAAAATGTACATCATTTCTCAAACTTAAGCCTATTACTTTTTAATCCAATTTTAGTTACCAATAACAATGTCTTTTGAATTAATCTCTTAGCACATTAACCTCCATATTTGTTTTAGCTCAATAAAACCTTGATCACCCAAAGTTCTAGACAAAATCAAATTAGCCATTCTTTTAATTCCCTTTTCAGCCTAATTAAGAACATAAGCCATACCATTCTCTTACTAGTCCTTAATTATTTAATCAATGATTTACACTTCAATAATTAACATTTAAACATCATCACCTCTTATCAATATATTGCAGCATAATCACCCAAATAATGTATATAGAAACATATCAATCAAAAAGCATTTCTAAACACCATGATACACTTGTACTATTTGTTTTCCCCTTTGTTAGATTAAACCCAGAAAATCACAACTAGCAATTCAAAGAATTGCACGAAAATCAACAAGAAATGAAAACTAAACAAATTAGAGAAGAACTGGGCACTAATGAAAACAAATTAAACAAATTAATAACAAATTAATTAGACGAACTGGGCAGCATTCCAAAATCAACAAGAAATCAGAGACAACTGGGCACTAATCAACTAAACAAATTAATCAAAACAGAGCAATCAAACCTAGAAATAAACACAAAAAAATGAAAACGAAAATGCAGGGGAAAATGAGTTCACAGAAATTTCAACATAATGCAAGGAAACCAACACCAACCAGAACCCAGAAAACGAAAATGCAAGGGGAAAAAAAACCAAAAACACAAACGAAAATGCAAGGGAAAAGAAACCAAGAACACGGAGAGCTAAGAGCTGAGGGAGACATTTTGCACCTGATTGCGTTTTGGGAGAGAGCTGAGAGCTTCTTCTTCTTCAACCTATTTGCGTTTTGGGAGAGAGCTGAGGGGTAAGGGGTGAGGGAGAGAGGAGAGAGCTGAGGGATTTGAGCTTTGGAGGGAGGGGGCTGAAATTCTGGCGCGGGTTTTGAGCTTTGGGTGAGGGAGATATGGAGCTGAAATTATAATCAGGTTTTGTATTTTTTTTTTAATTTTAATGAAACCACGTCACATATAGGAAATATGTGACGTGGTTTCTCTTAAACAACGTCACATATTAGATATATGTGACGTTGTTTAAGAGAAACCACGTCACATATTTCCTATATGTGACGTGGTTTCATTAAAAATTAAAAAAAAATCCCTGATTATCTATGAAACCACGTCATATATTTCCTATATGTGACGTGGTTTCTAAAAAAAAAAAAAAAAGAAAATCCACAAACCACGTCACATATTTTATATATGTGACGTGGTTTCTTAAAAATTAAAAAAAAAATTCCCTGATTATCTATGAAACCACGTCCCATATTTTATATATGTGACGTGGTTTCTTAAAAATTAAAAAAAAATTCGAAAACTGATTATTTACTACAAACCACGTCACATATTTTCTATATGTGACGTGGTTTATTATTAAAAAAATTTAAAACTTGGGGAAAACCACGTCACGCAATTATAATATGTGACGTGGTTAATCACACCCATAATCCACGTCACAATTTTGCCATTATTGTGACGTGGTTTCTTCTTCAGCATGATATTTAATTACAAAAATGTCACCAAGCTTTTTTCAATGTCCGTTTTATAATTAAGTGACGTGAATTAGGGACAAGAAATGGCCTTTTTGTAGTAGTGACACTTGTAAAAGATAATCATGTGGAGAATAAAATTGAGCAATTCCTCCGTCAAATTCAAGAGCCTTCTTTAACAGGATGTGGGAAAGTGTTGTATCAATTCTGCATTACAAAACACCATGTCTTTCCAAAACATTATTAGACCCACTTCTTTTGTTTGTCTAAGTGAAAGCGGAACCTTGTTAAGAGATATGCAAGAGATCAGTTTCATTTATACAATCTCGAAAATATGATATATTAGAATAATATCCCAAGTTGCCATACTTATCCTCCCCATGATAAGATTTGATTGAAATCTCCAATAAATAACCAAGGTTAATTTATTGAAGCACTGATATTCTTAACCCAATTCCATAATATGTATTTTAGATGAGCAACAGGGCGGCCATAAATGAAAGAAATGAAATGGGATGAATTGAGATTTTTTTTTAAAAAAAAAAAAGAATAGTCAAAGATAAAAAATGACCATATATGTATTTTTCCCAAACATATAATTTTTTGGGTTAAAAAGTGCCCACGAACTTATCAAAATGGGGGCAAAAATAACACCTCCATTAACTGATACAAAGTTCCGTTTAGGTGGGCCCCACATGTTATTTAAGAATGATTGGGTAAAGAGTCTTAAATAATCAAGAAGTATTATCTAAGGAGCTGCCAGCATCAGGAAGTTTTTCTTGGACCTTAAATACCCATAAAGTTATATTTTCGTAGCTTGAATGACCAAAACTCATTCAAGAATGATTATTTAAAACAAAACTCACCACACTCTCTTCCCATTTATTCAGTCTGACCCCATTCTCTCTTTCCTTCCCAAATCATCGTCTTCACTTCATTCTCCTTCCTCCACACCCCGGCCAACCAACCCACTCTCCCTCTCTTCCCTTGTTGACTCTCGCATGGAATACCATAAACCCAACGTCAGAGACGCCCTCTCCAAACTCATCTGAGACGCATTGGGTTATAAGGGAAGTTGGTTCTTGCTCTGGGCCCACACATTATTAGCCTTGCTGCTTCATCTAAGCTCTTGCTGCATTTTCTGCTGTTTCAAAAGTACCAAGCCAAGTCCTAGTCTTCCTGAAAAAACAGACAAGTAATGACACACATGACGTGGGAATTAAGGTTAAACCAAGTTTCATAAATCACTTACAATAGAGGGTGGCGAATTTCAGAGACCCATGAGGCCAATGCCTTTGTCTGACGCCATGATATCTTTGTTGTGGCCTTCCCATGTTGGAGAAAACAGAGATGTACTCTGTTTTAGGAAGGGTTTGTGAGAAGAATGTCTTATGAGAGATGATAATTTTGGGGTTGAGAGGTTTATGTTTGTGTGGTGCCAAAAGAAGGACGAGGGGGTGGGTTTTTTAGAGGAAAATAACAAAAAAATCCCTTTGAATTTCAAAATTCTAATAACAACTTCATGATAGGTATTAATAACCATTAACAACTCAAAATTCTTTATTTAAAGATTTTGCAAATTGGAAGGGATTTTTTTGTCATTTTCCCGTTTTTGTAGTTGGATTTTCTTTGCAGATGGATGGGGCCTGACTGAAGAGATGGGGAAGAGAGAGGGAGTGAATTTCTTTTAAATGATCATTTAAAAACAAAAATGTGGAACCCACTTAACAGAAGTTTGTAGTAGTTAATTAACAGAGATGTCATTTTTGCTCCATTTTAATAAGGTTATGGGCACTTTTAAATGATCATATTTCTATTAATACAGTATATATAAGTATATATAAATATATATATATATATGATTCTAAAAAAGATAACAAATAACACTTGCATTCTGCAAGTATTGCCCTATTTATGAAATTATTAAGAAAAAAAGAACACCTTGCATGTTCTGAACACATACATGTTTTCCATCCAAAAGTATCTCTAATTTCAATCTTTCAATACAGAATAAAGAAAAGAAAGAGAAAATAATCAATAAACATACCATAATCTCATAACCCAAGGCTTATAGATAGAGACAAAAATATATTTTCTTAAAATCATTTCTGTTCTTTGAACGACACCGACTGCATAGTTCATATGTGTCTTTGAGGTTTTCCATCATCAGAAGCAAAGCCAAGGTTGCATTTTCGCGTATCGCCTCCACAAATGAAAGATCATAATATTCTTTGTTTACCTGCTTGAAGCACCATACATGTATAGCCGTAAAGTGTTGTTCAATTTGTAGTGGGCCCTCCCGAACATTAATTCTCCCTTCAATAATGCTATCATGAACTTGAAAGCAACGTTCATATGATTGTAACAGAACCTCTAGGACTTCGTCAATCTCCAGAATAATCTGTACATTCTGATTCTCATTCTCCCGAATGAAATTAAGGTATAAACTTCGGCCCTCTATTTGAACAGTATAACTGTATACGATTCGAGCAACATCTACAAATTTCATTTCTTCTTCGTCTCCATAATATATAACCTGTTCTTCAAAGGATTCATCATCAGATTCTTGTTCTTCAAAGTTTGAATCTTGATCATAACAAGAAGAGATCTCATCAAAACTTTCTTGTTCTCCATCATTCGCAGAAGCATTTCCATTCGATTCTTGATAGGATTCTTGGTCATTTTCTTGATGGATTCAATGTTTAGAAATGAAGATAGATTAATAAATATATGAAATTTAGAAAGGAAGATATATAGATGAATAAAACAAGAAATATTTAGGAAGGAAGATAAACAAAACTAGAATGGGTTCATCGACACTTTATCTCAGGTCTTTAAAGTGTTACCTTTGGTTTGAGATTCTTGAAAAGAACCTTCATCATCCATCTCAGGACTCTCAGAAACTGTATCTTCTTTGTGCATCTTTGAATTTTCGCTCTGATCAGATCTCCCACTTGAATCTCTCGCATTGCCAGTCTTCACTCTTTTCCCTCTATGATGACCATAACCATGAATATCATAATGATCAGCTTCTTCATCATCTTCTTATTGCTTTCTTCCACGTTTCATGATATACTTAATGATAATAATAATCATAATGAATATTATAATGATTAGCTTCTTCATCATCTTCTTGTTGCTTAATGATTTCGCAGACCGCTCTCTATTCCAGCTTCTGTTTGTATTTCGTCCTTCAGTATTTTATTCTTTTATATACGTGACTCTTCTCAGTAAGCAGCTAGATACCCTATGTTTTGAAAAAACATTTTAGGTGTTGGACTCATCGTTAGTCTGATTTTCTATTTTTTTTTTAAAAAATGTGTCAACGCAATAAAATACTAGTTTTTGTTTATTATATATGCAGTTTCTTTTTTGGAGTGATTATATATGTAGTTAAGATATAGCTCCTTTAACTATTTTCTCTTATCTCTATTGAAGTAGGGGTGGAAACAAGTTAAGTCGTTAACGGAGACCTTAAATTTGGCCTATTCAAGGCCTAACAAGCCACAGGTTTAAGCCTTTTTGAAAGCATATTTTACTAAACCTCTTAAAAAGTTTATTAGGATTAATAAACCGAATTAGGTCTGTTATATATTTAAAAACATTTTAGTAACATTACATTTATATCTTTAACTGAAATAAAATTATGCATATATGTGTGTAGGTTTTTTACACCCACTCTCAACGGCGGCGTAACTAGCGTAACTATTCTGATATGTTTGTTCTAAATTTTTATTGACTCTTGCTTTTCCTTTTCCCTTTTTGGTTGTATTTTCCTTTTCCCTTGCTGATTGTATCAGACTATTAGCTTTATTACTGTATACTTTATCTTTTAGACTCTTGTTGCTTTGTATCAGATTTGTGCTCTTGTGTGTCGTTGCTATGGATCACACTATTGTTCATCATAACAGGCCTTATAACAGGCTTCAGGCCAGGGTTGGTCTGTGAACAAGTCAAGCTTAAGCTTAAAAAAGGCCTATTACGGGTTACAGGTCAGGTTCAGACCAATTAACTACATAATAGGCTAGACCAAACCTATTTCCACCCCTACATTCAAGTAATAGAACTGAAGAGATCAATTAATATTAATATTGTTCTAATATTAACATTAATTCTACTGATATCATTGTGCCCGCATACAATTTTTTCAAATAAATTTCTTGACGATAAAAATAATTCATAAGGAAAAATTAAATGGGTATTTTACTTATATAAATTTTAATTTGTTTATTTAAAGGTGGCTTCTGAAAAAGATATATATTGACATAAAAAGTTATTACTTTTGACTATTTTTTTCTAAAAATTGATTTCCTGCATTTGCAAAATATTTTTGCTTTTCTTTTGTTTATTTTTTTCCAATTTTCTTTAGGAATATTGCTGACAAATGTTGCTCACAAAATTTATTGCTCAAACTGCATAGATGCATAAGTTTTTTATTTTTATAAAATAATAATACATCTATAATCAGCCGATATGGCTACAATCTCATAGGCTAACACTTGTAAAAGATAATCACGTGGAGAATAAAATTGAACAATACCTCCATAATCCAAGAGCCTTTTTGCAGAATGTCTGCAACAAAATTAGCCTCCATCGTACAACAGGTGGTATGCATCTCCCACTCTCTTTCATAACCCATTAGGCTTACAGATAAAGACAAAAATATATTTTTTGAAAATCATTTCTGTTCTCTGAACGACACTGACTGCATAATTCATATTTGACTTTGAGGTTTTCCATAATTATAATCAAAGCCAAGGTTGCATTTTCGCGTAAGGCCTCCAGAACATAAAGATCATAATATTCTTTGGCAATCTGCTTAAAGCACCATAAATGTGTAGCCTTAAAGAGTTGTTCAATTTGTAGTGGGCCCTCCCGGACATTAATTCTCCCTTCAATAATGCTATCATGAACTTGAAAGCAACGTTCATATGATTGTAACAGAATCTCTAAGACTTCGTCGATCTCCAGAAGAATCTTTTCATTTTGATTCTCATTCTCCCGAATAAAATTAAGGTATAAACTTTGGCCCTCTGTTTGAACAGTATAAATGTACTCTATTGGAGTACCATCTACAAAGATTATTTCATCTTCGTCTCCATAATATATTCTCTGTTCTTCAAAGGATTCATCATCAGATTCTTGTTCTTCAAAGCTTGAATCTTGATCATAACAAGGAGAGATCTCATCAACACATTCTTGTTCTCCATCATTCGCAGAAGCATGTCCATTCTGTTCTTGATGGGATTCTCGGTCACTTTCTCTTGATGAATTCAAAGTTTAGAAATGAAGATAGATTCATAAATATATGAAATCTAGAAAGGAAGATAGATGAATAAATCAACAAATATTTAGAAAGGAAGATAAACAAACTAGAATGTTCACAAAAGAAAAAACTAGAATGGATTCATGAACACTTTCTCTCAGGTCTTTAATAAAGTGTTACCTTCGTTTTGAGATTCTTGAAAAGAATCTTGATCATCCATCTCAGGATTCTCAGAAAATGTATGATTCTCAGCGTCTTCCATGGATTCATCCATCTCTGAGACTTTATCTTTTTTGTGCAACTTTGAATCTTCGCTCTGATCAGATCTCCCACTTGAATCCCTCGCGTTGCCAGTCTTCACTCTTTTCTCTCTATGGCCACAACCATGAATATCATAATGATCAGCTTCTTCAAAATCTTCTTGTTGCTTTCTTCCTCGTTTCTTGATATGCTTAATGATAATAATGATCACAATGAATATCATAATAATGATCAGCTTCTTCATCATCTTCTTGTTGCTTAATGATTTCGCAGATCTCTCTCTAATCCAGCTTCTGTTTGTATTTCCTCCTCCTTCAATATTTGATTCTTTTATATACGAGACTCTTCTTGGTAAGTAGCTAGATACCTTTTTCTTTTTTTAAAAAAATAACTTTTTCGGTGTTAGACTCGTTGGTCTAATTTCCCAAAATTTTTTAAAAGAAGTGTCACACAATAAAGTAGTTTTTTTATTATATATGTATTTAAGATATGGCTCCTCTAACTATTTTCTCTTATCTCCGTTCAAGTACTAGAACTGAAGCGATCGATCAATTAATATTAATATTGTTCTACTATTAACATTAATTTTACTAATATTATTATGCCAGTATACAATTTTTTAAAATAACTGTCTTGACCATAAAAAGTTATTACTTTTCTTTTTTTTTTCTGAAATTTGATTTCCTTCATTTGGAAAATATTTTTTCTTTTTCTTTTATTGTTTTTTCGATTTTCTTTAGGTATATTTCTGACTAATGTTTTCTTCACGAAATTTATTGCTTAAACTACATAAATACATACTTTTTTTATTAAATAATAATACATTACAATAAACCAATATGGCTACAACCAGAGGTTAACACTTGTAAAAGATAATCGGTTGGAGAATAAAATTGAACAATTCCTCTATCAAATTCAAGAGCCTTCTTTGACAAAATGTCTGCAGCAACATTAGCCTCCCTTGTACACCAGGTGGTATGCTCCTCCCACTTTCTTTCAATGATTCGCTCAATCTCTCCAATTACCGTGTCAGTTTCTTTGTAAAAATGGCAATCAAATGAGAATAAAATGGGACTATGATGTGAGGTTGCCAGGGGAAGGGTTGTGACAAAGGATGTGGGAAAGTGTTTGTATCAATTCTGCATTACAAAACGCCATGTCTTTCCAAAACATTATTACAGCCACTTCTATTGTTTGTCCGAGAGTGAAAGCAAGAACTCATCTACAGATATGCAAGAGATTAGCTTCATTTATACAGTGTAGAAAATTTGATATATTAGAAGAGCCCAAGTTGCCAGACTTATCCTCCCCATCATGATAAGATATGATTGAAATTTCCAATAAGTAACTAACTTTAATTTATTGAGGTACTGATATTCTTAATCCAATTCCATAATACGTATTTTAGTTGAGCAACAGGGTGGCCATAAATGAAAGAAATGAAATGGGAAGAATTGGGATAATAAAAGAAAGCATATAACAGGAATGAGGAATACTAATAACGACATAGTTTGTTGAAGAATTGTTGCATATCCCAAAGACAAAAAGGATCCTAAGCTTATATTGTTATCTTTGTGGTGCTTCAGTTTGTCAATATAGAACATTGGTTGGTTAGACATTTCTAACGTCTCATTCATCTAGAATGTATAAAGATTTGTGAGTACATGACTCAATATATATCTCTATGGAGCTTGTCTCGTAAGCTTAGTCAAATGGACTAATTGGTTTACATAATTCAATCACTTAGATGATGATGCATTTCAATGGGTATACAATTTAATTGTTCAAATAAGACTAACGTTAATTAGATAATATAAATGCACTAGTTTTGTGTTCTAAAGACAACTATGTTGACTCCTATCCCACTCATGCTAGTTAGCTTATTACCCTTTTAACTTTGATCTTAATTAAACACGTTCCCCTATTTTGAGTTTTAAGAAATTGTTCTAGAAACTCCCACTCAAATAAAACATTAAAAATTTATAAAAGGCAACTAATGCTATTCATTAAATTGCCAAAAAATCCAGAAGGAATATATTGGGTCTAGTGGAATTAAAACTCCAATCAGAATTTGAAAAACATAGTCAAAATCGAAACAAACATAGTTTTAATTCTTTGGTACATTAAATCCATAATTGTCAAGCCAAATTCTAGCAATTGTTCTATGAGTTAATTTCCTAATCTCCTTTAATCCATAATTTTCAGTCATGGTCATTCGCCTCTGAGGGAACAGGAGACGGTAAACCCCTCATTTTCCTAATGTAGGGGAATGGTTTGGGAGGTCATTACCAAAATATTTTTATGTAGTACCAATCGAACTCATGATTAGTTCTACAAATATTTCCTTAAAAACATGGCCCACAAGTTACAAAAAAAAAAAAATAGAAATTAAACACATAAACTTGCATTCAAATAGACAAGCACATTCCATTTAATAAATATGAATTTAAAAATTTTACAATCACACAGAACCCAAAATTATTAGGTAGCCCACACCACTTAATTTGTAGGCTTAAGAACAAATTCATGGAAATTTTGGGAATAATCTAGGGTAGGAATACTCTATTTAATTGACACTTAATCAATTATTTGTGTTTAATTTATTTTTTAAAAAAAAGAATTAGGCCTCCATATTTAGTAGAAAATACGGAAAAAAAAGGAATTTTTTAATTTTTTAATTACAAAAATAATTAAATGATTAATTAATTATATTTTTTATTATAAAAATCAACTAGGTCGGGTTGACCCAAAACCTGGCCCAGAAAAATGCATCCATGGGATTTAGAAAAGTATTGGGCCGGACCAGAGCTAGCCCAAAAAAGCGCACAGTTTTTTTAAAAACAATTGAATTGGGCCGGACTAGTTCCGGCCCAAAACATGCCCAGATCCCTTTTTTATTAAAAAAATAACTGGGCCAAGTTGACCAAATCTTGGCCCAAAACTCCTTTGGCGCATTCCGAGTCATCCCACACCCTGAAAGCTACATTTCACTTAATGGTGAAACGCAGCCCCCCTTTGGGGGAAAAAAAAGAAAAAAAGAAACGCAGCCCCACCACTAACCAAAACGAAGCCGTTTTGATCAGTATGCAAAACGTTGTGTTTCACATTAAGTGAAACACTGCGCTGCGGCATGGGTCCCTATGAGGTTTCTTCAACCTCAGTCCAGGTCAGGTTCGACCGGGACCCAGATCTATATATATGCGCAGATCGATTAAAACGCATGAGTACACACATATCTAGAAAAATGAAAGCTTGCTTACGAGATATCAAATCTAGAAAAAGTCGTGTTTGATTTTCTGAAAAATTAGTTATATTGGGATTCCATGGTTATGAACACAGTATACAATTATACAGGAATTACACAATCCAAAAATTAATTTTCAGAAATAAAACATGTTTTGCACATTTTAATACGTACCGGAAAATTAATGACAAGCCCACTTGAATTCCAGCCTTAGAATCAAACATCTCTTATGCCAATGTTGTAACACAAGCACCCAAACACGAACTGGGTTCACGAATATCAACCGGGTGCACCAACAGTATCATGAAAAAGAGAATAAAATTATCGGAGCTAGAGAATCAAAGGATATTCAAGCCCCATGCAACTAGGTTAGAAGCCAGAGAGAATACTGTTGCTAGGGTAAGAAACACATTGAGAGGTGCCTCCTTTATATAGATCGTTCAAGATGAACACCAGAAAGGAAGAATAGCGCAATCATAATTGCCTCTCATAAATGCCGCCAATCAGTAATAATGACAGATTCTCTTATTTCCTTAAAAGGAAATGATTTGACTTTAATCAATAATTAAATGCTGATGAGTCAAATGTCATATTCTCCCATATCACCTCTCATCTATCGGATCCTTATTCAAAAGATTGGCCCATCGAGGGCTGACTCGGACATATAGTCCAACAGGATCAATTAATATTAGTATTGTTATAATATTAACAATAATTCTACTACAATTATTGTGCAATCATATAACTTTTAAATTACTTTCTTAACTTTAGAAATAATTCATCAGTAAAAACGAAATGGATGTTTTAATTTTATAAATTTGTAACATATTCAAATTTTAAGGATGGCTTCTGGAAAAAGATATATATTGATATAAAAAATTATTTTTTAAAATTTATTTCTAAATTTTTCTTTCCTATATTTGGAAAAATATTTTTACTTTTTCTATTGTTTTTTCAGTTTTCTGTAGGAATACTGCTGACATATTTTCGTTTAAAAATTTATTGCCCAAACTACAAAAAGACCTTAAGTCTTTTAATGAGTATAAATCTTATTTAGTTCTGTGCAATATGTCTTCAGTTTTGAGCAAATGCCTTCCATTCTTCACATATTGAAGATAGGTTACTCATGAATGAAAGGGTTAACGTGCATTTTGGCCAATAAACTATTGGCTCAGGAGCGTCTGGCACAATTATCAATTGAAAGGTTCTTGTATGCCAACCAACTTTTAAAATGGACCAAATTGGCCAACGCCGTTAGGGCCCAATTAACGGCTGCCGTTTGTGCTGACGTGGCGTGACACATGTCAGCTGACGTGGCAAGACACGTGTCAGCTGTCGTGCTGACGTGGCGAGACACATGGGTTAAGGTGCATTTTGGCCAATGAACTATTGGCCCAAGAGCGTCTAGCACAATTATTAATTTACATTGGCCAAAATGTACCTTAACCCATTTTTAACCCATTATTAATTTATATATGGCCTCTCTTTTTTAAGCTGGGCCAGGCATTTTTTGTCTAGGCAGGGGCTGGCGCCCCGGCGGCCGGGCCACATGAACACCCTTATTACTTGCACCTTACTATTTCTTTTCTTTGTTGACTATTACAGTTTAATTTATTGTGCATTTAACTCCTAATTAGGCCGTATATTGAGGACATCAGACTAGTGTTATACTACATCTGATACTTAATAAAACGCGTAATTCACTAATTTTAAGAGATTATGTAAACTAATATATGTTAAAAATGGGTTAAGGTGCATTTTGGCCAATGTAAATTAATAATTGTGCTAGACGCTCTTGGGTCAATAGTTCATTGGCCAAAATGCACCTTAACCCATTTTTAACACGTGTCTCGCCACGTCAGCTGACATGTGTCACGCCACGTCAGCACAAACGGCAGCCGTTAACTAGGCTCTAACTGCGTTGGTCAATTTGGTTCATTTTAAAAGTTAGTTGACATACAAGAACCCTTCAATTGATAATTGTGCCAGACGCTTCTAGGCCAATAGTTCATTGGCCAAAATGCACATTAACCCTAAATAAAAAGTTATACTAGCTAACGATATATTGCACATAAGTCCGAAAAACTTTTCATTATTTTTTGACAATAAATTTCACAAGGAGAGGTTTTGCAACAATTGCCCCATTATTTTCAATTTTCTTATTTTGTCTCGGTAACGTGATTGTTTGTTTTTCAGTTTGCTTAATTATTTCTTTTAATATTCAAACAATTGAGGTTTAAAAAAGCACACTATCTTTTTTTTTTGGCCGAAGTTAATATTATAATTTTGAGCTAGAAAATATCATATTTCTTAAAAAAAATGGGAAATTAATGAAAATTAAACAACAATTTTTTTATTTTTCCGCAACTTGAAAAATAATCAACACATTAGTAAAAGGACAGTGTTTCTTACACAAGACAATTATCATTTATTACAAAGTTAGTAGAATGATCAATAATTACATTTCACAACTAAATTGTAAAGTAGATAATTGAAAAGAATTCAATGTGTGTAATCGAAAAAAACAAAGAATTCAATGTCAGAAATGTTTGGGTAAGACATTGATACGCACAAAATGTGTAACCTATGACCCCGAAATTACATATTGAAATTTGGAAGCCCATCCTACGCAAGTGGAAGCAATCCTAGAGATTCCTTGTCCTCACTGCATCAAAGACATACAGAAGTTAACAGGACGTGTAGCTGAACTAAATAGATTCATCTCTAAATCCTCAGATAAGTGCTAACCGTTCTTTGACACACTAAGGAAGAACAAGAGTTTTGTATGGGATGAGAAAAGTGAGATGGCATTACAAGAGCTCAAGACATATAGGTCTAGCCCGCCATTCTTGTTGAAGCCAAAGAATGGTGAGGTCTTGTTTATCTATCTTTTTGTTACTGACTGGGCCATGAGTGCCATTCTAGTATGAGAAGAATTAGAGAAGCAACTTCCCCTATATTATGTTGGCAAGACCCTGCTGGATGCAGAGACCAGATACTCCCTGATCAAGAAGTTTACCTTGTCATTGGTGTCAGCCTCCAAGAAGTTGAGGCCTTACTTTCAGTGTCACCCATCACTATCATCACTTTCCATCCTCTGAAGAACGTTTTGTACAAACCAGACCTGTCGAAAAGATTGGTGAAATGGGCTATAAAACTTAGTGAATTTGACATCACCTATGTTCCTCGCACAACAATAAAGTCCCAGGCAATAGCCTATTTTGTTGTACACTTCAGTCTTGAGGTGCAAGAAAAGGTAGTAGAAGAACTCCTGCGTGTTAGCAGTTCATCACATCTAAGACTCTGGGTCTTGTACGTTGACGGGTCTACTCATTAGAGAGGTATGGGACTGGAAGTAGTCCTTGAGTTGCCTACAGGAGATATCGTAAAGCAATCTTTTCACTGCGGTTTCAAGGCAACTAATGATGAAGCAGAATACGAAGCTCTAATCATAAGACTTCGACCAACCCAAGAGTAAGGTGCACAGCACATTGAAGTGAAGAGTGACTCCTAGCTGGTAGCAAGACAGATTGATGGGACTTACCAAATATGAGACTCCCATATGCAACAGTACCATGATCTCATGACTGTCATAAGCAAATGCCTCTTGGAATTCATGATTACATAAATGTGCAAAGAAGAAAATCAAAGAGCGGATGAATTGGCCAACCTTGGGTCAGCTATTCCCTCGGCAAGGACTCAAACAGTCCCAATCATCCATCTCCCTACTCCTTCAATTTCTAAACCAATGGGACTAACCCTGTCTCATAGACTCACATGGGACTGGTGAACTCCTCAGAACTACCTGGAGTATGATTCCTTGCCCGAAGACAAGAATGAATCATGTCGTGTGAAGGTGTGAGCAACATGCTTTTGCATTATGGGAGATGATCTATACAAGAATTCCTATATGAGACCCCTCCTTAAATGTCTTGGGGGCAGGATGCTACCTATGCTCTGAAAGAAATACATGAAGGGGAGTATGGGGACCACTCTGAAACAAGAAGCCTGATAAGGAAGACTCTGATAGCTGGCTATTATTCGCATATGCTCAAGAAGGATGCAACAGCTCTTGTTATAAGGTATGACAAGTGCCAAAGATTTTCAACTTCCATACATCAACACCCAAAGTTTCTATACACCATAACTCCCATGTGGTCCTTCATACGATGGGGAATGAACATTGTGGGAAAATTATTTCAAGCTCTTCAACGTCTGACCTTCCTGTTAATGGTCATGAATTACTTCACTATATGGGTAGAAGCAAAAGGCTATGCCCAAGTACAAGAGTCAGAAGTTGGGAATTTTATTTTGAAGCATATTGTTTGCAGATTTGGTTTGCCCAAGGAGGTCATCAGTGATAATGGTTCTCAGTTTATCGGATGAAAGTTTCAAAAATATTGCGATAATGGGATCTAATCAGAGTTCCCTTAAGAAGCGCCTAGACAGAGCCAAAGACAGGTGGGCCAAAGAGCTTCCAACAGCTTATGGGCATACAGGGCTACCTTCCGGACCCCAACAGGAGAGACTCCTTTCTCTCTTATTTACAAGGTTGAACCAGTGATCCCAGTAGAATACGAAATGCCCAGTCTCATATACTAGTGGGCCAGAGAAGAGGCCAATTCCATTGGTCTTTGGTATGAATTAGACCTCTTGGATGAGCAGAGAGAGCAAACATTTGTCCAGATGGCCACCTATCAACAAAGGTTAGTCAAGCAGTACATAAAGTTATCTTGACATTATATTCTCTACATTGTCGTCAAAGCATAGGAAGCCAAACTCTCATAAAAGAGACCTCTCAGATAACACTCAAAGCTCAGAGAAACACGCATAGCATTACATACATAGAACTTTCTCAAATCTCAGATGCAAACAATCATACATCACAGAACTCATTCAAACCCAAGAGGTAGTAATCTCTTCCTTAGATTTCATTTCATAAATCCCTTTTTCCTAATTGAAAACAAGAGATTAACTGCGTGGGGTAATATATGATGAGCTATGCCGAAAGGCTCGAAGCCACCAATTCGCAAAGAACGTACATTTTATGCTATATAGTTCAATTGTGGCAAGGGCTGCTAATACTAATAACCCCCCTACCAAGGTTTTGTGTTTTGCAATATTCAGTTTCTACTAACATTACAAGAGTATTCCTGATAGTGCCTAGGGACATAACTGTCTTGCAAGACTATCAGCCAAACTCTCGGATTCATAAGAGTATCCCATGAACAATATAACACCCAACTCACAAAATAATTCACACGTTAGTGCAAAGACCATGCACCTAACTTCCTCTGTAAGTGTAAACTCTCAGACTATTTGAAATAGTTTAAATTCATACAAATCTCAGAAATTCAGAAGTCCTAATCGTAGAATACGTTTTCATAGATGCCTACAAGAGCTCTCGTGGGAGACTCTTGACGTACATGAGCACTGAGCTCGCAGACATGCTGATTATTATTCCTACTCAAGGTGTAAATTTACTTTCTCAGAATCCCCAGATTATTACTTCACTCAAAGTACAAGTTCAGAAACATTAAAAAGAGCCTATTAGCACATTACTTCCATTTCACAGGGAATATAAGGAACAACCAGGAGTCATAGCTCTTACAACACTTAATAAGTTACAAGGAACAGAGCTCCAGTCGCACATTTACAAACACAGTTCCAAACGGGAATTATAAAGATAACTTCAAAAGGGGATGCAGCCTTACTTAATTCTTACAAGAGGTCAGAAAAGCAAAAAGCGAAAAGCCCTATAGATCAGCCATAAAGTACTGTTCTGATTGGGATGAGAATTTATCTCAACGTCCACCCCTGTAACGTTCTTGGCTTCGTCAGTCCCTTTTTGGTTGATGTCCTCCTGGGGAATTACAGGGTTCTTTGATGAGTGGCTAGAGTTAACTTCCTCCTCCTCTTCCTCACTGGTGAGGCTATGTTCTACATAGTACTCAGCTTCAAGGTCTTCCAAATTCTAGGAATCAGTTTGCTTCCTATTAATTTGCTTGACCATCTCAATTTAGTACAAAGTACATATTTCTTTGCTAAGCCAGCTTCTTGGCCTTGCATTTCTTCCACCTCTTCTTGTAACTTGAACACTTTTTCCTCTAGCGCCAACTTCTCAGATTTCAATCGCTCAACATCACCTTTTCTCAACTTCACCTCCTTTGAGTTCCATGTTCTCATCCTTGGAGTCTTGCACATTTTTCTCTGCTTTCCCAATGCAAGTCTGTTACTATTGTCTAGAAACCTCCATTTCCCATGCTCTGACACTCATCTTATCAACCATGCCGTGCAGATCTTCATCAATTTTCTTCAGACGCCGAATCTCAATGTCCTTGTCCAGCAATTCTAATTTGGTCCTGGCGCATTGTTCTCCAAAGATCTTGGCTTCCCTCTTAAGGAACAAGGAAAATTGGTGCACCAATGAATAACACAACAGAGTCAAGACTCTTGCTCACACACCAACATAGAATAAAACAACGAGAATGTGAACATTACCCTTAGAGACTCTCGTACGATAGCTTCCCAGGCTCCAACATTCCCCATAGCCATGAATGACACCTCATCACGAGGAAGCAAGAGCTTAACATCTATAAGCTTAATGCCCTTGAAGTCTTTGAAAACGGAGGCTTCTTTGGGAAATCTCATAACAATGTCATCCAGCTCCCCTTCCAGGTCCTCTAGTCCTCACCTCACCTTCAGTTCTGCGAGGACCATCCTATCATTAGGGGTGCCCTTAGTCTTGGTCTCAGGAGAAGCGTCGTACTACTGCAGAAAAGGGTTTTCAGTCCATTATTTTAAGGTTTTAGCATTTCTTTTGTAGGGGATGTCAATCTGAATGACGTGTAAAAGTGAACTTTTAACATCTTAAATAATGGACGTTGAATGTCAGAGTTTCAGCATCCCAAATTATAAAAAAGGGACGTCAATAGTCCCATAAAGGCCACTCTCATTTTCTTTCGAAGGACTTTCAACGTCTCTTATTAGCTTCCACAGCCCTTATTAGCTAATAATGGATGTTGAAAGTCCATTTTTTTAAAAAGAAAAAAAATAAGGGCATTTTTTGTATTAGAATCACCCACATTCCAAAAAATGCCCCTACATGAACATTGAATTAAAAAATAGGGGAAATTGTTTAGATTGGAATCATCCATAATCCAAAAAAAATATCCCTATATGAACATTTGAATTAAAATAGGATAGTTATCAGTCACAACTGTGAAACTGCAACATAAGAAATATATGTCCATTACAACAATGAGAGAGCAATACAAAAGCAACATCTCATACAAATCCTAAAGTGCAAGAACAATATTCATATGCAAAAACTACTGTCTTCTAACCATTGTACAACTAGGAGAAAATTTAGAACGCATAAATCATAAATGTACACATTCTAGTAAAACGAACAAGAAAACCTGTCCCAAGCACGGATTAACATATCCAAACCACCCCCATTCTCTTCAGTCTTTAATGCAAAGTGGAAAAAAATATTGGCAAAAAGATGGGAAACTTCAAATGCAAGAGGAATTTGGAACTTGATGCTGACCTACAATGACAAATGCCACCATCAAACATAGTTTAATTCTATTAGGATAAAAGAAGATCAAACCATAAATAAATAAGATATTGTGAGTTAAAGTTCTTAGCAAATGAAAATGAAAAATTCTAAACCGCAGCAATTAAAAGATCACATATTTGTCAGAACTAAAAGATGCAAATGAAAAGTAAAATTGTAAACTACAGCGACTCAATTAATCATTCCTATCTTCAAGCTAACAATTGAACTGCAACGTCGTATATTGATAATATATATTCACAAATCTTAAGCTAATATAAGAACTCCATAAATATATTATAGCAAACCAAGTATATACAATACCTCTAGAGAACCTAAAGGAACAACGAATTGATGTTCTATATATTCCAGGGTATACGAGTAACCTCCTCAACCTGAGTGCTTTGATACTACAGTGACATTCGCAGACAAATATCATAAAAGAATTCTTATAGTAGCCAAATTTCAATTTTTTGTTAGTACAAATGACTAGAAGAATTTCATTTCAATTCTTTTAAGCATGTTCTAATTAATTTATTCTTTGATACACAATACACATGGATAATACACTTAAAAGAAGTGGCAACTTTATTTGGTCTTAGGGAAGGGAGATAAAAACCAGCATAGTTAAACAGAATCCTGACAGGATGGGGAAAAATACTACTCCCTCCGATCCTAATTATAAGACCACTTTGACTTTTTTGATTTTTTTTTCAGTAAAAAAAATAGTTTCAATCCAAAAAAAATCTTTTTTCCTCAAAACTAATTTATTCTACTTATAAACTAACTTATAATCTAATTTTATGTGACATATGTTATAATTTAGTGGTCTAATTTGCTTCCTTAACTTCCACAAAAAAAAGTAAAAGTGGTTTTTTATTTAGAACCGGAGGGAGTATTTAAGAAACAGATAACAGGAAACAACCGGAGAACTAGCAAATTCAAGGATTTCATAACATAAGCGCTTCATTAAGGCGAAGACCTCACTTAAGGCTAAAATGCTAAAAGGAAGTTGCAGTTCCATATTAGGGCAAAGAACAAGGAAAAATAGGGAAAAAGCTCGCAACTGGATCCAAAGAAACAATTTTGACAGATAAATAGCAATGAAAAATGAGAGGAAATAAAACATATTCAATTGAAAGATCATTATGATCTTAATCATCAATAGTGTGTAAAATAATTCATTTTAATGTAAACTGATTAGAATTATACAATCCCACAATTTTTTTGGCTATTTCTCCAAGGCAAGATAATTTTAGAGACCCAGAACAAGGGAAAGGACTAGAATTCATTATGCAATCTTGTCTACCAGTTAGAAATGTTCAAATAGACATTCCACAAACCAAGTTTTCATATATATGTGCTTGTTTTGGTGACTCATCTAATTTTAAAATGAAATATTAACCCAAAATTTGGTAATGCAAATGGAAATAGAAATAACTTCCAGGAAACTACATTTTATAGATACATAGATAAATATATAAATGGGCTTTAAAATCAAGTAGACAACCACGCACTTAAATTTCCAATGAGTCCTTTATTAATAATTAGATTCATGTTATAACCAATTCCATACAGTGGATTAATTTCTGCCAAGCAAAAGCCAGTTGAAGGCATTAATTTAAAATAATGGACTATCATGACAAAAATTAAACACATCTGTCAATCATAGATATCCTAGTTAGGGCAAAAAATTTGATAGAAGATACAGGGGTAAAGGCGTCCATGTTTATTGACTAATGACTTACACAGAAGCCCAAAACTGAAGCCCCCAATAGTACATATAGGAAATCTCGAATCAGTCCTTTATTTTTAATTGAAGGGGCAAGCACTAACAGCTTGAAGTTAAAAATGGGATCGAACCCGCAACCTCCCACCTAACTGGGAGATGTTATACCACTAGGCTACAAAGCCTCTGGTAGCCCGAATTAGTCCATTTGCATTGTCCTAAATTTCCAAATAAAATGCATGCATGCAAGATTTCCTCCCAACTGACTCATTTCAACAATCATACCTAATGTATCAATTAGTTTGTGCACAACAACAAATAAAATTCATGGCATAACTTTTAAGATAGAAATATCAGGATTAAGATCCATAAGAGCTGGCCATTTCTTTTACATAAAAATAAAACCATAGCATTTTACAGAGCAAAATCCATGAGTTCATGGCATAAACAAATTAGTGACTTCCACAAAAATAGCAATCTTGTGCCATTGATATCCTCAGCCAAGATTGTTACCCATAAAACATTAGAAAAACTAAGGTAAATTGAGTAAAGATATTCCCACAATCAAATTGCTTACAAATATCAATATTCCGGCTAGTTTTCATTGTTAAAAGCCAACCATCCAACACTTCTCAGACAAAACTGTAATTATAGACCAATATGTTTGGTTGTATGAGTAACATCACTCAATTAAACAATATTGACCATGTGCCTATGCAAAAAACATGGGCACATTCGACATTACACCTCATGGACAAACAAACATAATCCTCATCCTTTATTATCCGAGATATTAAAACCAAGTGCCTGCTAAAAAATAGCACAAGTGATTGTTTAACAATATTTGCACCTTCCGCTCAGTACACACTCACCTCATCCATGCAAACAACCAGCGGAGCATGTTAGAATGATTATCAAGGCCATAGCTTTACATTGCATGGTTCTCAGCCAAAAATACCACCAGTCCCTAATTCACCCTACTGCAACTCCTTTCGACGCTGCTCCTCCACAGGATCATGACTCTTTAATAGTCTGTAAGTCAGCCTAATTGCAGCATAACAAGCATCTATCAATCAAAAGAACATTTCAAGGGTGAGAAGATACTATTCAAGCAGTTTCTTACCTCTCTTAAGCATGTCGATCGGGGAAAGTGAGCATGAATTCTTTAGACTTGGGTAGAGGAACTTCATGAAACCACTCACAAAACAAAATCAATCCAGACAAAGGCAAGTCTGCAACTTTATTTTGCTATTATAACTCTGAGTTAACAAAATGAAAACCCCACAAATCAGAACGCTGAAATCGACGATGGAAAGATAAAAAAAAGACTACCTTTTGAAGGCTTCAGGAAAGAACGAAAAAGGTCCTGGGAAGAGAACTTCACAAAACCACTCACAAAACAAAATCAATCCAGACCAAGGCAAGTCTACAATTTTATTTCACTAATATAACTATCAGTTGACAAAATGAAAACCCCATAAAAAAAGAGACTACCTTTTGAAGGCTATAGGAAAGAACGAAAAATGTCTTGGAATGCAAACAGGAATCCAAAGTAAGGTCTCTCTTTGACCTCTGACTAGTGTTCCTGAAACTAACCTCTTTTCTAATATGGATATGGTGCGTGAGGTGGAGAGAAATATTGGATTGAAAAAGGTGAGGAAATGATTATTATGATGTAGAAGGGGCAAATCACAGAAGTTGAACAATAAATCACTGTTTAATTGCAGGCATGGTGGAAGAGAAATGGATGAAGATGGTGACATACAGTAACAAAGGAGAGGAGATGGTGAATTCATAAATTAAGGGAGGGTTAAAACATCGACGATGGTGTTTAGGAATCAGGTCAATGGTGGCTTGGGTTAGTTGAAGGGAAGAACTCAACGTATTAATGGTAGCCAAAAAGGAGAAGACGAAGGTGGGTGGTCGACGGTGAATGACGTTGACTGCTGGTGGAAGGTTGGTCGACGATGTTGAACTGGTGAATGGTTTGGGTATCGGGGAGAGAGCCATGTTGAGAGCAAGAGAGGTTAGGGTTTAAAAGGAGTGACAGAGAGAGGGCGAAAGGGTTGGGGAGAAATGAGCGAGACTCTAAATGAACGGTGATGTCGTAACTAATGATGTCTCCCATTTAAAATGTGTGACATCCCACACGTCACATATTTTAAATGAGAGACATCGTTTCTTAGAAACCATGTCACTCATTTTAAACGGGAGAAGTTGTTACTTATGACGTCCCGAATTATTAGATTTCTTTCTCTACTTGTCAATTAATTACAAAATTGATACCACCTTTTTTCAACGTCAGTTTTATAATTAACGGACATTAAAAGGTGATGTTAAAAGGGTTTTTCATTGTAATGTCGACATCAATGGGCTTGGTTCTTAGAGGGACATATGGAGAGAGGAAGCAAAACCAATAGTCTCAGGCCTCACAGGAATCGCAGTAGGGGTCACAATAGGTGCTTCTTCATTGATGATAGGGAGCACAGGGACTTTCTTAGATAGAGGATTCTTACGAATTTCTCCCACCATGAGTCTTGGAAACGATGGATACGCTTGCTGTCTAGGACCCCAAGTTCTTGGAAGGTTGTTTCCTTTTCCTAGAATACATATTAGAGAAACGGGGGTTAGTAGAGGCCTTACTCTTAGCCTTCTTGCCTATCTCTACAAAAGACAACCGCTTATAATTGTATCTTGGAATGAGGAATTAAAAGAAACTAACACAAGAGGAGAAAAAAACCTACGTTCTTTGAACATCTCACCGTATGTTCTCTTCTCAAGAGGCAGAGCCCTGATCTTAGCAATGCGTTCATCCGAATCAGGAGAGGATCAGGAATCTTAACGACCTTCGTGTGGGCTACACAACACCACAAAAAGAATGAAATAAGAGTATCATTTCAGGAAAACAAGAGATTCAGCCAAAGAATCAGTAACTCATGCATGTCGAACCACAGTGTGCGAATTTCCACCACTTCAGCCACAAGAGAGGACCTATGCACAAACACGAACCTTCCTTTCCATCCTCTCTAAGAATCCTTAGGGATAACGACTAGGGGCTCCATGTCACCCAAAGTCAATATGCACTACTACAGAAAGGAGTTTCCATGTCTGTTATTTAGGGGTTTTCATGTCACTTTTTTATGTGACATAAAAAGTAGTGACTTAGAAAATATGGAGATTTTACGTCACTTAAAATTGGGGACGTGGAAAGTCATATTTTCCACGTCACAACTTATGAAATAAGCGACGTAGATAAGTCCCTGAATAATTTTTTTTTATTAAATGGCTAAGATTTCACGTCACATGTCCAGGAAAAATGTGACGTGGAATGTGGCGTGGAGAAACCACGTCACTTATTAGCCAAATAAGTGACGTGGTTTCTCATAAACCACGTCACATTTTTAGTTATATGTGACGTGGTTTTGGAGAAACCACGTCACTTATTTGGCTAATAAGTGACGTGGTTTCTTGCCAGAACATTTCACGTCACATGTTTATAAACATGTGACGTGGATTATTATTTTTTTAAAATTAAATTTTAATATTTTCATGTGATCCCATTTTCTTTTTCTTGTTTTTGCTGTCTCAGAAAACAGATTCACCACAATAGCAATCAACCAAGCTAACATAAGTAATCAATCATACTAACCATATATAACTTGTGTTTACTACTACTTCACAAATTAACCATTAGTGTTACACAATTTAGTATTTTATACAATGATCAATCATCTCTACTAACCAAGACTAACCAATTCCGAATGCAAATATTCAGCAACATTCTCACAAATTGAATCAAGATCTTCAACTGTAAATGCGTTGATATCATAAAACTGCAACAATAAAGATGTGATTATCAATGCAAAGAAATTATATAAAACATTATATATTTATGTATTAACTGTATCAATCATACAAGAATTTAACTTGTACCTGTGAGAATGATCTGGTTCGTTCACTAATAATAATGTCAAAAATATATTTCATGACGTAATATCCGCACTCCTTATTAGTTAGTTGCCTAGGGCACTTCAATCACAAGAAACGGTATAAATTAATAGCAATCAATTTAATAAATCTCAATTGACTAACATTGAAAGAATTTAAATCAAAAGTACTTACTCTAGGTCTTTGTAGCACGACATCTTGATGTTCTTGACCAGTTTTTTCCATTGAATGCCACTGAGATATACCCCTAAAATGGAACCAAAATGAGTACATATATATATGTGACTAATTTATTTGGGACACTAGTATATAATAAAGATATTAACACTACTCACATCGATAAGAGAGTTCTATGATAGGGGGTTATATTGCGCCTCAACGAGTCAAACCAAACCAGACAATGATCCCTAGGGCAAACGACAGCTAGTGCCCAGTGCTTACTGAAAGACATTAAAAATAATCATAACATTTACAAATGTGTATAATGATGAAAAGTTGGCAAAAGGAAACAATCAAACTTACTCTTCAAGAATAGGTGCAAAATAGATAGTTCCCCGGTTCACCGACATTTGATGGTTGACGTATGCCTGGATGTTGTCACCATAATTCCTCTGCTCCGCCGGGGTATTGAAATTATCCCTCATCACCAATGCCATTGGACTGAAGAATCTGTATTGTCCCCTGCCTAATCTGTTACACAAGCTGTGGAAGTACCTATATATCATAGACAAGTTGAAATCAAAAAGGGATTTAATAAGAAATACAACTGAGACATAAAAAGTAACGGTCATTTATTACATAGTCGCTAACTCAAGCCATCCAAGGTCAATTTCCTGCAGCAGCAAAAACTCCCTGATGTCTTGGGAACCTTGAAGCAAAAATTGGTATGTACGGTCAGGACTGACTACTCCTGGAGGCATCGTAAAGGGCACAGACTCCAAATTTGGCTGCATCTCCCGTAGGAGCTGGAGAGAAGGATATTCGTCTGAAAAGGTCTGCAGGGAGATGGAAAAAATCATTGTTATGTTATACCTAAACCAGAAAAATATCAAACAAGCAGTCTCAAGACTTAAGTGTACATACCACATCAACCGGCGGGTCCGGCCCCTTTTGTGGGCTCTTGTGTACAAGATATCTAGGCCACAAGATGAATGCCCCGACCGCCTCGCCTAATTTGGTGACTTCATGATCGGGAAAGGGTACATCTACCCCCGCCTCATTGCTCAGGACAGCTCTAACGGACACCTTCACTTGGTCCTCATCAATAGGAAAATTATGTATGAGGGAGGCGTTCGGGAACTGGAGAGCTTTGGCTACCGCGCGCAGGCGAGGGAAATCAAGATGGAGATAACACTCCTCTCCATAGTCAGGGTTGTTTTCTGGTGTGGGATCTGAGTCGTCCTCATGAATTGATCCTAACTGTCCAGGCTGATTGCAGCTGTCTTTGCCGCTTGGACCGGCGGTACCGAGAGACTCCTGCAAGGGATGAAAATATACAGAGTAAGGCTATAATTGATGAACCCGGAATATGGAAATCAACATATTTAGTAGATGATCAAACCTGATTATTTTGTCCAGAAGAATTCGTCGTGAGTCCGAGCTGTACGGTAGATGCTCGGACTTGTGCCTCAACCTGTATCCGGATCTGCTCATTAAGCTGCTGGATATGTGCATCCAACTATTCCTGGAACTCGGCCTTCATCTCCGCCCGAGCCCTGGCCATAATCTCCTCAGTGGATTCTCTACGGGCGTGAGATCGGGGTTTGCGACCGAAATACTTGGTCAGCCCGACATTCCTCGGCTCCCCGATAACTCGACCGTGGTGGTCGAGCTTCCCAATTGCCGTGGCAAGGATGTCCATCCTCCCAGAAGGTGTGAAGGACCCTTGGGTGGCTTGCTCCTCAAGTTCTTCCTGTAATGACCCAACAAAATCATAATTTGCAATGTGCTACAAAACCACAAGTTAAATGCATAAACACCAAATAAAATACTTACAATCCTCTGTGTAACTTTCTCAACCTCCGGAGTCACAAATTTTCCTTCTTTATTCTTCCTTCCCTCAGCCCATTTCGTATGACGTGGGAAGGGCGGCAGAGGCTCTACAACAAAGGTAGGATCGGACCGTGCAGCTTCCTCCATTTCTGCAATTTGTTTCTGGGTCAACTTTTTCTCTAGCCACTTGTAACCACCCCGAGACATCGTGTGCTTATAGATATTCTTCGCTTGTCGATTCTTTTGTTTTTCGCTCTCCTCCTGTGAAACTAAGACTAAGTTAGTTAACTAATATAATGTGTTAACAGTACAATTTTTAACCAAAGTTAAAAAGCTATTTATGAAATATACAGACCTTGAACTTTTCGTCTAGCCGTGATGCAACAAACTGCTTCCAAGTGTCTGGGTCAATATTGGGATAGCTCTGACCCGGATCTTGACCCTGCTTGTCTCCAAAGACGTATTCTCTGGTCAGGAGATTCTTGAAATTCTTCCACATCTTGCGCCCTTCTCCCAACCAAAAATCCTTGAAAAATTGTGTGTTTGGGACATCAAAATTTTGCTGAAAATAATGACGAACACATTAGTTGAATTAAGTGGAAATAAGAATACATACATATTAGGAACAAACAGAAGTATAATGATAAAACATACCAAAATATCTGACCAACATTGATCCTTAACATCTTTGTTGACTCTCCGCCAATCGTTAACCAAGATGCTTATCCGGTTCCTCACCACAAAACCTATGTAGCTGATGAAATTCGCACCAACTTCCCCGATAGGATTCATGTCATCATCAAAATCCACACGGATAGGCTGCACATTTGTCCCCTGACGGACAACAACTTCATTGAGCTTCGTCGGACCTCTTCCCTTTCTCCGAGGGGGATCGTTCCGTTGCTGATTGTTATCACCGTCCGCCATGTACCTGTTAACATATCAAAGATGTGATGAGTCACAATTCCACAACCTTCACAAAACCAAAACAAAAACATTAACAAGAATTAATACATGATAATTCAAAAAGGTTCTCACTTTATATGTTATCCCATATCCCCTCACAATGATCATTTCTAGAGGCAAATTGGTCATCATCATCTACCAATTCAAATTCACTTGGTTCAGGTGGTCCTGCGCCTAAAGGTTGTATCTCATCTAGATCTAAATTGGGAGCACGATCCTTTTGCTTTTTACTTTGCAAGACTATGGACAATTGCTTATTTGCGGGATCTGTTACATAGAACACCTGTTTTGCGTGACTTGCTAAAATAAAAGGCTCATCTCTGTACCCAGCCTTCTGAAGATCAATTGAGATCATACCAGTATGGGGCTCAATCACAACTGCGCTATTGTTAACCCACTTGCATTTGAAGATTGGAATTTTGAACTTTGTGTAACTAACTTCCCAAATTTCTTCAATTACGCCATAATATGCCATGGAAGCCAATCTTGGGTTTTTATCTTTCGAACTGGAGAAGTGCATCGCTTCGGCTACCACCATCACGCCACTGTTTTGCATGGTGCTATTATTGTCCTGGGCCTTAGTGTAGAAGGAATAACCATTTATGTCAAAAGAGGACCAAGTGACAACCTCAAAACGAGGCCCTCCGGCTAACCATCTTATTGTATCCGGCGCACCAGTCTCCTTTTCAACATACTCCTTGAACCACCCAATAAATGTCCTATTATGCTCGTTAGAAATCTGCATGTCACTCTTTTTCGGATTCTTTTCTTTCAGGATCCTCTTATGCTCGTCCAAATAAGGCTGCACTTCTTCCATATTATTCAATATGTACAGGTGTGCTTGTAACACCTCTTCACGGCACATAGTCTTCACTTTAACGCCTCGTACCCCCTTACCAATCCCATCTTCATGTCGGGGGATTTCCTCAACCCCTTTTAGATACGATTTGCAAAAATCCATTGCCTCCTCAACTAAGTATCTTTCAACAATTGATGCCTCAGGTCGATGTGGGTTCTTGGAATACCCTTTCAAAACTTTCATGAATTGCTCGAAAGGGTACATCCACCTCAGATAAACAGGGCCACATAGCCTTATCTCCCTTACCAAATGAACAATCAAGTGCACCATAATATCGAAAAAGGCTGGAGCAAAGTACATCTCTAATTGGCACAATATAATGTAACCCTCATTTTCCAACTCGTCGAGCTTTTCAGTGTCGATGACTTTGCTGCATATCGCATTGAAAAACATACACAGTCTTGTTATAGTCATCCTCACATCATCTTGCATAATGCCTCTTATAGCAATTGGTAAGAATTGTTGCATCAATACATGGTAATCATGCGACTTCATTCCAACCAACTTCAACTCGTTCATAGACACAAGTCTACTAACATTAGAAGAATAACCCTGCGGCACCTTGATCCCACGTAAACACTCACAAAGACTTTTTTTCTCCTGTTTAGAGAGTGTATGAGTAGCAGGTTCCATATAAGCCCTCTTTCCATTTTCACTGACTATAGGATGCAACCGTTGTCTTATACCCATTTCAACCAAGTCTAACCGTGCATTGAGTCCGTCCTTAGTCTTCCCTTGTATATGCAACAACGTTCCAACAAGACTATCACCGACGTTTTTCTCCACATGCATCACGTCTATACTGTGCCTCACATCCAGAAATTGCCAATAAGGTAGATCAAAGAAGATTGACCTCTTCTTCCAAATGATCTTCTCAGAACTGGTCTTCTTCTTCTTCTGTTTCTTACCGAATACCACATTAACATTCTTAACACGGCTGAAAACTTCCTCCCCGGTTAAGGGGGTCGGAGCAAATCTATATTCAGATGAGCCATTAAAACACTTCTTTAGTCTACGATAAGGATGAAACCGATCAAGAAACCTCCTGTGACCGAGGTAAACGGTCTTTCTTCCATGTTTAAGCTGGTGGCAGTTTGTGTCCAACTCACATATAGGACATGCCATATAACCCTTCACACTGTAACCAGAAAGATTGCCATATGCAGGGAAGTCATTTATTGTGGTAAACAGCATAGCTCGCAACTTGAATGTCTCCTGCCTGTACGCATCAAACACATCGACGCCTTCCTCCCACAACATCTTCAAGTCCTCAATCAAAGGTGCAAGATAGACATCGATATCGTTCCCAGGCTGTTTCGGCCCAGAAATCATCATAGACATCATCACATATTTGCATTTCGTGCACAACCAAGGAGGCAGGTTGTAAATGACCAGCAAAACTGGCCAAGCACTATGTGTGCTACTGAGACTCCCGAAAGGATTGAATCCATCTGTACACAGTCCAAGACGAAGATTCCTCGGCTCACCACCAAATTCAGGAAACATTGAATCAATTTTCTTCCATTGAGGAGAGTCAGCAGGGTGCCGGAGATATCTTCCATCAGAGATTCTCTCATCACAATGCCATCTCAGTTTCTTTGCTTCTGCCTCATTTGCAAACAAGCGTTTAAACCGTGGTACAATTGGAAGGTACCACATTACCTTCAAAGGTACCCCTTTCTTTGATACATCATCATCACCAACGGCATCCTTTCTCGGCTTGTACCTCGGAGTATCACATTTAGGACACTCTTTCAGGCCGGCATACTCATTCCTGTACAACACGCAATCATTAGGACAAGCGTGTATCTTCTTATACTCCACCGCCATCTTGCTTAAAACTTTTTTAGCCTCATACATACGCTTCGGAAGCACATTGCCGGCAGGGAACATATCACTCAAAGCTTCAAGCAACTGCGAGAAACCCGTGTCTGCCCACCCATTTTCTGTCTTTATTTTCAACAATTTCAGGACGCCGGTCAACCGAGTATACTTAGTACACCCCGGGAACAACGGTGTCTCTGCATCACTCCGCAACTTCTCAAACTCATCTACCACAGAAAATGACTCAGCCCTAATGTCATTGATCATCTCGTCCATTCCATCATCACAAACATCATCCATCACTGCTTCTACATTTTGTGACGTGCACTCATCTACGGTACTTCCCAATTCCCCATGCCAAAACCACTTCTTATAACGAAGATTGATCCCATCACAAAGAAGGTGATCCCTTATATCATCAACGCTCTTACAATAAGCATTTGCACACTTCACACAAGGGCCCTTATATCATCAACGCTCTTACAATAAGCATTTGCACACTTCACACAAGGGCAACGATACATGCCATTCTTACTAGCCACGTTTCTTTTGGCAAATTTAATAAATTCTTCCACCCCCATTTGATACTCTTTAGTGGTTCTCAATGCATGCATCCAACTACGATCCATTCTATTAAACCTATGCCATATGTCCAACAAATTAGTCAATTTTAGCTCACTACCTTGTGAAGAAATGGGCATGTCATACACTTAACTTAACTTCATGCAAATTTTTTAAAAAATTTCGCAGAGTTTTCCCTTGTAAGTGTGATATCCAAAAATTACATTTACAATCTAAGATAATCCAAAATGAAACTAGAAATCCCAATGAAATCACATATTAATTCAGGGGAATAGAGCAAACCAACAATCAGATCAATGACTTACACAAAGCACAAACAAGCCAAGTAAAATTAGAGAAACACAAGTTGTCAACGGAAATTATCATAGTAGTCACAAGAATATAAGAGCATAGTCATATTCCTTATTGTTCAATGGAGGAGATAAAATCAATAACATACCTCTAGGTGGCTTAGCAAGACAAAGATTACCCTTATGGTGATATGGGTTAGAAGAATCGATTTCTGATTTGGACCAGTTACCTGTATATATTGGAAAAGGTTAAAAATAAAATCTCCAACAAGATTCAACAGAAGAGCTAAATGGTTTTGATACTCCTCTCTACATACACTTCACTTGACACAACCAATAATCAACAAACCAAAGAATTAGACTTCAAAATAATACATTTAAAACCATACATGCAAAACCACGGAATCAATTAATGTTTAAGAAGAATAAGGTAGTGAACACTTAGAAATATTAAATCAATTACTTCCATATTTCAGACAACTAATTAATAGTTAGAAACACAACCTCCTTTCTTTACAAAACCATTGATCAAGACTAAATTTCCAAGCATAATTCACAAAACACAAATCAAACACTAAATTTCCAATAATCAAAATGTACATCATTTCTCAAACTTAAGCCTATTACTTTTTAATCCAATTTTAGTTACCAATAACAATGTCTTTTGAATTAATCTCTTAGCACATTAACCTCCATATTTGTTTTAGCTCAATAAAACGTTGATCACCCAAAGTTCTAGACAAAATCAAATTAGCCATTCTTTTAATTCCCTTTTCAGCCTAATTAAGAACATAAGCCATACCATTCTCTTACTAGTCCTTAATTATTTAATCAATGATTTACACTTCACTAATTAACATTTAAACATCATCACCTCTTATCAATATATTGCAGCATAATCACCCAAATAATGTATATAGAAACATATCAATCAAAAAGCATTTCTAAACACCATTATACACTTGTACTATTTGTTTTCCCCCTTATTAGATTAAACCCAGAAAATCACAACTAGCAATTCAAAGAATTGCAAGAAAATCAAGAAATGAAAACTAAACAAATTAGAGACGAACTGGGCACTAATGAAAACAAATTAAACAAATTAACAAATTAATTAGACGAACTGGGCAGCATTCCAAAATCAACAAGAAATCAGAGACAACTGGGCACTAATCAACTAAACAAATTAATCAAAACAGAGCAATCAAACTTAGAAATAAACACAACAAAATGAAAACGAAAATGCAGGGGAAAATGAGTTCACAGAAATTTCAACATAATGCAAGGAAACCAACACCCACCAGAACCCAGAAAACGAAAATGCAAGGGAAAAGAAAACCAAGAACACAGAAACGAAAATGCAAGGGAAAAGAAACCAAGAACACAGGATTTGGACGAAAATGGGGAAGATTTTGCACCTGATTGCAGAGAGCTGAGGGAGAGAGCTGAGAGCTTCTTCTTCAACCGAAGCTGAGGGAGAGAGCTGAGGGGTGAGGGGTGAGGGAGAGAGGAGAGAGCTTAGGGATTTGGAGGGAGCTGAAGGTTTCTGGGCGCGGGCAAAATGAAATTTGGGCGATGAAGACGATGAGGCTTAAATAAGGTTTTGTATTTTCTTTTTAAATTTAAAGAAACCACGTCACATATTTTCTATATGTGACGTGGTTTCTTAAAAATTAAAAAAAAATGAAACCACGTCACATATTTTATATATGTGACGTGGTTTCTAAAAAGAAAAAAAGAAAAGAAAACCACAAACCACGTCACATATATTTTATATATGTGACGTGGTTTCTTAAAAATTAAAAAAAATTCCCTGATTATCTATGAAACCACGTCACATATTTTATATATATGACGTGGTTTATTAAAAATTAAAAAAAATTCGAAAACCTGATTATTTACTACAAACCACGTCACATATTTTCTTTATGTGACGTGGTTTATTGTAAAAAAAATTAAAAAATTGAGGAAAACCACGTCACATAATTATAATATGTGACGTGGTTACTCATACCCATTATCCACGTCACATTTCTGCCATTATTGTGACGTGGTTTCTTCTTCAGCATGATATTTAATTACAAAAATGCCACCAAGCTCTTTTCAATGTCCGTTTTATAATTAAGTGACGTGAATTAGGGACAAGAAATGGGCTTTTTGTAGTAGTGATGTAAAAACCAGTGGACTTCCTACTAATTTGTAACAACGGAGCAGGTTAGCAATGGTGAAGGAAATCCATAAGTCTTCGGGCAGAACCTCCACGTACAAATAAATGACCGAAGCGGTTTGCATGAGTTGTGAAGCAACCAAGCCAAAATATTGGCAAAACTCCAAGATAAGTGCGGGCAGTGGAAGACAAGGTGCCAACTTGAAATAGTCCGAGCAGAGAGTAGCCAAGTTCTCGCTACCCCAATCCATGTACTCTTCCAGCTTAGGGACCCTTGTCAACAGATTTTCGTCAATCCATATTTCTTAGGGAAGGACGCCATGTCTGAGACAGTGATCATAAGGGAATCATCCCTTTTCTTCACATCCATAATGTTGGTACTTTTGGTCAGCGCGAGCATTTCAATGGGGACCGGTGGAAGAAGTCTAAGGACTTTTCCTGTTTATCCATAGGAAAGGGAGGCAGTTGAGATCGAGAAGATGATGAAGAAGAAGCCATGAGTTATGGAGTCAAAGTAAAAACTTCAGTCAGTTACGAGAACACCAAAGCAACTTTGAACAAAGTAAAACGAAGAAAAATCACAAGTATACAAGAATATTGCCAACATCAAAAACAAAATGGCATGCGAAACTGAGAGGTAGTTTTGAAAAGATCGCAAAACCACCAATTAGATACAAAAAAGAGCAGTGACCCGATAGAAATGGAACTCAGAAAACCCTATAATGCACTAACAAAAACTTAAAAATGGGAAGCCTGACCACTTGAAATTGAATCTACAGTTACGCAAAGAAAGCAACCCAAAATACGAAAATGTAGTAGATCAAATAAGGAGAATCATAATCAAAAAGTGAGAGAAAGTACCTGAAATTAAAAAGAAAGTCAAAATGACAAGAGCAACTCAGATGCAAGAACAAGAGCATGAGAAACGTTTGAATGGTGAAGTGTTGGGAATTGTCAAATGGAGGGAAATTTAAAGGCGATGCTGATAGGGATGTGACTGGCAACAAATAAAGATGTGATCAAATGGATAAGAAGAGGCGTGATCAACGGTCAGTTTTAGACATACTTTCCCATGCCAACTGCTCCTTGCCACATGGAGCTAGGTAAGTAATTATATGCCCCTATTTTTCGCACTTTGTATCAAAGATCTCAAGCACACACACACACTCATCAGCCCAAGAGACATATCTAATTATAGAAGAACATTTCACTGGGAGTCACATCCACATACCTATGGCCCAACAGATACTAATAACTGCCTGGTTCAAGAGGTGCCTATCTACAAGAGCTTTGTCTTACAAGGAGGCGCGCCTAAAACCAAGCAGCCTGTTCATTTTAATTTATGCCGAGTGGCAGCAATGTAGAAGGATTCAGACGCATCTCCTGGGATCTAGTAACAGACATGGCCTATTCGTAGAATCGGTCTTACGAAGCCCTCAATGAGAGGATCGTGGGGAGGAAAAATAGCAACGACACCCCACATTCTGAGCAATCATTTTTCAAAAGAACGGGGAGAATAAAACAAGAAGCATGAGGCGAGGCAATACATGAAAACGCACACTGAGAACTCATGTACTCTCGAAAGCGATCAAGCTCTTTGATTCACTGCATTTTATCATCCTTTAGTGATCTTGTTCATTGTCTTATTTCCCTGTATTTTTCATTAATCATTAATTATTATAATCCATTGTATTGTCTCTATAATTTATCCCCGGATTACCGGTGACCCAATCTGATTTAACTCTTGTAAACCTCAAAAAAGTAAAAAAACTATATAAAACTACATTAATTTCATTTGATCCATTTTTTGACCACCATAGTAACAGTCTAGAGGCAATGAAAAGACTTTTAGTTACACTTCCTTAAAGCAACAGTTCAAAGGCGCGCGGTTCGTGCATCTTGGTCAAGCCTCTATCTCTCATATTTGGTGCTTTTCTAGATCAATCTTCTACGTAAGCTCAGGTTCTTTACCTTTTATGGACAATAATAATAAATTAAATATTGCAAATATTTTTATTCAAAAAAAAAGGATAAAAGTACAAATTTAGAAACAAACTATTACATAGGGTATACAAAACATAATAATATTTTGTGATGTGCGAATTTCGTAACAATGAAATAAAAACGTCGCAAATATGGTAAGTCCGTTAATTTTTTCAAACGTCTATCTAATGTATTTGTGGGCCCTGCTTTATAAAAATTTGATGGACATTAGGTAAAGTTAACGGACGTATCATATTTGCAATATTTTTATTTCATCGTTGCCATATTTGCACTTCACAAAAGATTATTATGTTTCGTGCACTTTACAAAATAGTTTGTTTCTAAACATGCACCTTTATCCAAAACAAAACTAATAATTAGTTAAATTTAAATTCAAATTGGGGCCAATTATGACTTTTCCTCATTTTTGGATTTCACTTTCTATTTTTTCATTCATCTATCCATATACCGAATACAATGGCTACACTAATTCATTGTCTATTCCTTTTTCTTACAGTAAACTTGAATTGATCGTTGCTCCTACCAAAATTTAATTAGGCACCGCATTTGGATACCTTCTGTAATACATATTTTTAAGGCATAATTTAGAGTTATTTAACTACATTAGAGAAACTTAAAAGTTCTAAAAGCCCAAAAACTCAGAACAAATGAAGATTTTTCTTTGAAAAGATATTTAAGTTAAATGGGCTTTTTTTTTGTAAGAAAGCTTGTATAAAAACACATAATGGTTTCAGTCCAAAAAAAGCACATAAAGGTTCTCAATTTAGTCAAACAAGTAAGTGCCTGTTTGGATTAGCGATTGAGAATCGTGATTTTAACTAATTGTGATTTGTATAAGTGATATTAGGTATAAGTGACACTGGACAATCATGATTTCTGTTTGGATACTTTTTTTCATAAGTGATATTGACAGTTTTGATTATGTTTGGATTTCATTTATTAAAAGTACTTATGGGTATATAATTACCAAAAAGGGCATGAATTTAATAAAGTTTATTAATAATTGCGTAATATTTAAATAGAAAAGAGTGTCATAAAAAATATGAAAGAGATAAATATAATGCCTAATTATGTTGTATACATCGCAGAATCTCATCACGGATAGAGTCTCGAAGGCGATCCATTTCTGGTGAAGAAACTATGTTGGCTCTTGGCGGTGGATCTGAAACAACTCGATTTATATATGTTACCCTAATGTTTAAAATTTGAAATTGCTTTATAACGTTTAAATTTGTTTGACATTCGTAATTTAAAATTGGGTTGATAAAACTTGTTCAATTTAATCTGTTAGTTCAACTACACCCTACTTTTTTGTTCCACAATAAAAAGTTAATTCAATAAATATACACGTTACTTTTGTAGAATTTTATAAAGAAATTACCTTTTTTTGTAAAAAGAATAATTAATTTATGTAGATATTCTCTGTTTAATTTAATTAGATTTTCTTTACTTTTTATTCTATCTTATAAGTTTACTTTCCTATAAATATAAATACACCTTCTTTAAAATAAATATATTTTGTTTTTTTTAAATAACTATTTTAATTTATATATATGACAATAAAAAAAATAAGATAGTTAGACCTAAAATAATTCTGTTGAGAAATAAAAAGGAATTCAGATAAATTGGGTCATGAGAGATTTTAGGTAGAAAGTAAGGGTAGTTTAGACTTTTTAGGTAGAAAGTAAGGGTAGTTTAGACTTTTTAATGTTTTTAAATTCAATCGTGATATTTCCAATCGCAAAAGCAACCCTCATGTTGCTTCCGGTAAAAGTACTTAAAAAATCCAAATCACGACAGAAAGTGGGCTATCATGATTTCAAAATGAGCACCCAAACCATATCAATTAAATAAATTAAGTATTTTTTTTGCTTCAATCGGGCTTATTTCACTCCCAATCGCCAATCCAAACAGGCACTAAGATAACATCTTAACCCTTGTAACATGAGAAATAAGCTTAAACAAGGACGTAGGCGACCAAAAAGATCAGGGTTCTATAGACAATTTAATAAAGCATTTAATAATTACTCGTGTCATTCACTATAGCAACTATAATGTCTAGGGGTAGATATTGGGCTAATTAGCTTCGGCCATCTTTGTCGATGGCCCTTACGTGTATGGGCTATGAGAACTTCTTATATATAGGCATTCAACATACATGGTCAACAACAACAAGAATAATAAGTATAACTCTAGGTACACTACTCATACCTAAACTTTAGATACTTTTCAGGTTTTAAATTAGTTTCATCCAATCCAATTTTCAAATAAGAGGAACAAAAAAGCAGTGTTTCTCAAGAAAACAGTATTTTTTTTATTTTTATTTTTTTGTTATGAAAAATATTCGTGTGGATGTGGATGTCGTATCTTAACCTTAATCATAGTATTTCCCATGATCTCTATTGGCCTCCATTATTGTCTATTTAGATATTGTATAGTTCACTGATGGAGTAAAATACTCTAACATCCCTCTGTTTTACTTTAATTATATAGATCTCACATCTATCTTGAAAACATACAAACTATTAGTCCAACAACTAATACCATCAAAAAATATTAGTTAAATGCATAAACTTAGTAACAAAGTGTTTCACTATATATATGTGCACCAATTATAATATTTTGGGAGGTAGTAGGCAAAAAATTTTTAAAACAAAGCAAAAATAGTGAAATTATATTAGAATATTGTAAAAAGATTATAAAAGTATATTTTAATTCAAAATTATATCAGACCAAATTTTCTTTACTAATTGACCCTTTAAGTATGATCATATTTATCTTTTGATAATTTATCTAATAATTACTTATTACCTATATTATATTCTTTTTACTTAACTTGAACATAATCTCAGAATAATTAATTTAAGTGAAAAGTATTAACAAATTGATCTAAATAGTAAAAAGTTTTAATATAGGCTCAATAAAATTTACTTTAGATTTATGAATTATAAAACATAAACTTTGATATAGTATTAATAAAACTATATGGTTTTAAAATTTAATAATTGAAATTAACTTGTATATATATATATTTATATTGAATTGTGTTTTTAAAAATTACAAGTTACTTCATAAATTAGTTTTAAAAAGCAAATAGATAAAAAACTTGGAATAAAAGAAACCAAACCATTAAAATCTCTTATTTTACTCCCAGTAACATCAATCAATCATTAATCCTCAACCCCAAATCCAATTTCATCCCTTTCCGTCAAACCCTAACTCAAATATTGTTCCAATTACTAAAAAGTCTATACAAACCCAAATTTAACGAAATGAAACATATTAACCATTTTATGTACGTAGTCCATATGAAGGGGTCGAAGACAAAGAATTGGAGAATAAAAAATAACCCATTTTGAATTTCACCAAAATCCTATTTTTTTTCTTCTATAAACAATCTTAAACTCCAAGGAATTTGAGAGGAATGAGAGAAAAATTGATTTCAAGAAGCTTAGAAATTGTACTAGAGCCCCAATTATAAGACCCTAGTTTTCTTTCGTCGCCTCCCTCTTCCACCCCTCTTATTTTCTTTGTTTTCTTTTGTTTATTCACGACAGCAAAATTGGAGTTTTCGACTCTTTGTTTCAGTGAGCAAGCTTGCTCACAGCAGAGAGCAACATAGAGATTTTTCCTTTCATAGCCTTGCTCGTCTTGGTGAGAGCTGTTGGTTGTGTCGAGGAAGATAGAGATTTTTCTCCCGGATGCGCTAGCTCACCGTTACGATCGAGGAGACTTCTTACTCCAATGAGGAAGACAGAAATTTCACCATGAAGTTTCCTCTTTCAATCAATATCTACACTCTAATTCTTTGACTCAAATATTAATCAATCATCATCATAATTATTCCAAAGCATTAATGAAACTTGTTTTCTTTCTAAACCTCAATACTTATGAAATCCACAATTTAGTCATTACTCTATAAAACTCATTTCAAACACCAAATCTCAATCGTAAATTCTTTATTACATATCCCACTATTCTCAATCAATTCATAATGGAAAATAAACTATTTGCCATAAATCACAATCTCATACTTCCAATATTTATAATTACTCATTAGTCCTACTTAGTTAGTTAATTTAATCATTAACCTCAAGTAAAAATTTGGGATGTTATAATTAGGTGAAGACAAGATTCGGTTGAGAGGAAAATCAAGGATTTTATAATGGAATTGGAAAAAATTTGGGATGTTACAATTAGAATTTTAAAATGGAATTTGGGATTTTATTTATTGTATCTTTTTTAGAATCTATCCTTAAATTTAAAAAAAATATTAAAGTTTCTCAAGTAAAAACCCTATTTCATTTTTTCTGAAAAATTATTTTTAAGGTTGAGAAAATTAGTGAAACAAAATTGTATTCTTGCACAATAATTGTAGTAGAATGAACGTTAGTATTATTATAATATTAATATTAATTGATCCCTTCAGTTCTATTACTTGAATGGGGATAAGAGAAAATAATCATATAAAGGAGAGGGCCCATAAATACTCTATTTTTTTTTTTTTTACCATACATAAATACTCTATTTGTGACACTTCTTTTTCTGTTTTTTTTTTTTTTTGGGCTCAATGGGCCTATCTCGCTATAATAAGGGATCGGAGGAAGAGTCTCGAGTATATTAGAGAAATAGAGAAGCAAATATTGAAAAGGGCGGAATTACAGTTACAGACAAGAACTGGATTAGAGAGAGGTCTGTGAAATCATTAAGCATCCATCATGAAACGTGAAAGAAAGATACAAGAAGATGATGAGGAAGAAGAAGCGGATTATGATCTTCATGGTTATAATGGCCATCGAGGAGCAAGAGTGAATACTGAGAATACGAGATCTGATCAGAGAATTTCTGAAATGGGTGGATCCATGGAAGATCATACAGTTCCTGAGAATCCGCCAAGAGAGGATTCAAAGCTGCACCAAGAAGATACAGTTTCTGAGGAGTCAAAGTTGAACAAAGAAGAAAGAGACGAGAATCCTAACAAGGAAAATCAAGATTCCTTTCAAGAATCTCGAAACAAAGGTACACTTTAAATAACTGAGATAAAAAGTTGATGAACCCATTCTAGTTTTTTCCATCTTCTTTTCTAAATATTTGTTAATTTATTGAAATACAAGAACGCGTTCGTGAATCCGTTCAAGAACCTCGAATTGAAGGTAAAGACTTTATTTAATTTATGTGTTCATTTTCTTGACTTGGTTCCTAACGTATGTTTCCCTCTAAGATCAGCGATGAGGAGACCAAGTTGGAATGATTCTTCAAACTATATGACAGCAATGCAAAAAGCGTTTGGCAACGAAATGGGAGAATATGACATGTTTCTTGCAATCGTTAGAGATTTGGAGCATCGTAGGTAAACAAATCAGCAAATTATATATTTTTCTGACAATGAATCTACTTTTCAATTTGGTTGTGATGTGTAATTATTATTGGTCATCTTAACTTTATAATAGATGATAGTTGTCTTGTGTGAAAAGAGAGTGTCTTTTGGTAATATGTTGATTGTTTTTCAATAAGTTGTGAAAAAATGAAATAGTTGTTGTTTAACTTTCCTAATTTTCCATTTTTTTTTTAAGAAAAGTGATATCTTTAGCAAGTATAACTCTCTTCATTATTTATGTGTAACCTATCTTCAACATGTGAGAAATGGAAGACATTTGCAAAAAATTGAAGACATATTGCGCACAACAAAATAAGATTTACACTCATTTAAAGACTTAGGTCTTTACGTAGTTTTGGCAATAAATTTTGCAAACAAAAAGTTTTCAGCATTATTCCTAAAGATAATTGAAAACACTATCAAAAAAGAAAAGTAAAATTATTTTCAGGATAAAGGAAACAAAAAATTAAAAAAAAATTCAAAAAATAATCATCAGATACAAGAAGATGATGAAGCAGCTAATTATGATATTCATGGCTTTGGTCATAGAGGGAAAAGAGTGAAGACCGTCAATGCGGGAGGTTCAAGTGGGAGATCTGATCAGAGCGAAGATTCAGAGTTGCACACGGAAGATACAGTTTCTGAGATGCATGAATCCATGGAAGACGCTCAGAATCCTGAGATGGATAATCAAGATTCTTTTCAAGAATCTCAAAACGAAGGTAACACTTTAAAGACCTGAGAGAAAGTGTCGATGAACCCATTCTATTTGTTTATCTTCCTTTCTAAATATTTATTGACTTATTTATCTATCTTCTTTTCTAAATTTCATGTATTTATTAATCTATCTTAATTTCTAAACTTTGAATCCATTCAAGAACTTCAAAATGAAGGTAAAGACTTTACTCACTTTATGTGTCTATTATCTTGACTTATTTCCTAACGCAAGTTTCCATCTAAAATCAGTGACGAAGAGACCAAGTTCGGACGATGCGTTAAACTATATGGCAGCAGTGAAAAACGCTTTTGTCAGCGAAAGGGGAAAATATGACTTGTTCCTTACAACCATGAAAGATTTCAAGGCCCATAGGTAAACTAATCTGCACCTTTCATAATATGACATGTGACATTGGAAGACATCACTTTTTTTTTTTATGACAAAAAGGCATCAATTTTTTATTTCAAGGTTGATTTATATTTTTAAAAGTTTTATTTATTTATTGCACAGTGATTTTTTAAGTTACTCTTTTACTTTTATTTTCTCTCTTTTTCTTTTCAACTTTTAAACAGTGTTACTTATATATGCATTTGTCCGTCTTTGTTATAGATGTAATCTTGTAGATTTCTTTGAAACAATGCTGGAAATAATGGAAGGGCGTGACTCCTTGATTTTGGGATTAAACATCTTCTTGCCTAAAGGATATAAGATCCCTCGATCCTTCTTAAGATCAAGAAGAAATGTTCATAGAAATGCTGTGACGAACATATAATGAACGTTGCTCTGAAGTGTACGATAGCATCATTGTGGAGGGCCCACTCCAGATTGAACAACACTTTATGACTACACATTTATTCATGTGGCATTAAGCATAGGCACAGAGATCATATATAGCCCTCAAGTTCTGGCATTGCCTATGATTATGAAACGCATAAAACACAAATATGATGAATGTTGTCGTCAACAAAAAGAAATGCTGCTTAACTAGGCGCAATGTTTCTTTCTGTCTTTGATTCTTTCTGTGTAAGCGTTGGATTTTTGAGATTATGATAAATCTCAGAAAACTGTGAGGATTTGCATTTGACGTTCAGCAGTATTGATTTTGGATTGTGTAGCATGAAGCGTGAATATCGTGTTGGTATTATATTCTTTATAATCAATATATATTTTTATCCTTTTACAGAACGGGTGAGTGCCTACAATTATTTAAAATATTTTTATCATGGTAATGAAACCTTGCCGGTTTGAAAACCAGTGACCCGGCCATTTATCCGGTCCAACTAAGGCCAAATCAGGCAATGATCCAGATCGGGATAAACTAGTGTAACCCAAAGTGATTCGGACGTAACCCGACCCATCCACTAGGTTGGACGGGTAACCTGAGTTTTTTTAAAGTTCTCAAATTCCAAAAAGATCAGCAAAAATGATAGATAGGAGAAAACATTTTGAAAATAACGAAATATAAGTTAAAGAAAGAAGACCAAGAAAGATGAAGGAGAACTACAAAAGAAAAATCTAGCCTAACATTCTCCAAACTCCACGGTGTATCATCCTTAAGGGCCTGCTTGGATGAGAGGATAAGTTGGGAGAAAAAAATGAGAGGTAAAAATGGGGATGAGAGAAAAATTGGAAGAAAATATTATCTCTTTCTTGCTTAGATGAGTGAGAAAAAAGTGACAGAATAGAAAATGAGCAAATACTTGTTGATTAAAATTCCCATATCTCTATTCCGAAATAATTATATTTAAAATTAAATTAGATGTTATAGTGAAAATATGTTATTTTTAAGAAAAATAATTTAAAATCAAAATATTAATGTGACAAATTTTTTAATATATAAAATAAAAAAGAGAATAATTATTAAAACTTAATATATTAAATAATAAGTTATATCTATGCAACATTATCAATAATCGATAATTAATTAAATGAAATAATTAAATTCCTCTAACAAAATTAATAATATAACCCAGGGAGTGAATTGACGCTGACATGGCTGAAAAAAAAAAAAGCAGACGCGTTATCAAAAAACAGAGGCATTGGTTGAAAAAGAAAAAAAAAAAAAAAAGCATAGGCATTCTGATTTATGGGTGGAGCTATGGGCATTGGGGCTAGCATGGGTAATCAGTTTTCTTCCTGTATAAAAAAAAAAGTTTTCTTTCCTAAATATCTCTATTTTTGGAGGAAAAATTTCGAAAAAAATTGGGATATGAGATCCACCCATTTTATTTTATACTTTTTTTTCTTCTCTCATTTTTTTCACCATTCAAGCATAAAAAATATTCTCCTTTCCCCATTTTTCACCGTACTTTTTTTTCCTCTCACATTCTCTCTCTCCAACAGTAGGCCCTAACATTTTGAGATATTCTTCATCTCTAGCATGTCTTCTCTTTCTAAAACCATATGGGTAGAACTTGAAGTCTTTGATAGTTGGAACCTGGAGCCGGAGTGTGTTTGCTTCAAGGGGAGGGGAGGGGAGGCTGAATTTTTTTAAATTGAATTTTTAAAAAATTGAAAAATAGGGTTATAATTATTAAACAAATATTAGATGTAAGATAAAAGAGTAAGAAAAAATAATTAAAAACTTTTCACTCTATGTAACACCCCAAATTTTGAAAAATAGATGTAATGAGTTATTTAAGGTTTTGGAGTGTTATTAAAATATTAAAAAGTATTATAAATAAATTTATGATGTTTTAGGTATTTTTAATAATTTTTAAAGCTTATTTTGTTCAAAAAATAAAGGAAAAATAATTAAAAAATAAATTTTAATTTTAAAAATTTAGGAAAATTTATTTTGAGACTCAAATAAATTTATGGATAAGAAAATATATAATATGGTATAAGGATTAATTTTAGAAAATTATTTTTCTGAAAAGGGACTAAATCAAAAATAATGGAAAACTTAATAATAGGGACTAAATTAAAAAGTGTAAAAGTTGAAAGGGTCTAGGCCCAATTTTCTCAAACCCCTTTATATAAAATCTTTCCACCCTCTCATTTCCGTCTTCTTCTTCACCTTCACTCACTCTCTCTCTCTCTCGATGGCGACAGCGAGCTTCAGCGGCGATTTCTGACGACGTGAGCTCCAGTTGGCCATGCAATCATGGATGTCGAATCTTGTGAGTCCTCTCTTCTCCGTCCTACCCCCATTTCTCCGATTTGAGTGATTTTAAGTGAGGTCCGATTTGGGGTTGGAGTTTTTGAAGATTCTAAACCGATGAAACGCAAGCTTAAGCTTCAATTTAAAGCTTTTCAGAAGTTATTTTTTTCAATGGAGGTTAATTTGTTTCGGATTTCTCTAGTTTGTTTGATATACTGTTCACCCGATTTTGTTCTTGGTGATTTCTGGGCGAGAATCGAATGAAACTTTAATTAAATGTGATTTGGGGTAAGTTTAAGATTATAGAGTGTCTTGCATGTTAATATTTTTTATTCTAGGTGATCTTGAAGATTTCGGCCCCTTTTTCTTCTTTCTCTGACCCGTCGATTTCTTGGCTCGGGATGGTTGTAATTGATGATTAAATGATGTTTGGCTAGGATAGGACTAATGTATGAATTTTCATGTTGAATTTTTCTGGAAGAATTTGAAAGTTCAAATTCTTCATTTCCCTCCGTTTCCTCTGTTTCGGCCAGGGGATTCAAATGGTCTATGATGGAAAACAAATGATGATGAAGATATATCAGAGTTTATGTATGTTGTTGCATGTTCAATTTATGGTTTGAATGTGAGGTGTGATTTGATTCTTTCTTGCTCTATTTGGTTCAAGGTTTCGGTGATGAGGGAAAAACTAAGTGTTAGAACTGAATTTGAATCATCACTGTTATGAATTGCTTTTGTCACTGCTGTCATGAATTGGAAATTTCTGTGGTTCATGGAAAAATTGAATCTGTGAGTGTATGCCCTGTTTCTTTTTCTTTCAATTTTATGTTCTGGCGATTGTTTGACTGTGTGATTCCTTGTCATGCAAAGGTGATTTTGTTCAGTATATCAGTTGTGTGTGGCTGTACAGTTTATTGAAAAGAAAAGGAGTGAGTAGTATGTTTCTTGAGTTTAGAAGAGTTTTATATAACTAGATGTTACTAAAGGATGGGAATAATTTTTGAAGTGTAAACTGTACGTAGGGTTGCTTGAGGCTGAATTAGAATATGATTTTTGGAAGCATTGATTCAGACTTTTAAATCGATTAGGGTGTAAAAGTGATTGTGATGTTAATTTAAGCCATTGAAGTTGGAGTTAAATTACCCTTTTACTGTAATATATGGACTTTTATAGGTAGAAGATTATATAAAGGTATGATAAATAATAAAGTATATAAAATATACATTAATTATTTAGAGGTGTGTGTGTGTGGAATGCCATAGTCATTTGATTATTCTCTTGCTCTTCTTGTTTACCCTTTCTTTGTGGCCACCTATTCTGTTTCTTTTTGTATATTAAAGTATTTTGTATGGCTTCAAGAAGAGACACTTTAACTAACCATTTATGCCTTGGTATCTGTTTTAGTTCCTATAATAACATTATAAATTGGTGGTAATCTATTTCTTGTTTTGCTCTGCTGATGCAAGGAACAGAGATGAATAATCACTGTAAGGAATTTTAGTTTGTGATTGCTTAGCTCATTGTGACTATTTGGAGCTCCACTTTGCTGTCATTATTTTGCTGATGTTTTGCGGAAGTTGAGAAGCTGCACTGGGGCTTTAACTTTGTGTGATATTGCAAGCCACCACTTCTAAATAGTTGTTTAACAAGTTTATTGAAGTTGCTTGACTGATTTTGTTATTCTGATTTGAATGTTGGCTAATACTATGTTATTATGGATAGTTGACTGCTAGCTGGCTGATTCAAATTTAATTGGTTAAATGCTGAACCTTTATGGTATTGGAAATCTGGAAGAAATCTGTCAATGCCCAATGTTTGATGCTTTAATGGTATACTTAACCACTTGTTTTACTATGAAGCTTCTGGTTTCAAGGATAAAATCTGGTTGTCTATGTAGTGCTAAATTGCTATACAGGAAGGAGATATTATTAGAATGATAAGCTGAAGGAAATAATGACATTCAAAAGTTAATGATCATATATTATATAATGTTATGTAATGTGTTTAAGTAGGAAATGAAATGGAATTTCTGCTCTATTTTTATTGAGATTTAATGAATTAAAAATGTGTGTTATTGAATTTACTGTTTGACTGTGGGTCAACTATTGGTTGTGATGAATTTAAAGACATTGATTTTAGGCTTAAAGAGAAGACAAGTAGACGACAATGGTTGCAAGCTTGTGATTGCTTGATTGAATTGTTAATTGATGATGCTATTCCAAATATACATTAAGTTCTTAGTTAAGGCGTATCATTCAGTAATTCTCCTTGTTTCTTGTCTAACAGCTCGGGTAGTAATTAATAAGTCATATCTGACTGGGGTGAAAGCTAATTGTTAATTATTCAAATAGAAATTGATTATGAAATATACTAATATCTAGTTTTAACTAATGCGACAAGCAAAATATAAAATATTCTAAACTAAAAGGTTATACAAGTCGTTGGAAGTATAATATATGTACCACAAGAAGTCAAAATTTACCAAGCAAAATGGGAAAGGCCTTCAAGACCATCTAGATCACTGAAGAAGCCAACACCAATGTCCATGGAAGCAGCACACTGAAAAAAAGAGAGAAACAGATATTAAGAACTTGAATTCAAAATAGGGACAAAGAAAACAGTGTGGGAGATAATTTCAACCTTATCAGTATCAAGATCACTAATGAGAAGTACTTCAAGGGAGTTTTGGAGATAATTGGGATCCTGTTATTATTGTCACTTGATTTTATTCTGATCCTGATTCTATTATTAATCCACATATTCTCTAGGACATTAGGGGATATAACCTGATTTGATCTGATTCGTGTAACTCAAGCCATTTGCCTATGTGTGTTTTTGTTCATGAAGCAAATAAAATGAAACATAGAAATACTCCACTCTGCGATTACAAAGTCAAGTCAAACTAGATCAGTTTTGCTTTTGAAATAGCCCTAGATAAAATCCACATAAAAAATGTAAAACCTTTCGAATCCTCTGGAATCGAAACTTTCCTAGATTTCATCAAGCAACAGAAGTACAACACACACATTCCATACATTTACAGAACAAAATTAAAACTGAAAAGCTAGGGTTTAACAAAACAAGAAAGATATAAAGCTGGGGGAATTTCAAACCTGAAGCTTGTGTTGTTTGACATATGCCCAAATCTGCTTGACAACTTGGCCAAGAGACGCGTCTGAAACACCTAGAAAGCTATGTAGTACTAGGGAAATAGGAGACGCTTTCATAATGCCCGTGGGTCGAATCATTTGATTGCGTGGCTTGGGTGAAGACGGAGAAGAAGAGGACGAGGGGGAGGAACGAGAATGTGGCTTCTGAGCAAAATTCATGTAGTCGTTTTTACTTATATGCAAAGGCTCTTCTCTTGTTCTTGCTCCGAATCAAAATTCTTGCTTTATCGAGATCAGAAGTATCGGTAGGGTTTCATTCTTAATCGAGAATGAGAAGAACAAAGTTCCAAACCCTAAACTTCAAGAAGGATTAGGAAGAGAATGGAGAGAGGGCTAGAAAGCTTTGGCTGGAGTCGCACACGGAGGAGGAGACGACGGCATGAATGTGGTGGTGAGAGAGCGAGATTGAAGGCAAGAGATGGAGAGTGGGTGCGATAGAGAAAGGAAAGGAAAATGGTGAGAGCAAGAAGAGCTTGGGAGATTTGTTTGATCGAAGGAGGAGGAATTCTATGAAGACAAACAACGTCCCTAATTATTTTAATTAGGGAGTAACCATGTCACTTATTTAAAATAAGTGACCTAGTTTCTCCAGAAATCACGTCACTTAATTCAAATTTGTGAAACCATGTCACTTAGTTTAAATTTGTGACGTGATTTACCTCCACGTTCCTAATTAAAATAATTAGGGACGTCGTTTCTTCCTCCCTTTTCCAGTTAATTATAAATTGCCACTGTCTTTTTTTCAATGCCAGTTTTATGATTGACGGACGTTAATTAGTGACATTAAAAAGGCTTTTTGTAGTAGTGTGAAATCTTGTGCCATTCCTGGTTCTCTGTTTTTTTTTTATTGTTCTCGGTCTTGGCATCAGCTCTCATTTCTGGGCTTTGAATTCTGGATCTTTGAAAGTCCGGCCTAGGCTCTCCACGTCCCTTATTATCTATAATAAGGGACGTGGAAAGTCCGGTGACTATCTTTGAGAGGGGCTTTGTGGGACTATTGGCGTCCCAATTTTTTTATAATTTATGACGATGAAACTCTGACATTCAACGTCCGTTATTTATGGGGACGTTAAAAGTCTATTTTTTCACGTCACTCAGATTGACGTGCCCTACAAAAGCGACATTAAAACCTTAAAATAACGGACGTGAAAACCTTTTTCAGCAGTAGTGTATTTAGCAATGACCTATTTTAAGGCCGACTCAGTAGCTAATTCCATCTCTAATTTATTCTTTTGTAGTTAGATATTGGTTCTTCGCCGTCACTTTACCCTGACAAACCCATGATGAGGGCGTTACCTTTTGCCTCTCTGATTCACTCATCGTGGCCTCACGCACAAGCAAATCTATGACAAAATTTTGCCTAAATGCACCCTTTCTGGAACTCTGCCTCGCCATGAAGAACACCTCAAACCCCCCTCCCTCGCGGGGCGATCCTAATTAAAAAACAGATATTACATTATATAAAATTAAATACTCTTTTCCTTTTTTCATATGAATAACCTTTAAGGTCAAGGAAATTATTTTAACAAAGTTGTATGATTGCGCAATAATAGTAGTAGAATGAACGTTAATATTATGATAATATTAGTATGAATTGATCCCTTCAGTTCTATTATTTGAATGGGGATAAGAGAAAATTATCATATAAAGGAGAGGACCTATATTTTAAATACATATGTAATAAAATTAATACTCTTTTACTGGGTGACACGTTTTTTTTTTAATTTGGGAAATTAGACTAACGAGTTTCACACCCAAGAAAGAAAGAAAGGCTGTGTCTAGCTACGAACGGAGAAAAGTTGTCTCGTGTATATCAGAAACAAATATTGAAGAAGGGCCGAATTACAATTACAAACAGAAACTGGCCGATTAGAGAGAGGTCTGTGGAATCATTAAGCATCGATCATGAAACGTGAAAGAAAGATGCAAGAAGATGGTGAAGAAGCTGATTACGATCTTCATGGCTATGGCCACAGAGGGAAAATAATGAAGACTGGCAATGGAAGAATTCTTCATCACGATCACAATGCAAGAGATCATCCAGTTTCTATTCTAATTAGGAGATCTGATCAGAACGAAGATACTGAGATGGACGAAGCTGAAGAGAGGGAAATAACACACACAAGTGATCAAGAATCCTTCCGAGAACCTCAAAAAGAAGGTGAAGTCTTTAACTACCTGAATGATAATATTAAATAATGCTTCTGCTTCATTCGGATAATATTAATAATAATCATTGAATTAATTAAACTTTCGTCATTTTCTGCAGTTCCTGTAAAATTATACATTCTTCCCAAACAAAAGCACAAGGATCAGTGCTTTGAAGAAATATTCAAGATTTTTCTGGAGATTGACATATTCATAGCGACTGCTTTACAAGCATATAGATGTTGCTTGGAAGTGCATGATGGCATTATTAAAGGAAGAATTAATGTTCTTGAGGGTCCACTTCAAATTGAAGAACACTTCAAGCCTTCACATATATGGTGCATTAAGCTTATATTCAAAGATCATAGCCATCTAGTTCTCGACAGAATGAGCAAGAATCCAACCACGATTTTGCCTGTAGTTATGAAAATCCTAAAAAAGAAATATAAAGAATGCCTCATGTATCGTTCAGAGAACAGAAAGGATTGGGCTCAGATCTATGCTGCAATCCTTTGCAAATTACTTGGAGACATTATTCAAGAAAGTGATCAAGAATCCATTGTTCAAGAACCAGGAAAAGAAGAAGGTGAAGGCTTCAAAGACCAGAACGAAAATGACTGTTCTGATTCTGTTAATAAGACATGTTGTATAAGTGGGCAGAGTTTGTTAATTTTTCCTAACGGAAAGCAAAGGAATTATCAGCATCATCAAGAAGCAATGATGAAGATTATTCTAGAGATTGATTTTGTCATAGAGATTCTGTTACAATCATATGAACGTTGCTTTCAAGTGCATGATAGCATTACTGAAGGGAGGATTAATTTTCGGGAGGGCCCACTTCAAATTGAGCAACACTTTATGGGTATACATTTATGGTGCTTCAAGCAGATTCACAGAGAATGTGATCTTCAAGTTTTGGAGTCCGTACGCGAGAATCCAATTATGGCTTTGCCTGACATTATGAGAACCCTAAAGATGGTATATGAAGAATTCTGCCTGTTACGTTCAGAAGGCAGAAAATATTTTCAAGGATTATATGTTTGTCTTGATCTGTTGGCACTGGATTTATGAGATTAATTATGGTATGTGTATTCATTATTTTCTCTTCTTTCCTTTTATGCCTGAGTTGGGAGATTGGAATTTGGGATACTTGTGGATGGGAAAGATGTATGTGTTCAGAGCAAGGTGTTCTTTTTCTTGATAATTACATATATTAGGCAATGATTGTAAGCAGAATGCAAATGTTATATGTTATCTTTAGAATTATATATGTATATGTATTATGTTTTAATGTATATATGAAAAACTATGACATTATAAGGTGAAGGCAAGATTTGGTGGAGAGAGGTTAGAAGGGGATACTTCAATTTCTAGTACGGTAAGAATTTGAGTAATCTTCAGGAAAATAAATAAACATGTGTCGGATTTGGAAATGGGAGAAGATCAAATTCTGGCGTGTGAGGATTCGTTGGGAAAATGTGATATTGATTTAAGACTAGTGAGAGATTATGATGAAGCACAAGAAATTTCAGGAAATTAGAAATAGTTCGTTGAGTTATAGTAGATTTCTTATATTTGTAGCAATATAAATAACGTTCAATAGGGTTTCCATATTTTTTAGTTTAGTCATTTTTTATTACTGTTTGTCTATGATTGATAAATATATTTTATTTTTTTTAATGTTGTCAAATAAATATGTTATTGGAGTTATAATATATACCCTCATTAGTCACGTACCTTGAAAAATAATTTTATGTTCACAAGCAATCCTAAACTTTATTAAGAAAATAAGATTTCTTTTTCTTCATACTGTCTCGGTAGTTGGTACGAAATTATGACGGATAAAGGCCATTGAGAGACAGGTTAAATTGAAAAGATAGTCAAGTGAATTATCAAATTGTCTTCATTTGTATAACTAGTTAAATATGACTTACAAATTAAATTAGGACACATGTACTTTTAGTGCGGGGTTTTTTCCTGCAGTTAACTAAATTATGAGGAAAAATATTACAATGTCATACTAATCTTAATTTTCAACACCTAAAATAATAAGACTAAGGTGTTTTGATTCTTTTTGGTGATTAAAAGTTTAAAACTGAGATCGGTGTGTTTGGTTCAATGAGGGGAGGGAATGGGAGGTTATTTTTGTTTAAAGAAAAAGGCCATTTAATCTTTTCCTAAACGAAAAACGCAATTCTTTTTTTTTTTTAAAGAAAAATGAAGATAAATAAACTGACAATTTTTCCAACACTTTGAAACATTTAAAAAGCAAAAGGAAAAACTGCTGCTGATGGCGGTATGATAAATGGATCATATGAAAGAAAAGTAGATGAAGACCGTTAGATGAAAGAAAGGTATAGATTAAACCCTAGCTATTGGATTATTAAATCAACTCTAACCTTTCAATTAATTTCTAACATATATACCTATAAACTAATGTAAAATCCCTTCTAAGGGTGAGTTCTTTAAGAGAGATTTTAGACAGAAAATTTAGAAGAGAGAGTCCTCTTTCAAGGGCAAGGGTTTCTAATGAAAAGAATAAAAGGTCAAAAGTTGAATTTAAACTTTGAAATATCAATTTTGGTTATCTACAACTGATTAAAATTTGAGAAGGTTTTGTATAATCTAACCAAACATATTTTAAGCTCCCGTCACCCACCAAATGTAGGGTTAGCTTGCATTACGATAAATGTCATTTGTTGTTTATATATTTATTTTGAAAATATTCGTTTTATAGAGTGTGATTGTAAGAATAAAGGAAAGGATAGATGAGTTAGAAAATTATGACATCATTAGCGCATTCCTAATAAGTATGTGGGACAATTGCATATAGCTCCCAAGTAAGAGAATTAATTTCAGAGAGGTCCCAAGGAGTTGTTAATGACAGCTATTAACAACTGCAATAGCCTTGGTTAATAAGTGAAGGAGTTGTTAATGGACCTGTCTGAAATTAATTCTCTTGCTTGGGACCTATTTACAATTCTCCCTAAGTATGTACTATTCTTTTCAATACATAAAGGTATTTTTGTCTTTTACTAACATTTAAAAATTCCTAAATAAGTATCTTGGCCTTTATAAAAGTATAAGTTTAAATTTGAATTTTGGTGTTTCAACTAGATTTAATTAGAATTTCTCCAAAATGTTAACTACATAATAATTAATAATTTGATCGATTATCTCTTGGAAAAGCTTGTAAATATGTACAAATTGAGAAATAAATTCCAAGATCGTAAAACAAATAGAGTAAAATACTCTCACCTCCCCTTTATTTTTCCTTAATTACAGAAATATCCCCATTTTGAAAACGTATGCAAACCTCCCTCAAAGTTAAAATATATGTTACATAAACCTCCCTCCTATTTTTGATATTTTCATTTCCATCCACCTGAACTGTTAGTTGACAGTTAAGTTTGACTTTCAAACTTTGTTTGGACCAAAATGTCCCTTTTAACATAACAAATATTTAAACATGTATATTTATAAAAAATATCATTTATAAAATAAAGCAATTCTCACATATTTCTTGCAAATGTATATATTTTTTATATCTGTAATATATCTAATAAATTTTTTAATTTTAATTTAAACCATGAACTTTTAGAATTTTAATACATTCATTAAAAATTATTTATTTTCATTTCTTTTAAAATACTGAAAACATGTTTCAAATATATTTTTATTCATATAGTATGGTACAAATGAAATAAATTTTTTATATTATATAATTGATTTAAATTTATAATTCAAAATTCTTGAGCACATATTTTTGTCTTAATATATGGTAGTATAATTTAGGGTTTTATTAGCATGAAGGGTAAAATGGTAAATAAAATATAAATTTAATTGAAAAAATAAATTCTTAGAATCTTTTTAAAATATTTCTAACGATGTTAACAGATTGGACTAAACTATATGTTTTCAAAATAGATGGGAGGTTTGTGTAATAAAAGTAAAACAAAAGGGAGGTTAGTATAATTTACTCAAACAAATATAATTAATACAGTTTACGAAATTATTCCTCTTTCATATATCTGACTAAACAAATAAAAGCAAAAAAAGCAATTCTTCTAAAACACAAGGTATTGAAAATCGGGCCAATTATATTATTGAACTAGTTGAGGCAGTACGTTAAAGATTAATGGTTCAACCAGGAATAAAATGTAAAAATTATTCACAGACACTATAAAAAACATATTATAGTGTCTGTGTTAAAAAATTTTGTTTCAGGTTGAGGTCGCAACTTTGAGGATATACATTTCCTTGAACCGGATCATACACACAAAAATAATACTCCGCCCGGTTGTTAATTATAAGACCTAGTTGATTATTTTGAAAAATCTTAAAAAAGCCAAATAAATTACTTATAGATAGATTTATCTGAATTCTTTCTTTAAACTAGTTTATTTAACTTATAATCTAACATATAATATAATAATACGTGAAATATGTTATGATTGAGCAAGGTTCAAAAATCCGAACCGGGCATCGAATCGGACGAGGCACTGGTTCAAGGGTCAATGGTTGGACCAGGGTTGAACCGCTTATATTAAAATAATAAAATTTTATTGATATTAACATTAATAATCACTAATATCAAAATGTAAATGTAGATAGGTATGCATGATTCATCAAATATAAATATTTTAATGTTTCTATAGAGGGAAAAAGAGAAAATATTAGTTGATTATACGTGAAAATAAATATTATTCTACAATCCACAGAATAAAATACAAATATTAAGATCAACAACAATTAAATGTTAAGTATATGCAAGTAAAATAGCATTTAAAGTATTATAGTTTCCTAATTTCTAAAATTGAATGAAGTGAAAGTTAGTAATTAGGTGAATTATAATAAAATAACATAAAAATTTAAAAAAAGGCCAACCTGGTTCAACCCCCGGGTTTGACCGGGTTGGCCGGGTCCTTCACCGGGTCAAAGGCCCTCCCGGTTTTAATGCCCGCCCGGATCGGACCATTGGCCGATTCACGGTTGAACCGCCCGGGCCGGCCCGGTTTTTTTTCTTGTGATTAAGTGACCCGTTTCACTTCCTTAATCTCTCCAAAAAAAAAAGTCAATTAGATCTTATATTTAGGAATGGAGGAAGTAACAGATATCCAAAAAAATCAGACTAAAACAACGTTCGATAAGCGGTAGGCAAATTCTAAAAAAAAAAAAAATTTGTTTCAATTTTCGTTTATTTTTATACATAAAATTGTTTCAATTTTCAAGCGATCCCCCAACAAAGATTAGTCTATTTGGAAAAATACTGGGCTCATGATTATAAAGAAAGTTGTGAAATCAAATCCTACTATGTACCGAAGTGGATCGGACCCAACCTAACCAAGCCTTTTTTTTTCTCCTTACCAAAAACATGTACACGTTAAGGAACTCGCAGCGAAAGTAATGTTCATAACTTCCCCACCAAGAAAACTGGCAGAATTCAATGCCCGCGAATGTCAACTCAATAGCTGTAAGCCTGTAACAACCATTTCTAAATTATTTCTCATTCTCCTTTCTTTACAATCTTTACTTAGCCATTTCATTTCAGTGTATGTATCACCATGAGCTCTCAAGCTTTAGCCTTCATTACAATCATCCTTCTCCTTCGTCTTCCATCAATGGCGTCTTCTAATCATCCTACCCACTATTCTATTCTTCAGTGTCTCTCTGACCATTCCGACCCCACCATATCTTCCTCCACATTCTTCCCAAATTCCCCATCATACCCCTCCATCTTACAATCCTCCATTAGAAATCTCAGGTTCAACTCTTCTTCTACCCCAAAACCATCCTTCATTGTAACTCCCACTCATGTCTCCCACATCCAAGCTTCCATCATTTGTTGCACCAAACATGGCCTCCAAATGAGAGTCAGAAGCGGAGGCCATGACTACGATGGCCTCTCCTACGCGCCGTCACACACGCGTGTGAAATTCATGATATTGGATATGTTCAATTTCAGATCAATACAGGTAAATTTGGATGATGAAACTGTGTGGGTTGACTCTGGGTCAACGATTGGTGAACTGAATTACAAGATAGCAGAGAAAAGTAGAATTCTTGGATTCCCTGCTGGGGTTTGTCCTACTGTGGGTGTTGGAGGTCACTTCAGTGGAGGTGGGTATGGGAATATGATGAGAAAATTTGGGTTGACTGTAGATAATGTGTTGGATGCGAAGTTAGTGGATGCTAATGGAAGAATCTTGGATAGAGAATCAATGGGGGAGGATCTTTTTTGGGCTATTAGAGGAGGAGGAGGAGGTAGTTTTGGTGTAATATTTTCCTGGAAAATCAAGCTGGTTCGTGTCCCTGAGATTGTTACTGTGTTTAGAGTTCAAAAAACATTAGAGCAGAATGCTTCTGAAATTGTTCATAAATGGCAGTATGTAGCTGATAAGATGGATAAAGATTTATTTATTAGAGTGGTTATAATGCCTGTGAACAAGAGTCACAAAACGGTGAGAGCTAAATTCAATGCTATGTTTCTTGGGAATGCAGATAAGCTGCTTGATGTAATGTCTGAGACACTTCCTGAATTGGGTTTGAAGAAAGAGGATTGCATTGAGATGAGCTGGATAGAATCAGTACTATTCTGGGCTAATTATCCTGTTGGAACTTCACTTGATCTTTTGCTTGATCGGCATCCCACATCAGAGAAATTCTTGAAGAGGAAATCTGATTATGTGCAGAAGCCGATCTCGAAATCGGATCTGGAAGGCATATGGAAGAAGATGATGGAACTGGGAAAGCCTGTGCTGAATTTGAATGCTTATGGTGGGAGAATGGGAGAGATTTCAGAGGAAGAAAGACCATTTCCACACAGAGCTGGGAACATATATAAGATTCAGTACTCAGTGAATTGGAAAGAAGAAGGTGATGATGCTGCAAATAAGTATCTTGATCTGATTCAAAGGCTCAATGATTATATGACACCTTATGTGTCAAAGTCACCAAGAAGTTCTTATTTGAACTATAGAGACGTTGATATAGGTACCAATGGACCTGATCATAATGCTAGCTATGATGTAGCTAGTGTTTGGGGTGCCAAGTATTTCAAAGGGAATTTTGATAGATTGGTGAAGATCAAGAGTATGGTTGATCCTAACAATTTCTTCAGATATGAACAAAGCATTCCATCTCTTCCATCTTGGAGGAGCATCATGGCAGAGTAGAAAGATATCACCAAGCTCAGAGGTTGTATGTATAATAAGTATGATGATTGTGTTTCATAGAAGTTAATTTCGATGTGATTCTTTCAAAAACAGATAATATTGGTCTTTTTTCCTTCTTTAACTGTTTATATATACTTCTTGGTTGGATCATTTGTACAGTTAAGTTTGATAGTTTATTGACATGTATATTTTTTATATTTATCTGGGACTATGAATTGAAAATGTATTTCTAAATTTTGTACTGAAATATGACATTTGGGGGTCGATTTTGAAAGTAAAACTGTCTCATTTTAAAATAGAAAAACCAAGCACGTTTTAAGGTTTATGTTAATTAATTCTTCTGTGAAATAGAAACTTGGTGAAAGAAAGTTGATTGGGCTCAGAAGAATTAGTATTGGGTTGAGGTGCAAATTTGTCACCAAAATTTTCATTCAATAGCTATTTGTTCTGGAAGTTTTTTTGGATTTAAAATTGCTCTTGAAGTTTCAAAAGGTAACATTATTGCCCAATACCATTAATGTTAACTGTTAAAAAATTAACATTAATAAACTGTATTTTGATGGTAAATGGCGAAAATGTTCCATTTTAATACTTCTAAGACAATCTTGCTCCCAAAAACAACATGTAGGGCAATATTACTCTTAAACAAACACTTTTGTTCACACTTTTACTCATAAAATATTTATGTATATGATTGATTAAGGTTTTTGAATGACGACGACACAAAACCCTGGGAACCCCTCTAAGTCTGTTTTGTATAAAATTCAGGTTCTTTCGACTTTTTTCCAAGTGTCTATTTAAGGATGTAAACGGAATTTCATAAATGATTGGACTAAACTATATATGTTATGCAAGCACAATGCATAAGGCATACGTCAAGTCATATTAATTATTGATTATGAATGTAAAGATGATAGTAGTAGTAGCATTTGAAGCACTTGGAGTGGAAAGAGCTTGAAATTCTGTTCGGGAAGTTCAATGGTTGGTTTTGATTGAGTTTCTTGATCTATTGCTAGAAAATTATCATATCACAAAAGAAATCAAAAGATTAAAAGAAGAAAGGAAAAAATTGTTGAGTTGATTTTTCATTATAAAACTAGAACCATGGGAAGTTGTTTGATACTTTCTCCAATCTTACGTATATATGACATATTTACCTAATATAATTAAATTAAAGATAATATTTAAGTTAGGTAATATGTCATTCTAATATGTTTTTAAAACATTCCAATTATCATCTTTAATTCACTCGCTTTCTATCATTCGATTATTGTTGGGGGAGTATCAACTGAGGTCATTAGAAAAAAAAATACAATAATTAGAAATAGATCTTATATTTTTTTATCAAGATCAACTTCTTAAATAGATCTTAAACATAGGGTGTAATTTAGCGACGGAATTAGCGACCAAATTTCATTTTTTCGACGGATTAGCCACTGAATCGAATTTTCAACGGAAATTTTTACGTGGCTAATTAATTTACCGGGCAACATCATCATCGACCTCTAGCTGCTAGCGGTCGCCGGCCATGTGTCCCTCCTTGTGTAGGCCATTTGTCGCCCCCACAAATTGTCTAAAAATTCTAACAAAGTATAGACTCAAACTCTTGACCTTCCGCACAAGTTCTCATGCCTTAACCAATTGAGTTATGAAGACCATGTGATATTATTTGTAAAATATTATATATATATATATATATAATATTTAAACTCCTACAATTATAATTATATTTCTTCTTATATATACTTTACAATCATAAACTCCCAAGCAGTGTTGTATGCAACATACAATCATAAATCAATATCAATGTATATACTAGATATCCATCAAATTTTAGTCCACACATTCAGTAATAAACTCAACATCTACACAATTACCACAATACTCACCATTTCCATCAATATTCAAATTCACAACACCCATTAATCATCCAATAACATAGGCACATTAATCAAATCATACTGTTTAAAATATCATCATTACTATAATAACATAATCATAGAAAGGGTACCCAAGAGACACTTTGAATACGAAAATAACATTTGGAATTCGATTCATATCATACAAGTTAAAGCATAAGGGATTTTGAAAGTCCTGACTAACATCAAACACACAAATATAGTGAGGGGAGTATGGTTACTTGAGCTTGTCAAACAAAAAAAATATCAGAATAGGAAGATCTTCAAACTTGGCTCGACTCACCGGTGACTACAATCACCAGAAAATACAATAACACAATATCAATACGCAATTCACGTCTAGTTGGCTTGATTAAGTTAAATTAAACACATATAAAGCCTAAGACAACTTTCTATCCTCAATTATCTTTATTGAACCAAAATTCCCCATTATTAATGCTAACATTCCCACTGCTGTTCAATTGAATCTCAACTCACAATCATACCTAGAAACACCCCAAATATTTAACCACAACTCTTTTAATCCATAATATAATACTCTACTAAATTTCTCAAACCACAATTCATTCTTCATTACACCTATTAGAACCACAATTTTGCCTCTAGGCCAGAATAGCCTTTCTTCACAAATCATCCCATCCTCAAGAATCCAAACCTCTAATCATCAATTAACAATATTGATTAACATATAAACCATTATTTACATCATCCACAATCATCATCCAACTCAATTCAACTATCATATATGATAATTTCAACATTTGAACCACCAATATGAACCCAACATACAACTCAATAAAGTAATCCATTTAGAATCATTAATACACATCAATAAGCCTTTTATAATTCTCAAACCACCATCAATTCATCATTCTACACATTAATCCCCGAAATCCATCCTAGGCCACAAATTCATCAATATATATATATATCAAAACCTTGAAATTAAGCTAAACTACAAATTTAACTCAATTCCCTACATGTTCCTTGTTACAAAAATCTATCCTAGATCATTATTATCCTTAACTACATCAAACGGTTATAGCTTATGCCCAAATTAGTCTATAAAACCATCCAAATCACCAAAAATCCAAATAACTTCAATTATTCCCAATCTCATTATTCCACAATCATCTATTAACACCATTTAACATATTAGGATCCCCAGTTTGCTCATTATCAACATAAATTTCAAAATTCCCCTTCAAACCCTACCTTATTAGTACTTTAATTTGTCAAATCATCTCATAACCCAAAATCAAGTAATCCCAATCCATAGACTACTTAAAAATCATCCTAGGATGGTTTTCAAACAACAAATTTCACCCCAAAAGGCATAGGATTCGGGTTACACAAAAACCCCCATTTTCAACCAAAAACACTTTGAAAAATCAAGAGTAAAGGGAAGGGAAAGAAGGGACCCAACATTAAAGAGCTCTCATATGCCCCAAAACCGCCGGAAGTTGGCTCATGCGTAGCTCCCAAATTTGCCCCCAAATCACCGTCGCTCCTCTCTCTCATTCTGCCTCATTGCCGGGAAAAATGGAAGGGAAGAATATGGAAGCCCTCTCGTCGGCGGCTGGCGGCAACAATGGTGGCCCTCACTCTGCTCTCTCTCTCTCTCTCTCTCTCTCTCTCTCTCTCTCTCTCTCAAAATAAGATATATTTTATTACCATAAAATCCCCCCTTCACTTTCTAAAAATTTTTGGTATATAAAGCTAATAATTTCTTCCCACTAAAATTCTTTCTGAGCCCAAAAATAATTTCTCTTATTCTAATTTTCCTAATTTAAGGGGAATTTTATGCCTTTAAAATCCCAAAAATACTTTCATTTCCATGAATTTGTTTATTAAACTCTCTAAACTCCTTAATTAATTTTCAAAGTCAAATCTTAAATTATCACTAACCCTTAATTAACTTTTGGAATGTTACATGAGCCGAGTATTCGGCACAATTATTCTCTTCTCTGTTGATGACGGAACGTGATTCTCCAAATCTCTGCAGGTAAGAAAATGGGTATCAAACACAATATCCTTGAAAGGGTGATTACTATCCAAATATCTGTGTGCTTGGGATCACATATTCATTTAAAATCTATAAAATATAATACTACCATTCATAAGTTTTAAAGAGTTCAACTTATTTTAAAATTTTAAATTTTAAATTGAAAGCGATTTATAATGTTGCATTGTTATATAAAAATGCCAAATAAGACTAAATAGTTTCAATTTGGCATATGCTAATTGGGTTGAGTGGTACTCCCATGTAATTTAAAATGTTCTATAATTATATACAAATGTCATTCACATATGTTCATTTGTAAAGCTAGGAGCCCAACTTCCTTGAAAACCGACGAAGGGTAATTTCATCACTATAACCTAAAAAGCCTAAACTTTTATAGACCGATTGATTTAAGGGTAAAGGAGAAAAACACCTCTAATCTTTTCTCAAAAAAGCGTTAGGCACCTTAAACTTTTCTTTTTTGCAAAATACCCATAAACTTGTTTAAATGTGTTGTATTTTTTTCATTAGAGTATCAAATATTTAAAAAATCATACAAAATTAAAAACATAACCGTTTTTTTCTTAATATATCAAAATATCATTCTTTTAATGTAGAATCTAATGATATAAATAAACACATAAATATATTTGTGAAGTGCCCCAAATTGATGATGCTCCGACTGTGACGCACCAAAGCTTGTTGCATGCATGTCTGCCCGGATTTGGAAAAAGCTCGCATGCTGGCTCTTTCTTCTTTCCATTTTATGTTGGCTCAAACATCAAAAGTGGCAACAACATAAAAATTGGGGAAGAGGAAGAAGAAGTGGTATTTTTACACCCAAGAAAAGTTTATGGTGCCTGACGCTCTTTTACGAAAAGCTTAAGGGTATTTTTGCTCCTTCACCCGTTAAAAAAATTATTTTTAATTAGTGACGTGAGGCCCATCAAATGAAAAGTAACTGTGTAGGCATTTTTGCCCCCATTTAAAGAACTTAATGGGTATTTTTACATACAAGAAAAGCTTAAGGTGCCTAACGCTCTTTTGAGAAAATTTTAAGGGTATTTTTGCTCATTTAATTTGCCCTTGATTTAATGGCATTAGGCCTGCAGTAGTAATTGTGATAACATTACAAAAAGATTATTAATGTTTTGTTGGTCATTAGTATGGCAATAGGCTTTGCCAGGATAACGATGATCACAATTCTCATTACTATCCCATTGCATGTTTTAAAAAGTCTCTAGGTTTCACCCTTCTCTCTCTAGAAACCCTATTTTTTTTCCCATTTTGTGCAGCTAACAGTGACCTATCAGCCTTATATTTCGTGTGCTCGTCGCAGTTAGCGCGACAATGAGCTTTATAAAACTTCAAAAATACATAACTAATTCCATAGACCTCCAAGAATTACAAATTATTACTCTATGGTAATATGTATACTTTTCAATGAAAAAGGAATGAACAAAAAATATTATCAACACCGGCTTGTAATGAGAGGTCCAATTTTCAAATCACATAACTCACTCTTCTAGCTAGTCCCCAAAATTAATAAATTGTGACTCTTTGGAAAGCGTGGAATGTTAGTTTTCTAATTCAAAAAGAATCATCAAAATTAATATCAGTTACTACCTCAAAACTCTTTATTTCTCAATAGTGCTCTAGAAAATCCTAAAGCATACCCTCCAATTATAAGCTTCGTTGTATCTAATCACCCAATTTCACTGTATGACTGGTATTACCTTCATTCCTTTTCCAATCAAATGATCCTTTCATCATTATTACCACACCCAATCCACAATTCAACTCATAAACTTAATTAATTGCTTATCGAATCGCACTAATTCTTACCTTAAAATCTAGGATGTTACATTATCCAATCCCTTGGTTTATGAATTCTACCAAAAGTGGTTATGATTGTCAGGTAATTAAAAGTGATAAATTTTTGTGTAGGGTTTTAGTTTTTGTTACTTAATTTATTTTTGGAAAAAAGTATATGTTTTTTGGTTACGTAATTTTAAAAAATATATTTAGTCCTCTAACCTGAAGAATATTAATCTCAAATAATAAATTTTTAGATTAATTATTGTTATTTAACGAAATAAAACTTAATAAATTTGTATTTGTAAATGTTTTTGTCAACATTAAAAATTTCAATTTCAAAATTTTTTATTAATACTGTTCATATTGTTAAAGTTAGATGACCAAAATAATATCAAATTTTTGCATGTCGAAAATGAAACACTACCTTATTGGTGGAAGCAGGTATAGTTAAAGGGAATAAAGTAATTACAATCACGGTAAGCTTTTCGACAAAGGCTTGTAGCAATCAAGAGATAATCGATGAAAGTAAATTGATCAAGAAAGGCTTGTTGAACAAGTGGTACAGACTTCAATCGCTTAACTATACTAAGCTTTGCGAAGGATAAAAAACCACATAGAACAATTATGCCAAAATTTACCCAAAAAAATTAGTCCTATAAGTAATAATACAAAATTATGGACAACTTAGTTGCCATAAAATTTAATATCAAATTGGTTTTATGTGAATAGGGAAAATATTCCCTCCAACCCTTTTCAACAAAGAAGCTAGATATCTAATTTACATAAATTAAAAAAATAGTTAAATTAGTTATTTGTATGAGAAGTTATTTTTTTAAAATTTTAATTATTGTAATAATTTGCATTGGAAGTACCATTTGATAAAAACCTCCTCACTATTATGGATGGGGATAATTTGGAAAAAAAAAACTAAATATTTTAGGTACTTAGATTGATGTCTTACATTCCCTGACTAACTTGTATATATAAGATCTAAGAGAGTATGTAACGAGAAATCTTTGTCTCTTCCAATGTCGCCAGAATAAATCGGGTTAAATTCAATGCAATTTTGTAAGAATCTATCCAAACATTGCATACGTGTGTGTGTGTGTGAGAGAGAGAGAGAGAGCGCATGTCTGAGAGAGAGGATTATAGGTCGCTAAATCAATCAAAGTTTTGCAAAATAAAAAGGGAAGAAAAATAAAGAAACCAATTGGGAATTAAACAGCAATATCACAATACTGTTTGTCAAGATCGCTTACATAATGAGCATGCTTATACTCTTATAAAATATCAGACTTAGAATACATTCATACATACATACATATATATATATATATATATTGCCAAAGGATTATAGTTGCCCTTATTTTTTAGAGTTCACCTAATTTGTCGGACAGGCATGACCACCATCATCGTGATTCATTTCTTTGCCGCCGTGGCCGGAGCAATAGCCCGTGTTGATGGAGGAGCACATGAAGCCGCTCAGTTTGAATCCCATCTTTGAGGTGCTGATGAATAGAGAGACACGAGAAAATAAGTGAAACAGCTTTATAAAGTAGTGCTCATTAGGAGGCAGACAAAAAGATGATGTTAATGGGTTTTTTTTGTAAGTGATGGGGAAAGTGGAGGAGAGAATGTTCTTGGCATATACCCCATGACGCACACAACTTCGCTTTGTGTTTTGAATTTGGATTTGTGATGATGTATCAAAGTCATAAAGACATTTTTGCATTGATGGAATCTACCTTGGCATTTTCGCTCGTGACGCACACAACTTTGTTTTGAGGAAATGGAGAAAACATTGAAGATAAAAACTTTATAAGTATGATTTAAGAAAATAGAGAAATAAAATTATAAAATTTTATTAGAGGCAATAGGTAAAAGAAAAAAAGTAACTAAAAATTCTTAATTACACTTTTTTATTAATTTTTATCAAATTAAATTTATGATAACATCTCTCCTCTCCTTCTAATCTCTTTGAATCATAGAAAGTTAAGTGGGATATCTATGAAATAGAGGTTAGCTAACAAATGAGTATACAGTTCAGTTTCTTCATCATGAAGGCCTTCTCCGGTGTCTGTCATTACGTTTAGCGCACAATCCGCTTATTGGATTCAATTTTTATCCTATTTCTTTCTAAAATTCTCATTTTGCTTTAATACAAAATTTTGTCTATATTATAAAAAAAAATGTTTTAAGGTAAGCTTACAGTAAAGTTGTCTTAGAGGCATATAGCACAAATAATTAGAAGCATCTAGCACAAATAAGTTTTTACGTGCGCAAAAATGCATATAAATTTTGTAAAATGGGCCAATTTTAAGTTTTTGTTTGTTGGCCCCACATTATTAATTTTCAATAATTACTTTTCTTTATAAATTTTTAAAAATTTTCTCACTTCTCCCTACCCCTCCTCTCCGTCCTCCCTCCCTCTCTCTCAGCTATGATCTCAAAATGCAGCGAAGGAGGGGGAATATATATATATATATATATATATATGGGTTACAACTTCAAGAAGTCTTCTTAATAGGTGTATTTTCATATGCACAGAATTCACTGAGATAGACAAATACATGTTTCTACGATTGTTGGCTTTAAATATATAGCTAGATAATGAACAGGACCCACACACACTTAGGTTGTATGGGTTACTGTAAGAAAGGAGAAGATGGGTGAGAGGTTGTAAGTAGCACATATAAGGGAGGTTTAAGGCATCAGTGAAATGGTGTTTTGTGTTTTAGTGGCTCCATGTGTTGAGATAAAGGGAGAGAGGGAGTGTAACATCCTAGGTTTTTGGCGATTAATTAATTGCTAATTAAATGAACTTTTGAGGATTGTAAGTAATTGTAGTGGCTTAATTTTGGGATTAAAGGTGGACCTTACGATTAAAAGCGGGGAATTCTTAAGAATTCTTAGGTAAATTGGACTTGATAGTGAGTTTTCTAGTTAGAGATCCCGACTCAGAAATTGGCCTAAGTATTGGGGTTGACCTGGGTATTGAGTATAAGGAGCGATTGGGCCTAACTTGGCGGTCCATTCGTGTTGGGAAATGGGAGTTTCTGGCATGTTCGACAACGACGAACACCCACGATGAGCAATTTTGTGGCGGAGTCGCAAATTCTGCAGATTATAAGTTAGGTCCGAACAATTTTTTTTAATAAGATTTGTGTTGTTTTGAGAGGGAGGCCGAGAGAGGAAGCTTTGGAGCTCTGCTAGGCTTTCATTTGGAGGGGATTCAAGAAGGAAATTGGGTTCCAATCCTTAGGTAAACATTCCCTCTTCCTTCCTCTTCTCTTTCTTGCATTACCTAATGATGTTCATGTTGGAAATTTGGGGATTCCTTATCCGAAATTCTTGCCCTGCAAATGAGTTTCCTTGTTTTCTTACTCATTCTTGAGCCTCTCTAAGTTAATACTATAGGTTATTTTGTTAGGGAAGTGTAATCTTGATTTGGAAGAGTTTTTGAGCTTTTCTTCTAGGGTTCCTATGAAACCCGAAATTTCAAATTGAGAACTAGGGTTCTCTTGTTTCTTTGAACTTGTGTCTTCTCGATTTTGATTCTAAACACAATGGGTCTTTGGATTTTTCGTATAAGATGAAGTTGATCAAGCAAAGTTTTGAAATTCTTGGGGTTCTCTTATGATTTCGAAATTGTATATTAGAAAGGGGTGCTTAATGTTTTCAACAAGCTTTTTGATGATGCTAAATGAAGACTAAATGTTGAAATTGTATGTGTCTTGCTCCAATTGAATTTTGGTTTATTAAAGTTCCAAAATATTGAGGTTTTGGGGTGCTTCTTAAAGGGAATTATTGCTAAACGGTTTTCAAAAGAGTTTATTGGAGCTAAATAAACGTTTCTAATGCTTTTAAATTCTTGAGTGATGGTTTAGCTCAAATTTTGATGTTGCAATGTTTTGAAAGAATGCTCTTATAAAAGGAGCTTTGAGAATTTTAATTGTATTTGGGTAGTTCATTAGTTGTAGTGGTTTGATTTTGTGTTGGTGAATGATATTGGATGAGTTGTTTGGATTATATATATAAATACATATATATATATATATATATATATATGAATTGTACAATTGACCCAGAGGTGGATTTTGATTAAAATAGTTGTTTGAGGATTAATTGAGAAGGGTAATGATTGTTGAGGATGAGTTGATTGTTGAGATTTTGTAGTTAGCAATTGGTCTTAGATAGCTTGGGATGTGAGTCTTGGGCTTGGGTTATTCCCAAATAACATTGTTGTGCATAAATCAAATCATTGATGTGGCATTGTTGCCTTATTGGCTATTGTAGAGTCTTAATACCAAGATCGTTGAACACCGGATTAACTCATTGTGGTAACACTTAATTGCATCAAAAAGGTAACAACTTCCTTGTCTTAATGATGTGTGTGTGATTGATGAAATTTGAAATGGTAGAATTTTGAAATTGGCACGTATGCCATGCATTGGATAAGGTATGTGATGCTCACTTCTGGTACATTAAATATGTGAGACCTTATATGTTAAATTTAATTGTTGTGGAAAATTGTACAAGCATTTAAGAGTTGTTGAAATGGTTATTGCGTTTGAGCCATTATTGTGGCGTGCAATTGATAAAATTTGTTGGTATCATATGTTAATGTGTTCCTTGTAGAAAATGAACATGCGTAGAAAAGCTTTTGAACTTGTTATGGCAATTGAACCAGTAGTGTGGTATGCTATTGATAAATTATTATGATGTAGTTATCAACTTTTCAAGGAACATATATTTGTGCATATGGATGCATCTGATTGGTTGGTTCTAGCTCCTTAAGATGTGGCTCACCTCCTTCACGTGTTGTGGTTCCCCAACGACCATCATGTGAACCTTTTGGGTTTTTCGATGTTTGAAACCGATTCTTGGCGGTTCTATTGGATATTGGTGATTTGTCTCTTCGGAGGAGTTTGGATCCTGTGTTATGGTGATCTATCTCTTTGGAGGCGTTTGGATCACATCTTTTAATTATCTATCTCTCCATAGGCGTTTGGATCACATTCTTGAGATAACGGATTTTCAAATTAACAATGCTTTGGCATATTTGATGTCATTTGATTTTATCAATAACATTGTATCATATCATTGTTCCCTGGATAACTGATTAATGCTACTAGCCCTCATCTGTACTTTTGCACACGAACACACATGTATGACATTACGGGAAGCATAAATGTTACTGGGACTTTGTCTCATTGGTTGTTATTCATTTTCAAGTTCTAAGTTGGGTGGTAGACAGGAGGGCAAGGAACCGGAGAGAACTTGCGGAATGTGAGTTCTTTTATGTTATCTCTATTGACATATACATTGACAAACACTAGGCTAAGCATGCATCCATGTTAGCTTCCATATTTTCAATATTGTTCTGGATTGCTGTATGTATTATTGTCTAGTTTACTTGCTGAGACCAGTCCTTTCCAGTAAATTGTGGCCCCTAGCGAATTTTATGTTTAGGGACTATGTTATGTGGCATGCTGCTGATCCTAGGATGTGGTGGAATCTTGGTAAGTATGCTAGACTGTGGCCTTTAGTTGACCAAGCCGATAGCTCTTTTGTTGATGATTATCTGTGTTGGGTCTAGTCCACTTTTGGCAACTGGTAAGTTGTGGATTTTAGGATTGTTATCATCTATCTATAACTGTTTTACATTATCAGTAGTCGATATTAGAACTATTGTCTTATGTTTAAACTTGTTCATATGTATGTGACCTGATGATTCGGGAGGTGTCCCTTAGTATGTTGTTGGGCCTTTGCATACTTTTGGTGCCTTAAATTGTTAAGGTCTATTTGAATTATGATTGGTGGAAAATTGCAAAGTATGTGACAGGGATTGATTTATTACTGTCTTGATTAGGCCTCGACTTGTGGAATTTATTAAGAAGGGTATGACATTGTTTTAAGATTTGTTTTAATTATCATGTTAGGTAGTCTTTTCTAACAAGGTAGAATTTCTTTTGAGGTTATTCTTTTCTAACGATGTTATAGCATTTTCTAATATAGGTAGGCTACACGATTTTACATAACAAATTTTTATTGACCATTCTAGTAGTTGTCCTCTTTCTAACATGGTTAATTTTCTCAAGCCATTGCAACCTTTTATTATCCATGATAAGTGTTTTAAATGATTTAGAAATGCCTTTTTCGATCATTGATAAGGGGTTTCAAGTATCATCTTATTTTGTAATAACTATGATAAATCGTTTTTTTATCATAGTTAGGATTTGGTAAATGACAAGTCTTTTCTTTAACTATGATAGACTCATTTTCCTATCGTGGTTAAGATTTAATTATTTGACTGAATTCTTAATTAACTATGATAGTCTCTTTTCTATCATAATTGATTTTCCAATTGTAGTTGAACCTTTTTTCTAACTATTTTCTAACTATGATAGACTTATTGTTGCGAGTGATATCCTTTTCTATCATAGTTTATTTTGAAATTTGGTTTAAAATGGATTAGTTGTGATGGTAATGGACTAATGAGGTTTGAAAATGATTAGTGGGGAAATTTTATAGGGAGGAGAGACCAAATCTATTAGGAATTCATTTTTTAAAATAATAATTTAAAATCAATTATACGGGACCCATAAACTAACAACTCATCAAAATTAACTTTGTTATTGCATTTACTAAAGTTGTCCTATGTTATGGAGTTTAATACAAACCCCCCCCCCAAAAAAAAATAAAATTATTTGTATCAGATGCCCTTAACCAGTTAAAACTTTATTATTAAAGTTACACCTTGAACGCTATTATATTATTATAACTATTTTTTAACCAAAATATTTTTATAACTACTATAACTTAATAAGATACGGTACCTTTCTATGTATAATGAATTTTATTGTTAGTTTTTATATCGAACTTTGATTTTGATCCTTGTAATTTCAAATTATTAGTTTTTGTCCCTATAGTTTTATAAATACCTAACATGTGTTCAAGTCTTTGAATCAATACCAAAACTCATAAGTACTACACCCTCCTATCTTAAATATAAGACCTTATTACTTAATTTGATTAGACTAAAGATGTTACTTAATGTAATTAAAATCATATGATACTACTAATGCACCCTAACCATATACCTATAACCCCGCCCTCCCTTATTTATAATTGGAGAGTATTCATAAGAATAATTTGGGGAAAAGTTAAAAACAATTAGAAAGAAGCCTTATATTTTGGATCTAAACTCATATCCCCAAATAGGTCTTATATTTAGGACCATAGGGAGTATTAGATAAATAAAGTAATTAAAATCAAATACATTTTTTAACTGAATCAAACAAATGAAGCATTTAAAACTAAAAATAAAATATGTTCATAATCTTTTAATATATTTCGAATAAAATTTCTTGAGCTATACACATCAAAATTTGATTGTAAAATCATCCATTCTAAAAGAAGAGAGAAAGAGAAGAATTTTGGGTTTGCACGGAATGTCCAACTCACTCAGGTAGTTGTTCACTGCATTTGAAATCCTGTGATTGATAAATGTGAAATCATATAGAAGCTTAAAGGAGATTTTGGCAGTGGAGCAGGTGCTTTAGGTGCATGAGCTTTCGGCAGAGTAATTGATTTTCTTGTTAAACTAGAACTCGAACTTTGCTCTGCCGGCAAAGAGGTCTTCCCATTCAAACGGAATCCTAAACCCCCTTACCAACAATCTCTTGCCTCTAACGAGTTTGAGGATAACCATTTCATCCAGAGGCGCACACACAAATCCGGGCCTCCAAAAACAAGTAAACTATTGTGAATCAATATATATTTATTTTTTTTACAAAAAAAAAAAAAAAAAAACTCCACTGTTGTTAGAATGTGAGTAATGAGATATTAGGGGCGTTCAAATTTGTCACATCCCAGATTTCACATGACATCCCTAGGAATTTTGGGATGTGAGAAGTTTTTTGGTCGGGTCGGGATCGGGATCGTCCAATTCCTGTGCTGGTAGTGTTATGTTTTCAGCTTAATAAATACTTAACCTGCCCATTACCCACTATCTAGTACCCACTTTTATTCATTTGTTAAAAATTTTGGATAAGCCCTGCAATTAAAATTTTGTAGAGGTAAATTACTAAATTCGGCAAAAAGTTTAGTATTAAATTTAATTTTTCTAATAAATTTAACTTAAATTTGTTCATTATGTGTGGTCATATATATTTCCTATCACTCCCCATCATACAATTTCTAGTGTTGGATTATTATTTTTTTTTATAACCAAAGAAGAAAAGGTATCTTTAAACTTTTTTAAAAAAAATTTCTTCTCCTATATCCCAGGGCAGGCCATCTTTCAGGCATATCAACGGCCTCAGACTAATCTAGATTGCTGATTGTAGGACCTCGATGGTTGAGACACCTGGCCAGGAGTTTTAACATGCTCTATACCCAATTAGGGATCGAACTCTTTACTTTGATTAAGGTTGTACGCGCCCCTTACCGTTCAACCAAAAGCTCCCAATTAGTTGTCTTTATAACAACAACAACAACAGCCTATTTATAAATAAATAGGACCTGCCCTATTTATAATCATCTTCATAACAACAATAACAAAGCCTTATCCCAACAAATAGGGTTTATTTTGACCTATTGGAGTAACAGAATATTTCATTGCTGTGATTGACAGAACTTATTATCAAACTCTTAGAAGTACTTATACATATGATGCAACTGGAAATACGCACTGAACATAGAATAGCCAGGAATAATCCATAACAAGCAGAAAGTTTGCAGTTCTACAGGAATAGTGATGGAATATGAGAAGATATTTTGAAGAATCTTATACGATAAAATCGTTCTAGCTTTATATATTTAATTACTTTATGTTTTTACTTTAGCAAGTTGTATTTTGCTTCTTAGATAGTTGTCAAAGTTGAATTTTGCTTCTTGTTGTCAAATTGAATTTTGCTTCTTAGCAACTTGTTCTACAAGTTGCAAAAGAAGTCTTCTTTCTTTCCTCTATAAATAGGAAAGACCCCCTCTTGTATTAGATAGACTTGGATGAAATGAATATGTGAGTTATGTGATTTCTCTTCCTCTCCCTCAAGTTCTTCACTTCTCCCTCTATTTTCTGTTCATACTTCCCCCTCCTTTCTCTGTTTCTAATCTGATTCTTCCTCCCTCACCTCTGTTTTCAGCATCTCTCCCTCTTCCTTCTCTGTTTCTGTTCAGATTTCCCCCTACCTCTCTGTTTTCTATAATTTCCTCCCTAATTCAAATCTGTCCAGTGTTTTCCCAACCCATTTTACATCAGTTAGCAAAATTCAACTTTGACAACTATCTAAGAAGCAAAATACAACTTGCTAAAGTAAAAACATAAAGTAATAAAATATATAAAGCTAGAAAGATTTTATCCTATAAGATTCTTCAAAATATCTTCTCATATCTTCTCATACAACTTGCTAAAGTAAAATGTAATAGCTTTGGTTTAGTTGTTTTTTTTTCTCTCCCCCTCAAGCTCATCTCTCCTCCCCCTTTGTTCTAATTCTCTTCCCTCCTAGTTTCTGCCCAGCTTCCCCCTCATCTCTCTGTTTCTAATCTGATTCTTCCTCCCTCACCTCTGTTTTCAGCATCTCTCCCTCTTCCTTCTCTGTTTCTGTTCAGATTTTCCCCCTACCTCTCTGTTTTCTATAATTTCCTCCCTAATTCAAATCTGTCCAGTGTTTTTCCAACCCGTTTTACATCAAATAGGCTTTGAAATGCCAAATCGGCAATGCAATCATACTTTAGAAATGAATGCAGAAGCAGCAGAGAAATCCATAGATTGCTGACACATATTGACTTCCAATACTGTAAATACTAGAAATTGACAACTGAAATAACAAGAGACAAATAATTATGGAATAACACAAGGATAGTGTTCAATGAAGCAGACTTCTTCACAAAGACTTGCGTATGCTACAATACCTAAACAGACCAAACATCGAACATTTTACAGGCATATATTTATTTAAAGAAAGAGTGAAACGAAATGATGCTATGTAAGGCCCACTCTCACTCTCTCTATATGTATTGCCCCTTTTTCCTCTAATCATTTCAATTTCATTATATACAGTCAATTTATGATTCAAAAAGATCCAAAGCCAAAGCTTTCAAGGACGTGATGAATAGTGATAACGAGAGTGCACTCTCCTAGACATGGCCCTCATATTAACTAAAGTTCAAGAACTTCTTCAAGGGTATCATAAATTGCCTTGGGGCAACCATCAGGTTCAAACTTTTGTCCTAAAGATGCCTAACATCAGCTTCTGGTTCTTAGGCTACTGATGGTGTTGATACACTGATGATCAGAAGCGTATAAGAACCTCAGCAAACATTTTGGACATAAGAGTTCATAGTTAAAGTAACACCTCTATGTTTGGCGGTGTCAAAAAATTGTAACATTGGAGCAGTTGCACATGACTACAAATGAAAATTAGAACTTTATAAGGCTACACAACAAATTTGTGATCACACAAATAAGGCATTGAGGTGAGTTCTTACTGACCCTCTGAAGAAGTGATTCTGTCTACTAGAACTGTTAGCTTCATAAGAAACAGCTCAGGCTAAATTTGTAAACTCTGGTTGGCCATTACACTAAGCAGCGCAAAAGAGGAAAAACTCTGCCGAGAAGCAATAGCAGACTCAACTTCAATGCCAAACATTTTCCCCGGCTGTAAATCATTAGAATGAATATATAAACAAATGAACAAAGATAACCAAAAAAAAAAAAACTTTGAACCTCATCCTTCTAAGGAAACAAAAAACAGTAAGAGCTATATTTAATTGCAGAAAAGATGAGTCTCATGCTTTCTGAAAAAGCATACTGCACCGCTCTAGAAAGATAAACTCTCGATCATTTCTGTAGTAAAATGCATGTGAGGAATGAACAAGTCTGCATTCCTGAAACATGAGTGTTAGAGTATTAGGAAATATTTAATAATTAGGAAATATTGCTATAACAGATTAGGGAATATTATTCAGTCAATCACTATTAATTAGGGGTATTAGTTGGGATATTAGGAATATTAATTTAGATATTATTTTAAGTAATTGTTCTAGATTATTCTATCCTCTTGTATAAATATATGATGAAGTCTATGAATAAAGTGGAACCCTTTTGAGAATATTTTCCAACATGGCATCAGAGCCGAGAGAAGACTATTTCCAACATGGTATTCCAACAATGAGGAAGAGAACAATAATCATATACAATCTGCAGATTTTTTCAGACATATTTACATAAAAACCTAAGTTTCTTCAGCGAAAAGAAAACTCATGCATGCAGGAAAATGTCCAAAAATATGTGGTCACAGCAAACTAAAACCAAACATTCATTTAAGTCTTTTCTCCTCATTTTCTTGGTTGTGATTGTAGATAAAATCCATTACTAATTGTAAGTAATTCTACTCCAGGCAATGATGCAAAGACTTTGAAGCATAAAATTAGAAAATCCACAGTGGAAATCAAGATGTTAAAACTTGCACATAAATCCAAAACAAAATTCTATTGTGTTGTCTCAAAGGAAGTCTCAAAAAACAAAAAATAGTTTAGGGCTATAGTTATAGTGTATAAACATGCAATGAAAACTGTTCAAGTTTTATCACACAGCTTCCCACATTTTACTTCAGAGGCATAATGCTAGAAAATGGGTACAGTATAAATTGTACGACATAACTCACAGGGACTACCAAAAAAAAAAAAAAAAAAAAATCCATGTGTAATTTGTGAAGTGAAGGTTTTGCCTGCCCTTAAAGTCAAAAGAATGCTCTACGGGTTCAAAGAGCCACAAAGGACAGGCATACCCACCGTACATAATGCTTATATTTAATTAGGCGGATGAAAGCAACATAAGTCATACTTCTAACCACTTGGTTTTCAATTACAAACATTAGCAGTTGAGGAAGGCTCATGAAACAACTGTCAAATGAAGGCCCATGAACAAATTTATCATCTCTTATATGATGAAGAGAAATTGTGCTTCAACAATTATCCTTGTAAGGAACAAAAAAAAGCATACCAAAAGATCTGGTAGAAGTCATTGGATGAATTCATGAGCCGCAAAACTGCTTGCTCTCACTGATTCTGACAACCTGAAAGCAATCATTTCATATCTCCTCGATTTTTGGCCATGACTTGAGGATGCATTGGAAGGTATGGTTGAGGAACATAACCCTCTTTTCTCAGTTCATGAAGAAGACAATTCAGAATCAAATAAATCTCAACATATTGTGGGTGACTTCCATCTGCAGCAGAAAACATATGGGTGGTGCTGTTGATGTCAATCCAACTGTATCCTGGGATCTTTTCAACTCCTTTTTCCTTCATTAGACTCCTTATCTTCAGAACATCTTTCCATTCTCCAGCACCGGCATGTATATTAGAGAGCAAGACATAATATCCTGAATTTTCTGGATCTAATTCAAGAATATGTCTTGAAGCTAGTTTGGCAAGCTCAAGATTGCCATGTACCCGACAAGCTCCAAGAAGTGTTCCCCAAACACCTGCATCTGGAGCAAATGGCATGCTCTTTATAGTATCAAAGGCCTTCTTCAAATGACCTGCACGACCATATAAATCTACCATGCATGAGTAATGCTCCATTTTAGCGGAAATACCAAATTCCTCAAACATGCGATGGAAGTAGAATCTGCCTTCATCCACTAGGCCGGCGTGGCCACAAGCAGATATTATTATAAGAAAAGTAACATGGTCAGGATTAATTCCAATTTTTAACATCTCATGGAATAGATCAAGGCATTCTCGAGGATAACCATGGTTTGCATATGCAGTGATGATGCTATTCCATGAAACTTCATTCTTTTGATCCATCAAGTCGAACACACATCGTGCCATAGCTAATTTTCCACATTTAGAATACATGTCAATCAATGCACTTTCAACAAAAATGTCAGCATTGAATGCAGTTCTAATCATGAAGCCGTGTATTTCTTTCCCATAATAGAGTGAAGGTAAATTTGCACAAGAAGAAAGAGCAGTTGATAGGCTCACAGAATCATGCTTAGTTCCACTCATTCCCATTTGACGGAAAAGTTTGATGGCCATTTCAGGTTTCCCATTCTGTGTGAAGCTCGAGATCATCGAGTTCCAACACACACTATCTCTCTGAGACATTCTTCCGAAAAATTGATAAGCAAGATCCAGTCTTCCACATTTTGCATACATGTCTGTGATAGCAGATCCCACATGGCACATATTATCAAGTCCATTTTTAAGTATGTTACCATGTAATTCCATTCCTAATTTCAAAGCAGCCAAAACAGCACAAGCTGGCAAAACACTAGCCATCGTAAGGCAATTAGGCGTCATTTTCTCTTGAATTAAGAACCTGAACATGTTTATAGCATCCATACAAAGCCCATTAATAGCATATCCTGATATCATAGCAGTGCAAATGACAACATCAATATCGGTGCTCTGCTGGAAAATCTTTTGTGCTGCATCGACATCTCCACCCTTGAAGTATATATCAATAAGAGCACACTTTAGGTAAACATCAAAAAGAATGCTGTGTCGCAATATATAACTGTGAATTTCCTTACCATGTTTGAGACTCCCAGACTCAATGACAGAAGGAAGGAAACTTGACAAAGTGATTGCATCTGGTTTAACACCAGCAGAGACCATTTTATTAAACAATGGTAAAGCCTCATCGGTAAATCCATTTTGTACATATCCAGCAATTAACCCATTCCAACAAACAGTATCTGTCTGTGGCATAACATTGAATAACTTCTGAGCATCAAAAAGGTTTCCACATTTAGAGTACATAGCAACCAGTGTGTTGGCAACCTGGTAATCAAACTCAAAACCACTAACAATAATTAGACTATGAAGTTGACTGCCAAAGTAATGTATCCCTTTAGAGGCACATACAGACAAAATACAACTATATGTGACTGCATTGGGTTTATTGTCACATTTCTTCATTTCTTTAAAAGTTACAATAGCATTGTAAGAATCTCCATTCTTAACATATCCATGGAGCATGACATTCCACAAAATGCCATCTTTATGAGGCATCTTATCAAATAAACATTTTGCATCGTCAATATAACCATTTTCTGCATACAACTTGATCAATGAACTACCAACAAACAAATCCATATGATAGCCCATCAATTGAATAGTATTATGAATCACCTTGCCCAAGTGAACATTATTTAAGCCACCACATGCTTTAATGACATAAGGAAATGTATATTTATCAGGGGATATTTTACTACCCAACATCTTGAAGTAAAACAACAAGGCAAAATTGAACCAACCCATCATTGTAAGCCCTCTAATCATCCAATTCCAGGGAAGAGTAGAGCACAGATCAAGTCTGTAAAACATGTTTCTAGCATCCTTGAAGCTACCATTAAGAGCGTACACTGCAAGCATCTTCTCATTAAGATTAATACTCTTTATCCCACTAATAATCAAATGCGTATGAATTTGTCTACCTTGGCGAACTACAAAAGTATCATAAGAAGTGCGCAATACTAATGCCAATTGGCTTGCCAGAATCTCTTCCATATTTGACGATGAGCCAACTTGTTTCAATATGACATGGCCCCTAGAGCTCTCTATGTCCGAAATTGGATTTTGAAACTGCATCGTCTGAGAAACCTTGTCATAAAATGAACATATTTTCCTAGAGCAATTCCTTTCCACTTTGAGAATCATATTGTTATACAATACTTTAAGAATAGATCAACAAATTACCTTACCCAGCCACTGAGTCACCAATAGGACAAAAAGAAATGGTTTATCAAAATCGCATGTGTATCGTACATTAATACACATGCAATACTCTTGGATGAGTATAAGTATTCTTCATGTTCTATGTATAGAGCATAAATATAGTTTGCATACAGCTTGAGTAATCCGGTTGACATGTTAAAGAATTTCTTCGTCTAATCAAACTGGAAAAGCAAGCCAGGCACATAATCTAATAACCCTTAACTCACAGCAGAGAAAATCACAATTGATATAAGGTCTCTGACTGCAAATCAATTAATGAGGAGAGCCAACTCACAACAACTATTTCTGTGAAGGAATTGGACTTCTCTTTGAGTTGTTATAGATATCTTCAGAATAACGACTTCACCAACTCTTGAATTTAACGGCTTAAAACCATCACCGTCATATAAATACTTACTTATAACAGTAAGAACAGCTTCTTTAACAGTGTCTCTTCCCCTGAAATTGGACCACACTGCAATGGAATGGACAACCTAGCAATAGTGAAAGTAACAAACAAAACCTGCTACACATTTCTGCAAAATTGTGTCATTATCATTCATGGTCTGCAAGGGCATGCGGACACAGCTCCTTTCCGAGCTTGCATCACCTGCTCATCTTATCTATAAGAACCAAAAGCTCATCTCCCAAAATGAACCGTAGTGCTTAGAGGAAGAATCAAGGCCATTTCATCCTCCACATTTCAACACACCGAGATCAACATGTGGAGGGGGCGAGTTTGCATATTCCATTCATTATACATTCTGGCATATTTGAGCCTGAAAAAGAAAAAAGGGAGGAAGAAAGAACAGAACAAAAAAATAACAGAGGAAGAGGGAATTGAAAAGAATAACAGAGAAGAAAGGAGGAGGAGAATCAGTGCAACGTATCATTCCAAACAAATGCACGCACGAAATCATGATGCTTTTCTAAGGAGGAGGTGAAATATATGAACATATATGGACAAATAGTTGAACAACTTTGAAGAAATGAAAACAACTTTACTATAAAGTCAGAGATCTAAATGATTTCTTAAACTGGTAACTTGAGGTTTTCTTCATTTTATCCTCAATACAATGAGAATTAAGATAAATTTAAAAATAAAACAGCAAAATTGTTATGTAAAATAATAGTAATACCCTATAGGTCCCTAATACTCTAATGCACAATTAGTTTCAATTAGGTCCCTAATCCTATAGCTATAAATAGGGATTATTTTACTGTACACAACCAGATTTGACTACTAATGAGAATTACTCAGATTTTCCCTCCCTCCCTCTATTCATCTCTTCTTCTTCTTCTAAATTCCTCTCTTCTTCTCTGACTCTCTTCTCTTAAGTCTTTCCAAATTCTTCTTCAATCTCTACACCCATCAAAAATATTCTAGAAGATAAAAACATGCTTGATGAATTTTGGTGCTATAATTGCCCAATAGGCAAGCAAAAGAATAAAAACAATTCATGGAAATTTTGTTTTTCAAGAAAGAGAATTATAAAGTTAATAAATCTTGCTTATCATGTAGGAGTAAGGCTAACTGATAATCAGATCATATATATGTATCAAATAGGAGAAATATGAGAGAAGGCCAATTTATCCTGTTCTGATTGTACAGAATAAAACCTGAGTGGATCTGATTAATAAATTCTTGACAACAAGAAGAAATGCATAGTTTTTAAGGTTTAAACAATATTTACATATCAGAAAACTTTCTACATACTAACGGTATTCTTTTCTGGAATAAAATTCGTTAATGAAGTCTCATTAAAAAACATAGGTTCAACAGAAAATACCAAAACTTAATCATCTGATATGTCCCAGCCTGCTGAATTAAAGATAAGAAAGATAAGACTTACTTCAAGGTCCCTTAGCACATAAGCCTGCCAGCAAAAAATGAATTCTTCACCTTCAAGTGTCAAGCAATAATCTGCAAATACTACAAGGCAAATCAGAAGGAATAATACTCTAAGAATCAATCATGAAAGAAGCCACCATAAGATTCCAATCTTTTGTGAGATGATTTTGATGATCAGGGGACACCTAAAGCTCTGATTTTCTTGAAGATGAAAGAACAAGAAGTTGTAAAAAAAGATACATGCAAGTTCTATTTCGAATTTTGGAGACAATAAAGGGTACTTGACGGCCCTTTCAAACTTGGCTCGTTAAAGTGTTCAAGCATGGAGATGTGAACCTGGCACCTGGATGAACAAGAAATAGTGGAGGTAGCAAATATTGTATAAGAGGAAGAAGGCTTTGAATCGAGGAGCAATGTTACAGAAAGATCAATAGAACTTTTGGAAATGACTATGAAGGCGAATCAGTTTTAGCTGACAAGGGGGGAGGAGGAGAGAGGAGGGCGACATGATGGGCAACAAAGAGGGAGGCAAAGGGATCAATCAATGGACTGAGAGATAAGATTGAAGATTAGAGGTAGAAACAGGATTGGCATTTGATGTTACATGGAGGCATGAGCCAAGCTTGTGGCCTATCATAGGCCATGTTTCAAGCCTAAGCCTAGTCTATACATAGGCTAGGTTAGGTTTGAAGCATGAAATTTATACAGGCTAACAGGCCACATGCCATAATGGGAACACATGCTAGGAGGTCAAACATGCTGAAACCACGCTGTCTTAAAACAGGCCGAAAACAGGTCTAAGACATCAAACAGGCCAAAATTATTTTAAGCACTCAAACTTATCCAAAATACATCATAACATGTTATAAACTAATAAATCAACAAAATTCAACCAAATACAACAACAAAACCAAATCTAACTAGTAGCCACAAACATTAAATCTTCAATATAATTTATTCATGTTCGAACATCTTGAAAAGAATAAATTAAATGTATATTAGATGATCATAACTCAATATAGCAAGAGGAGATGACATTAACTAAGACAAGATTAAGCACAAGAAGTATAATTACTATTCCAGATTTTCAGTTTTACATCAAAATTTCCAGAAATTCTTGATATAAAAACAATCAGATAGCAATAAACTTTAAAATCCAGAACCATATATATCCAGAAAATTACTGATATGAAAACAATAAGATAGCCATATCAACAAGTAGAACATTCTGCTTCTAAGAAACCATAAAAACAGATTAATCATCTAAAGTTTGGTGAAGAAAGCTCTATAAAGGATCTGGCATCGAATAAGCATGGTAAGGTTTTGGCAGGAGTGTAGTGTGTGGTACTGTTGGAGTGATTGGAGATTATGTGGTGATACAAATAAACTAATACAATAATGAAGCAAACTATGAAACTAAATTCATCACACTTAACGGTCTCACAGACTCACACCAACTATCAAAAACTAGCCAAACACAGATAGAACGAGAACTTCAATACCAGCCAAAAATTATGCATTCCGTTCTATCTATATATGTTTTTGTCCACACAAACAACTTCAATCAACAAGTATGGCACAACTAAGTCAACAACTAGAGAGTGAAAACTTTAAAGTCTTTTTTTTTTCAAAAAAAAAAAATATGCATTCCAATATCTCCTCCTGTGTATAAAATTAAATACATATTCATCTCTAGAACTAAAAGAAGATGCTTCGTGCTTGATTTGCCTTTAATTCACATTTTAATATCCCCTCCAAATCAAAGTAGGAGCTCAATGTAAAACAATGGTTAGGGAGCAGAGATCAATCACTGACCAAATGAAACATCCAGTTTTAAATTTAATGAAAAAATTTTAAAACGCAGAGATAGTTACTGCCCAACGATAGTCACCGCCCAATTTGAAGACGCAAAGATAGCCACTGTCAAACTTGCTATTTTGCTAGAATGGGAAGGAGTATGGTAGGAAAATAATATGCTGACAAGTAAGCAATATGAACCACTATTCAACTTGCTGTCATTTAGTCCATGAGACACCCATCTATTAGATATACCAGACAAACCAAAGCGGAAAAGAAATCATAATAATAATAACTTCAAAGATGAAGTTAGCACTCAGCACAATGAGAGATAATTTTACAAAATAAAAAAACTAATTCCCAAAGCCTACCTTCAATTGGCAAGCAAAAGCCGAGAGGCCGGAGAATCTCCGGCGAACGGCTCGTGAATCAGATTTCAGAGCAAGAGAGAGGCTAAGGGCCGACTGATCGTGTGCTCGTGTAGTGTCTGCTTCGCTGTTATGTTGGGATGTCAGAAGAAGATGGAGGATATCAACAATAAAATCCAGGCTTCAGCACAGGTAGTCTTGTCAAAATCAAAAGTTCATTAACACCAAATTTTTTGTTTCTACCAAAAATACACTTCAACTTATCAAAAATCATATTTACATTTATTTACAGTTATATTCTAAAAGGAATCGCTTAATATGAGAAGAGCTTTTTTTATAAAATTATATGTGTATTTTTTACCCTAATTTAACAATAAAATCTATTTGTCAACATTGGGAATGATATTTGGAACTTAAATTTGAAAATCCAATCCCATTATCCATGGATAATTAATATTTAATAATTAATATCACTCTATTTCTATTTATAAGTCCACTTTAACTAGGGATGAGAATAGGTCAGGCCCTTATCAGGGGCCTACGGCCTGGCCTACAATAAGCCTAACCTCGCCTATTTAGTAAATAGGCCAGGCTCATATTCAGGCCTATTGTTAGGCCTATTTAGGCAAATATGTCAGGCTTTTTTTTTTGTAAGGCCTAGCCTACAAACCTATAGACTTGGCCTATTTAGTTTTTTTTAAATTTCTATTATTATATAATATAATATAAATAAATTATATAAATTAATTATAACATTAACGACTTATCTTTAGCTGTAAGCTTCACATCTCGTTATTCACACACAAAGTTCAACCTTATCACTCATTAGTCATTCACCTTTTTTTATCCCTTTCAAATACTTAAAGTTGCATTGCTAATACTACTGATATCTAATTTGTATGATTTTCTCAAGCATAATAATTTTTCCAATTAGCAAGTTTATTCCAATTGTGTCTATACAAAATATTATGATCTCAAAAAGAATAATTTATCTAGTTTCTACGATAAAAGTAACAAAAAAGTCTAGTTTTATAGTCATAAAGTCTTTTGAAGACATAAATATGCATTTTAATATATTTAAAGGGTAATATATAGAAATAGAAGTATAAACCAATAAATATATTTAAGAGTCTACATTTTAAGTAGGCTTTTAAATAGGCTTTCAGGCCTTAGTAGGCCTTTTGAAGGTCCAGGCTTAGGCTTAAAAAAAGCTTATATACAGGCTCAGACCAGGGCTTAAGTTTTACATTTTTAATCAAGCTCAGACCTATTTAGTTGAAGCCTACATAGACCTAACCTATTTTCACCCCTAACTTTAACCAGTTCTCATATACCAAGAAGTGGAAATAGCATTAAATATGTTCTCTTTTATAAATCTTTCCAATCTTACCCTACTTTAAGAACGGTATTAAAATAATATTAAGTACTTCTTTCTTTCTTTTTTATATTTAATAGGGGTAAAATAGTCACACTCGCTTTAATTAATCTCAAGCTGGATTTATAATAAGAAACAAAATTTTTTAGGAAGTTGGACTTATAAATAAAAATAGAGTGGTAGGTATCCATAATATTTGAAATTTAAAATCCAATCTCATGATCTAGACACCAATTTACTTGGGCAATAATGATAATTGATAGGGCTAGCTATTAGATATCAATAAAATTAAAATGGTTTGGAACTTACCAGAATAACTACCATCAATATATGAGATCATATTATCTCAACAATAAAATATGAATCTCAATATCTTATTTTATAGGGAGAATCAAAGAGAATAATATATATGAAGAGCAAAAATTCAATTTACATTATTAAGCACAAAGATAATACATTTGATTTATGAATGGTTTATGTTAAAAGAACATAGTATAGATGATCATATAATTCCTCCGTCCTTATATATAAGAGCAAAAAATTTAAATGCTTTTGTACCTTTTTATAAGAATCTGACTAAATTTATCAAAGCATTTAATGAGCTTTTTCCCACTTTACCCATCATTATTCTCTCTATCCACATTCTCTTTCATACTCATTTATAACACTATTATAACATTTCTCACTACAAAAAAAAACATGGAATTACCGGCGGAATTTACCGATGGAATTTTTTCCGTTGGTAATTTCACCGTTGCTAATTAAATTAGCGACAGAAATTTGATTCCATGGTTAATTACCAACGGATTAGCGACGAAATTTAGTCAAAAAATTTACAGACGAAATTCCGTCACTAAACTTACCGGCGGAATTCCGTCGGTAATTTTTTAAAAACTTTTTTATTTATGCCACGTGCCCCTCGCTGCCAAGTGTTCGCTCCCAGACTTCTCCACGTGTTGCTTCCTTGCGCGGCCACGTGTCGTTCTCTCAAATTCTCTAAATGTGGCATTGTTGCTATTCGAACCTGTGACCCCATGCGCGCGTGCTGATACCTTAACCAGTTGAGCTATGAAGACCTTGTGATATTATTTGTAAACAATTATATTTATTATAATTAAACTCCCTCTATTATAATTATATTTCATCTTATATATACTTTAAATTATATTTAAATTAAAATATTATGAAATAGATTTAATTATTAATATATAATTTACATATTAATAATTATTTTATTTTTATTTAAATAATATTACTTAATAAAAAATTCAAAATTAAATCTGTAATAAATATTTATGTATATATTGATATTTATAAAATATATTTATTGACTATTTTATATATAAAATATTTTCAATATAAATTAAAATAAATAATATATTTTTTATTAATATAATTAGGTAATTGTTTTATTAAATAATTAATTTTTTAATAGTTTTTTACAAATTACAGACGGAATTCCGTCGGTAATTTTTTAATAAATAATTAATTTTTTAATACTTTTTTACAAATTACCTACGGAATTCCATCGGTAATTTGTAAAAAATAATAAATAAATTATCGATAAAATTCTGTCGGTAATTTTTTAATAAATAATCAAATTTTTAATATTTTTTGACAAATTACCGATGGAATTCCGTTAGTAATTTTAAAAAAATAATAAATAAATTACCGATGGAATTCCATCAGTAATTTTTTAATAAATAATTTAATTTTTATTATTTTTTAATAAATTACCGACGGAATTCCGTCAATAATCCGTTGGTAATTACCAACGGAATAAAAATCCGTTAGTAATTCCGTTGGTAAATTTACCGACGGAATTTCGGCCAGAAATCCGTCAGAAATTACATACGGATATTTATTCCGTCGGTAATTTCATGTTTTTTTGTAGTGTCTCTCTGTTATATATTCAATCATAAATAAGGGAAAATTTTAGAAAACAAAATTATTTCAGATTTATTTATTTCTCTCAACCACTTCCTTAATATGTGTAATTTTACCTCCTTAGCTCTTATAATAAGGGACTGAGGAAGTATCATTTGTTATATATTTCATTGCATAGTTAACATGATAAATGGTTTATGCCAAAAGAAAAAAAAAGCTAACATAATAAGTGGAAACCCCACCTTTTTTTATAAAAGTCAAAATGCAAAAGGGAAAATGACAAAAAAATACCTTCCAAAATTTTAAAATCCCGATAACTATTTCAGTAAAGATACTAACAAGTTGAGTATAGGTATTAACAACTGCAAATCACCTATTTGAGATTTTGAAATTTAAAAGGTATTTTTTTTGTCATTTTCCCTTATAAGAAGGAAAGTTTATACATCAAACTTTGATAACATAGAAAGGACATAAACATGAATTATGTAAGATTGTAGATCCTAATACCCTAATGGTCAATACTTTTTAAAATTAAACATCATGATCAAAAGAGCAATGTCATGGTAAATGATACTGGATGAATTTTGCTTGTATCCATCCGGTGGTAGAAATTGTTTCTTTACATAGAACACATGTAGAGGATCACTGTTGAAGCTAATAAAGAAAGGAGAGTTGACAACCTAGTGTAAACAAGATCTAAAACACATCAGAGCAAAGGATGGGTGTGCAAAGTCATTCCTTTGGACAATATAATAGAAAAAAGGAAACCCCACCTATTGCATAGTTCAAACAAAATAAAATAGAAAAAAGAGATGGACAAATATACCATTCAAGTCAAGTTAACCCCCCTAATCTCATTTTTTCAATTATAGACTTGTTTCTGTCAAATTGGTGTTATTAATTTTTAAGAAAAAGCTGTTGCTATATAAATAGAAAATCATGGCATCATATATTTTTTTTGTAATGATCAATAGTAGGCTATATATGAATGTCATTGTCATCAGAATCCCCTCAGATATGTTGTGAACAATTTCATCATTCGATATACAGAATCAATTTTTCTATCAGAGTACTTCAATTGCCCCACTTTATTTATCTCTGTTTGGTGTGCTAAATTAGAATTGAATAGAGCATTGTTTTATTTTAAGATATTTTTCCCCTGCCAGTGCAATACCACAATATAGACCTTTTTCATGATTGGAATATATCATAGCAATTACCTTTTCCATGAATATTAATGTATCATACATATTCTAATACAATATAATATTTTCTATGGTGTACTAAACTATATAATGTTATCATCGTATGCTAACAAATCCTTCCGTTTTCGTATCTTCCCTCCAGAACTTTATAAATTTATGTCAACGGTAGTTTAATTGAAGTAACGTTTTTAATAACTATATTAGCTAAACCCCTTTTTTCTAACATAGTTAGTTTAATTGTTTAGTATGTTGAAATTTGATTCATTATGTTAGTCAATTCCTTTTCTAACATAGTTAAATTATTTTATCAAGCAAATTTTTATTAACTATGTTAGGCATCTCCTTTTTCTAACATAGTTAAATTATTGAATTTGTGAAACATTGTTAAAGATTATAATTGTGAATTTAAGTAAAGCTTTATATCCATCTTAGGAAGTTTTTTTTCTAACATGGATTGCATTTGAATTAGTGATTTGAACCCAAATATCCATGATTACCCTTTTTATAGAATAACCCTTTCCTATCATGGGTATACACCTTTAAATTAAGTTGAAGCTTTTATAACTATGATATGCTTTGAAACCTTTAGTTCAAGAATTTCCTATTATAGTTAGGATTTCTAAATTTAGTTGGGTTTTTAATAACCATCTTAGCATTTTCCATATCTAACGTGTTTATATTGTGGAAAAAGTGGCACAATTCTTATTACCCATGATAGAGTTTTAGTTGAGGTTGGCAAATCCTATTTCTATCATAGATTATCACTTTTAAATGAGTTGATTCTTTTCTGACTATTATAGACCTTCTTCAAATTTAGTAATTGTCTCTTCTATCATAGTTAGTATAACTATTGTATTTTGAAGGTGATTTGATCATTTCCTAAATGCCTTGGGGTCCAAATGCAAGAATTTATAAACCAAGGATTGCATAAGTAGTGCTCTCCTAGATTGTCTCATGCGGAATTGATTAACTAACTATCTAGTCTAACTAAATGCATGAAAGCGATAAAATTGGGGTATTGGGTATTTTTTTTTATTAGAGAAAAGTAAAATGCTTATTTTTTGTGATTTTTTATTTTAGCAAAAGAAAATAAAGATTGGTTTGAAACCTATGAGATGAACATGGGTCTCTTGATGAATTTGGGCAACCTTCCTAGCTTCTAAAATGATATGGGAGTATTTAAGCCAAGTTTTAATATTAAAAACCTAAAGCAATCGCTTAAGTCTAATTAATCTAATTATTAATTGATTCAGTGAATCGCTTGCACAATTATTAAAGAGGCAATTGTTAAAGTTCAACTTGGTAGTAAATGATCTTGACAAATACATGATGAGTCTCTTTTTGAAAGTTCAATTAGCCCTTCCAATTATGGACCTAGTGGCTAAACACACATACATGCATGCATGCATCCAACACATACTAGAAATCCAAAGTAAATGAGCAATTCCACCAAATCAATCATATAATGCCAAGAAACAAGAACCAGGTTCATACACATATAAGAAATCTTTTGATTACATGCATGACCTATAGCAAGTCTAACACAAAGTATGAAATTCAAAGCAACTCTTGTTCCAACAACACATATGTAAATCAAAACACAAAGAATCAAATTACATAGATGGAATTAGACAAGGAAAGAAACTGATAAACTCTATATTGAAACTTAAGCTTCCTCCATCAAGATCCCTACAAGAGAACTAGCCATTCATGCTCCCACACAACATAGACTGAATTTGAAAAGTGGAATCCATGAGAATATAGTGGGTTAAGCTAATTTAAGCCAAAGAGGGTGGAGAAGATGAGAGAATTAGAACTCCGGAGAGAATAAGTGAATGTGTCTGTACATTATGAGGTGGTGATTGGAATAACAAAATAGAAAGATTCAAAACACCAATCAGGCCTAGGGTTGCCTAAATTGATAGCAAATGACAATTAGGAAAGTTTAGAATCGGCCTCAATCAAACCTAATCACTCAGTCTTGGTGAAAATCAAACTTTCCAAATTTAGAGAATCATTGCGCCTTCGTCGTAAGGGTCCACGGCGAACCTTGCTTGGTTCAAATTTTTGCCTTTTTTCTCTTGCTTTGATCCTTATTCTGTGCACCAACAATGGAATATTTAAGCACATGTGATGTATTTCAAGTCCATAAACATCAATGCACGAGTTAATGCCCTAAATGCTTAAGTTATGATGAATATACAACTAACTCAATATTATTGGACTGCAATAGTGCCTAAATCCCCGTGTAATAGCCTAAAAGAATTGTTAATTTCCCATAATTAGTGGCTAAAAATATGTAATAATCAGGTTCAATCATTCCCCCACACTTAGATCTTTGTACTCTTGGACAGAGCATAGATTCACAATGATGATGGCCTAAGCTAATCAACAAGCTTAAGTTGGAATGGGACATGCTCAAGATATGCAAAGTGAAAATCAATAATGCAATTGGAAATCAAATAGAAACGTGTGAGCACTCTCAAGGATATAAAGAGTTTCACACAACTCACAATCATGCTTTATTTCACTCTACTTGCTCAATATGTAACTTACCGTATGCTTGTAACAATTTTCATATCTCCACTAATTTAGCACGCATACAAAGAATCAAGAGGACATTAATGCTTGTAATGTTGGAAAGGCTAAAGATGGACTATATATGTAATATCTTGAAGGAAGAATGGTTGAGATGCACATTCAAGTAAAAAATGCACTCAGTAGCAATAATGACCACACACTTAATTACATTTTAGCCATATCTCACACAATGCCTTATTTTTGCGCTATTTTGTGGAATTCTTCCACTTCTTTTTCTTTTGATTTTTTTTATTTTTTTAAACAAGGTGAATAGCATACAACTTTTTGGCATAACTGGATTTCACATATATATAGTGGCAAATGCTACACATGACAAATTCAAGCAATGCAAATCATCCAAGTCATGGGCCCAAAGGGGTGACTAAGGGATAATATAAAAGGCTTTTGTTTTGGATAATGGGAGATGAAAGAATGCCTCTATCACGTTCAACACACATGGCTAATACCGTTTCAACAAAGAATTGAAACAAGTTCTAGAAATTGACACAATTAATCAAGCATGCACTCATATATGGTGAAATTAGGCCAACAATAATCTCATGACAAGCTAAAGCTCACACATAACCATTCAACAACCTATTAACAAAGCAATTTTCACACAACATGCCTTAAGCACATCTCATATCCAACCCTTGAAAATTGAAAAATCAAAGGACAAAAGTATTGCAAAACCTATCCAAAGTCAAAAATAACAAACAATCTAATATGGGTCTCTTCTTGCACAAGTTTTCAAAAATTGGGGCAAACTAGGTTTTACCAAACAAAAGTTTGAAAGGCACTTGAAAACACTCCCAACAAGTCTACTATGACAAATGTGACCCTTTGTACATAATAAGCAAGTCAAGAACAACTTCAAGCCAAAATTTGAAAAATTTTCAAAAACAGTCAAAGTTCGTCCAAAACCACCAATCATAGGAAATCATGCAAAGAAACCTCACAGCAAACATCTACCCCCCACACTTAAACAAAACATTGCCCTCAATGTTTAAAATATCCCAATGTTGATTGACCAAACTCTAGGTGCAGTGGAAAGTATGAAGTCAAAGTCTAACTTGAAGCATACACATCACAGACACAAGGAGGGAGAAAAGAGTAGAGAATAGTGCAATCAATATAAGGCACAGTTAAGAAAAACTAGATAGGCAACGAATGTAAGTAAGGCAACCATCACAACAATGTCTGAGGATTTTATTGAATTGAAAAACAAAAATAAAAGAAAAACCGCAATCCTATTATCCCATTCCCTCACACTTTAACTAAACACTACAACACTACATTCAATCAAAACAATATCCAGTCTATATGCAGTGTAAAGCAAAAGATTAAGGGAAAGGGACAACCCAGCCTTAAAGGAGGCTTCGGTGCAGCACCATGGTAGACTTTAAGGAGACGACCCTTTGCTTGGAAAGTATTATTAGTCTTCTCCTCCAAAAGGTCTATCATGCCATACGGGTTAACTCTAGTCACACGATATGGCCTAAACCAATTTGATTTCAGCTTACCATATCCATGTCAAAAACAGGCTTGGTACATTAAAGCTAGGTCACAGACTTTGAAGGTCTTGTTTAAAATTTTTCGATCATGAAGGAACTCAGTTTTGGCCTTGAAAATCCTCAAGCTCTCATATGCATTAAAGCGTAACTCATCTAGCACTTGGATGTAGAGATCTCTTTCCTTGTCGGCTACATCCATTTCCATTTTACACAATGTAATTGCCCAATAGGACTTATGCTCAACCTCTACCGAAAGGTGACAACCCTTACCTTACACCAACTAGTAAGGTGACATACTTAAAGGTGTCTTGAATGCAGTGCGGTAGGCCTATAGCGCCTCATCTAGCCTCTGGCTCCAATCTTTTCTCCTTGGCTTCATAATATTCTCCAATATATGCTAGACCTCTTCTATTCGACACTTCAACCTATCCATTCATTTGTGGGTGGTAAGGACTAGACACTCTATAGGGTACCCCATATTTAGAAAGCAAGCTATTGAGGAGCTTATTGTAGTAGGGGCTGCCTCTATCACTGATTAGGGCCTTAGGTACTCCAAATCAATTAAAAATGTTGTTTTCAAAAATTTACAATAGTTGGAGCATCATCCTTCCTAGTATGAATAGCCTCAACCCACCTAGAGAAGTAGTTGAAGGCCAACAAAATATAAGAAAAACCACAAGAAGGTAAAAAAGGTCCTATAAGGTTAATACCCCAAACATCAAATGGCTCACAAAGCATCATTAGTTTTTGGGGTAATTCATCTCTCTTACTTACTCCCTACCTAAAATGTTGGCATACATCATAAGATTTTACCAAATAATTTGCATCTTTAAAAACATTGGGTCAGTAAAAACCAGTTCTAAAATTTTCCTAGTGGTCTTAAGTGAGTTATAATGCCCTCCATAAGCAACCGAATGACACAAAGTGAGAATCTCTTGAAACTTTGCATCGGGGACACATCTCCTATCATTTGGTCCTAGCAAATCCTCCAAAGGATAGGATCTTTCCATAAGTAGTGTTAGGCTTTTGTTTCAGCCTCTAGATATTTAACAATAGCATCAAACCATGGTGTATCGATAGAAATAGCAAAGAGAGAAAAATCATGAAAATCATCACAAGCCAAATCAGAACAATCATCACCCATTGTGTTTTTAAGAAGGCAGCTCAGATGATCTATTATTACGTTGGCACTGCTAACTCTATCTTTGATCTGGATGCTAAATTCCTAAAGTAGGAGTGTCCAACAGAGTAGCTGTGACTTAGAATGTGGCTTGGTGAAAAGGAATTCACAACTTCATGGTTAATAAAAACATCCATAGAAGAATCCAATAGATATGGCCTAAACTTATCTAATGCAAAGACAATGGCATACAACCTTTTTCAGTGGTAGTGTAATTTCTCTGTGCAGTATCCAAAGTCTTAGATGCATAGGCAACTACATGCAGCTGTCTATTTCTCCTTTGACCTAGCATGGCGCGAACTATAAAGTTGGATGCGTTACATGCCAATTCAAAGTGCAATGACCAATATAAAGCAACAAGTATGGGTGGTTGAAGCAGCTTATTTTTCAATGTATCAAATGCAAGCACACAATCATTATCAAACAAAAACCCATCATCATTCTGTAAAAACTGAGAGAAGGGTAAGGTTATCTTAGAGAAGTCCTTGATGAAGCGCTTATAGAAGCCTACATGTCCCAAGAAAGATCGGAGATCCTTTAAGCATGTAGGATAAGGCAAGGTTGTTATCTCCTCGGTCTTAGTCTTGTCAACTTCATTACCATGCTTAGATACAAGGTGTTCCAAAACAATCTCTTGACTCACCATAAAATGACATTTCCCTATCTAGGAAAATTTGGAATGAATCACCATATAAGGTGAAATCATCCATGAACACTTCCATGCAATCATTGAGTATATCAGCAAAAATTCTCATCATGCACCTCTGCAATGTGCCTGGCGTATTGCATAGCCCGAAAGGTACACGCTTATAAGCATATGTACCAAATGGACAAGTCTTATCTTGAACCTCGGGTGCTTTGGGAATATGAAAGTAGTCAAAATAACTACCAAGTAAGCAGTAATGACAGTGACCTACCAATCGTTCCAACATCAAATTGATGAATGGAAGGGAAATGTTTTCTTTTCTCGTGGCATCATTCAGGTTCCTATAGTCTATGCACACAAACCAATTGTTTTGCACTCTTGTAGGAATAATTTCATCTTTTTTTATTTTTAACAATGATGATCCCAGACTACTTAGGTACCACCTGCACTGGTGAAAGCCACTCACTATCCGAAATCAGATAAGTGATGCTAATACCAAGAAGTTTGGTAACCTCCTATTTGACAACATCAATAATGAGTGGATTTGACAGTTGCTGTGGTTGCCCATGTTAGAATCTTAAGTTTTGATGAGGACTGGCCCATAGATAACATAAGTAAAATAAGTGTAAGTTACCTCTAAATTTAACAAGTAAAATTTGGTAGGTAACAGATCACTATCGCTAGAGTTAAAGTCTATCGCAAATGAAAAACCCAACTATAGCAGATGGAAACTTAGCTGAACACTAAGATAAATATCTCTATCGCTAAGTATATCCCTATCGCTAATAGATAGAAAGGAATAGCAAGTGAAGACTTAGAAATAACAAAGTTAATATCTATCGCTAAGTCATTCTCTATCACTAGTAAATATCCTATCGCTAGAAGTTCTTTGAGAACATGGATAAATAAAAGGAAGAACAACTAGCTGAAAAATGAAACAAGTCCTTGAGCTAGTGGAATCAGTTAGCGATATCATAAGCTGCTATCGATATCTAAATACTTGAGGAAATAAGTTACTCAGATAGCTAAACAAACTTGCGATAACAAAGGTCACTAGCGATAACGCATCTAGCTATCGATAGGAGAATGCTCACTGTGATAACTTAGACAAATTGATAGGCTGATACATTGAGCTAAATAGACTAAGCTTGCGATAACATCTATTGTGCATTACATGAATACTTGTTTAGCTGACAGCTCAAGTATAGGAATTATACTATGCAGTTAGCGATAGCAAAGCATGCTAGCGCTACTGAAAAAGCTGTCATTCAAAGTACAGTTCGTACAGATGCTCAGAATGCTCAGTCTACATCTCTCTTAGCTCACCCTACGCAAGAGCAGTTGAAACTAGAGCAGAAAGTTAACCTCGATGAAGTAACTGCATTAATTGCCAACGACTATGAGCTCTCAACGACCATATTCAAATGGCCTTATGAAAATGAACGCAATGGCAAATTTGAGAATAGATATAAATACAATTCTTGAGCATTTATGAAAGACGGACGAAAAACGAGAATATTCACGAACACATTCATTGCTCTCTGATTTCTGTATTTATTGTTCTAAGTGATTTTACTTGTACATAAGTGATTATCATAATCTGTTCATTAAGTGAACTTTATTGTTGAAATCCTCTATTGTTTGAGGTTGTTCTAAAGCTTGGTGCTTTGAGAACAGGATAGTAACCTTACAGGTAGTAAGGGGGAGTGTTTAGAGGGATTCTAAAACTCTGTAAAGGTTGGCAGGTGAACCTGTGTTAGTAAAACCTGTGGTTAGTGGAACCCAACGAGGAGTTGGAGAACTAGACGTAGGCAGTGTTGGCCAAACCAGTATAAAGTTTGTGTTGAATTAATTAGTTATTAATTTTTCGGAAGCACAATTCACCCCCCTCTTGTGCGATTGCCATTCTCAACCCAAGAAGCCTAGCATCTTTTTTGTAATAAAGGAAGATGAGTGAAAATAGTTAGGTTAATACCTGGGATATTTGCAAATGTCCAGCCAATAGCTTTTTTATACTTTTTCAAAAAAACTAGCAACTAAGCTTTCTCGCTTGCCATCATGTCACTAGAGATTATCACAGGTAGCATATCATTGGAAGAAAGAAAAGCATATTTTAAGTTGTTACATAAAGACTTAAGTTTAAGGGAAGTGGGATAAACAATAGAAGGGATAAGAGTAGGTAAAACAAAAGGTATAGAAAAACTTCCTTTTGTTCACCCACCTACACGGCTAGAACTAGGCTCTACAGCACTAACACTTTGACCATTGGTCTTCCTAAGTGTTCAACTAACCACTGGCTGGTCTATCGTAGTAACCACCTTAGGGCAAGCATCATCTACACTCAAATGTGGTGTCTGGGTAGCCGAATCAAGCACTAGCTGATCACTTATAACGACTACCTCAATTTTTACTCCATTCTGCACACCTATATCACTTGGCATAACAAGGTCATTTAAATAGCATAAGGTACGGGAGGAGATACTAGGTCTAGAAAATGAGTTCAAAGAAGAGTGAGAAGGAGGTGGCCCTATAACCATATGAGAAATAGATCAGCGGTAGTTGTGGTAAAAGTAAGCTTAGTTGGAGTAACAGATATACCCTTGTAGCTCATGTCATCCAAATCCTAGCTATCCAACTCAAACTAGCTTCTTGCACTTTCTTGGTACCTACAACATTTACCAAACTACCATCTTCCATAGAAATATCATCACTCATCAAAGATAGGTTAGTGGAACTAATATCCCATGCAAAATCACCTGCCACAGAATAATCTCTAGTAACGGAAAGCAAACAATCAACCGCATGCGAAGCAAGGTCATGCACGTCACTACTAATGGATGAAAAAGAAAAAGCAGAAGGTAGAGAAGAGAAATAAGAGTCATAAGCCTTTAGGTTAGATGTATAACCATATGAGTGCAAACTAAGCTCATGCTCTTCTATGACATCCTCCATGGCAATATCAAACAAAGAATAGTCCTCAGGAGGGTGTCACATCGTTTCATACATGTTTAAGTTAATTTTGTGATCTCCTAGTTATCAAACCATTTTTCATATCAATCACAGAACTAGCAGTTCGCATGAATGGCCTACCAAGAATGATAGTCGATCCACTTGGCTCACTAGCTGTGTCTAAAATATAAAAATCAGTGGGAATACTAAATCCTTAACTTTATCAAGTATAAACTTAATAATGTCTTGTGGATATTGGAGTGTGCGATCAGCTACTTGTAAAATAACACTTGTCTTTTCAAACCAGTGATGCCTAAAGTAGTGAAAATTGCATTAGACATCACATTTATAGCCGCTCGCCTAAATCCAACAATGCATTAGAAAGCATTACCTGCCTAATAAAAGCATGTGGAAAAGGAAGTTTAGAAAGTGTAACCTTCCTAGCTGAAGACTAGACTAGGTAATTGCTTGAACTCGACCACTCATGCTCATGAATGCTCGAGAGCTTAGACTTTTTAGGAGATGTAGATGCCTTAGGAGACTCCTTCAAAAATTGGCTAGTAATACTGGGCCTATTAATGAGCTCTCTCTCCTTGGAACAATCAGATGTCACCAAGCTCATAGGGCTCAAGAGAGGACTCTCAGGAACAATCTCTTCACCAACCAGCTTTTCTTCCTCATCATCAATCACAAACTACATCCTCTTCTTTGATTGAGTGGAATCAAGTGTTTTTCTACTCCAAAGATTTATAGCATTGAGGTATTTAGGATTCATAAATGTGTTGCAAGGAATTGATCCTTTCATCTAAGCTTGAAGCTCACTGAAGGAATTAGACAGCTTCATCACAAAGTCTTTAAGATTAGAAATTTTAGATTCCAAATGCTGCATTCTAGCATCACTTTTTTCAAATTTCTGCTCAACCAGATGCTGGATGCCCTGAAAACCTTGCTTGGAAGTCTTAGCAAACTCATCAATAGTAAAAGAAGACCTCTCACGCCTCATAGAAACCACCTCATTAGAAATTTCACCTTGGCTTTAGCAATTGAATGGCCTAAGCACATCACCATCTTGCCTCCATGAGAATTTGGGATTTTGGCACCAACCCATGTTATAATAAGGATCCCTTCTTCTTTTTCTTTTCTTATGCTGATGAACATTTCTTATGAGACAGAGGCACCAATAAATACTCACATCTCATTGAGGCAAATGTGACAAATTTATGGACACCACATCGTGTCTTCTCACCTAGGCAATATTTCTGATATAAAGTGGGAATTTTATGGCAAAATTCATGCTTGTATTGGTTGTTCTTTTGACAAATGTTGCTCACATGTTCTAAAGTACCTCCTATTAGTCTTGCAATCATGATTTTAGATGTTTTGCAAATTGATCGAGTCATGCTGTGATCTTATATTTTATTACTCAATTTCCTTGTTATTTTTCTAGAGCAAGATTATTAGCATCAAAGGTATTCAAATTCTGTCGTACCCCTTATTTGATCTTTGGATGATATATGATTGCCTTTCCTTTAGTTTTGAAATTGTGAACCCACTTTCATAAATCAAAACCTAATTGGGATCCCTTCTTTTTTATAAAGAATCTAAAAAAAATGTTTTCAGTGATCGTTATGCCTTGTGAGGTTTTTAGAACCTCCTCAGGTAAAGTTAATTATTCTTTTGTGTAAGGTTATGAGAATCTCCTCAGGTGTTGTGGGGTGCCTAACACCTTTCCCATGCACAATCAACTCCCGAGCCTAATTTGGTTTTAAAAGATCATTTATAATTTCAAAAGGCTTTCTAAAATTGTCCCTAATTAAAAATTTTGGTGACAACTCCATTTGACCTAATTTCAGGGTGCTACAGTGAGGGCTAGCTTGTTAACTAGCTACCAACCCTCCTCAACTATCAGATCAATAAATGAACCACCGGATACATAATTGAGCTTATCTTGATCTTTCTCATGCAGCCCATTATAGAAAGTTTGAGCAAGTTTCTCTTCAGGCAATTGATGGTGTGGGCAACACTTGAGCAAATCTTAAAATCTCGTCCAGTAATCAAACAAGGGCTTATCGTCTTCTTGCAAGATTAAATTTATTTCCTTTCTTTTAGTAGAGATCTGAGTAGTAAGGTAGAACTTCTCAAGAAAGGCCTTTTTAAGATTGGCCCAAGAACTTATGGCCTCCAGTGTAACACGGGGCAAACTCATGTATCACTCCTTTGCTTTGCCCTCAAGAGTGAGGTGAAACACCCTCCACATAACATCATTGATGTTTGCACCGACTGGCTTCATAGTGTTGCAATGAATGAAAATCTCATTTAACTGCGAATTGGGGATTCTCAGCCTATAAACCATAATACCTGGGTAAGGACTGAATCAATAAACCTTTAATCTCATAATCAGCATGAATATTAGGGAATGCATTCGTAAATGGACTATAATCAATATTTGTGGAAGTGATAACCCTAATGGTCCTTCTAACCCGATTTGGTATCTTACCCTCATTTATAACTTGGCCATGTGCACCATTCTTATCACCCCCATTTGGATTTCCTAGGTGGCTCTACAACCAGATTTGGAATGTTAGGCAAAGCTGGGATGTTGGGTACAAGAACAGATGGATTGACTCAGTTATTGGGTGGATTCATGGCTAAGGGCAGGGTATCACACTTAATGTCAGTGTCTGGGTCACTAGAATCGCTAGAATGTGGGTGGTCAACACCTACTGGAGTACTAGAAGAAGTGGCTTTATTGGCTCTCCTCAGTTGGGTAAGGTGACGCTCAATTTTAGGGTGCTCAAGGATTAAATCAGACTCACTAGCAATGTTTCTAGTCATACACAAGGAGCAGACAACAAGTGCAGTAAGAAATGCAGTCAAAATAGCAAGGGATTAAGGATAAAAAATACACATGTGATTTTGCCAAAAGTTCATCTAGCACCAAGTGCTTTTTTTGGGACCAAAAGTAACTTTGAATTTCCAAATTAGGTTTAAAAGTCACATTTACAGTTATGTTCTAAACAAAAGCTCTTGATGCTAGACAAACTTTTGGCAAAATAATATGTGTATTTTTACTCTTATTTAACGATAAGTGAAACTTCTGAGCCTAATTTGAAAGTTTAGAATTACTTTTGATCCAAGAAAAGTACCTGGTGCTGGACGAACTTTTGTCAAAATCACATGTATATTTTTTACTCTTAACCCAAATAGCAAGTATGCAGTCAAAATGCAAACCAAGATGAAATGGATCATAGGAACATAAAAATGAGAGTGCAACCAACTCAAACAAGTCACAATATATGTCAAAATGAGTATGCAAAAGTTGGGACAGAATGGAATTGAAAAAGGCTGTGCAAAACGGCTTGAAAACCAAAACTTTCATAATCTGTCAGCAAACTGACCATGTTCGCTGTCGCTTCGCTAGGGTGAATTGACGGCGAACAGTGCAATTTTTCAAAGAAATTAGGTGTTCCTCCTGGCTTTCGCTGTGGCGAGGCTACTGTGAACCCTGAGCGAAACTGATTCTACAGAATGCTAATTTGATAGATTTTATGCAAATGATGCAAAATTGATTCTAGGCACTTTTAATCTACCCCAATAATTGAAACAAGTTGAAATAAGTTATGGGTACTTGGGATATCAAAACACTTGAAGAATGCCTAGAATCAAATTTGACTACATGAGGAGTCAAGTTGCAAGAAAATGCCTCTATGAAAACTTGTCAAATGCACAAAGTTGGAATTTGAGTTTGAAAATTGGTGCAGATGACCTCAAGAAGTCCAAATACATGAAAATGACTTAGTTTAGTGGTCTAGCTTGAAAAATTGAGTGTGTGCGGGGGGTTACAGGACGGTAAATCAAGTGAAGTTTGCCAAAAAAGGGGAAGAAAATTAATGAAACCAAGTAGGAACTGAACACTAAACAGCAGTATAAAAATACTGCTTGTCAATATTTCCTACATAATGAGCATTTTTACACTCTTATAAAAAGTATAATACATTGACAAAGGATTATAGTTGCCTTTATTTTTAGGGGCTGCCTAATTTGTGGGACAAGCATGATGGCCAATTGGCCATCATCGTGATTCCTTCCTTTGTTGCCGTCCCCGGAGATACTGCATGCGTGGACGGAGGATCACTTGAATCCCATCTTTGAGGTGCTGACTAATAGGGAGGCATGACTACATGAGAAAATATGTGAAAGTGCTTTTATAAAGAAAAGCTCCTGTGAAGCAGACAAAAATATGACGTTAATGGTTTATTTCCTTTTTTTGTGTTAAATAATGGCGAAAGTGGAGGATAGAATGTAATTGGCATATACTCCATGACACACACAACTTAACTTTGTGTCATGCATTTAGATTTATGATGATGTATCAAGAAAATATGTGAAAGTGCTTTTATAAAGAAGTTCTCATGAGAAGCAGACAAAACATGACGCTAATGGCTTCTTCTTCTTCTTCTTCTTCTTCTTAAGTAATGGCGAAAGTGGAGGAGAGAATGTTATTGGCATATACTCCATGACACACACAACTTAACTTTGTGTCATGCATTTAGATTTATGATATGATGATGTATCAAAGTCATAGTGGCATTTTTGCATTAATTGAAACTACCTTGGCATTTTTGCTAGTGACGTACATAACTCTGTTTTGAGGACATGTAGAAAATAAGGGGAGAAGGAAAACTTTAATAAGTATGATTTTTTAAAAAATAGAGAAATGATATTATAAAATTTCATATTAAATCTTTGTTTGGTCGTCCTTTAAGTTTACATCAAGTATTAGTTTAAGTCATTCAATATAAAAAATGGATTTTTAGTCCCTTAAACTTAACATCATTACCACACTAATTGAAAATGCTAACTTAAAAATTTTAAAATTAAAATTCAACATTTAAATATTGACATATTAATTTTTAATTTACATGTATAAGTTAAAACATTTAAAATAAAAACTACTTAAAAGTACCCCTAAAAAATGTTTCTTCGGTGGTCGATTTATCTAGAAATCCCTTAAATGTAATAAATCGAGCAACCATTTATTGTGTGTGGTTTTGTAGGATTGAGTTGTAAATTTGTTCTGAAAAGTTTTGCTCAAGGGTAATGTTGCATCAAAATTTTTTTGGGAGCAATATTGTTATGAAAATATTAAAACAGAGTCATTTTTTTTACCTTTAAAATATTAATAGTTAATGTCAATTTTTTAATGATCAATGTTAATTTTATAATAGCATAGGGTAGTATTAATACGTTTTATAACTTTTGAGATAATTTTAAACCCGAAAAAGCTTTCAAGATAAAATAACACTTGAGAAAAACTTTTGGGAAAATTTTTTACTTTAACCCCCCTTTTTTTATCAAAGTTGACCGTGTTAAGTTCAAGGGAGTACAAATAGGCTTTTTAAATTTAAAGAACTAAATTTAATCTATGTAAACTGAAAGGTCCAAAGGTATACTTTAAAAAATTTCAATAAAGAAAAGTGTTACAATATATGTTTGGTTCTATGAGTTTACATTAAATTTCAGCTTAGTACTTTATGTTTATAAAGTCTATTTTAGTTGCTTAATATTAACACCATTTGCTAATTTCATTAATAAAATTAAAAAAGCTAGCTCAACAATGTTAATTAAACTCTGATTTTACAATTTAATTTTGACATATTATTATTAAATTGTAAATATATTAATTTAAAAATATTAAAACTAAAAATGAATTGCAATGCCGTCATTTAGATTCAATGAGAGTCATTATTTTTTATTATAGAGATCAACACTATTAGGACGAATGAAAAAACTCTTTATAAATTTAAGAGGTTAAACTAAAGTTTAATATTTTTATCAAAAAAAAGTTTAATATAAAATTAGAAGAGAAAACGTTTGCTTTAAACTAGAGAATAGAAATGCAAAAATTAAAAAAATTAATTAAAAGTTTTAAACCACATACATCTGTTTTTATTAAATGAAAATTAAATTTCTTCCTAAAAATTCCCTTATGATGCCAATTGGTTTTGGAGGAGAATTTGCTCAGCAACAGATTTGATTATTTCTAATCTCAAATGGAGTGTGGGCACTGGTTGAAATTTTTCTTTACACACTAACACGGCCAAAAATGGATTTAATAATTTAATAAGGCATATTGTTCCTCATCAACCAAGGCATGCCTCCTTTTGGACAAACCTATGGAAATTCATCTTCCATATAAGTATTTATCACTCCCTCTAGTCCTAAATATATAACATATTTGGGGAGTTGGACTTGATCCTTAATATACCTAATTCTAATTTTTGTCAACTTCTTCCTAAATTATCTCTATTGGTGCTCCTCCAACAACAATCAAGTGAGAGATGGGTGATTATAAAGGGAGATGATTGGCTTGTTTTTAGAAAAAACACAAAATACTAAAATAAACATAAAATACTAACTAACATAACTAACATCCTTAATTTAATCAAATTAGTTAAGTAGGTCTTATATTTAGGACCATAGGATGTAGTATTAATTATTGGGTTATAAGGGTCAAAAATACACATGTGATTTTGTCAAAAGTTCATCCAGCACCAAATGCTTTTTTTGGGACCAAAAATACACATGAACTTTCAAATTAGACCAAAAATACACATGTAATTTAAATTAGGGTCAAAAATACACATATGATTTTGTAAAAAGGTTCATCCAGCACCAAGTGCTTTCTTTTGGAATATAACTGTAAATGTGACTTTTGATCCAATTTGAAAGCTCATGTGTATTTTTAGTCCAAAAAAAAAGCATTTGGTGCTGGATGAACTTTTGACAAAATCACATGTGTATTTTTGACCCTTAACCCTTAATTATTTATCAGAAAATTTTCAAAGCTTCTTTTCCAATAGGGATAATCCAAAAACTCGTAATCTTATTGTGACTTCTTTATGACCCTTGTAACTTCCTAATTTCTAAATCAAAGATTTAGTGCTTGGGTTTAGGGTTTAATTAATGTTATTGGAGGATCGTAATGATAATTGGGTGATGTTTGAGGATTTTAGAGGATGTGTAATGTAAAATCGTTATTACTAATTACTTTTGAAACCACGTTTAGAACCAAATAATCATTTGAAGTCGCATGATACTAACTACAATAGAAAATAAAACTATTAAATGCCAAAAGACTATAGAAGTTAGAAATATATTTTAACTAACTTTCAAAAACATAACTATGATGAGAAATCGTCTATCATAGTTCTGATAAAAAAAAATCTATCATTGTTATTAAAGATTTAACCTATGCTTGAAATTGATTTACCCATGATAGAAAAAGCCCTTGTCATAAATTAATAAAAAACTAGCATAGATAAAAGAAACTTTGAAGTATTTGCAAACAAACCATGTTAGCCAAAGAGCACAACTAACATGGTTAGAAAGAGTCTTTCTAAAATTTAGAGAGAGTTCTAAAATTTACAAGTTAATCATGTGAGAAAAGAAATACCTAACATGATTATAAAAATCTACCTAAACCATTTTTGAAACCAAAACAGATAACTATATTAGAAAAGATTGAGCTACTAACATAGTTATAAAAGAATACACTTAGCAATTTAAATTTATCATGTTAGAAAAGGCTCAACTAACATGATAATTAAAAATCAGGTTATAAAATAAAAACTCTGCATTTCTTCTAACCCTTTAATATATACTTGAACTAATACATTTACCAATAACAATACCATCATGCAACCATTCTCATATTCATTTCAAAATAAACTCATACTCAAAATGCTTCCATACTAATTAAAAGTACTACACGCTTTATAAAAATCATTGATCAAACTTGGAAAATGACCCAAGTGTTATGAAAGTTGACTTTCTTACAGAGAAATGAGACCAATAATTGCATGCATCATGAAACCATCCAACATAAATTTAGTGGAACCAAACTCACCCAACAAGTGGGGCTACCAGCATGCTTAACCATAAAACATAAGTAATTCCAGAAAGGCCTCCGGTCATGGTTGTCAAAACAGATTAGACTTAATAAAGATGCAACCAAATACAATCATCCATAGATATCAATGAGATTATGCGGAAGCAAATAATAAAGCATGCCTAGTCTATAGTGTATGGAAATATACATATCACAAAACCAAATAGAAAGCTCACTAATCTAGTGATTATCCGCTGGTTCCTTTCCTTGATACCCAACACTGGAGCTAGACCTTGAAGATAATGAGCAATTGGGGTGAGACAATGTCTCAATAACTCTTATGATTTCCTATTTGCCCTACATGTGCATGTTGGGTGTTGAGTTTTGAAGTGAATGGTTGTTGTAGAAACTTATGTTAAGCTTGAAATTATGTAAGTAGATTAGAGGTGAATCATGGATATAAGGAGAAGGAATAAAGGTTAAGAGTATGATTTAAATTAAATAAGGGCAAGAAACGGGTAGTTAGTAATTTAATTTCCAATGTGTGAAATTGTTGGGATAAATGGTTAATTGTGGTTATATGTATGTTTGTGTAGTGCTTGACTTGCATTGAGTTAGCACGGGGGAGCTGTACTATTATGAGATTGGTGCTAACTATCAGATAACCACTTTTTTCCTGTCTATGTGTGTGTAGTATTAGTAAGTGATTTGAAAATTATTATGATTTGATGACTAGGTGATATGTGAAAGCAATGTTGAAATTATTATTTTCCTTATACAACGTCCCATGGAGTATTATTTTGAACTGGCATAAAATTGTGATTTGGCCTATTTAGAACTGAGGTATATATTAATTTTGAAACTATTGTGTGTGTGTGTGTATCCTGGAAATACTGAATGGCTAAGTGCCTGATTATTGATGTTGCATATCTATGTGGTTGTGATGATTTGCTTTTGTGTGTGTGACACCGATGGGTCTGGTTATTATACCATTACATGATGAGATACCCTGTTGCGCCACAGGGACTTATTGGATATTTTAGGGAAAAAAGCCCCTCACGATTTAAAAAGGGTAGGGAGTTCATTCTGATCCGTACTAGACTTCAAGGAAGCTAGAGAGTCCCTCTTGACCCATACTTTGGTTCCATTGGCGAGTAGAGAGCCCTGAGTGGTTCCACCTATTTTCCCAGCGATTCATGTAAGATTCGTTTGGGGTGTTTGCTGTTATTATGGATATATATTGTTGGAGATAATTTGAATATATTATTTTATATTTAAGAGATTGTGAAAAATATTTTGGAACTATGATCTGCATCTTACGTGAATATCTGAGCAAGTTTATGAAATGATATATATATATATCTGTATGTACTACTCCACTGGACACCTTGTCAGCACACATCGCACGTAGATAAGTAGTTAGTGGTTATGTTTTGAGCTACCCCTGTTTATCTCACTTTTGCAGGTCCTAGAAGCGGAGTAGGGGGTCAAGGGAAGGATCTGGGAACTTCTAACTGATAAAGTGAGTAATTCTGGGCCATCAAGATAGAATAGTATTACCACTTAGGGCTCATGCATCTCTTGTTGCTTCCGCGCGATTTTGTTTAATTGGTTGTTTTTTTTTATTTGGGTTTTACGAGTTGTAACTTATTTATGATGTGTGATTTTAGACTATTTGGTTGATTGTCACCTATTTTGGGATCGGTCTATTCCGAAAGACTTGAGTTGTTAGATTGTTTATTTAAATCGTTATGATTTGAGTATTGTTGAGATGCTATCATAATTTGTGATGAGTAAGTGTTTTATTTAATGAGACTAATTCATTCTTGTGGAAATGAAGATGGATCTTGAGTTGGGTTGGACTATTTGATGTCTTACAGGAATTATATAGAATATATGTGAATTTTATTATGTTATTAAGGATGCTTTAATTATACATGTTAGGTGAAATATCTTTTCTAACATGGATAACCGGGTTATAAATAATGGTGATTCCAAATGTTCATGTTAGCCTGAAATTTTAGAAAACTCCTTTTCTAACATGTATATCTTTTTATTAAGGGGAACTCTTTTTCTCACCATGATAGTGTGTAATTGTATTTGGAAACTTCTTTTTCCTATCATGGTTAGTGCATCAAATTTTGTGTTAACTAGAAATTTATGAAAAATTATTTTCTAACTATGTTAGGGTTTAATTAGCCAATTCCTTTTTCCTAATGTAGTTAGTCTTTAAACTATTTTAAAATTGATTAATGATTAGACCATTGTATTTGTGATTTATTTAAACTATGAAATTTTTATTTTCTAACTATGTTAGCTATTTCTATTAAGCTAATTCATTTTTCCTAACATAGTTAGTTTTTCTATTATAAAACAATAATAGGGTCAATTATGGGTGGTTAAAAGTGGGTTTAGGAAGTTAATGTTACATCACACGGCAACAAAAATTGCTTTGAACATTTTTTTTAATTGTAAATTTTATATTTTATTTTATTCTGTATAAGAACATATGGGTTCACAATCATTAATACACAAAAAAAGAAAAGCTTCAATGACAATTAAACTAACAATAGCTTTCAATAGTAAGAGAGTGTATATCTGTGAAGCTTTGGACTTTCCTGCAAAATAATGAAGTGAAGAGGGCATATATAGGAAAATAAACCTTTTATTATGTTAAACCCTCTTAGTTTGCAAGAGAAAGAAAAATGTAGTAGCATGAAAGAAAGAAGAAAAAGAAGGAAGAAGAAAACAATGAGAGAAAAAAGATATAGATCAATCCAACAGTATTATAACATTCAAACCATTGATGTTGAAGCTTACATGTGTAGCAACAACTATAGAATACAGTCTTTCATTGGATAATAGTTGGAAAAGTAATTTCTAGATCAAAAGATTGAAAGAGATAAGAGAAGCAAGACAAAGAAGATGAAGAAATCAATTTCTTTCTATTTCTCCGCCGCCTTTTCTCCAAATCATTTCTACCTCTCTTTTTTCCCTAGCCTCTCCAAATTATGTCCTCTCTAAATTCTCCTCTTACTATCCTTTTTATAAGCAGCAACTACGGTTTGCCTCGTTAAAGCTCGTTGTTGTGAATTTTCATTTTTTTATTTCTTTTATTTTTATTTTTTAAAAACAATTCCCTATTCTAAGACTTAATTAACATAAATGACAAGATTTTTTTTATAATTTTTGTTTTTTTTTAATGATTCATAATCACCATCTCTTTTTTCCCTAGCCTCTCCAAATTATGTCCTCTCTAAATTCTCCTCTTACTATCCTTTTTATAAGCAACAACTAGGGTTTGCCTCGTTAGAGCTCGTTGTTGTGAATTTTCATTTTTTATTTCTTTTATTTTTATTTTTTTTAAAAAAACATTCCCTATTCTAAGACTTAATTAACATAAATGACAAGATTTTTTTTTATAATTTTCATTTTCATTTTTTTAATTTTTTTAATGACTCATAATCACCATCAATAATGACCTACCAATCAACACTAATGACACCTAATCACTAATTGTTTTGAATTTTTTTGTAATAATGATCAAAATGTCACTTTTTTTTTAATTTGACATCAATTATAATCAATGTGGATTCTAAAAGGATGATTTTTCTTATTTTTATTTTTATTATTTTTACTCTTTTGTGGGGCCCAGACAAAATAGGGTGTTTACAATACCTCCTATTAACCCATACAATTGTATCAATAAAAGTTCCTACAATTAACTCAATAATCTCCAATAATACTATAGTGCTCAAATTTATCCTCAATCACATTCAAATTCAGAGCTTAAAACTTGGGATGTTACATGTATGGTAGCAAATAGATGATAAATCTTAAATTAATGTGGATTGAGGTTAATTGAGGTAAATATTTGAGGATTTTTGGGCCAAAATATGGGAAAAAATCTGGGCGAGTTCGTCGTAAGCTTGCCGCCCACGGTGAACCATTCAGGCTGAGAGCTATTTGGGTATGCTCATTGTGGCCTCCCTACAGCAAGGTCCTGAACTCGAGAGCTTTCTGGGTAGGTTCCCTGTGGCCTCGGCACGACACGTCCCGAATTTATGAAACCTATAAATAGGTCAAATCAAATTTTAGGGTCTATTTTAAGGAAGAGTTCGATGAGAGGCAACGGTGGAGAGTTGTTCCTCTACTAGCGCAAGGTTTTTGAGTGACCCTATGGTGATTCCGAGCTATCACCTTGTAGGTCATGGCTTCTAAACTCTCTTCTCTTCCTTTTCTCTTGATTTCCTAAAGGTTCTTGGGGGATTATTGAATTTTATGTGAGGGGTCCAAATTTCTACCCATGTTCTTTGGTTTTCTCAGCTTCAAACTTGATTTCTAGCTCTTTTAAACTATCCTATTGGTTTGTATTGTTGGAAAAAAGACTTTCTATGCTAAATGGGTTGTTAAATTTTTTCTTGAGGAGCGATTTTGCCCTAGAAGATTTTTTAGGTGCAATGTTGCCTTGTAAATTTAAAAACCTTCCCGGGCAAAATCACTTCTCGAGGAAAAGTTTCATGACAAAAATGAATCATCTTTATCTTGATGTGGACCATGATGTGATGTCGGTTAATGCCTCTGTTAGTTCAGGACGACATTGCTACACTTTTCATACTTCTAAGGCAACATTGGTTCCAATAAACTTCTGAGACAAAATCGTTATCCAGTGAATACTTCTAGAGCAAACTTGTTATTTAACCCTTATTTTTATATTCCTTTAAATATCATTCTTCTAAATTTTTCCTTAAAAAAAGGCTATTTTAATTGGTAAATGATAATATAAATATAATAATAGTAAAGGCATATGTTTAATATTAAAAATCAAAACTTTAAAGATGGTTAAATTCAAGTTTTGAAATGTTAAGGTTATCTAATCCTTAACTAGTCAAAGTTCATAGGGAGTTTTATAAAATTGAAAACTTATGTAGGATGTCATGTGTCTTATTAATCCATCATTACAGTTTCTGTTAAAAAGATAATAGTAAGTTAATGGTAGGGGTTTATGATAAAAAAATAAATAAATGATTGGGGGTTTCCAAAATTAGACTTCAAAATTTAGGAAGGTTATGTGTAACTTAGCTAAAGATTATTGGCCAAAAAAAAACACTTAGCTAAAGACCATATATGTTTTCTATAATTTACCAAAATAAACCATATATATACAGAGTCTGTAATCTCTATGTATCTGAATTTATGATGCATATTTCTTTAATAATTCACATATACACACAGGACAAAATGTAACAGATGAGCACCATTTTCCAGAACCTGCAGGAGCCAAATTGGTTCATTGGATCAGAATTATTATATTCTCTGGAGCCAATTTGCACATCATATATTATATTGTTCACAACCAAAACTCACGTTATTTTGTCAGCTTCTGCCACTAAACTTCAATGTTACTGGTTTCATCGCTTTCAATTATGAGTTTGGAGAGTTCACATGACTCTCCAACTCATTATTCAATATTCCAAGCTAATAATTAATCAGATGAACTTTTTTTAAAACTATATTTTGGACAACAATTAAACTTTGAAAAATAATAGTTATCTTCCCAAATCAAATGATTGCAACGAGAATAATTTGTTAAATGTAATTAGTGAAATGTGTTATTAGAGTTCACATGACTCTCCAACTCATTATTCAATATTCCAAGATAATAGACAAAAAACATTGAAAAGTAATAAATCATCTTCCCATTAATTATTTGCAACAAGAGTAATTAGTTAAATGTAATTTTTATGATCATATTAAGTTAGTAATATGATGTACATATTGTATTTCTATCAGCTTTTATATTGTTTTTCCTTACAAAATTACTGACCTTTATTGTCTTCTAGTTTATAATTTTTTAGACAATATTTTTGGTCAAAGTCACAGTTTTTCTTAAAAAGGTTCTGACTATAATTTCGGAGCAAGAAGCTGCTGCCAATCGGTTGAAAGTAAATCGAGTCAGGGTTCCATGATTCTAATAAAATCAAGACAAAAAAAAAGGACTAATTTAATTATATTTTACTTCCCTTTTCCTTTTCTCATAACTAATATTGCTCCTCGCGTCCTAACTAAATGTAGGAGGTAGGTAATTAATTTTTAGTTGTTAAAAAATTAGTTCAATTAGCTATTTATAAAAATAGTACGTGTTGGTTTCCATAAAATACCCCATCTTTATCATTTTTGTTCAAAACTTCATTTACATGTGCAATCAATATAGATAGTATGAAAAAAATATGAAATTAAATGGATCAAAGTCTTACATTAAAGAATAAAATAAACTCTTTAAATAGCTCCTACATTTTGGACCAAAGAGATGTATATACATATAGTAAGGCTCCATAGTTTGAAGAAAATCAATATGTTAAACTTCAATTATTTATCTCTTAAATTTATAATTTATTCTTCTGAAATCTCCTTATTGATTGCGTACATATCAATGGAGTAATTTTTAATGCAAATGATTAAAAGTCCTATTATAGGAAAATCCACACTCATTTTTTTACAAATACCTAACTTAATTGGCTTTTTAATTAATATATATATATACACACACAAATTAAATTAGTTATTAGACTCTTATATATTTAATAGGAGAGGCAAACTTTATTTATTTATCCTTGCTCAAAATTATGTGTAAAGCTAAATACCGCAATCCTCACCTATAAATACCCCGTCATTCATCATCATTCAAGCATCCAAAAACAGCCAATTCACAAAAAACATCAAGCATAAGCCAATCAGGAGCTTGTTGCATCTTTTGTGAAAAATGGCTTTCACCAAATCTCTTGCCTTTCTCCTCTCTCTCAATCTTCTTTTCTTCACAATGGTGAGCTCCACTTATGTGCCATCCCCAGGAGCTAAGTGCCCCATAGATGCCCTTAAGTTAGGTGTATGTGCCAATGTGTTGAATTTGGTGAAAGTTAAAATTGGATCACCACCAACAGTCCCATGTTGCAACCTCATTAAGGGTTTGGCTGATCTTGAAGTCGCCGCTTGCCTTTGCACCGCCCTCAAAGGAAACATCTTAGGTACAGGTCTCAATATTCCGGTCGCCTTAAGCGTAATCCTCAACAACTGTGGCATGAACAACAAAGGCTTTCAATGTGCTTAAACAAATCTTCATTAATCAGTATCTATTTTCTAGTGTTTTAATTTTTTTGTTTATTCATTCAAAGGTTTAATTTTCTCTTTTTATGTTCATTGTGTGCTTGGAGATTTGGTTTGTCATTGGTGCTCGCCAATGAATATATTAATTGTTCAATAAAGTTTCTTAACTGTTTGGTGTCAAGGATTTTTTAATTTCTTTTTAATGGTCACTTAATATTTGTGATCTTTCAATCGATGTTGAGTAAAAATTGTATTCATTCCATTCCTAAATATAAAACCTAATTACCTAATTTGATTAGATTAAGAAAGTTAGTTAAATTAGTTAAAGTCATATGATATTACCACAACACCTTAACCATCTACCTTTATTCTTGCACTCCTTCCATTACTTGTTTATCATTGAGGAGCATCAACAAGGATAATTTGGAGAAAAATTAGAAAGAGGTGTTATATTGAGGAACAAACTCACCTTACTAAATACGTCCTATATTAAAGAATGGAGGGAGTAAGATTTATGGGAATTCTTCCATAAGATTTGTTTCATTGTTTATCAGGATAAATTTTATGAGGGGGAAAGGGGAGGGAGCAAAGATTTTGGGGACCTTAATGTAAAAGAAATGGAGATGTGTGATTATAAAATTTTGATAAAGAGAAGATGCAAGAAATTAAAGAGTAAGAAAAAAATGCATTAATAGCTTTAAATCCCAGTTTTCCAATTTTCATAAATCATATTCATTAAAATTTTTGTTCCCCTCCCCTCCCCTCATACCAAACAGACCTTAAAATATTTTTTTTTTAAAAAAAAAAAAAACTATTGAGGTTGGGAATATAATTAAGTTCACACATTGTAAGTCGCCAGCTGATTAATTATGATTAGGATATAAGTATATCCAACATCCTGAAGTAGTTCAGATCACATATTGTACTTGTAGGTAATGGCCTATTTATGTTTGCCGTTAAAATCTGTTATTGGTGATAATTTTCCCGAAGTAATTATTTACGACAAAATATGCATTTATTTCTTGAAATAAAAAAAAATCAATCCAGCATGAATTGATTAAAATTAATAGGCTATTATTTAACCAAAGCGAGGAATCCACAAAACCTTTTTGGCTTTGTCCTTTTCCATGACCATGGACATGATTTAAATTTGATGACAATAATGATTGTTATCGCATAATTTGTCATTATCAATGTATATATCCAAATGGAACAATGACAAAAAAATACCTTCTAAATTTCAAAATTCCAAAAACTATTTCAGTATAAGTATTAACAAATTCAGTATAGGTATTCATAAGCATTTACAACTCAAAATCACCTATTTAGAATTTTGAAATTTGGAAGATATTTTTTTGTTGTTGTCATTTTCCCTTTCAAAATCGCACCGAAGTTTAAAAAAAAATATTGCATTACAATAAACTAAAGTAGTAGTTGCTTCCATGCCAATGATGCATCATTATTCAACTGTGGTTCATGGTGACATTATATTGTCGCTGAAAGGTTGTTTCAGTGATGACCTATGTTTACAATTTTTATTTTTATTTTTTTAGCTATTCATAACAATTTTATTCTCTTAAATTATATTAAACAAAAAAATTTATGTTTCTAGTTTTAATAAAAAATTTTGAGAAAACTAATTAGTTTTTGCATCCTTTTCATTTTTCTAAAAATCTTACTTCTTATATTTTAATGGGTCAAGATGCAAAAATACCCACCAAGTTATACAGAAAGTGCACCAAAAACTATAAACATTTTTTAGTGCAAAAGTAACTATAAATTTTAAAAAGAGGGCAAAAGTAACGAAGAAGTTTAACAATGGAAATTTGTAGAGGATTTTACAAAAAGGGCGTAGCAATTCAACACATTAGAGGCAAAAATCTGACACAAAGTCGCAACAATTCTTAACATGTTCTGGACAACCATAAAACTCAACTTATGTAGTAGATTACATCCAAAACTGGACAGCAACAATGGATAAAGTCCAACAAATTCATTTAAAAAAACTGTGTCATATTCAAAGCAAGCAATTCTTTCAAATCAGATATAGAAACAAATTAATTTAACCGCAAATTTTTAACACAATGAGAAAATATTCAGAACTAGCATGAACAATTTCTCAATTTCACTGACGAACTGTAGCAACCAATAGATCACATACAAGGTGAAATGCTCACAAACAGCCCCCAAAACTCAACACACACAAGGCACGAAACCATCTGATATAAAACATGAACTTTTTGAAGGAGAGCAACCATTAACTCCGAAGAACACAGTTATGACCAATATTTCTTTGCTATATATATCTCTAAAAGAAACTTATCATGATGTGCTACTTTCAATCGTTCCGCAATGAATGGATATTGATTATTACTTGTAGGTCCTTAGTGACCAACCCGCTCTCCCCACCAAGGGATGCAACCCCTGTAACCAATCAAAAGTTAGTGATCACACAACGGAGGGGAAGGTAATATGGAAAATGTATATTTCCATTCAATGAATATGCAACATCATTCTAAGGTATTGTAGACCATAAAATTGGTACTAAATTGTAAAATCCTACTTACTAATACATAATAATATCCCTTAATAACTAGTCTAGATCATCATTATTAATGCTAACTATGATAGGAAAAGGGTTTCCATACAATCACAACAATAAATATACTTTGCTAATATTACAAGTATTATCCATGATAGAAAAAGAACGACCTTTATCATAATACAGTTATCATCATGGATAATAAAATACCTAACCATGTTAAAAAAAGATTCGCTTAACATGCAAGTTAATAAAGAAAACCTGATATACAAACAGATAACCATTTTAGAAAAAGAGCCGCCTAACATGGTTAATAAAAACCAACATATAATAATAACAACCATTTCATACAACAATCACTCAATATAACCATGTTAGAAAGAACTAATCTAACATGATTACTTAACAGAACCTGCCTATATCACAAAAACATACACATATCTAGCCTCGGGTCTACAATCCCAGATAATCAGCAAACAGTCCAATCCACAGTCCAACACCAAAAGACCTAACCACACATATTATCACATGCATGTGAGAAATGTAATCAAAAGCATGGCTCAATAGCCATTTTCTAGAATTGGTCATCGGCTCTAGTTCACCAAGCATACATACATCGCGTATTACAATAAACGGTCATTCAAAATCAAAATCATTTGAAATATGGAAGCGAATACGATGCAACCTAAATTTGGAAATATACAAATTCTAAATACAATTACTATCGCCAACTCACAAATTCAATGCAATTGGGCGGTCCCTTTCCCCAACATTCTCTATGATGCATGATCACCTACAAAATTATAAATAAGAATTGGGTGAGACAAATTTGTTTCAGTAACCACAACTCAACTCAACATGCAAGTGAGTGTGGGTTAATTAGCAGAGTGTCAAGTTAGGTACCAGAGTTCAAAATCATTTCCTCTTACATATTCCACATGTCCACAACATAATATACTTTCATTTCATATATACCACATATTCACCACCCTATCATATACAATACCAATTTGATTATGCAACAAAAACTACAATGAGCCCCTATCTATAATCAGGATGGATACTCTTTATCTACAATTGGAGGTCTTCCTTGTCTACAATCAAGAAAGTGTCTTTGTCTGCAATTATAGACATCTCTGTCTATAATCAGAGACTGTACAAATAGCCACTCTATTGGCCGATCGAGGGCTAATTTCAAGTAATGGTACATATATGATATGCATGCACAGATAGATAGATTTCAACACCAATATGTGTATTCCTCAAATATTACACAATTCCCATATCACTGTAACCATAACCACACAAGTAAATCGTATAATCATAATCCACAAATATATAACCAGCTAGGATAACACATTTACCACAACATATCTCCTCAATATCATTGTATCAAAATAGATGTAGTTAAAAAAGTAACCAATAGACTATTTGATACGAATATAATATTTGAAATTCATTTTTCACTATAATCAAGTAAACATAAAAGGGATCTGGAAAATCCCAACTAACGTCATACATACAATGTAGTAAGGTGAGAGTAGTTACCTGAAATAGCTAAAGCATAAGTAAAAATAATAGAATCGCAGAGTTCTCGAGCTCAGCTCGATCTACTGGTGTCTGAAATCACCAAAACATTCATAAACACATGATTAACACATAATTAAGGGATGTCAGACACAACTTCGAGACTTAATCCCCTTTAAAGTCATCATTTACATCAAAGTCCAAATTATGTCCACTCGGCTTGATTAAGTTAAATTAAATCCATATTAAGCTTGTGACAATCATGCATCCTCAATTAACTTTATTGAATAAAAAAATCCCCAATTTCTACTAACATAATCACTTCTATCCAATTGATCCCATTTCACAATCCAAACCTAGAAATATCCTTCTAACTCATTATGAACCTTTAATCCACAAAGTCATATTAAAGTCCTCAAACCACCACCGATTCTTCACTTCACATGTTTATCCCAAAAATCATCTCTAGGCCAATTTTATGCTATCATTGAAATTACCAAATTCTCATTAATCTAAACCATTAATAATCAATCAATAACAACAATCAACCTAATACAATCATTACATAAGCCAAAATCATCATCAAACCCAAATTCCTTAACTTATCTCAAAACTTCCTAAACTTTAAGCACCCAAATTACAATCCAACATTTTTCTCCACAATTCCAATCATCTAGAATCATTATCAAATATCAATAATCCTATTGAAACCATTAAACCACCAATTACTCCATCAATCTACAAAGTAACCCCCAATTTCCATCTCCTAGGCCAAAATTCATCAATATGCATCAAAACCTTAAAATTAAGCTCAACCACAAATTTAACTCAATGCCCTACATTTTCCTTGATACAAAAACACATCCCAAAATCATGATTATCCTTAACCACATCAATTGGCTCTAGTTTATGCCCAAAATAATCTATAAAATCATCCAAAATCCAAATTACTCCAATCATTACTAATTTCATCATTCCATAATCATTTATTTACATCAATCAACACATTAGAACCACCGATGTACTTATTATCAACATAAATCCTAAGAACCCCATCCAAAACACAACTTTAACAAACTTTTAAGGATCCAAAATTTGATACAAGAGTTCATTTAACAAATCAAGCCATTTAACATCATCCATTAGCTTGTATAAATCATATAGAAACACCAAAAATTTAGATACTAAAAGGATTTTCAAAAATAAACAAAACCCTAACTCTACTTTTTGAAAAATCAATGACAGAGGAAAACAAAAGAAGGGAAATTTCCCAAATTCAAGGGCTCAACTTTGCCTCCCAACCCATAAGAGATTTACCAGAATTCCCGCCCCCAATCTTTGACCCAAAATACATCACCCACACTCTCCTTCTCTCTCAGATCAGTGCCACTAAGCAGGAAGAAAATGGAGGAAATTGGCTAAGAATGGAGGGGGAGGGGTCGCCCCATTGTTAGAATAATGGGTTTTGATTATAACCAAACATGACTTAGGCATAAAGAAAGGTTGGACAAAGTTCAGGAATAACTTAGAAATAATCTAATAGAAAATGCCAAGAATAGTCCATTCGATCAGGATCAGATCATAAGTTAAGAAACTATAAGTCTATTCGATCAGGGATAGATTAGAGACAGATTATAAGTTGAGATCATAGGTGCCCAATCGATCAGGGACCCCTGTGATCGATCAGAGAAGCAAAAAATGAACTAAGGGACTTAGTGTGATCTATTAGAGGAATTAGAAGTACTTAGTGTAATTGATTGAATAAGCTTGATCGATCAGGCCTCCCCTGTAATCGATGATCGCCCTGCGCCGCAAGTGCACGGGTCGCGCCAAGTAATAAAGTGATGAGAAAAGTATCGTTCCCACGAGGATTTGTCCAAAACCCGGTTAAACAATGATTATTACACTCTCGCCCAATTTGAGTGACACAAATGTTGAGATTGAAAATTAACTAAAAATAAAATGAAAATAAAACTATAAACAAGTGATTCTCCAACTTCAAGGATAAAATGGGTCCTAAGATTATCTATCCCCCTTGTACTTCTTAAAACTCGATTAACCTCACCTCAAAGAAGCTCTCAACAAAACCATGTGCTAATCAAGGGTTCGTAGAGTACTTGTAAACGCTCTCTCAAGTCAAGAACAAGTGTTTAGTCTTATTAAGTGCACAATCTCTTGCTACAAGTTAATAAGACCCAATTCTCATGCTCCAACCCTAATGTGACTATGCAAGGCTAGCAAGTATATCTCTATCTTACCAACAAAACCATCCATCCATGCAAACTTCAGGTTCTTGCACTATTTTACCCAAGTTCTACACTCAACCTAGCTCTCTCAAGTCATAAATCAAGTGAACCCAACATCTAAATGGTGATCAAGCACTTAGAAGCATTAAGAACAGAGTAAAATAAGCACATAGATATCATTAATCACAACATAAGAGGAGGAATCAAGAATCAATCCATACAAGGGTTCAAAATAATCCTAGAATACAAGTATTTCAGCTACTCATGTTCTACAACTCCATGGAAGCATATATATACAACATTACAAAACAGAACAAGAGAAGAGAATGAAGATGGAAGAGATAAACCAAGAGAGGAAGCCCAAATCTCTTCGAAGCTCCAAGCCCAAGCTCAATCCCCACCAAGCTCCAAGCCCTAGCAGAGCAAAACACTCCCAAAATGCCCCAAAAGTCGAAGAATGATGAATAAGCTCGAAGCCCTAGCTTTTATTTCCTTCAAAACGCGTCTGTTCTGTCCAAAACGCAGCAACACGCGAAGTTCGCCGTGGGTCTCGCAGCGGCGAGCCCACAGTGAAGTCCAAAAATTCCTGGGCTGAGGGATGCTCGCCGTGGCGAGCTCCAAAAATGGGCAGAAGCTTATTCAGTTCGCCGTGACTTTCGCCGCGGCGAAGTCCTTGCTTCTCTAGTCTTTTACTCTGTGTTCTTTATTCCTTGGGCTGCTCTGACTTCTTCTTATTTTTGTTCAATTGGGAGCTTGGTGGAGGGCTAAAATCTCTTGTTTATTCTATCAAATTATTCCTACAAAATTTACGTAAAACAATATAAGAAACTAACTATAAAAACAATCAAAATCTACATAAATATACAATGATGTGCAACCAAAAATCAAATGAACATTTTCCTATCTTGAGTATCTAAAATTCATCAATGATTGAATAGAACTCAAGGAAAATGTGCTAACATTACATGAATTCCCAGAAGTTATCAATCGATCAGAAGGATTAAAGAGTAATCCAAACCTAATCTAAGCTTAATCGATCAGAGAAGGTTAATCGATCAGAGGACAAAGTGTGATTGATCAGAAAATGGCTTTAATCTGAATGTGATCTGAGTGCAATCAATTTAAAAAGCCTAATCGATCAGGGACCCCCTGTGATTGATCAGGTGAGGTATTTTCTAACTTCATATTTAGTGATGCAGGTCATGATCGATGTGTGATATATGTGTGATCGATCAGGAACCAGAAGCTGTAATCGATCAGAGACCTATGATCGATGTGGCGATAGATTTAATTCAAACTGAATTGACAAGCCTATTTTAAGCTTTCTGTAACACCTAGTCTTTGTTTTACCTTTTAGATAAAACCTTGCTTACTTTGTAACCTTTCTTAATGTTTAGTCAATATTTAACTAACTAAAACTTATAGAAAACCTTTTTAAGGTGTCCAAAACTGTCCTGTTTAAAACTTTTTATTGAAACCTTGATATTTCAAATCAACTTATCATTTAATGCCTTATCAAATTTAAACTTTATCTAGTACTTGTTCTTCAAGCTTCACTAACATATATATATATATATTAAAACTATCGTTTACATGTCTATCCAGACATCACACCATCGCCTAAGATAAGGACACTGGATTAATACATATATATTGAGACTCATATCCCTTCTTATATCTGTTACAAACTTTACCACATATTCACTTACATGTAACAACTTCTTCCCACCATAGTGTTTACAAAATATACATATGTAGCAGGTATTCATCATGGCTTAACATTAACATACTCAAAAATATATATACAAATTGCCTAAGCAATCTTATGCTACATCTTCAAGCTACATATGCCTTTGCTAAAACCAGCCTTACCAAAAGCAGTCCGACCTATCTTTCCCTGCAACCAAAATTTTTGTCAAGTTTACCTCATACACTCTAAATTCATACAGTCATACCATCACAATTCATTTAAGCTGTACAAATAATGATAACGTTATTCTCATATTTCGTGTCCCTGACGCCGGTCATCCAAGTAATGATATGTTCATTCACTTGGAGACTAATTATTTATCTCAATGTGCATATAGCATCTGCCACCTATTAATAAGGATACATTCCCTATTAATAGTGACTATACCTGCAGGGTTTTAATAATATAATACAGATATATCGTATAGCTAGAAAATCTGACATAGGGGGAGCGACCCACCGTATGCCTGGGAGTACTCCGAATTTTAAAAAAAATAAGAACATACGAGCAATAACCATTTATCAAATACCTATAACAGTAATCATGCTTAATTATCATACAATCCAATCATGCATTGTTCTAGGTGTGTATGAAGTAAACCCTCACCTGTGACAACCACGCACTACTCCACTGTGGCCTTTCCTTCTCGCTGCTTATGAGATTTATCACCACTTGGTCCTCCTATTATTACATCATGTAATAATAGAGGTCAATACTCATGTTATACATATTAGATATCTCTCTCGGTCCTAGTATACTACCCACCCCTTAGAGATAGTTCTTACTATGTTAAACACATTCACATCTCAAATTAGAACAACAAGTTTCATTCTCCAACTCTAAAAGTTGGTATTTCTTATTGAAGAAAGAAATCCCACATTCAATGTTTAATACAGTACAATTTATGGCTGGACTTAATTGTCAATTCAACAGCAACAATTAAATTCGTTTATGTACAAGAAGCATCACACTTTAAGTACTTATTATAGTACAATTGACAGCAACTTTTGAACCTAATTTAATTAGGACCATTTACAATAGGGCAGCAGCAACTTGTACTCAAAATTATCAAAAAAATCGTGCAATGTAATACAAAGAAAGTCTATGCCACATTGTCTATAATTACATTACAATTGTGCAGCAACAAAATTGGGGAAACTATAATGTCATTCACATTGGTTTTAGTCATAACAAGTCACCATTTTAAATTCCATTACTTCCATTTGTCCAAGGTCAAAACAAAACCACCATTTCATATCCCATTATCTCAAAGCACAATCTAATCAATTTAATCAAAATTGCTGTCACAATTTGCAGCAATATGAACAAACCATAACTTTATATTTCCTTACCACTTTACAGTAACTTTAAATCATAAAAAAGTAACTAAGTTATATTAAACTTGTGTGAATTATAAAAGAAAATCTGCACACACCCAAGTAAACTTCATGGCTGAACCGAATTGCCCTTCCTACAGCAATACTAAATTCTTTTAGGCACATGAACAATCATAATTTCAATACCTATGACAGCACAAATTGACAGCAACATTCAGCACAAACTTGCATCCAATTGTAGCCAATTATTTACAAGATACATCCCCAATTTTAGTTGTAACTTTCATAGATAAAAGATGAAAATGTTAAAGCCAATTATCTTCCTTTAATCGGTCAAGAAAAATTGTCCAGAATCACCAAATTTGGACAGAATTCATGGCTCCATTTGGTTCATACAAAATAGAGCATCAAAGTTATATAAATGCACATGCAACCACCACCTCTCACTCATATAAACTCCTTTAACAATTTCCCACTTAGCTACAAAAGAAATCAGATTTGAACAGCCCAAATTCCCCCTCAAACCCGACATGAATCCTCACTTGTACCACCTCTTGATCGAAGAAAATTAGGCATAAACGGGTAGAAGATCTTCACCTGAGTATGAATCTTGCTTTGCATGTGAATTCCACCTCAATCTTCCTCCAAATTCGTCCAAGGGAGCTGCTGGAGTTTGGGCAGAAGTTCAAGCATTTAGAGAGCAAGAGAAAGGGAGAAACCGAAATATTAGAAGGAGGAGAGTAAATAAATGAGTGTGTGTGTTCGACTGAAGCATAAGGGAGTAAATTATAATTAATTATTTTGGTATTTGGGTAGGGTAATTTAGTCATTCCCTTATTTACTTAATTGGCTCTTTTACCCTAACCTTTAAATTTTTTTTAACAACAATATTACATATTGTTCCCTATTTGGTAAATGACATTTCTTATCCTCCTTGAGTAATTTTATTTACTAATTGGATTTTTGGGATGTTACACTTTCAAGTACAGAAGTTGTTCAAACCTATTTTGGGAAGTTATCGTTAGACACATTAGTCTGCCATTAGAGCCGTTTGACCCAACTACTAACTTCTACGATTAATGAAGAGAGAGGATCTGAAGAAAGCCAAGTACAATGGAGTTAATGCTGCCCAGACCACATACATCTCAATACTCTATCTACAATCATCTCTCGCCTAAAATGATGCAACGGCTATAACTTCATCAGCAACTGGCAGAATTCTATAGACGGGTATAAAAGCCTAGATGAAGAAGTTGGTTGAGATCATTGATTGCGCACATTGATTATCTCTGTTAGTTAAACTTGCTGCATTCAATACTCACCAATATTTAGAGAGATCATTCATTGAATATTGTACTTCAATGTGTATCACAATCAGTTCATTGAGTGAACAAGTATTCTGTAATCACATTTCTAGTGAGGCATACTCTTAAGATAGTAGGATCTTAAGAGTAGGGTGTATTCTTACAAGTTTTAAAGGGGAGTGATTAGTAAGAGAGAGTTCTTGCTGTGCAATCACTTGTAAAGGCACTCAAGAGCCTGATTGAATCTTGAGGGATTAGTGGAACCCAACTGGAGGTTGGAGAACTGGACGTAGGCCAAGAGTTTGGGCTGAACCAGTATAAGGGTCTGTGTCTTGATTCTTTAAATTTTTTATTATCACAATTCACCCCCTCTTGTGTATTCCTGCCAATTACATTTGGTATCAGAGCCTGGTCTTCTCAGAATAGTTGATCCAACAATCAAGAGAAGAAAAGACCATCATGGCAGGATATGACAACATTCTCCCAGAAGGAAGCTCAATCAGCAGACCTCCAGCTTTCAATGGAGAACACTACACCTTCTGGAAGATGAAAATGATGATGTTTATTAAAGAAAATGGATACATGCTCTGGAAGATTATAGAGGAAGGAGATATTGTGCCAATGAAGACAGAAAATGGAATCCAAGTTCCTAAGCTTCCTGCTGAATTCACTGGTGATGACAAGGACAACATAGAATTGAACAGCAAAGCAATTCTTGTCATTCAAAGTGCTCTAAGCCAGAAAGAGTATTTTAGAGTATGACATCTTGAAACTGCTAAAGAAATGTGGGAAGCCCTGAAAGTAGCTCATGAAGGAACCTCGTGAGTTAAAACAAGAAGAGCTTAGCAACTTACCTCAGAGTTTCATCTCTTCAAGATGGAAGAAGGAAAACCCATCAGGGAATTGGAAATCAGATTCACTCATCTGATAAACAATCTTACTGCTCTTGGTAGGAGAATTTCAGAGGCTGAACAAGTATCCAAGATATTGAAGATTCTTACACCAGAATGGCAAATGAAGGCCACTGTAATACAGGAGATGAGAGGAGAATTCATGAGTTCAATTACATCCTTATTTGGAAGTTTAGTTGAATATGAGTCTACTATCAAGACTCAAAGAGAACTCTATGGAGACAAGAAGAAGAAGAGTCTAGCTCTCTTAGCTCCTACAAAAGATGATGAGGATGAGGAAGAAGAAGAACTAGATGATGATGAGATGGCCTTCATGGTCAGAAAATTTAAAAGATTCTTTAGTAATGGAAGGATTTCATAAAGGTGGCTCCAGCAACACTAAAAGGGATTCCCAGAAAAATCCCCCTGTGTGCTATGAATGCAAGAAGCCTAGACATTTTAAATCAGAATGTCCAAGTCTTTAGAGATACAAAGAAAAGGAGAAAAAGAAGGAGAAGTTCCAGACCTAAAAGAAAGCCTATGTCTCTTTTCTATGGGGAGATAGTTCAGATGAGGAGACTAGTGATACTGAGGAAGTAGCTAATCTCTGCCTGGTAGCTCAAGAGGAATCTGACAGTGAGGTACATCATTCTGATTCATCTTTTCATGAACTACAAGATGCATATAATGAATTACATATAGAGTTTGTGAAACTAGCAAAAGAAGTAGGTCCATTAAGAAAGAAAAACAAAGAACTAGAAAAGAAAGCTAGGGAACCTCCTCAGGAGGTTGAAAAAGCTGAATGCAAAAATTGTGAAACACTTTTGAAAGAAAAAGAAAATATTTTTGATGTTTTAAAAAAATTCATAAAAAGCACTGAAGCACTAGATATCATGCTAATGAGTCAAAGAGCCTTTAGAGATAAAACTGGATTAGGTTATGATTTAGCGCATAAGTATGTGAAAGAAAGAAAGCCAGTATCTAGAGAGAAGCCTTACTTAAAATTCTTCAGAAAAGCTTTAGCATATTCATCACCATTTAGCTTTTGTAATTTCTGTAACAAAAAGGGACATACTGAATCTACCTACTATCATAAGAAATATGGTGTTTCTAGATTATACAAATGGGTTCCCATAGGGACACATCAGCCTAAAGTCCATTTGGACCAAAGGCAGCAAACTAATCCCAAAGGACCCAAGAAAATTTGGGTACCTAAATCTGTTTAGTTTGTGCAGGTTTGTCTTAAAGCATCCAACAACAATAAGTGGTATATAGATAGTGGATGCTCAAGACACATGACTGGAGATAAAGAAAAATTTGACAATCTAATCTTGAAAGATGGAGCCAAAGTCCGTTTTGGTGGAAACCAGTCAGGAAGAATTGCTGGAATATGAGAGATTGGGACAGTCAAAGATATCTACCTAGTGGAAGGTCTCTGCCACAATTTTCTAAGTGTCAGTCAGAGTGCTAACAGAGGTAACTAGGTAATCTTTGACTCAAATGAATGCCTCATAGTAGGTAAGAAAAAATTAGCCATAGATAAATCCTAAGCAGATAGAAAAGATGCTGGCAGCCCAAAGCAGACAGAAAAGTTATTCAGATCAAAGAAGGAGACCAATAGAATTTGAAGAAGGATCCCATGTATTTCTTAAAGTGACTCCTACTACAGGTATAGGAAGATCTCTTAAGGTTAAGAAATTAAGCCCAAGATATAATGGATCATACCAAATCATTAAGAGGATAGGACCCATGGCATATCATGTTGCTCTACCTCCTAGATTGTCTAATATCCATCCGGTATTTCACGTCACTCAATTGCGGAAGTATGTCCATGATTCTTCACATATAATCACAAAAGAATCTCTACAAGTAACGAAGAATTTGGAGTATCATCCAAAACCTATTATAATTGTGGACAAGGATACAAAACAACTACGTCAAAAGAGTATTCCTCTTATTAAAGTAATATAGGAAGGTCTCATGCCAGAAAAAGTTACTTGGGAGTTGGAAGATGACATGCGACAAAAATACCCTGAATTATTTTTACAAGGTAAATTTCTTTAGAGAAAGAAAAAAAATTTCGAGGACGAAATTCTACAGTAAGGTAGAAAAGGAAAGAATGCAAAACAGATTCTCTAAAAAGAAATTATACGCTCTGTACTTAACGGTGAAAAGGAAAAGGTAAATTTCCTGACTTACAGAGTGATAAACTCTGCACGGTGGATTCCTTTTATATTCTATTATTAAAATCTCTTTTCCTTTTCTTCTCTTCTATTCTTTATCTATGGATTATTTTTGAGAAATTGCCAGGTACATATCTACTTACTGTGTGCTTATGAACACCCAAGAAATTCTTTTTTTGAATTTCTGATTGATTGTGGATCCACCTATGGGACACCCTAGATTTGTCTGTGTGACCGTGGGTGTTTGAAAACTGATGATATTATCTGAACAGTTTTTCTCTCTCATATCTTTTCCATTTGTACAGGATTTAAATGTTTTCTGCTTAAGCAGCTGAAGTATTATTTGTTAAAAAGTTTTTGTTTTATCACTCATATCTTCGTAATACTTCAGATGCCGATCACCAAAGTCAAAATTCTGATAGAGTGGGCTCGAGTAGGTGAACATCAGGTCATCCAGAACCTTCATATCATTACCACTAATCCTATTGATCAGCCTATATACAACCCACCTCCAAGTCGTCCCTTTGATTTTCCTGAGTTCCTTAATCTAGAAGAAAATGGGCATATTAATCCTGAAGAGAGTCCTATGGCTTTAGCTATTGTTCCATTAGCAAGTATCCAACCAGAATCAATTAATCCCCAGAATGAAGTCGATCACCAGAATAAGGCACTAGCACCAAACTAGGGCCTGAGATATACTACTAGTTTTTAATTTGGGTGTGAGATAAAGAGAAAAAAATTATGAGATGATGTGTTATGTAAAAAAAATTAATATATATAGATTGTATATGTGTGTTTCCTTTTCTGTATGGTGTGTTTCTATCCTGTAAAATACCAATATAAATGGTGTTATTGTACGTGTGTATTCCTGTTTAGTCTATTTATGCGTTAACATTCATACTATAAAAAAATAATAAATATTAAACTTTTTATTATATGTACGGTTGAGCAGAAATATATTATCATATTTAATATAATATATATATAATTAATTAACTATAGTTTCTTTTAGTTTGGTTGATTATCTTGCTATTATTTGGGAAATAACTAAATAGTTATTTAGTTGTTAAACACCTGAGTTAGACAAGTCTATTTTATAGGATAGTAGTTTTGAGTTTTCTAATAGTTTAAAAATAATAATAATAATCATAGGCATTTAATGGTCAGATTAGACATCTCTTAAATGATAGGAGTTAGATTACGCATAACAAATGTGATGATATAGTTTACAAATAAAAATAATTATATAAGATTACAAATACAAGTAATTTTCTCTATATATATATCAAGGAATCATTATTAAATCCACTACACGTTTTAGAGAAAAAATAATATAATAATAATAATACTAATAGTCTTCAAGAGGGTTCTTAATAGTTAATATATTATATATATATAAAGTTACTACACGAAAATATCATATACAAATACTTAGCTACTAATCGAAAATATAATATAAATATATATAGATATATAATAAGGAAGTTATAGCAATCATTTAAAGCAATCACATTAAAACCACTGCATGTTTTAGGAAAAAAAATCATTTCAATAGTAAGGATTTTACACAAGCACAATCAGCTTGGCCAAGAATCCAGTGCATCACTCAAGAACAATGCACATTGATGTCAGACATCACTTCATCAAAGATCATGTGCAAAAGAAGGATGTTAAAGTAGAATTTATTCCCACACACTAACAGCTAGCAGATATCTTCACCAAGCCTCTGGTAGTTGAACAATTTATGTTCATAAGAAGAGAATTGGGAATGGTAAATCCCTATAGTTGTAAGGATGTATCAATCTCTTAACCCTTCTCGATTCATTTAAATAATGCTATGTTTTGATGATAAGATACTAACTTAGGCATCGGAGTGCCAAATTATCCTTTTGCAGGTCATGTGTTCAAAGTTAAGTTTTTCATCATCCAATCGATCAAAGAACCCTGATCAATCACAGAGCATGTCCTGTGATCAATTAGGCTTCGATCAAAAGAGAATAAGGGAGACAGCTAAATCGATTGGGGAAATACAGCAATCAATCAAAGCTGTCTGATCGATCATAAGGAAGGGGTAATCGATCAAACATCGATTGCTCAGCATGGAGCCAATTGATCACAACAATCCCTAATCGATCAGACGCATCCAATCGATCAGACAACAGACTCACTGATCGATCACAGGGCACATGTGATCGATCAGGCGACAACGGTAACTTTTACAACGTACATATTTTCTGACAAGTCACAGCTTTTCATTCATACTCTCTCATATATATTTGACCTATGTAACTGTTGCATCATTTCGCACTCACTTGCATTCATTCTTAATCATTTCCCTCTTTATTCTTCAAAACCTAACGGACTGATTCATCAAACCCTCTTCAAACCCTCCTCGTAACAGTCGTAACTGAAGTCTTTATTCGAATAATCACTCATCACAACCCCTCTCAACCAGTTGCATCCCTTCAAATCATCAAACATAACTTATAGCCCTCTATATAAACCTTCGATGGCTCCCAAAATGATTCTACCCAAACATTACAGAGCCCAAGTTGTTGCAGATACAGTTCCTCTTACTCCAGGAGACCTTACACTTACATACAGACATTCCTCTCCACCCTCGATTCCTCAACCTTCAACCTCACAACCCTTTCCTGCAACCATGCCAAACACTAGATCCTAAGCCTCAAAATCATCAAGCAAGAGTCCGTAACTGTGAGAGTCAGAGAACTGATTTTTGGGGACACAGAAGTCCCACTAGATCCTTCTTATGCTCAGGGTCCCATTGAAGAACCATCAGAAGACATTGCCAAAAGAATCATTCTGACACGTTGTGGATATGTGGATATTAACTACCTTGAGAAGTATGGTTACCCTGTGACAGAGTGGTTGGCGCCATATAAGAAATAGATTGGACTCAATAATCACTACAATGAGAAGGTGGTGAAAGCATTATACTCCAACATGAAAATCTCTGTCACTGAGACTGGAGGTAAACCTCAGGAATGAGAGTGTCCTTGCAAGTCAAAGGGAAGAAATTCTCCTTCGATTGGAAGGATCTAAACTAATGGCTTGACATGAACAAGCCAAAGTTAGAAGCATACAACATCTGGCAAGAAAGGCCGAAATACTCAGAAACTGATCTCCTAAAGTCTTATCAACCACAAAGCCCAGTTGAAGGAATCATCAAGCCTATCCAAATGCCCCCAGTTCATAGGGTACTTCACTATGCCTACTCTAGATGCATGGTGAACAAGGCAGGGAACTTCACTGAGAAAACCAAGACTATTAAGACTTCTCTCCCATTCCCTCAGTTGGTGTCCTTCATCCTATGCAATAACCACATTCTCTGGTTAGGAGAGGAGGACAATGTGGAACCCCCCAGATGCAACCTCACCACTCTCAAAAAGATGGGATTACTACCATTTGGTCAACGAGAAGCCCCTGCACCACCAGTTCAAGAACAAGTCCCTGAGGAAGAAGTTCAACCTCAGGGGGCACATGAAGAAGAGGTATATTCCTCTGCCTCTCATTCATCTGAACCACTAGCAGTCCCTGAGCCTGAAGGAATGGCCCCTCTCCCAGACAATATGATCAATCATATTACTGAAAACGTGACAACCAGAGTTATAGAAGAGCTATCCTTAGAGCATCAGGCTATGGAGGATAGGCTCTTGAAGAGGCTAGTGGCTACCCTCAATGAAACAGTGGTCAAATCAGTTTAGGAAAGTGCCCTGACAATTTTCAAGGGATATGATGTAGTGGTGGACATGCACAAGTTCCTCCACAACAGACTTGCTGGCCTTGAAGACATTCTCAAGAAAAGTTATGGAGTTGGTCTTCCTGGTTCACCAATGGAACCATTCCCTGAGCATGAAGCCCATCAGGTATCACCCATTCATTTCACTCCTCATCATTCACCCTCTTCTTCTCATCCTCCCTCTCCATTCACCCACACACAAGCTTCACCCAAACATAAGCCATCTCCTTCCTCCAAGCCTTCATCACCATCCAAACAAACTTCCTCAGATTCCTCAAACAACCAAGATCCTCCTCCTTCCCCTATGAACATCACTACCACCCCACTCACTCAACCACAAGCCTCACCAAAATCTCCCCAACCATAGGCCACTTCTCCAGTCCCAACCCAACCAATTCACACCATACGACCACCAACAGAATCTCCCTAAGTTCACCCATCTGCCCTTCACTATACCCCTCGGCCAGACCCTTCCCTCACCTATACCAGGAAAGGGAGAGCTATCATCATTGACACCTCTCCTACCTCTCCTTTTAATGATGCCAAAAAGGGGGAGAAGATCTACAATGTACCAACTCAAGGAGAAAGTAGTATTGTCTAAGAAAAGGCTGTTGAGGCTGCTGCAATCCTTTCATCTATTGCTTTTGACGTGCCTAAAGTTCCTGAGGATGTCCAAATGAGCCAAACACTTGAAGAAATCTATGATTTGGCATAAGGGATCAGACTAAGCATGGCCAAAGAAGGCATGGTGGAAGAAGCATTAGATGAAGAAATCAAGGCCACCAATGTTCCTCCAGAAGATGAGGATGTAGTCTTTGAAGAAGATATGAGTATAGCCATGGTATTGTATGAAGGGGAACCTCAACCAGTATCAGTTGACACTTGGCCCTTCCTTCATCGCAAAGTGCAAGAAATCATTGAAGAAGGTTCTGCAAGAAACAAGGCAGAAAAAGAGGCAAAGGCCAAGGCCAAAGCAGAAGCCAAGGCTAAGAAGGAGACTGAGGCCAAAGAAAAGGATGAACAGGCTTCTCTGGCTAAGTCTGTCTTTCCAAGCTGGGGGTTCAGAGGATGGTAAGATTCAAGAAAACTGCCCAGAAGAATGTAGAGGATCCCATTCAAACCACCTCAGAATTCATTAAGTCTGGGGAAGAAGAAGAAGGGACAGAAGTTCAATCTGCTGCTAAGGGGAAGAGAATCAAGAAAACTGCTCCTAAGCCCCCAACGGTGTCAACAAGGAAAAGCACCAGAGCAACTAAGGGGATTGTGATTGAAGAACCTAAGCCTGGCCCTAAGTCTGAAACAAAGAGGAAGGCTACTCGCAAAGGAAAAACATCCAAGCCTCCTCTAAAGAAGCAAAAGAATCTGACATATTTTGATAGAATTTTTGCTAAATCCTTCCCTTCATCTCCTCCCAAGAAGAAAGCTCCAGCCAAAAAGAAAGCCCCTATCAAGAAGAAAAAGAAGAAGAAGGCTGCGCTTAAGGATGAAATTCAATGGGAAGAACCCTCAACTGACTCTGGGAGAATTAGCAGTGAATATGATGATTATGATCTGAAAGACAAGTACTGAACCGGTGGCTCAGATTCAGATTAAACCAAAGAACCACCCTCACTTACATCAAGCATTTCTCATCTGCATTATTCATCTATTATATCTTCTTCATTTATGTCTATAATATTCATATGTTGTAATCATGTCTTTATGTTTTCAGTTGTATTGCATGACTTATAATTCTATAACACCTATGTTTATTAGTTCACAGCTCCTGTTCAATTTGCATTTACTTTTTGGTTATCTTTGATTATACCTTATGTTTTGTCATCATCAAAAAGGGGGAGAATGTTAGAATAATGGGTTTTGATGAAAACCAAACATAACTTATGCATAAAGAAAGGTTGACAAAGTTCAGGAATAACTTAGAAACAATTGATAGAAAATGCCAAGAATAGTACAATCGAATCGATCAGGATCAGATTATAAGTTAAGGAACTATAAGTCTAATCGATCAGGGATAGATCAAAGACAGATTAGAAGTTGAGATCATAGGCGCCCAATCGATCAGGGACCCCTGTGATCGATCAGAGAAGTGAAAAATGAACTAAGGGACTCAGTGTGATTGATTAGAGGAATTAGAAGATCTTAGTGTAATCGATTGAATAAGCTTAATCGATCAGGCCTTCGCTTTAATCGATCAGAAGGATTAAAGAGTAATCTAAACCTAATCTAAGCTTAATTGATCAGAGAAGGTTAATTGATCAGAGGACAAAGTGTGATTGATCAGTTAATGGCTATAATCTGAATGTGATCTAAGTGCAATCGATTGAAAAAATCCTAATCGATCAAGAACCCCTTGTGATCGATCAGGTGAGGTATGTTCTAACTTCATATTTAGTGATGCAGGTCATGATCGAAGTGTGATCTATGTGTGATCGATCAGGAACCAGAAGCTGTGATTGATCAGAGACCTATGATCGATGTGGCGATAGATTTAATTCAAAATGAATTGACAAGTCTATTTTAAGCTTTCAAGTACAAAAGTTGTTCAGACCTATTTTGGGAAGTTATCTTTAGACACATAAGTCTGCCATTAGAGCCGTTTGACCCAACTACTAACTTCTGTGATTAATGAAGAGAGAGGATCTGAAGAAAGCCAAGTACAATGGAGTTAATGCTGCCCAGACCACACACATCTCAATACTCCATCTACAATCATCTCTCACCTAAAATGATGCAACGGCTATAACTTCATCAGCAATGGGCAGAATTCTATAGACGAGTATAAAAGCCTAGATGAAGAAGTTGGTTGAGATATTGATTGCGCACATTGATTATCTCTGCTAGTTAAACTTACTGCATTCAATACTCACCAATCTTTAGAGAGATCATTCATTGAATATTGTACTTTAGTGTGTATCACAATCAGTTCATTGAGTGAACAAGTACTCTGTAATCACATTTCTAGTGAGGCATATTCTTAAGATAGTGGGATCGTAAGAGTAGGGTGTATTCTTACAAGTTTTAAGGGGGAGTGATTAGTAAGAGAGAGTTCTTGCTGTGCAATCACTTGTAAAGGCACTCAAGAGCCTGATTGAATCTTGAGGGATTAGTGGAACCCAACTGGAGGTTGGAGAACTGGACGCCAAGAGTTTGGGCTGAACCAGTATAAGGGTCTGTGTCTTGATTCTTTAAATTTTTTATCAGCACAATTCACCCCCTCTTATGCATTCCTGCCAATTACACCCATCTCCAGCAACAGTTGTTACGGTCGCATCGTCGCCTCACACGCACTCTCTGTCTCTCTCTCTCTCTTTCCTCCCCCAACGCTTGCTCAAGGAAGAAGAGAGGGAGTGATGGTGAGGATGAACGCATTGCGGGGTTAAGGGAGAGGAGAGAGAATGAAGGGAATAAAAATAAAATAAAGTAAATGAAATTCATAGTACAAGAAAATTACTACTAGGACCTTAGATCCCCAAAATAAGATATATTTCCTTAATATAAAATGCCCCTTTCAATTTCAAAAATTTATTTTAAATATCCCCTAATTTTTCCTTCCACTATGAACTCTTTTGAGTCCAAAAATAATTTCTCTAACTCTAATTTTCTCAAATTAAGGGAGAAACTAGGCCTTTAAAGATCCTTAAAAGACTTCCATTTTCATGGATTATTTATAAAGCTCTCCAAACTCCTTAATTAGTCCCTAAATCATATCTTAAATTATCACTACTCCTTAATTAAATTTTTGGGATGTTACACACAACATCCATAATGTAGCATTTTCCACCAACTGTTTGCAATTTCCAACTTAGACTTAGATGGAAATCCCAATTTGCTAACCTTAATTCATGCATCTAATGACATATCTCGATCATTACAACCATCATTAAACAATGACCATACCAAGAGTTAGCCAAAATAGGCTTAAAGATTCACTCCTAAATCATATTTGCACATAATCCTCAAATATCCATAAACTAAACTGATTACTATTTTCATCTAACTTTAATTAGTCTATTCAAACCATCAATTAATCTGACTTGTTCGAGGTTTACCATATCCGCAAGCGCACGAGTCATCAAAAATAGTATAGAAAAGGTTGTCGTTCCAACAGGAACTAAGGCAAAAGTGGATTAATTATCACAATTATGTTGCCAAATAGGTCGAGTGAAAATATTTGTATTTTTGAAATTTAAGTTACCAAAATGAACATAACTTGACAAAAACTAAATTAAAACTTTAATTCAAGACAAGAATAGTCTAGGCTTATTTATTTTTACTATGTATTTCATGATGCTTGATTAACCCTCCTCTAATGACAATTAATGAATACCAAGTTGATTTTTGAAGTCATATCCATTTGAATAACTCTATCAAGCTTACCCAAACCTTATTTAGCAGTAATATGCATAATCTCTTACTACATATTATGTTAACTAGTCTTTATAAAAAATCCACTTCAATTTCACAAAGCTTGGTTAATGAATATCTCTATATTACTAACACTTCCAATTCTAAATTAGATTTGCAAGACAGGCTTGGATTTAATATAGGTCTCTGCCTAATTAATGCTCTCTCAAGCCACTAATCAAGCAAACAATCTAAATGTTGGCCACCCATTTAGAAAACATTAAGCACAAATTAAACCCACAACATAACAGACATTAATTAGCAAAAGAAAAATAGGTTCAAGCATCAATTCATACAAAGTTTCAAAATAAACCTAGAACAAATTAACTAGCTACTCATAACTACAAATAAGATCACAAAATCACCCATTAGCAGCCACAAATTTAGAGTCAGATATTATAATTAGAAAGAAGAGAAAAAGAAACAAGAAATTGTTTAAAGAACTCCCCAAAAATATCTTGTTCCCCTCCTTCCTTTCCAATTCCTCGCTGCCCAGAGAAGAGAAGATGAAGATGATGACGATGACTGCACGCCAGAGTTCCTTCCATCCTCACTCATACTGTCGTCGCTCTCCCTCTCCTCTCTCCCTACTTGATTTTTCGCTGTCCCACTCGCTGAAGAAGACAAAGCCGTGAAGAAGATGTGTGAACAGTGAAAGAGTGTTACTTGCTTTCTTTTATCCCATGAACCTCTGAATCCTTTTCTTTTTTACTTTGCTTTTAGGTCTCTTCTTTCACATTACAATTGGGCCGCTGACTTCCCTCCTTTTACATTCCACTTGGGCTGCTGAAATTGGCTTCATGTGAAATCTATCAAGGACAAAAGGAATGGAATGATGATAATAGAAAATATAATAATAACAATAATGCAACAGCTTTTTATCTCTCTTTCTCTCTAAATACTTTCTTTCACCTAATATCTAATCATTTCTGTTAAATTGAAAATTATTCATGAGATCCCTTAAATAATGCATCAACTTGATGTCATATCAAAATCTTAACCAAATCCCTATAATTTTGCATTAATGACTCCCCAAATATACCAAAATATATATAAAACTTAATTAAAAATGGGGAGTCATCATAATCTCAAACAACCATATCCATAGTAATTATTCAAAAACCCTAACTTATCAACTTTCGATAACCCAAATCCCATATGCATCCAAGTTTAACCAAACCAAACCATTCAAACGTTTCATTAAGTTCATATTGGTGATTCAAAGAGGAAGAAACCAAAAGAAACTAAGTAAATTTGAAATTCCTCAAAAACCCCAAGTTTCCAAATCTAAAAATATGAAATTAGATAGATAAATTGTAGGAATATTAGATTAGAAATTATTACCTAGGTGTTTAATAGCTTGGAATTTCTCCTAAATCTCCAAATCACAAAGCCCTAGTAGAGACAAGTCGTTCTTCCTTGATTCCTTTTGAACTCACTCTGTGTGTGTGTGTGTGTGTGTGTGTGTGTGTGTGTGTGTGTGTGTCTAAAAACTAATTGAATTCTGTTTATAGTGAGCTTTCATCAAGCCTTCGCCATTGCTTTGCTCCAGCAAAGCCATGGCAAGAGTCTTTGATTTTCTAAGTTTCAATTCTTCACCATGGCCTCACTTCGGTGAGTCCACGATGAGGAACACCCAATTTCACACCTTTATATTTGCTATCCATTTGTCATAGTCTCACCAGCGAGGCCATTACAAGGATACTCCTTGGCCACAACTGTTTCTTCGTCATGCAAACTGACAGTAAACAAATTCAACCCTTTTTATCTAAATTTTTCCTCCCTCATCGTGTCCTTACTGGTGCGAGTCTACAACGAGGACTCTTTAAAATTCCTCTTTTTTCTATTTTCACACTGTAAACCTCAATTCTTCTACATTATCTCAAACCATGATCAAAGCCAATAATCATAGCATAAATTATCCTGAATTATTTCCATAATCATAACCATAATTAAACTCCAAATAAAATCATACTACAACCTACTTTGATCATTAAATCTCACAAATTAACATTAAGTCACAACTAATCCTTAGTCATTAATTCATCATCAAATATCATCATAATACTTAAAACCCTCAAATCACGTTGCATTAATATCAATAAATCTGTACTTACTAGAACTCAATTACACATTTATCCTTAATTGAAATCTGGGATGTTATACCAATCACGTTATACGATAGATGCACAATGAGAGGAAGAAGGGAACCAAAGAAAAAGGAGTCAGTGGGAGTTATTCATCCTCGTTTAGAAAAACTGACTCCCTCAAAGTGATATATTCCATAATCCACATATAGTTAGTTATTAGGATTTGAATGTTAAATAATAAACATTAAAATCCTTCATTTGACCCATAATTATCCATACTTACAAAATAGTCCCCTATCATTGGGGTTTTCCCTAACGTACCAAGGGTGGACAAGGTATCTTCCAGCATTTCCTATTCACACTTTATGGATTAGATATTATGGGTCAAGTCTCTTTCTTCCCCATCCTTCTTTTATACTATGTGTTCTATCGTAACCATGCATACATGAAATTTACTTTTGGGTATTGGTAATTGAAATCCCTTTCACAAAGACAAGCACAGAACAATTCTACAGTGCAGCTCAATCACATTTAGTATAGTGCCTCAGATGTCCTATATTTACACATGTACTTTAATCATGGTGAATCTATTATTCCTGTCTAGAAAAAATAGTAACATCAAAGGAGATTATGTTTGTATCTCCCATCGCACATTCCAGCAATGCCACTGTCATCTATTAAGAATTTTATGCAATTACTTTATATAATATGCTCAATTATGACTCTCAAAAGACTAACTTTTATGAAGGCTCCCACTCGAATAGAGCAATGTCATTAGCTTCCACTCATATAGAGCATTTGACATTAGATCCACTTAGATAGAGCATATAACACTTTTAGAAGACTAATTTTCCAAGATCCCCCACTTTGATGGAGTATTTGACATTAGCTCCCACTCAAAAAGAGTATTTGACATTTCACTTCTTCATTTCTCTCATTACATTATTTTCATAATGTCTTATTAATTTCTCATATGGTTGACTTAATCATTTTCTTGATTCCTCTATTCATCTGATTTCATGAAGTTAATTTCAGCCAACCATAACATCAAAGGGTGGAGGCTCTTTGCTTCTCAAACCCAATTTTAACTTATTCTCCATAACCATTGTTTGGAAAGCTTTAGGAATCTTATATTCCCAAGAAGCATGATAAAAGTTATATCATATTGTTTTAATCATTTCTTACAGGTTCTCTGTTTTCTTAAAAAATTAATCAAATGTCTTATACAACTTATTTTTGTTTTTCACAAAAATAGTTGGTCTTTGCTCTCAAGTCTCTTATTTTTTCAATCATTGGTGGTTGGACATTGTTGGGGATTCTACTTCGATCTCCTAATGTGAGCATTTATTTGAGATGTGTCATTTTCCTAAATTTCACCATGATCTAGAGTTCGGATGTGGAAATTTCTTCATTTAAGATTTCCTGTCACTTTTATAAGATACTATCTCTTTGATATCCGATCATTGACTTTAACCTCCTTGAAGTTCGGTTCATCCTGATTTTAAATTCTAAACCATAGATTTTTCGGAGATTTAGGTTCCTCTTCTAGTTCATCTTTCATATTTTCTTCTAGTTGCATCTCTTATTCAATAACTTAGACACAATAGCCAATAACTTGTTCCTTTTCAAATTTACCACTATATATGTAGTTCATACTTAGGTTTAAGTTTCACCACATAGCCATAATCCAAAAGAACAAAATTCCTTGGTTATTAAAACTCTCTACATTCATACTTATCTCAAATAAAACTTGTATCATCATGAATAGTTTAGAATTTTTAAACATGTAATAATCACAAAAATAGCACTAGAAGATTCTTATACATATCCAAACTTGCCTCAAAATAGGCAATTCATATGTCCCAATGTAGATCTTGAACTTAGAATTACTTTTTAGAAACAAATTGTGCCTCAACCAACAGCTTCAAAAGCCCCCACTCCCCTTAGAATAGGTGAGAGTTTGAAAATTTTGAAAAACAATTGAGAAAGGGGGTGATCAAAAAATAACGAGAAAGGGCCTGGAGGCGTGGGAGAGGTGGGGGAATGATGAGGTATGTTGGTAATTTCAGGAGGTGTTATGAGATGATGCAAAAAAACACTGCCACATGTACACATACAGACGGCAGTTTAATGATGTCTAATGGCATTGGCCAAAAATCACCATTTTAAAATACTATTGGTATATAAGAACCCTCTAAAATATAATTGCGCTCAGTGCTTTTGAGCCAACACTTTATTACAGCCTACAGGACAGGCTCAAGCTAATTGACCATAAAACAGGCCAGGCCTATTTAGGTATATATGTTTATCACTTGAGAATTCACCAACTATTGGCACTAAAAGGTGACTAAAAGCTAAAATGATAAGGGCATGAGTGTATGGAATTCTATTTTGTCCTTAAATGGATAGGTCTTTGTGCTATTGATGTGATACTCTCACACTTCTTCCCTTGTGTGACAAGATGTTTTTGTTGTCCTTGAATTGTGATCTCCAAGATCCTCTCATGTAAAGGATTCGGAGAGGTGTTTGTTTTCCTGTTAAGGCCCGAGAGGATTCTAGCCATTCTGGATAAGTATTTGGAGTAAAAGAGGTCATCCAAGTATAAAACTTATGACCATGTGAATTGCAGATCCCAAAGATAGGATAAAGGATATACCTATGTTCCTCCTCTTATCCTAGATGGGAGGTCCTTGTTGTGTATGCTATTGTTTTGTTTTGCGTGGAAGATGAGTATTAACATAATTTCGAAGACAAAATTCCCAAAGGTGGGGAGAGTTGTAACACCCTAAGTTCTAAACTAGGAAATTATGATAAATAAATGATGATTAAGTGGATAAATCAAGAGTTATGGAGTATTATTTGGCTTGTAAATTAATAATATATGTGGTAATGAGAGAATTGGGTTAACTGTTTATTTGATCATATGGGATTAAGAGTATATGCTTAAGGGATGCAATGGGGTTAATGAAGGATGACACCTTGTGAATTGAGGTCAAAGGATAGTTGTGTTTTAGTGATTGATTGTGAGGATTAATGATGGAATGGATTGTAGTTTAGGGTATGGAAATTTATTAAAGATGTAATGGTAAGTGCAATCATGGATCATGGAGTGAGAATGAGGGAAGAAGAAGGGTTATAGGATTCCATGATTAGGAGGCATCTTTTGCCTTCCTCCCTGTGAGGAGCAACTTGGCTCGCCATGGTGACCAAGATATAAGGGAATATGTGGGTGTCTATAACCCTCGCTGTGGCAAGCAAGTTTACTTGTCACGACAAAAAATCATGGGAAACTCGTGTTTCTGCCTCGCCCACCACAGTGAGCAATGTCAATTTAATCAGAAATAGACTGAAATATATCAGATTCGAGATAGGGAGAAAGAGGTGTCTGAGAGAGATACTCAAAGGGGCTCTGCTAGGGTTCCATTAGGACAACTCAAAGAGCATTTTGAAGCCCTAAAATCTTAGGTAAAATCCTTAACTCTCATTCCTCTTTCTTTCCTCTCTTTTTCTTCAAAGATTTCAGGGTGGGATTTAGGGTTCCAAGGGGAATTTTAAAATTCCCAAATTTCTTGTTTCTTCTAGCTCCCAATTCATTTTTGAACCATTCTAAACTATCCTATCGGTTTACTTTGTTGAAATTTGGTTTGGGATGAAATGTAACCCTTTTTTTACCATAAAATATGACCCTTTATAGTTTTGAATCATAGGGTGTATGGGAGATTTTGAAAATGCAATTTAGTTATTGTGTTTTGGTGATTCTATTGAGCTTAAACATGCTAATACATGATTTTGAAAGTTTAGTTTGTTGGATTTTGGCTTGGGACAAAATTTTACCTTTCAAAGTTTTGAAAACCTAGGTTTTTGGAGATTATTGAAAATTCTAGGAATTTTTTGGGGTTTAATTTTTTTTTGATAGGCTCAATGATACTAGTAGATGATTTTGAATGGCTGAGTACATCAGATTTTGACCTCACATGAATTTTGGCTATCCAAAGTTTTGGAAATTTAGGGTTTTGAGTGGAATTACAAGTTTTAGGTGTTCTTATGTAATTTGATGATCTCTATGGATTTAATGAGCCCAATGGATGGTTTTTACTTCATGGATTGGATTGATGAGAATTAATTTCCTTGAAATTAAGGTATTCGGATTGGTCATATAGGACAATTTTGGTTATGTTGATGATAAGAATAAGCTATAATGATTGGGAGATTATAGTTAATGGATTGTTATTGTCCTTGAGGCTTAGAAATTGGAAGTCGGCCAATAGGTAGAAAATCCTGGCTAAGTTGTAAATATGGAGAATTGAATTAGTATTGGTTAAATTGAGGTTTATTAATGAATTTGAAAGTAACGGGAATTGATTAACTTAATTGGAATGTTAAATGGAATATGTTTTCTTAAAGTGCCCAAGTAAGGCATTAGGGGGGATTAAGTCCCTAATTGCATTCTTGTCAATTGCTTAAGAAATTAATCATGTGAATGTGCAATATTTTTGTGTAGAGGATTAATTGTCCGGTTTGAGCACAAGGGAGACTCACCAGTGGTAAATCTTCCTTGACATGAATAGGTAACCACTTTCCACTTTCTTATGTGTTGTGTTGGTAAGAGTCTTGCGAACTCTTTCAAGCTTTTGAATTGATGAACATGAGTAAATGATTATGAAATGCCTATTTTAATATCAATTGTCTTGGGGGATTTTATGAAGAAAATGTCATTTTTTGTGTTTGAACATATTTCAAAATGTTATATTTATTTGAGAATTTGACCTTGCCATAGTCTGGGAACTATGAGATGGTTACATACCATTTTTCATTGAGATTTGGAAAGCTATTATGGTTTGAAGTTGAGCATACCATAGCTTTTGTGTTTGTTGATTATGGTTGCATATATATGGATGGTTGTTGTGTTTTTGGTGCACCGTATGTTGATTCCACTCCTATCATATAATAAGTCTCCCGATGACCTCATGTGGCTGACAAATCTCTAATTTGTAATACTTTTATATGCCTAATTTGAGGCAATTAACATGATTAAGATGCAAGTTTGGTCCAATAATGTCTAATTGAATATCCCAAACTCTCAAGGGAAATGAGTGTAAAATTAGGAGTAATTAGTCATAATTGTATATTAATTGTATTAATTAATTTATAGGGCTATTTAATCTTGGTTTTATCTTATTCTCACTTGCAGGGTCGCTCAGGACCAAAAGATCGGACCCGGGGCGAAGAAGAAGGTCAAACAAAAGAGGCAGAACTAAAGGCTCCTCGCCGTGGCGAGCAGACGGCGAAAAACCCCTCATATTGGCAAAGAAGACTGGAGCTCGTCGTGCCTCTCCACGACGAGCCCACGGCGAGAGGAACCCTGAAGAGGCAGAGAGGAAGGTAGCTCGCCGCGGCGAGCCCACGGTGAGCCTGCGATTCTGCAGAATTTCAGCTGTGAAAAATTGGGCCCAATTCGGATCCAACCCAATACCCACTCACTTGACCCGACTTGGGGGACATAAAACACGAAAGACACACCCCATTAGGTCAGATTTGGCTCACATTTACATCCTCCAAGCCCTAGCTCTCTCTTCTCCATCTCCATCTTCATCTTCTTCTTTTCCTTTCCTCCATCCATGGCTCCATTACCTTCCTTCCTTCTTGTTGGTTCTTCCATGGAGAGTAGCAGCTAGGCTCCACCATTCTTAGTGGTGGGGGCCAAAGGATGAGCTTGAAGCTTGAATAGGGGAGTTTTTCTAGTTCTAATCCTTCCTCCATTTGTTCTATTTATGCTTTTCTAGGGTTCTAGGGGTGCATTTATGGCATTTGGTGGAATGTATTAATTGCATTTGGTTGAAGTGCATTTATGGCACTTGGTTGAGTGCATTTATGTCATTAGGGTTAGAAACTATGTTTATGTTAGTTCCTTCTTGTATAATGCTTGACATTGCTACTTATTAACTTTGAGTTTAATGAAATTAATGGGTTCATAGTTTTGTTATTCTCTTTGTGAAAATTATGTGCTAATGCAAGGTGGCTTGGTTAGTGGATTAAGAGTGTTAAGTTATTTGCTTGAGGGAGATGGCATAAGAATTAATTGGTTGTGTTGAGACATTGGGCAAACACTCTTTAGGTCCTAATTTATTGTATGGGTGGCCATCAATGGATTAGGGTTTAGAGAGAAATTTAGAGCAATTATGAGGTGGCCCAAATTGTGGATTTAAAAGTCTTGCATAATTAATTATTTCTTGATTTTGAACTTAATCAACTTGGGTTAAATTAAGTAATGTGCGGGGTTCCGGCATTAATTAAGTTAACCTAAGCCTAGCCTAGAGGGGTTCCTCTAGGGCTCTTTAGAAAATCAATTAAACTCCCTAAAAATCTTTAGAATCAATGATTCCCGGAGCTTTCATCCATCAAGAATGATCTTTATCCCATTTTCATCCAAATCTCACTTTTAAATCCAATATTTTACTTTGACTTTTGAACATATCACACTATCATACCAAACTTCACATTAAAACCAAACAAAAATGCTTTTTACCCGCTTTTTCAAGTTTGCATATTAGCTATTAGGAATCAAATTACACTAGGCTCCTTGAGATCGACACCCAAGGTTAGCTTCCACTATCCCCTCGGGTTTTAATTTCTTGGAGAGCGGACTCGAGGCGGCACTGCTCTGACATAACCCCAACGGTTAGGTGCTCTTCATTGGCTCAGCAAATTCGTCCCTCATGGAGAGGCCGGCAACGGCTCTCATCTTTTCAAATGATATGCATTCTTAGGCTCTTTTTTGTCCCCTAAGGGTATAGGATAGGTCATTATAACTTGTATTTCGATTATTTTGACTTGTGTGTATAATACCCTCAATGGAGGAGGTCATTATGAGTCGTGCTTCTATCATTTTGACTTGTGTATATTTTACACTCAATTGAGGAGAGTTTGTGCACAGATTTGTGAGAAGTTTTATGAACTAATCAATATGATTTCGAAGAGTTGTTATATGAGGTGTGGATTATTTGGTTATCCTGCTGCACATTGTGAACATATATTTATAGGTCCTACTTGACACCTTACTAGCACACACGCACATGTATGACAAGTAGAATTGAGAGTTACTCGGGCATCTCTCTCACCCCGTTGCTCAATAGTTTTCAAGTATTTGTTCCCAATTTCGGGCTCAGCAGGAAGGGTACCCAATGTTGTTTGCTAAACCAATGCGAGCTTATTATTGGTTAAGGTTGTATTTTTGTATATTGTCAAATAGTACGGCATGTTTTCGCTTCCGCATTATAATTATCTTTAAAAAAACTTAATTCTAGATAAATGTTAGGTTATACACCGGAGGCCTCCGCGTGATGGGTTTTGGTTGAATTGTTAGCATGTTAATCACATGCATGTGACCCTGGATTATGGGAGACTTCTTTGGTAATTTGTGGTGGCCACTAATTTGATAGACTTATGGATGCTTGTTAGTTCGTTTAAAAGGTTTTGAAATGAAAGGCATAATTGGAATTGGAAGTTTTGTTCTATTTGACATGTTATGTTAGCCTTTTCTAATATAGTAAGCTTCTAAAGATTTTATGAAAAGCTCTTTTCTAATCATGTTAGTAGTGAATCTTTTTTGCTAACATAGTTAGTCTAAATCATTTTATAAGGTATATTTTATTTAATTATGTTAGGTGTTTTCTTTTTCTAACATAGTTAATTTTTCTTTAATAAGTCAAGTTTTAGTAACCATGTTGGCATTATTCCTTTCCTAACGTGGTTTATAGTTTGAAAGTGATTAGAAAGCTTTTAATATCCATGATAAGGTGTTCGATGTATTTAGAAGTTTTCTTTCCTATCATGGATAAACGATTAAGGATTAGAAGAGACAGTTTCTAACTATGATAACTTTTAACCATGTATTAAATGCCTTCTTTTGCTATCATAGTTGGGCTATCAAATTTTGAATTTATTAAGGGTTGTGTAAGTTAATTACTTTTCTACCTATGATAGTTTTTTATTAATTGAAAGCTTTTTCTATCATAGTCAGTATATCGTTGCATTTATGAAAGGTTAATCGGGGTTTAATGATTTGATTAAATGTAATTAGAAAAAGACTTTACATATCTACTATTTACATCACTTTGTAAGAAGGTGAACGTAACCTCTATCACAGGTAATAAGGGTCATCACTAGCGATAGTCAAGTTATGATAAGTTATTCATAAATTAGTATAGTAGTTTTATTAAGGTTATTGTGACTCAGAGTCTTTTGAGTTTTGACTACCCAAGTATTGGATTGGGTGAATATTAGATTCACTAAGTATTAAGGATCAAAATTGGCATATTGATTGTTTTCTATACCACTTAATATTTTATAATAGTATGAAATTATAAATTTAATTTGTCAAAAAAAACCAATTTCTCCAAAGAGTTATTTTTATTTAAACTTTTGAACAGAAAAGTTTTAATTTACTCACATTTTTTACCTTTTGAAATTTAGAAATGGTTCTAAAATTGATTAAACAGATTGTACTATAGAAACTTAGATGTTACATCAATAAACATTTTTTTAAAATTATTTTTAATTTAGTTCCAAACATTAACTCAAGACAACTTAGTCCCCATAGTTTTTTCACTTGGAATAATTTAGTCCGTACAAGAATTGAGTTGTAAATATACAAATTTCATGGAATGAATCAATAAATGAGAGAAAGTTTAAGGTCTAAAAGTTATATCTCCCTAAAAATTTTTGCTCTAATTTTTGCATAATGTGCACTTTTCCATGATCTATGAATGATTTTTCTTTTATTAGTCAACTAGGAAATTTTCAACCAATATATGGCAGCGATTTTTCAGAATCAGAAACACCATTTTTGAAAAAAAGAAAATAACTGACTTCAAACTTCAATTTCAGCTGAACATACAAGTTTGAAAACTAATGACAATAACCATCCAAACTAAGGTTATTGTGACTCCGAATCTTTTGAGTTTTGACTACCCAAGTATTGGATTGGGTGAATGTTAGATTCACTAAGTATTAAGGATCAAAATTGGCATATTGATTGTTTTCTATACCACTTAATATTTTATAATAGTTTGAAATTATAAATTTTGTCAAAAAAACCCAATTTATCCAAAGAGTTATTTTTATTTAAACTTTTGAACAGAAAAGTTTTAATTTACTCACATTTTTTACCTTTTTGAAATTTAGAAATGGTTCTAAAATCGATTAAACAGATTGTACTATAGAAACTTAGATGATACATCAATAAACATTTTTTAAAAATTATTTTTAATTTAGTTCCAAACATTAACTCAAGACTTTCACTTAGAATAATTTAGTCCCTACAAGAATTGAGTTGTAAATATACAAATTTCATGGAATGAATCAATAAATGAGAGAAAGTTTAAGGTCTAAAAGTTATATCTCCTTAAAATTTTTTGTTCTAATTTTTGCATAATGTGCACTTTTCCATGATCTATGGATAATTTTTCTTTTATTCAACTAGGAAATTTTCAACCAATATATGGCAGTGATTTTTCAGAATTAGAAACATCATTTTTTAATAAAAGAAAAGAACTGACTTCAAACTTCAATTTCAGCTGAACATACAAGTTTGAAAACTAATGACAATAACCATCCAAACTAAAACCAATCAAGAATGAAAAACCAATGAACTTCACATATAGCAATGAACTGAACGGTCATAAAATTAAACCAAAATCACACAAAACCAAGTCCAAAACACTCTATATTGTTACCATCAGAAGAAACACTATGTCACCGTTGGAGAAAAAACTACCGAATCATCTACTAGTCCTGACATGATTTCTTCGATTGCATCCATAAAAAGAGCATAAAGCTTGCAAGAACATTAAGAGAAAGATCAATACGGCAACTAGAAAAGTCAGAAACTGCCATGAACCAAACACATAAAGCTTCATAAATCTCCAAACTTTAACACTCATTTTCCCATTATAGTACTTGTTCACATCTTCAATGACCTTATCCAAGAATGGCACTTTGGTCAATTTAATGGATCTACTCATCCCATTCCATAAGTTAGCCACTTGTTCATCGCTCTTCAAGTGATTCAGAACTATCCCTTTTTCTCTCAGGATCTTTGCATCTTCCTCAGAATCTATAATCCCATTCATAAATTCTGTGTATCTTGTGAAAACAAGTGGTCCACATGTGATTGATGCTTCATAAGCAACCAAGTTTCTCATCAACACTTGACTATTTATGTCTATGGCTATTGTGGGAAGGTGAAGTGTGGCTGTTTCTGCGTCAAATCTGATGCTTTGAATTGCTCCATTATTGTTAATGGGTGAGAAGCAAATTCCGGAATTGGAGAGTTCTGTGACACAAGGGATTGTGATCTCCTCCATTAATGGTGGTTTGTTAAGATCAACATTTTCTGGTTTTGATTGCTCATTATCCTCTTGTGAGAAAAACAAGTATTCCAAAGGGTGTTTTATCATTCCGACCATTGGATGGTTACAAATGATTGTCAACGGCAAACAAATGATGATCTTCAATGGCTGGTATAGCAGTACCTGAAAAGAAAATAACTGAATTTTATTAATACTCTTAATATTATACTCAAAGTTACACACAGATGGCTACCAAAGTAAAAAACTGTACTCATGTCGTTTTTTGTCAGTTGGCAACTTAATAAAAAAAATGGTGGAATTTAACCGAAATAATAAATAAGGTACTGTATTAGTTATAACATATATTTCTTCCAAGTAGTAACTCTTGTGGTTAAAAATAAAATATAAAAGGAAAAGAAATAAACTACGTCACAGGGTGGAAATTATTCATTATGTGGTTTATTTGAGCCACATAAATTTTGGGCAAACTACAACATTCTTATAAGAAATTCTTACATCTTATTATCATTTGATATAGAAGAGAAAATTAATTAAAGAGAGAAGAGAATAATTTCACGAAGAGAAAATGGAAGAACTAATTTATTAAATGCCATGTAAGTTTTCATTTTGGATTAATGTAATGTGATTTGTCATATTCTAGTTGGTCATACCATAAATGACATGGTGCCCTGGTTCATACAATAATTTCACCACTCTTATATACTATGCTCTCATAACCAATGTGAAAAACCATCCCTAACATATCATAAAAAATCCTCCTTGCAATAGTGGCATACATATTTGTTGTACAAAATTACGTTAAAGTTTATAGGTTTGTTTGTATTAGTTTTTGAAGAACAGCAAAAAAGCATGGTAAAGTGATTTTAGAAAATATATTTTGTGAAAAAAAGTGGTTTTGATAATGTAATAGTGTTTGGATAATTGTTACTAGAATAACCTTTTCAAGTTTAAATTTTTAAAATTTCCATTAATAGTGTGATAGTTGCATACAAGAGACAAAATTCCATTTCAAAGTTTTAATCCATGATTTAAAAACCGGACCGGCCGATTCAACCGTGAACCGGCTGCTGGTCCGATCCTATCAAGGGGAAAAACCGGATGGAGGTTGACCCGGCAAGGGCCAGGTCAAACCGGTCAACCCGGCGGTTGGGTTCAACCGTCCAACCCGGTCAACCCGGTGGTTGAACCGGGTTGGCCCCTTTTTAAAAAAAATAAAAAATATTTATTTTATTATAATTCACCTAATTACTAATTTTCACTTAACTCAATTTTAGAAATTAGGAAACTATAATACTTTAAATGCTATTTTACTTGCATATACTTAATATTTAATTGTTGTTGCTCTTAATATTTGTATTTTAGTCTGTGGATTGTAGAATAATATTTATTTTTATGTGTAATCAACTAATATTTTCTCTTTTTCCCTCTATAGAAACATTAAAATATTCATATTTGATTAATCATGCATACCTATCTACATTTACATTTTGATATTAGTGATTATTAATGTTAATATCAATAAAATTTTATTATTTTAATATAATCCGGTTTGACCCGGTCCGACCCCGATCCGACCATTGACCCTTGAACCAGTGCCTCACTCGGTTTGATGCCCGGTCCGGTTTTTTGAACCTTGGTTTTAATCATCAAATTTCATACTAAATAACAAAATTTAAGTGAAATTTCCAGAAAATTAAAATTAAAATATCAGACAATTTTATAATATGGTAAAAATAACTAAATGCCTAAATCATTTTTCAATATTAATCATGTTTAAAAAGATTGTTTAGATTAAAATATGTAATTTAACCAATAATTAAATGTTTGATATATGGGTGTAAAAACAGAACATGAAAAATAAAACTGATGTTTTTGTATAGCTTATAATTTTAAGTAAGATCTTAGAGGCATAGGATTTTGTTTTGCCAAAAAGTGAACACAAATGAAGGAAAAAAAATAGATTTTTCAAAACCTTCATTGTGGCTCAAAGCCTTGGTTTCTACACACACACACACATATTTAAGTTGTCATTTTTCAATGTAACGGCTCTCTTTTTTCAAAATCTAGGTTCCAAAGCACAAAAGTGCTTCTTTATTGCTACAAATTTCAAACAAGATGATACAAATATGTTAACAAGATCCAAATTGACGTCACAATTAGAGAAACAAGTACATGGATTTAAATTGAAAATGAAGTCCAAAGTAAAATACCTTCTGAATGAAACTTATTGTTGACTTGGTCAACTTTGAAGCCATCTTCCAAATCTCACTGAGGGCTTGCTTAACATATCTCACAAGTGATTTTTCCTGATTGCCTTCCATATCTCTTTTGAGGTCCTCTAAGTCAATCATATTTGGCTGTTCGTCCAATTTGGGCACAATCATATTATACAAGAAATCTAACAAATGTGCACATTGTGAGACCTGGATTATCTCTGAATAATTTTCTTTGATTGTCTTAAAAGGTGAAATTTCTTTCAACAACCCTATCAACATAGCTAGAAGCATATCATCTGCTGATAATGATTCGATTGATGATGACAATTTGAACTCTAAAACTTTTCTCAAAACAAATAATGGGATCTGATTCTCAAGCATTACTATGTCCCTAAGGGTTTCATTTTGACCTAATTTCCTCCTGCTGCCATAATCATTCACACCTCCTTCTTGAAGAAACTCAAGCAAGAAGGAAGCATCAATAATCATCATCCACACCAAGGTTTCGCCATTGAAATTTAAGTACTTGTGGTAGCATGCTCTGATCCTATGCTCATATTTTCTCATTTGGTCAACCAGTTGTTCTAAGTTGAGGCTAATTATTTGAAGCTTTTTTTGAAGTCTTTTTGTTGCAGCAAGTTTGATCCTCTCTGTATTTCTCAGCTCTGGATGCCAACAATGGTAAGGACCAATTGCAATCTGTTAAAGCATTCTAAAAGTCTGGTTGATAAGCTCATAATAACAACTTAGTGTAGTTAAAATTAGTTACTTCTTATAAAATATCAAAATTACTCTCTACAAAAGTCCTTTGTTAGAGGAGTTTGATTAATTAGTTGAGAAGTTCACTAGTTAGTTGAAAATACTAGGTAGAAACAATTCATGTTCTAGACAAAATTATTATAACGAGAAAAATTTTAAAAAATCCTAATAAGGATCCGACAGAGCATTTCGTTCCATATGATCTAGTACCATATCTAGAAAAAGGTAGAATCATTTTCTTGAGCTCTTTCCTTGAGTATTTTCACACACACACACACACGTATATATATAATAACAAACATATTTAATTAATTTGATCAGTTTGACCAAAATCCAATAAATAAACCTTGTATGAATACCAACTCAATTTTAAAGATATTAAATAATCATTTCTTCTTAACTCAAAGAATAATCCTGTTTGATACCTCCTAAAACTAATGTCCATGACAATAAAATGAGTTGAATATTTCTACATATAAAAACGAAAATTCAATAAATTTCTTCAGCATAAAAATGTGTGCGTGATTTTAAGGTTCAATGAGAAAAATATATTAAAACCTGTTTAGGGACATAAGAATCTGGATCGCTAGTCCTAAGGGACTTGGGAACATTGAAAATAGACACAAGGAATTCGCCATTTTCGTCTTCCTCATCAAGCTCTTCTTCTAGGGTTTGGCGTATATGAATAACCCACCTATGCTCATCAAAGTCGGATTTGTAGAGCTCATTTGAGATGGAAGGTCTGAACAGAGACATAAATGTGTAATTGAAGCATATATCTATTGGAAGGTCTGCTTTTTGCCCTCCTTACGTGAAGAAGGTTTATCAAGAGAGTGAAGTTGTTATTATCACTGAAACGTAATTGATTTGGAAACTCCTAATGGAATGCTGAGGAATATAATGTGAGTTTTTTAGAAAAGATTAATGCCCATTAACTCTCAGTTTCTTTTTAAAATTTAAGCAAGACTAAAATAAATAACAAAACTTTTGTATGGAGCTTTCAGTTTCTATTCATTGGATTTTATTTTGTTTTACGTTTTTTCTCAATTTTTTTATCCATTTTGTTCTTTATCTGGTACAACACGTAAGGAAGGCAAAGAGCAAACCTTGGTTGAGAACAAGGTTTCAAAATAATTTATTAAGATTAATTTTCATCTAGCATTCAGAATATTTTTTTTAAAATGTCAAATATTCTGAAGCATTTTATGGTAATCAAGTACTCTGAAGCATTTTATTGTTATCAAGAAGCCTAAAACATTTTTTCATGTATATCTAGTATTATGGATTATTTTTTTGGGAAAATCACAATCAGGTCCCAAATAAGATAATTAATCACAATCAGGTTCCGTGAGTTGTCTATGCAACTCTTTAAATTGTTAACAGGGGCCTTTTGTGCGGCAAAAAAAAACAGGGGCCTTTTGAGTTGTCATAGGACCTGATTGCGATTAATTCTCTTATTTAGTAACTGGTTGTGATTTTCCCAATTTTTTTATCACTCTTTATATTTTCAGCACTAATCTTCCATATTTTTAGTATTCACCATGACTTTTAATAATAAGTAATCATCAATAATATTCTAGAATTATCTTCTTATTTTTAAAATTAATCTTTAATTATTTCAATGCTGAGAACAAGGAGTTAACATCTAAGATAATATCTTAAATTTGATTGAGCTTCTATTCAATACTTTGCTTGAACTTGGTTCAAGTCTATTGAGGAATTTCCCGGCTATCCTTAATGCTTCAAGGGGTTCAAACGATTATAGTTTTCCAACCCTGTCTTCATCATTCAGTAAGCATTCTCTTCACAGCAATATACACTGAATGGGCAGAGAAATTTTCCATTTGAATGTACTAACCATTTCGACCAAGTCTAATTCACTAAAAAGTAATTACTACACCACGAACTTTCAGATACAAACGACTCGATCAAGAACAAAAATTTGTCAAAATTCGAATGATGGCATCATTACAATGTCTATATATATACAGAGGATAACACTTACATGTCCAATAGAGTTGAGTTAATAAATAAATTGTACAATATTTTCATATGGCTCTATATCAGTAAATGGTACAGTCAAATTTGATACACCTAGTAAAGGTATCCATCATATGCTCTAACCCATTGCTGTCCGTTGAATAAGTCTACAAACAAATATGGTTCACAGCTACCTCCTGCGAGAATGCTTTTTTGGTCCACCAACAGGAAGATTATTCTCTTCATCAACAGAGGTGAAAACACCAGATACCCTGCCCAAGAGTTCAGTTACCAAACAAGTTTTTATATCAGAATCTGTCTGATTAAAAAAAAAAATTTTGACTCAAAAAAAAAAAAAAAAGAATCTGTCCGATTTTTTCGTTTTACAGAGCATTTCATTAAAAGTTAACACCTCATCTTGCCTAAGATCATAGGGATTTGAATTGCAGATGCAATCGATACACTATATACATATAGAATTGAACATTTTTCTTATATTTTGACCGTTTTATCTTTAACTTCATAAAATAATTGTTTTTCATAAAAAAAAAAGAATAATACATTTGAATCTAGTCCTCTGTTCTTGTCCAAGGAGAGAAAATTCCCGGGATTGAGCTTCGTACAATCAAAATTCAAAATAAAACAATGCTCTCAAAAAACATGATAATGTACTCCGTGCTGGCATAAGTCTTAACTGATTAAATTTTACTAATTACTATCTCCGGTTTTTAAATAAAAGAGATAGTTCAATGTTAGATTTGGTCCTAAATATAAAACATCAATCCACTTTATTGCCCATACATCCCACGTCTTTTCCAAACTATCCCTATCAGCACATGTTAAGGTTGTTCACATCAAGGGGTAGCTTCATTGCAAATTATCTATAAGGGTATTTTAAAGAAACCAACACACAATTGTAACAAATAACAAACTTAAGTAATTTTCTTAATCTACCCAAATTAGTTAAGTAGATCTTATTAAGAACTGGATGTAGTAATATGAGAATTTACGGAACAAAAATAAACAGATGTAGGAGTCCAAATACCTATTGTACATCAAAGTGGCATCGCCTATTGTCCCTGCAACCTTATTCCTTACCTTACGAACACAAACCTGAAACAAAGCATATAACATATATAAATATATATTATTTAGTATAAATAATAGATGACCACTTAAAGCACTTACAGTCATATCTCAAACACACCTTTACTTGATCCATAGGCCCGGCTTCAGGATCTCGATTTCGATGAATAACAATTCCATTGTCACACTTATTTATAAAGTGGGCACTTCCACTTATATCATAGAGATTAGGAGCTCCCCCAACCCAATTTTGTAACTGTTATTTTCATCATGCAACCGTCAAAACATTGGATATATCATCAAACGGAAAAGGTGTATGGCCGAGATTACAGCCCTTCGTTACCAACCTGTCTAGGATGTGCTACAAACCAAACATGGCATCCATGATGCTGGGCGAACCGTTTGATTTTGGTAAGCATCTGACTAACATATTCAGTTTCAGTCCTGAAGCAAATAAGTAAACATCATTAGTGGTGCTGTATATGTTTGAACAAAGCACAGGATGCAACAAAATTTAGAAATGATCGACTCTGCATGTGTTAGGGGAGACATTAATGTAAGTATGTATTATAAACAATTAAACATAACAAGGTTCTATCTATTGGCATTGTCACTTTATTTTGCTATCACAAAAGAAGCAAGTTAACGATGAGATCCAACTATGAATATAAGAAAAATGAAGGGGAAGAGGGTCCAAATTAAAAACAAAATCTTTGAGAAAGTTACATGCTTGGAGGGCGCTGATGGTCAAGCTCATTATAAGGATCGATTACAAGTCCACGCACCCCATGCCTGAGCACAGCCATTTTTGCAAGGTCAAGAACCCAATTTATACTCGGTAGGGCATCATCTTCACACCTAGTATGACCAATAAGGAACACCATTCTCAAAAACCAACATGATTAAAATTATTAATTTATAAGTGACCGGACTATTTTTGAACTTATATGCTAAACAATCACTGCCAAGAACCAGTGATAGCCATCAAGTAAAAATATCCATTACTTCTCAACATACTCAAGGATAGAGTCCAAACTAGAAGCCTCCTGATATAAGCACTGATAGTTCATTTATAACATTATAAAGGCTCTGAAAGCTACAATGGTACAACTTAAGTAATTTATAGAATTCATCCACAAGACTACAGTATTTTCGGCAACAGCACTAGTACATGAGAGAAAGATGAGAAATGAAAACAAATACAAGCAGAGGAGATTCAGCTCCAACAAGCAAGATCAATCAGTTCAAATGGATGGTTCCTGATTCTGATTTCAACTTCAATTTACCAAGGTTCTATCTCTCTCTGGTTTCAACAGATTTCTTTTCTTTCTTTCTTTCTTTCTTTTTTTTTTTTTTTTTTTGAAGCAAAGTTTAGGAAAGGGGTTGGACTCAAGTACAATCCAAGGGTTCCTAACTCATGATCCACTGGGCCTGTCTGTATGGGCTTTAGAGCATGACAAGCAAGCCCTTTTTTATGCCCACACAAGTAGGTTTCGCTCAGCTTCACTTAGCTGTGGATATGCCTCCTCAAGCGCCGTGACTACTGGTACCACAACTAAGTAGTTTATCTTACATATTTAAAGGGCATACTTGGAAAAAAAGTTTATTTTACATATCAATTACTTTAAACTAGTTTTAACAGATTTCTTGAACCGTGTAATTTGGTTATTAGGCTCTTGTAAAAAGAACTAGAGGGAGTAAATTAATCACATTATATATCATAACTTCCCTCAATTTCAAGAACTAAAGATGATAGAGAGCCAATAATTATCCTGTTATCAATGCTTGAGTTAACAACAGCGACTCAATTAGCAAGATATCAAACCATAAAACAAGCTTGAAATATGAGAAAGAGACCTTTTGTATTTTTTGGGGGGTAGCCAAGCCACCAATCGACTTACCTAATGAGTTGAAAAGTATCACTTAACCAAGTCTTCCCCTGTTCGAACTCTTCCGCACTCATACGTTCAACAGATTCGCCATAACTATCATCAAACAAAGAGCAAAAGATTGGCGATTATATACATTCACATGAGAATATTACCAAGTGTGGCTTCTGTTGCAAGAGAATTAACTGATAATATTCACCGATTTGATCACCCTTTATTAAAAATTCCCAAAAATATGAATCTAAATTTAATCCTTGGCATTCTTCTCAATCAAAGCTCACCGTGCTTTGAAGAAAGGCTTCTTTAAATACTTCTCTAAGAGTTTCCGTGCATGCTCCCTAACCTGTAGATCAGTCAATTAGAAATTTGAACATCACCAAATGCCACAGAAAATGAGAGCGAATGATTAGAAAAGCGTTGAACTAGAATTAATATTATAGATTACATTAATTGATCCTAATAACATTATTCACAAAAAAAAAAAAAGTATTAAATATTATGAATCTCAATTGCCTAAGAGGTATTAATAACTTTATTTGGGGGGCCAGGGTGGGGGCACAGAAGAGGCATTAAAGACTTATCAAGAAAGAGTAGCTACTTGTTAGGTAAAAACTCCAAATCCAGAAACAGAGGGAAAAGAGAGAGAACGAAACTGAAAATCTCATTAACAAAAGAACCACACACCGTACAATAACCCTTCGGACTTATTTATATAAGTCTGGAATTAGTCACTAAACACTATTAACGGCTACTTAAACCCTATCCTAGTCAGCACTTACAACTGAATATAACAAAACGCATAACAGCAACTAACAGACACAACGGCTTCCTAATCCCGTACAAATTACATAACAATGCCCCCCCTTCAAAACAACCCTTGTCCTCAAGGGTTTATCACAGGAAAACCAGGATATTGCTTCTGAAAAGTAAACAAGGAAACCCAAGTAGCCTCCTCTGGTAAATCTCTCCACTGCACTAACACCTCTGTAATAATCCGCTTCTTCCTTCTGCCAACCCTCTGCTGTAAAATTTTCTCTGGATATAACGTAGAAGGGGCTGAAGGCCATTCAACTGGAGGATGCCTCTGCCTTACAGATGGATCTGGGCATAATTTGAGCAAGGAAACATGGAAAGTTGGATGTATCCTCGACTCCTCAGGCAACTCAAGCTTATAAGCCACTGGACCTATCTTTTGCAGAATTTTATATGGCCCAAAAAATCTAGGAGCCAACTTCTGCGAAAACTCCGACTAACCGCTGAAATCTGACGATAAGGTTGCAGCTTTAGAAACACCCACTGCCCCACCTCAAACTCACGATCAGACCTTTTCAAGTCAACTCTCTGCTTCATAGTATTAATGGACCGATGCAAATGATGTTTCAACACAGCTATCATATGTTCCCTGGCCTCAAAACTTCTGTCCACTGATTCAACCAGCGCTGTCCTAGGTATATAAGGCAAGTAAATAGGAGGCTTCTGCCCATACAAAAGCTCATAAGGAGTGGTCTTCACCGATGTATGAAAATTGGTGTTATACCACCATTCAGCCAATGATAACCACCTACTCCACTCTTTTGGTTCCTCCCAACACATACAACGTAAATAAGCTTCAAGACATCTATTTAACACTTCAGATTGACCATCACTTTGTGGATGGTAGGAAGAAGTTAACTTCTGATCAACCTTTAATACCTTCAAAAACTCACGCCAAAAATTGCTAACAAACACTGGATCCCTATCAGAAATTATCTCACAAGGGGCACCATGTAATTTATAAACATGGTCAAGAAAATACTGAGCTAACGACGAAGCAGAAAATGGATGAGATAAAGCAATGAAATGCGCATACTTAGACATGCGATCAATAATAACCCATATCACCTCATTTCCTCCAGATTTTGGCAGCCCTTCAATAAAATCCATAGTAATACTCTCCCACACCTTACTAGGTACTGGTAAAGGCTGCAGCAATCCTGGAGCTGCCACTGTTTCATACTTACATCTAGCACAAGTGTCACATCCCTTGATGAAATCAAGAACATCTTTGTGTAGTTTCTTCCACCAAAACAAACTCCTCACCCTTTGATACGTTGCATGTACCCCTGAATGCCCCCCTTGAGGGCTGGAATGCAACCATTCTAGAATTTGTTGGCGTAACTGTGCATTTCTTCCTACCACCAACCTGTTCTTCTTTCTCAAATAAGTTCCATCCCATGTATAAGCACCTATTCGGCCTCCTTGCTTCTTTAATTCATCAATAATTCCAGCCAAATCACCATCAACCTCCCAACTTAGCCGAATCTGACTTAAGAGTTCAGGTGATGTTGTATCAAGAGTAATCTGCAAAATTTGGGAACCATGCAATCTCAAAAGGGCATCCGCAACAGAATTATCGTTACCCTTCTTGTAATGAATCTCATAATCATAACCCATGAGCTTAGCAATCCAATACATCTGAAATGGAGTCTTCAACTTCTGTCCCAATAGGTATTTAAGACTCTGCTGGTCTGAACGAATGATAAATCTGCTTCTCTCAAGATATTGATGCCAATGCTCCACAGCCTGCACTACGGCCAGCAACTCCTTTTCATAAATGGAGAGTTTCATATGAGTAGGCCCCAAAGCCTTGCTAAAGAATGCGATAGGCTGACCTTGCTGCATCAGTACAGCACCTATTCCAGCTCCACACGCATCAGTTTCTACCACAAACACCTTGGAAAAATCTGGTAAAGCAAGGACTGGAGCTGAAATAAGAGCTTCCTTAAGCTGATTAAAAGCTTCTGTGGCTGAATCAGTCCATTTAAAAGAATCTTTTCACAACAATTCTGTCAAGGGTTTTGCCAAACCACCATACCCCTGAATAAACCTTCTATAATACCCTGAAAGACCCAAAAAAGCTCTCAATTGCTTAATGGTTTTAGGCTCAGGATATTCTTTGACTGTCTGTATTTTAGCTGGATCAGTAGCAACTTTTCCTTCACTGATAACATGCCCCAGATACTCAACTTTAGTGGCTGCAAATGTACACTTACTCTTCTTGACAAAGTATTGATGATGCCGCAAAGTTTGAAGCACCACCTGTAAATGTTCCACATGGTCAGCGAGTGTGGAACTATAAACTAATATGTCATCAAAAAATACTAAAACAAATTTTCTCAAAAATTCATGAAAAACTTCATTCATAGCGCCCTGGAAAGTTACCGGTGCATTTGTCAAGCCAAAAGGCATGACCAACCACTCAAAGTGGCCTGAATGAGTCTTAAACGCTGTCTTTTATGCGTCAGCCGGCTCCATTCTGATTTGATGATATCCAGCCTTCAGGTCCAGCTTCGTAAACCACTTAACATGACACAGCTCATCAAATAAATCCTCAATGAGAGGAATGGGGTATTGGTTCTTGATAGTCTTCTTGTTCAACTCACGATAGTCTATGCACATACGCCACGATCCATCTTTCTTCTTCACCAGCACAATAGGTGCTAAGAAAGGAGAAGCACTTGGCTGGATCATCCCATTTTGTAATAGTTCCGCTACCATCTTCTCTATAACATCCTTCTGAGCAGAGGAATACCTATATGGTTTAAGGCTTATAGGATTTGTCCCCTCCTTAAGGATAATTGGGTGATTATGGCCTATCCTTAAGGGTGGCATCCCCCTGGGCTCCCCGAATACGTCATCAAAAGCTTCAAGCGTCCCTTGTACCTCCTCTGGAATTTTCCCAGCAGCATCAATTAAACTCAAACCTGGCTGCCCAGTGACAGAGTTAACCTGCAGCAATTGAATTAAGAACATTTGTTGGGTACCCAAAGGTTTATTCTCAATTCTACGCGCTGAAACCACCTGTGGAGACTGAGGAATGCTAGCCTGCAACTTACATAACTTCCCTTGGTATAAGAAATGCATGGTTAGGTGCTCATAATCCCAAAAAGCAAATTTGATGGATTTGAGCCATTTAATGCCCAACACAATATCATAGGTGTTCAATTCAATAACTCGTAAATCGCATGAGAAATCCATGCCCTGCATACGCCATTTAAATCCCAGCCAAAACCCAAGAACTTGCAAATTTTTACCTCCTGCTACCTGTACCGAAGGAAATTCCTGGGAACTTCGCTGCCACCCCAGTTTTCTTGCCAATTGGTAATCAAGAAAGTCATGCGTGCTCCCATTGTCTATAAGCACCTGAACCTGTCTCTTCCCAACCGACCCATGAATCCTCATCGCTTCAGCACTCTCGTCTCCTGTAATGGCGTGCAAAGAAATTTGGGGACTCTCCCCTTCTTCCATATCTAAATTCGATCCATCAGGGACAGGTTCTTCTTGATTCTGGGTCTCACTAGGACCCTCAGCATCACTAATATAATGAAGTTGAAGCCTCTGACGTTGTGGACAACGATGGTCACGAGAGAACTTTTCATGACAGAAGAAGCACAAATTCTTCAATCGGTGCTCTGCCTCCTCTTGGGGAGTTAAATATTTCGATATAGTACTTCCCCATGTCCCACCAACCGTTTGCTTCTTGGGCTCTTCCACAGACTTCTTGTTCGACTGGGTCCCACCAGAAAAGCCAGGAGCTCGATACGTGGAAACACTGGCCAGTGAGGTAGCTGCTGACGAAGCTTTACTGGGTTTTCCCTCGTATCTTTTATCCTTCAGCCTTTCTTCTGTAATTTCTTGCATTCGGGCCAGGCTCTTAGCGTCTCTCAGAGAATTGGGCCGGAACATTCGAACTGGCCCAGCAATCTCCTCCTTGATCAAAGAAAGATAAGCGTCCACCAACAAATCTTCAGGCAAGTCGATCCTTGACGAATAAAGATCAAACTGGGAATTGAACTCGATTAAAGAATTAGTTTGTCGTAATCGCAGCAAACTCCCCAAGGGTGATTCGTACAAGGGTCCAAAGCAATCTTTGAGTTCTGCCACATATTCATTCCATCGAGGTAGCTGGTTACCCCAACGTCTCTCGCTAGCCAGGTGCCATCTAAACGCGTCTTCTGGAGTGCCATCAAGTTCGAAATAACGTTCACATCGCAAGATCCAAGCAAGAACATCTTCTTGGGTGAATCTTGGAAACTCCATTTTGGTGAATTGAAACTGCAGAGGGCGACCAGTGAGGGCGACCAGTGTCACCGTTCGGCCTCCCACCCCCCGGTCGGCCTGGAACAATGGCGTTATTATGACCAGGTTCTGCCAAAGTCGCCCTTAATTGTTCAATGGAGGTGGCCAAAGCCTGCATTTGGGTAGACAACCCATCAACACGTTCTTGCAACGCAGCCGTCTCAACTGAACCCTGTTCAAGGGCTCGTAATCGATCTTCCATTGGCACACTATTCTGATTCTTGGGCTTGTCACGACCCATGCACCAGAGATTGCAGGAAGGAAATGGGCGTGGCCGAGGTCGAAAGCTCTGATACCACTTGTTAGGTAAAAACTCCAAATCCAGAAACAGAGGGAAAAGAGAGAGAACGAAACTGAAAATCTCATTAACAAAAGAACCACACACGGTACAATAACCCTTCGGACTTATTTATATAAGTCTGGAATTAGTCACTAAACACTATTACGGCTACTTAAACCCTATCCTAGTCAGCATTTACAACTGAATATAACAAAACGCATAACAGCAACTAACAGACACAACGGCTTCCTAATCCCATACAAATTACATAACACTACTCATGCCGCCACGTTAAATGGTAGAAATGTCTAAGAGGTCATAATATTTCTACGGATGTAGGTTTTAGGAGCCAATTTTGATATGCGCAACATTTGCAAATCTAGCAATGAATTATTTTGTTTCATTGATTTGGTTTCCCCAAACTTCTTGATCTCCCTGTTTTCTCAACACAATATTAACACCTAGATATCATTCACCTTAAATCAGACCGTGGTTTTACAACTTCAAAAGGAAGCAAAAATTGAACAAGTATATCTAGTTCTACACAATTCAGGTGGCTGAAGAAGTAGCTTGTTTGCTAGTCCCAGGATGCCATTTCTTGTGTTTTCCATATTTTGGTGAAGATGTGAATTATTTTTTTATCATAGCTTAGTTTTGTTTACACAACCTATACAAAACTGTCGGTGGCTAAATAGCATTGGCCTATAGTTATTTACTTTATTGAAGTGATATTTGGATTTATATTTAGAAAACTGGCATGCACACTAGAGATAAACTTTTAACAAATTAGGGGGGAAGCTAATGATTGCAAACTTGATCTTGGTTGAACAGATCATACATACTTGTAATCACCTCAGAAATAACTTATCGCTACCATGTACAGAAAAAAATGGAGGGGAGTTGAATCCCCACTTTCTTTTCTTTAAATTAAATAATATTCTACCAATGTCTTCCCCAAAGCCTATGTTATGGACCTCATTCAGTCAACAGACTAACAATAAATATCACAAGGCACAATAAAAGACCATGGCTAGGAAGATATCTAGACATGAAGAATATGCATATTTCTTACAATAAAAGACCATGGCCAGGAAGATATCTAGACATGAAAAATGGAGTGTCAATGCTGGATTTATATAATGATGATGATGATGCTACTTGTATGTGTCAGTATCATTATCAATTTCCCATCGGTATGATACTGTTGTAAGGCTATACAATCCGTACTAACCAGTATAAAGACTCTAAGATAGCTCGTTGATGTCAAAATTAATTCACTACGTCTATTAAAAGGGTTTCACTTCGTATGTTTCACTCCATAATGGTCATATGACTACATCTGAAATATAAAAGGTCGTAGCAAAACTATCACAATCATATCACTCAAAAATATGAAATAATGATTTACAAATAAGAATCTCCATAATGTATGTAATTTGGATCCTCTCAATAACTCCTTTTAGGAAGTATACATCAAGATCCCTATTAATCAGGGAATATCATGAGGGAGTTATAAGGGAATCATTCTCATTAAAGAGCCATTGATATTGAGGTTCTCCCCATTTCTATATATACCCCTATTCTACACATGAATACACAAGTTATTCATATCATATTACTCTCTAAACTAACAAGGCAAAATAGTACTAGAGCACTAGGTTATTCTTTTCTTTTCTTTTTCAAACTTCTGTTGCCACCGCTATAGTGACGAAAGATTAAGGGTGTGAACATACGATACATCTACAGAGTGCATCTTGAGTGCAACCAAGTACACTGGCCTCAAGTCCCTCTGGTTGGTGTTTCCCCCAGTTTTTGGCAACATTCTGATCGGCATGTGTGTCTCCTGTGCCTCCTGCAACGTTGTGGAACATCTACTCGCCTACCCATGACGGGAGTTTCATAATCAACTTTCTTCTCTAGCCATGACTCTCAATCAAACCAACATTTGGTGATTTCAGGTTCAAGATCCACTACAACTTTTGATCTCTTCTTTGAGTTAAGTCTTTTTGCTTATTCATATCAGTCCTAGTACTTTGGTGGTATTTTGTGTGACTTGTGGTTGTCATTCGTCCCTAGTGAGACACCAGGTGTGATTCACTTTGCCTTTGGTTGCTGTCTCTATAGATCCAGTAGCTATTTCTCTATCCAGCACTCTCTCTGTTGAATAAACATCACCTATATTGGATATGGAGTTTGTATTCTCTGTAATGAAGCCCTTTATATGGTTATTTCTATTGGCAAATTCATCTTGGTCTGAATGTCCCTAGAACATTTGGTCTAGTTTCTTTGCTTTGGGTATTGGGTTTGGCTCTCTATAACTTTTCTTGAGGTACTTTATGGATGATAGTTGTGGTGATTCTATGTTGTCCAACAACATAGTTATGGTTTCTGCTACACAGTATGCACAATTTATTAACTACTGCGATTACATAAGTATGAAACCTCATGTTTATGGTATTGTTATTACAGGTAATTAGGAGACATGTCTTGTCTCTACTTCCTCCAAATGGATTATAGATTCAGGTGCTACCAACCACATTACAAGTAACCGTCATCTCTTCTTTACTTATAACTCAAATGCCAACTCAGAGTATTACCATTGCTAATGGTTCTTCTTTACTTTCCTGTGAACTTAATTATTATATCTCATTTTATCCTAATTATTGCTTGAATCAGGACCTTTCGACTAAGAAGATTATTGGTAGAGGCTATGAATATGACAACCACTACTTTCTTAATGATCAAGCGTCTCAGGCGCCTCGAATTCTGCCTACTAGACGTTTTGAACCCCTTTGAAATGCATTGTCGACTAGATCACTTGTCTTTGTAATCTCTAAAGAAATTCTATCCTCAATCTCAACCACTGTCATCCTTAAATTATGAGTCATGTCAGTTTGTCAAACATCATCATGTACCACTCAATCCTAGAGCTGATATGTGAGCTACAATCACCCTGAGTTAGTCCATTTTGATGTGTGGGGTCCGTGTCCAATTAAGTCAAAGCTCAATTTTAAGTACTTTGTCACCTTTGTTGATGATTATTCTAGGGTCACTTGCTCTAAGCTGTTCCCCCACTTTTGTGCCTTCTATGCTGAAGTTCAAACCCACTTTTGTGCCTTTTAGGTTGAAGTTCAAACTCTGTTTGGTGTCTCGGTCTACACTTTACTAAGTGACGACGCTAAAGAATTTCGGCAACCTTTCAATCATGTATGCTTTAAAATAACATTCTCCATCAATCCTCACATGTAAACACACCAGCTCAGAACAGTGTTGCAATACGAAAGAATCTACACTTACTTGAAGTAGGACGAACACTTATGTTTTAAATTAATGTTCCCAAACCTTACTGGGCTAGTGTTATTTCCACTGCCAGCTTTCTCATTAACTACATTCCTTCCTCGGTTCTAGGTGTAAACACTCCTTATATGAATCAATTTCCTTCAAAGTCTATTTCTTATTGACCCTCTATCCTTTGAATGTGTTTGTTTTGTTCGGGATGTGAGGCCTCATGGTCATGTTACCAAACTAAATTCAAACTATTCTTAAGTATCTTTCTTGGGTATTCTAGACTTCAGAAGGGATATCAATGTTTTTCTCCTAATCGTAATCGATGTTTAGTGTCTCTAGATGTAACTTTTCATGAGTCAATTCATTACTTTTCTCCTTCGTTCACACCTTGCACCTTCACTTGAGAAAAATGAAAACCTTAGATTATCATGCCATTCAGCTGACGTCAGGTCAAACACCTACTCAACCACCTATTTCACAGGTTTACAATAAGTGTCTTTAGGAAAGTACTAATACTCGTCTAGATCCTAGCCCTCCACTGTTTGCTTCATCATTGGGTCTTAAATCGAGTAGCCTTGATCTCGAGTCTCATCCTAATCCAGTCATTCCATTCGAGACAACCCTAATTCCTGGACCTGATCTTGAATTACCCAATGTGTTCTAGAAAGGTAAACATTCTTGTAGGTTTTATTTCGAACTTTGTCTCTCATGACTATATGTCTCCTACATGTAGTGCTTTTGTTGCTTCCATAGATCCTATCGCTATCATCATCCCTAAAACTCTCCATGAACCCTTGGCTCACTTGGATTAAAGTGATGCAATGGCAAAGGAGATTATCGCTCTTGATCAAGCTAGTACTTGGATCTTAGAAAATTTACTTGTTGGGAAGAGGGCCATTGAGTGTGAGTGTTCACAGTTAAAACAAAATTGGTTGCACCCTAAAATGGCTGAAAAGTCGACTAGTTGCCAAGGGTATGCTCAGACTTATGGTGTTGACTATTCTAAAAGCTTCTCTCCCGTGACAAAATTGCCATCTATTCGCCTCTTCATCTCTATGGCAGCTACTTTGGGTAGGATCTTCATCAGTTAGATGTTACAAATGCTTTATCGAATGGTGATCTTCTAGAAATTTACATGAAGCAAACATCTGGTTTTGTTACTCAGTTAGATGATCGCCTATTTACATAATTTGGTTATAGTAAGAATGCTAATTAAGTTAGTTAAAATCACATAATAATATCAAAATGCCCTAATCACTTACCTTTATTATCAGCCCCTGTCTTACTTGTTTATTATTGAGGAGTATCAGTAAGGGTAATATGAGGAAATGTTGAGAAAAATTAGAAAGAGGTCTTATATTTAGGAAAAAAAATTACCTCCCCAAATAGGTCATATATTTAGGAATGGAGGGAGTAACTTTTTTCCTTCTAGACAGAAATTTCTGTATAAAATTCTTACTGCGCTTACAAGTTAAATTATGAAGCATCAACAATGATACATGCTTGATCACACAACAAAATCAGAATCAAGAAACATCATATATAGTGTAAAGTGTCAAATTGTGTCTAATACTAGTGTGTGAGATGCGCCGCCTACTAACACAACTTCAAGGAATTTTTGTGCTTCAAAGCATTATTTTTGAAACAAGCATTAACATCTCACCCTGTTCTCCATGGAGCAAAGTGCAAATTTCCAACCAGCAGTTTCATTGAGATTACACAGTAGAGCATCAATCCACTCACTCTTCCCTGAATTGGGAACCCCGGTTACTATAGTTAACTCCCCTGGCACAACCTGATAAAAGTAATACGGAAACATCCATGATTTTTATCAATATTTATCCACTGTTAAGTAATAATCATCCTATTTAGAAAACAGTATCATAAAATTAGATCAAATAACGATGTATAAAACAGTGATGCCTAATGTGCTTCATAAGATCTGGAATCATGAGCATAATTTTATCAATCTAACATTAGCAATATTTAACTTCATTCCTTTTACATGGACTCAAGATTGTGTTGATTCTTCATAATAATGTTAAATATGTCTCTTATAATTAACTGCCCAATAAATTATAAACAAAGCAACTTCATAACAACTGAAAATCAGAAACCATTTGTTTCTTTTGTTACACCAAACTGCAAGAAACAAGAACAGTGCAGGCTGTGCAGCAAACTAAGGAAATGTCAATGGGATAAGAGTAATGTCATATGCTAAATATAAGGAAGAGACAGGTTTAGTCCTGAAGAAGTTGGTTATGAGAGGAATACAGATATTTGTGCACTGTTTCTGTTCATACTGTAACTTCTTCATACTTAACAAATGGTTAGAAACCCATAAGTGTCCATTGTTTTTTATATTTACATTTATGCTTCTTTTGCTCAACATATCATAAATTTTGTTTAAATTATTTTTTTCTGCCTGAAAACCTAGATGAACATTCTGTTGCCAGCCTGTATATCTATTTAAAACAATTTAGCTCAGTTATCTAACTGTAAGTCAGGAGTTTCAAAAATCACTTCATTCACACTATACGGAACAACCTAGAGTTACTACATACATATTATTTGTGGTATATTTTATTCAATAAATAGTTAGCAAGTGATTTATAAAACACAATAACTTCCAGCTATCACACTGAGCAATAAAGAATTGCAATAAATTGTCATTACGTTGTATAAATCATCAAGATTTCTCCACCCTGTTGATATACCATACTCATAACCTATGGTTCGATGATAATACGCATCAATCTCATCAAAGAAGTCCCTGAAGTTAAACAATCCACGTATAGGATATAACTCTGCATTCTCAATTATTTCCCTCAATGCATCAGCACCTAAATACATGAGAACCTGTAAATAAATCAGTATGAGGTTGGTAGATTGATCATTGAGCAAATTACAGACAAACAACATCAAATAGCTCTCAATGACAAGTTGGCTAGACATAGACACTATATGTTTTTCAGAGTGAGTGCGTAAATCCAAGCTCTGTGAAATGTAGTAACTAGTATAGAGCATAGTTTCAGTTTAGCCCTATGTTTGGGTTGAGAAGAATGGAAGGAATAAGTCAAATATTGATTTTGACAATATATCTGAGTTAGATCAGAATAGCAGACAGACAAATAGAGAAAGAATAATCCATTTCTGTGGTACACTTCATTCAGTATATATTTACACATAAAGGCCACAGCAGAAAAGAGCATTATGAAGAATCACAAGGTTTAATTTTATTCTCAACTTTAATGGTATTAAATATTGTACATATTATTATTAGTTGAATATGTAATAACTAGCTAATGCTCACCCAAGAAAATAGGAACAAGGTCAGGGATTCAACCCCTTTAGCAATTAGTCTCTTAGCATTTATTTTCCCAATTGTATAAACTTCACCTGTGATTCCTTGTATAATCATAAGAAACGAATGTTTGACTCAAATTTGTCATGGAATCAGAGCTTACTACTCATCTTTTAATTTAAAATTAATGGGTTCATTTCTCTTCGTTTCTGGTGTGTAACCTTTTTTATTCATCACTTCGTCTTGAAATGGTGGTCTTCATTGCCACTTGTTTCTATAGACCAAAACACTCTCCCACCACCCTCACAACCGGCAAAAGCCCAGCAACTGAGGCTATCCCAAACAAGCCATACACCACCACACACTGCTTGTGCTTTTCTGATTCTGACAACACAAGCCAGCATGTTGAGTCACATAACGTCACCATTTCTTCACCAGTCAACCAATACCTGATCAAAATCTTATTACCTACCCATCCCAGTCATATTAGAGTTCTCAGGCACTTGTTACATACTTCTTACAGCACTGACACCATCCTTAAAAGAATTAGTTCAAATTATTTACCATGTAGGTTGAGTGAAAACATTTATAGTTTTCCAGTCATAACATGGTATTAATGGATAATCTGACAGGATCTGAATATTTGTGCTTTATTGAATTTTTAGCACAAGATCTGCCTGCAGCAAATTTGAAAAAGCATCTATTTACATATTATTTCATTGATGAGTGTGTGTGGTGAAGAGGGGGAATGACCTATAAAACATGCTCTTAACTGACCTCATTTGCATCTTTGAACTGAACTGACCCGGATTTCTTTGGCCACCTAACCCGCCAGCATCTGCAAGCACAAAAGAAAATGGAAGATTCCTGCTCTTATATTAGGAGAACTTTTGTTTTAGATAAAGGAAAAGTTATATTAGAAACAGAAAAGAGCGAAGTTGGAGAATAAGTCCAAGTATGGAGCAAAAACCAAAAATAGTACTTCAAATTTCAAGAAAGAATGCATAATTGATTACTTTTAGAATCGAATCCCTTGATTGTGGGGTACCAATTATCCCTTGATTTCAGCATTTGACTTTACTATTTCCTTTTTCTTGCCTTCCATGATTATGCTTATATTAAGGGAATTCTCTATGCATTTATTTCTGATTGTATCTTGCTGATTGTGCTCCCCCTGATTGAGCCCCAGCACCTATATATTGTACTTTTCTCCACTCAATAATATATCAATCAGAGAGTGATTACCTTTTAAATTCTTCTAAGAAGATTCAAAGGTTGGGGAACAGGGGAGGCAGGTGTGTCCGCTATGGTTTGAGGAAAAGGGGTCGTCGTCGTCGGCCTCCAAGTCCATCTACAATCACAATAGGTGTTGCAACAAAAATGTTTCCGTTTTCTTTTCTGTATTTCCTCAGTCTCCTGTATCTTCGATTTGTAAAAGGAAAAGGGTAGGTTTGGGATTGTGGTTGCCATCCCTAAATCTGGCAACAAAGCACAGCAAGTGCGGCGGGTTTCTTCAAATGTCTCCTTTATCAGTGGTTTATCCCTCAGTTTCTTCTTCTATTTCTCAAAAAAGGAGGCAAATGACAGATTGGGTTGAAGATGATTTCGAGATGAAGAAGAAATTGAAGAAACTCGTTCAACAAAAATTTTGAAGAAGAGCCAAGTATGTGTCTAGAACTTGTGAAATAGAATATATAGATATTGATGGGTTGTCTGAACTCTTCTCCTCTAAGAGATGTATATCTGAGGGGGATATGAAGGAAGAGGAAGGATCTGTTGCTAAGAAGACAAAAACAGAAATCTCTACGGAGGAAAATATAACATACAAATGGGTTGTTCTGAATGGACTGGCAATGGGAAGATTGAGTGACAATGAAATTTATGTCTTTAAACAAGATATGGGGTACCCAATGGTTAATAATTTACATATTAAATTGTTGTCTTTCTGCTTTGTTGATGCAGAGGAAGAAAGGGATGGAGCTAAATTTTCATTTGAGTTTCAATACTTCAAAATCAGGAAGGTTTTTTTTATCATCTATTTGCCTAGTGCCTTTGTGAGTTGGGACTATTTGGCTATTGCAAGAAACCAAATTTAGAATTTCTTGCTAACCTGAATCCTTTGCTTCTATTATTATAGGATTTAGTGGAGTGTAGGGTATTGGCTGCAGGAAGATACTACTTTTGCGGTTGTGTTCTTAATGTGGGTTAGTATATATGTTCTAAGGTGCTCTTATCCTTTTTAGAACGGCTCATTTGTAGTAATAATGTGATACAGAATTGATATTCTGTAATGAAAGAATTACGAAAAGGGTAAAAGGGTAGAAGAAAGAAGGAACAGAGGGTTTAAAGAACAAGAAATACAGAGGGTTATGAGAAGAGAACGAGAGAGCAGAGAAGCCAAACACACCAAGCAATCACATTATGTCAAGTCTAATATGAAATTAGGGTTAATCAGGTATATATATACCAAGGTTAATCTGATTATACAATTAGACCTTCTACACCTAGGTTAACCTAATTATACAATTAGACCTTCTTAGCATAGGCCCATTTATCCCTTTAAGCCCAAAACATATTAATAGCCAAATCCTCATCTAATTCTAATTAGCTAATTAATCCAATTAGTTAAGTAATCGATACTAAGCCCGACTCTACTCAACTAATCAAATTAGGTAACTATATTCCTAATTATATTATCATATCATAATGAGTTACAATCCCAGTCAATCAAGCCATTTTCGAAAAATGGCCAATGCTGATCTTTGTTCTCTTTGGAGTTGACAGCTACAGCTTATCCCTTGGTTTGGTTTTGCTCTCAATCTCAATTTATGGCACTGGAAGCTATGGCTTGGAAAGATGGATGTTGTATCCTTTTCTTCCTCACTCACACTCATGGTTTTATGAACTTGTAAGAGGTGGTACTTTTATATTAGATGTTATGCATAGCTTATGGTCTTGTGTTGTTTTTTCTAAGGAACAGTGGCATATAGGCTATGGGAATCATCATGTATCTTGTATTATGGGGGTCACTTTTTCTTATATACACTTATTGTACTTATCTTTTGTGTTTTAACATAAAGTTGATCTTTTATCACACAAAAAATTAAAAAAAAAATCAATCAAAGAAGATCCACTCAAAGATTTATTCAACTACCAGCAAAGTAACCTTATTCATCGGATTCCCTCATCCTCTAGCACAGTTCCTTAGGCACAAAGGCCAAAACAAATCTCCTATTTAACTCAATGATCACTCAAAGCCTCTCCACAACAACATTCAAATAAACTTTCCCCAGCTATCCTACTTACATCTGCAATTTTGAGATCCCCCATATGAAGACAAAAAAACAGAGAGCGCACAAGCCAAAAATAATTGCAAAACCTCCAAAACAGGTAGCAAAAACAGCGAAAAGGAATAATCAAAGGGATAAAAACAGTGGCAACAGAAAAATATGATAAAATAAAAACCTCAATTCAGAAACATTTGAAAAATTTGTATAATAAAAATGGTAAAAAAAGTATCATCAGCCTTAATTGAAAACAAAATGTTAAGTTTCACATAGTGTAGGTAACAGCTTAAAATTCAGATATGGATCAGTAAAAATTGATGTATGCAGAAAATTCAAGAGAAACTGGAATGAACCTTTCTTTTCCAATGCGACGAGCAAGTTCTTCAGCTAAGGCTTGACCAGGTAGATCTCCATCAGTTGCAAGTATTATGCGCGATGCCTGCCAATATAAAGATTCAAAAACAAACTATGGAAACCCTTAATTCCTGCACGTACATGATTAAAAAAAAAACTGACATTTACATACCCTCTTGATATAATCTTTGCAGTTCCATAGATACTGATACTTAATGTCCTAGCTTCATAGAAAAGACAAGCATCAAATTGTAATAAGGAAAATACAGGACCACATAAAAGACTGGCAAAAGATAAATGAATAAATATCAATAATTAAATATGTTCAATCTCATTTAGATCTACAACTATATTACAATCACAAGGGGAAAGCAGAAAAAAAAATGCAACTTGATATGAAATATCTATTGTGCTTTTTAGAGATATTAATAAAATCAATCATAACTTCATAAGCCTCAACAGTTTAAGTTTTTTTGCTGCAGTGGTTATTCAATGGCGTCAAAATTCAAAACTTCAAGTCACTGCAAGTAGGAGTTCAATCCTACACTCAACAGCGTTTTTTGTGGGAAAAAGGTCCTTCGTAGGGCCATAGATTTTGGACAGCAATCCACAGTGCAAAATTGTTGTGCCTTATGCACTGGCATAGTAATAGTCATGGTTGTTAAACTCATGAGTTTGACTCCAAGTACATTCTTAAGAGGAAGGTAAAGTTGACTTCAAGTTTAAATCAATCATTTTCATATTAGATTTTTATGATGATATTAATGATGTTAGATAATGTATAATTTATTCATTTTCTTCTATTTTATTTAATTTCAAAAAAGTATCTACTTTTTTCCCTTAAAAGATTTGATTAGTGATAGACCACAATAGCGTCATACAATCCATGTAGCCGACCCCACCTAGTGGGATAAGGCTTTATTGTAGTTGTTGTAGTTGTTGTTGGTGGTGTATTTTGACATGAGGGAAAGGGTATTGTAGGCATTTAGATGTTTGCTCATTTTCTTTTCTCCTTGTTTTCTCTCATCCATTCAAACCGGAGAAGTCATCACTTTTTCTCTCAGGCTTTTTTTTTTCTCTCCATTTTCTCTCCTCTTATTGTTTTTTTTTTTCCTCCCAACTTTTCTTCTCATCCAAACAGAGTACACAAGTTGATGTACCAATACACACACATACATGATATCTAAATAACACAAACCTTCTGCTCAGGTGGCAAATCCTTTGAGGAGACCGTTGCAGGAGCACCATCAGGAACACTCACACAATTGCGAAAGCCAGCTTCTTCCATTGCAAGTTTGTCCATTTCACCTTCAACCTATATTACAGAAGTTATATACTACACATACAGCAGAACTTTGACTTTTAAATAATTTTGTCATGCAAACGAAGATCCTTACAATGATAATATCGCTTTTCCCCTCAATATCGTCCAATCCATAAAATATTTTTTCCGTGTCTGCTTCCTGCAGCAACAAAAAATTGAGGGTCCAATGCAACATCTATAATCTAGTACCATAAAGATATGTTCAGCCATAAAGTTAAAGCATTTGACAACAGATGGAAAAAGATGATATGAGAATAAATATCTTCCATGCTATGGTGATGACTAAAAGGGGAAAAAAACATTACAACTAAAAAACTAAATTACTTATCAATCTCTTTATATTCCAATTCCAAAAATATCACAATGCCGATAAATGTTGCTTTTTATACTTGACCTGGTGCCTGACATTTTAGAGTCTAGTGCACCAATGCGCAAGTAATGGGGGCATATCTCTCCTCTCATCCTCTGTATCAGTCTCTATAATAAAATAAATAAATAAATTCAATTAAAATCAGGCCATAGGCAGAAGCTTCAGGTTGTTTTCGCCAAAACTATCCTAATGTATAAATGACGTCTAAATTGGACACACATCCCAGATAAATCAACACCTTTCAGAAACTGGTTCTTTAAATTCAAAAAGAAAATTTCCTAGAAGACAAATTTTACCACCGTTTTGATATGCTCAGCATCAGAAGTTGTTTATACCTGCCAAAATTTCTTGTTGATGTCCCGATATTTGCAACTAACAATATCTCCTTGACGACGATATGGAAATGCAATAACAATCTGCTAAAGTTTATTGAAACAAGTAAAAATGCAGGTAAGTAGTTTGTAAAACAGTAAAAGAATCGGGATGGACCAAATTCTGTATTAAATATATGAGAAGATATATCTTATACTCATTGTCATTGACATTTCAAAATTTGGACTAGTTATAAAAATTCAGACTTGAACCCTAGCTCAGCCAATAGATAGGAACAACGCTAGTAACTTTCTGCCCAGAAATTGGTCCACCCCCCAGAAGGTATATATTTTATCCAGATATAAAATATCCAGAAAGTTTACCTGATCGCTAAAGATTCTTTGCTTAACACCATTTCTCAGTAAAGTCTCATTTGAAATCAGACGCTCTGCGAAATAAGCAATCAGCTGAAATAGGGAAAACAAATTTGTGCTCACTATATAGCATGGAAACAGACTAATATAATATAAACAATTTGGTTCTTTTCTTGACACATGAACCAAACTTCACATTTATTAACAGTAGGAACTCTGATGGATATATACAAACACAGCACAAACATAACATTAATACACCATGCAATATTGAAAGAGATGCAGCGCCAAAAACTTGTTTTACTCCTCTTGTGTAAATGGGTGCATATAGGAAAATAGAGAGATTTACAAGATCAAATCATATCCTATCAACATGAATGATAAAAGATAGAAACAGAAATAATATTCTAATAATGGGTAAATTAAAAACTTGGAAACTTGACAAATAAAAAAAAATAAAGCATGGGTATAAATAAGTAATCACGCATCAGCAGAATAGAACTAAATTAAGCAGTGATCACTATATATCTGAGCAATTGATATCATTGAACAAAAGATTGCACAATCAAGTTCAATAGCACCTGTAAAGTTCAATGTAGTGGGCACGAAAATAGAAAGCATGAATTAATAACCTCATCACAAAGGGGTTCTAGCATCAATTCTGACTCGGACAGTTCCCTCTTTTTCTTAGTTTTGGGTACATGCTTCAATGAGTGGCCACCAGCAACTGCCTACAATAGAAACAGAAGCTGACATGCATCCAAATCCGTGCTCTGGGGAGAATGGAATACTTCAAAACAGAAAAATGTCCAACCTTTGTGCTGCCTTTCCAACCACATTTTGCACGGAAGCACATCCATAAAGCAGCCCCTCTGAATAAATCAGATATTTCCAACATTAAACGCAGTAAGAAAAAAATAATCCATTTGATACCCAAAAGTAGGAATAATTTTATGAAGAAAATGAATAGCAACAAACCCATCTTGCGTGATGAAAAGAGATAAGCTTCTTTCCTCTGAATCACCACCATTACACTAACAGTAAAAAAAAAAATAAGAGTATCAAAATGCAAATAAAAAATGGACCATAGACAATCACTTTCAAACCTCATTGAGAAATTGAGATGAATGGTATGAGAGTATGAAAATTGGGTGGGCCAATCCTATTTTGTAGTCCACATCTTCATAGAGTATTTAAGAAAGAAGATTACGACCAAAACAGCTAACAAAGTATTGAAGTCGGTTGAACTCATTAAGTCACTTTATTAAGTTACTTTTTCGTATAATTACATTAACTAGACTACAAAAATCTTTTATTCTTCTAGGACAAACTTCAGAGTTCAGACAAATCCATAACCAAAATATCAACCCATTGAGCACGCCAAAAGAAGAAAAAGAATCCCTTAAATTGAAAAGATGTTTTTGAGTTAAAGTACTTTCCAACGTGCCAACAGGAAACTTCAAAATAAATAAGCAAAGAAAGAAGAGTCAGTGGCCGTATCATGATAAACTTCTTGATGGATAAGAAAACAGAATAATTCATAACATACTAACACAACAATCAATAATCACCGCATAAACAGCTTCACTAGTTTACAGAAGACTGCCAAAAGAGAAAGAAAACCAATAATACATTTGGACAAAGCAAGCGGGAGTATTGCCCTGGTCCACATAAATCAGCTTCAATCCCAAGCTCCTGCAATTTCATAATCAAAATCTTGAAATGCTCACTCGACATCTCCTCCTCTGAGTTCCCCTCCATAAAAGCTTCAGAATGTAAAAAAGTAAATGTCAATATGTAAATGTAGTAACTTCAAGGCTTCTCAATACAACACAAATGTCAAGATGACCTTACCTGGCCTACCAGAATCAGAGTCAGAAACATAGGAATAACCATTAGTCCTGAGTGATAACGGACGAATACTCGAACTAGGTTTTAAACAAAATAGGAGTCTCTGGGAGTGAAGAAGGTCCCTTTGAGGCAAAAAAATCGATGACGGCTTTGAGAAAGCTGTGAAATGCAGGAAGCTTTTGGTTGTCATGGGGCGAATGTTTGAGGGCATGAGATTAAGTCTATGAAGGAGCCTATGATGATAGAGAAGACGCATTTCTCGGAGAAGGAATCAATGTTTTTTTTAGGAGAATCTGCCAGTTTCTTCTGCAACTACTATCAACATGCTTTACAGTAGAAATGGCGAGGGTTTAAGGGTTTTGGCAGTCGCTTCCCGCCTCTCTGTGAACCAAAGCGAAGCGCGCGTTCTTTCGTTTGTTCTGTAACTTTTCCTTCTACTACTTATCACTACCATTTTCCCTCTCCTTGAGGTTTTTGTCTGTCTATCTGCATTACTTCAATTGGAAAACAAATTTGTATATTACTCCTCCGGTGCTCGTTATAACAACTTTGACTTTTTTGAACTTTTTTTTTCAGTCTAAAGAAAATAGTTTCAGTCTCAAAAAAAAATCTTTTTTCCTCAAAACTAATTTATTCTATTTATAAACTAACTTATGATCTAATTTTATGTGATATAAGTTATAATTTAATAGCCTAATTTGCTTCCTTAACTTTCACAAAAAAAATCAAAGTGATCTTATAATTAGGACCCGAGGGAGTATTATTTTATGATATCCTTTGTTTAAGAGTTTGTATGTGGTTTTTGTCTGTCTATCTGCATTACTTCAATTAGTGAATTAAATCATTTGAATTAGAAATTATTCATAGATAGAAAACTCCTTTGTGTTGGCAAAAGAAAAAAAAGAAAACTCATTTGCCTAAGCAAACACCTAGGAAGAGTTTTTAAAAAAATTAGTATAAATTTAAAAGATAAAGTAAGTTGAAGTTTTACATTGGAATTAAAGTGAGGGAAAATTTTAACTTAATGTCAAATAGCCCTTACAAAATTATAAAATATCACTACACCCCTTAGAAAAAATGAAATAAAATTGTGTGGGTAAAATGACTTAGTTGCCCTTATATCATTTGCAAGATAAATATGAGAAATTTTTAAGACATGTATGTGTATTTTCAATGCAAATGAAGGCATTTCCAAGAAAACAGGTGAAAAAAAATAAAATTTACAAGAAAACTTATCATTTACAAGATAAATATGAGAATTTCCAAGACAAGTATTCTTATTATATGTTAGAAATAAACGTACTTGTCTTAAAAACAATATTTGTCTTATAAATGACATTTTTCTTGTAATGCTCTTTTTCTCTTATATACTGTTGCATTTGTCATGTGTAAAAATTCTCCTTCTTAATACCCAAATTAACCTTAATCAACTTTTTCAAATCCCAATCATAACTCTAACCATAGTAGAAAAGACTTTTACCTAATAATTGAAATGAAGCTTATCATGGTTAAAAAAAGAGTTTTGCTCAACCTAAATATCATGAACGATATAAAAGAGAACTCTCTAAGGAGAAATGCTTTCATGGATAATGAAAGAGTCGGTTTAGTTTCAACCCTTTCAAATTCTTGGTTAGTTAAGAGTTGAGCTAACATATTTTCTATTATAGACTCTCATTCCTTAGAAGGGAATTGCCTGAATTGAACTTAAAAGCCCGATGGGCAACCAAGCATAACACTTGAAGATGAAGGTTGATTCACGGTCTGTCCATTATTCCATGAGAAGTTAGGATGATTTTTCCATCTAGGATTATAAGTCTAAGAGTAAAGGTTATTCTCAGAGTTTTGAAATTTGCCCATGTAGTTGACAAATTCAAAAGCCATGTAAAGAAGGCAATGATGAGGCAAATGAATGCCATTGCATTGATCTCAAGCGGTAGGGGTAGCATAGATAAATTGCACGCTTTGAGAATTCCTTACTTCATTTGATATTCTAATGACTTAAACTACTTATTCATTGAAGACTTAATAGCGGTAATTTGCTATGAAGAGTCATCTTTAGTAGTGGAAACGGATTGTGCAGTTCTCCTATCAGTGCACTGAGTGTTGTTTGTAGATAATTGATTTAACAATCTAATCGCCTCATTAACAAAAATGTTGAGATATCCTCCATTTGTCAAAGAATAAACCATTGCCTTGGATAGGGGATTAAGGAGATTATAAAGTATTTAAACTACCACCTATTTATCTTCCCCATGATTAGGCATCGCTTCATTGACATCTTGTATCTCTCCCAAGCTACATAAATATGTTCATTCAGGTTTTTTCTTAAGCTCAAAAATTCATCTCTAGCTTCCACAGATTTATTATCTGAAAAGAACCAAGCTCTACATTTGCTTTCAAGCTCTTCCCACCGGTTAATAGATCCTTTCGAAAGGTTGTTAAGCAAGTCCCTAGCTATACTTTGTAGAGACAAAGGTAACAAACAAAGTCGTAGGACATCTTGAGGGACTCCGTTTCGCTTGAAAGCGTCAGATACTTCTAAGAAATACATTAGATGCTTGTTAGCATCTTCATTGTAGAGCTCATAAAACATTTTGTGCAATTGCAGCATCATGATCATGACGAGTTTGATCTCAAACTAGTTTACTGTCATCTCTAGCATTCGAATGCATGGCTAAGTGCCCTTTATATTTCGGCTCGCAAATTCGTTGATCGTAGCTCTATCATGTTCAACGTTGGCCATGGTTTCATCTTCAAGTTCAGATTTCGGATTCATCTTCAGTTTTTGTTTAGATTTCTTCTTCAATGAATTTCACTCCTTCAAGCACAACTTCCAATCCGTTTGGATGTATGCATTGCATATGCCGAAAGGGTATCTAGAAGAAGAAAATCAAAGCGTGAGTATCAAACTAAAATAAAGATGAATAAAATGAAAAGAAGAAAGAAAAAAAATTATGAATGATAATTATTAATTAACCTAAAAGTTCAAGCAAAATTTACTAATATTGGCCTAGGGTTGACCAAGAGATTTTTACAAATCCCTGGCAATGACGCTAAGAACTTGTATGCCCACAAGAGTACAGATTGCAAGTAGTATAAAATTATCATTCTCTCTTAGATTTGTTTTAAAATCTCAATCAAACAACAGGCTAATGAATTCAACTAAATAGAATAATCAAATTTTTATAGAAAACAGATTTGAAAACTATTTATGTAACATCCTAAAAATTAATTAAGGTTTAGTGATTTTATTTAGGAATTTAATAATAAATTTGAGAAATTATGGCGATTTTATGGGAATTTGAGGTGTTGTTGAGGATTTCTATGGCTTACTATCTTCCTTATTTTAAGAAAGATAATTAAGTATGTAATTTGAATTTGAAGATTTCAATTTGAGATTTAATTTGAACTTGAGGATTCTATGGAAATTGGTTGGAACTTCAAGTGACTTATAGTTAAAGGAGAAATTTCTACATAACTTAAGATTTATTGATGAGGATTAATTTCAGAAAAAAAAAAGTAAACTGAAAATAATTAGGAAATTATGTTGAGAAATTGAATGGAAATTAGAAAATGGACAGCAAAATGACCTCGTTATCCTTATAGAAAAAATATCTTAAATAGGTAAATGTCATATTAGTCATTCCCCTCAAAACCCTAATTCTTCTTCTTCATCCTTGTGAGTAGCCACTCATCACAATCAAAATTTTCTTTTCCCCCTCTCTTCCTTAAAACCCGACGCCTCCTCTCTGCTTCACCATCACCATCGATCATCTTCATCTTCACCATCACTTCATTCCTCTTTATTTACGCTGGAAGCAAAACCCTAATCATTAAATAAGTTATGAAAGTTTCCATCATTTGATCGTCTTCAAATTTGGTCAATTAGCGGGAAAAATCCAATTCGTAATTATGAACGGTTAGATTGTGAATTAGAGAGCTTTAACATGGGATCACTCAGGCGTAGAGTACAAGCTGTTTTGGTTCACTGGAAACAAAACCCTAATCATTAAATCAGATGTTACAGAAGTTTCTACGGTTGGATCGTCTTGAAACTTTGAAGGAGGGTTTTAAACATCCAACACATGTTTTCCAATGGTCTAGGAGTAATGAAGCTTCTTATTGGTAGGTAAGCATCTCTAAGCCCTATGATTGCACCTGATTAGTGGAGATTTTAGAATGGTTACAATCTTATGGTAAATTGCATGTTGAGTGAATAGAGAGAAATAACCTATGTTGTGCATTTGAGTGGAACACTTATTATCCTTAAAAGTGCTCACATGTTGCTATTTAATTTCTAACTGCTTTGTTAATTTTCCCTTTGCATGTCTTAACCATGTTTCATTCCAACTTGAGAATTTTGATTAGTTGAGGCCTTTATCATTGTAAGTATATGCTTTGCCCAGGGGTATAAAGGTTTAAGTGTGGGGGAATGATTGCACCTGATTATTATATGTTTTTAGCCACTAATTATAGGAATTTTAGCACTTATTCTAGGTTATTATGGGTAATTAGGCACTTTTATACTTAAGATCCTATATTAACACCTTTCCTAAAAGCCTTAGTGTGTGAATGCAAAATCCAATCTAACTAAGGATTGCACAAGTGGTGCTCTCCTATATCGTCTCTCAAGGAGTTGTAACTACCTAGACTAACTAAATGCAACAAAACAATAAAGAGGAGATTTTTTTTAGTTTTTTTAATTAAGGGAAAATAAACTACTAAAGTAATTAAATTGATTTTAAAAACTACTAATTATGAATATGGGTTAGTTAATTGTATCTGGCAACCTTCCTAGCTTCTAAAATGATGAGGGAGTTATTTAATCCAAGTTCTACTAATGTTTAAACCCTAGAACAATCGCTCTAGTCCAATTATCCTAATTAACTAATTAATTTCGCAATCGCGTTCATAACAATTAAATAGGAAACTGTTAATCGCAACTTGGTGGTGATTAATCATGGTAAATACGCTAAGAGTCTCTTCTTGAAAGCTTAATTTGACCTTCCAAGATTGGACCTAGTGGCTAAATACAAGCACGATCATACATATATCTAACATTTACCAGAGATCCAAATAGTAGATAAGAAAACAAGCATATCTAATGCATAATACCATACATTAAACACAGGGTTCATACAAATAGAAGAAATCTCTTAACTACAAGTATGACCTAGAGATAAAGATAATGAAATCAAACCAAATATTGGTCTGATGAACACATACATACGCTAGACATAGAAGAATAGAATACATTATGAAAATCAGACAATACGGAAATTGAAAACTCCCCTAGTTATGATATTGAAGCTCCGGTTGCCTTCTCACGATCAAGATCCCCACACGTACGATTAGCCACTCATTATCCCAATTATCATAGATGCATCTTGAATTTGAGACTCCATGGGATTATTGTGGATTTGCAAATTTGTAGTGAAAAGAGGAAGGATGGTGGGATGAATTTGAGTGGAAGAAGAGAAGGGTTAAGCTTTTTGGTTGTGTTGTGCGAATAAAAGAGGATGGAAGAGGAGATGGATGGATGAGGATTTGTGTACGTGAACTTGAATGAGAGAGGGGATGGGGATGGCGTGAAAGATAATATGGATAAGGATGGGAGAAGGTTTTAATTTGGTGTGATATGAATTGTTGGATGGATGGATAGATGTGTGCGTGTATTTTGATGGAAGAAGATGGGAGGATCGTGATTGTGTAGGTGGCGTGAATTTTATAGAAGAGGGAGGCAAGAGTGGCGTGCAAGAAGAGAGGAAGATGTGGCATGACCAATGAAAAGAGAGGGAGTGGCAAGTGATTGGATATGTGTATCTAGGAAAAAAAAGATATGTGAGATTTGTTGGATATGATTAGTTTTGATGATGTCAAATATAGATTTAAATATAGTAAGCAAAAAGTTTGTGTGAAGTATTTATCTTCTACTTTGACTATCTATTATTTTATGTTGCTATCCTATATAGATTAGTCAAAAGAAAGATTGAAGCTATTGTGTTTATTTATAGAGAATTGTTAGTTTTAATCTAGACTTAAATCAAATAAGAAAAAGCTTGCATAAAGTATTCATCTCCAAACCATTATTTCATGTGAATATCCTGTATAAAGTAGTCAAAGAAAGAATAAGACTATTATGCTTGTTTGTGGAGAATGATATGATCAAATAAGATTAGAGATTGAATGAGAAAATCATGAATCATGTTATTAGACTTGATATTAGAAGTTTCTATGGTCAAATGGAAGTTAAAAGAAGCTCAAATGAAGTCCAAATCATCAAACCATGAGTTCCACGCATAATCGATCATTCCCATGCATAATCGATCACAACAAGGTGTTTATAATCAATTAGAGCACTCCAATCGATCATAAAATGAGTTCTGCAGTCGCCTAATCGATTAGGAAGAACTCCCAATCGATTAGAGGGGTCTGATCGATCGGAAAAATGCATGTAATCGATCAGACGCGAATTCTGATTTTCGTTCAGTCTGACCTATGTCTAGTATTTTGATCATATCTCATAGAATATAACTCCGATTTAGATCAACCTTGTTTTGTATGGAACTAGACTCCCAACACGGTTCATGCACACAAATTTTACCCTCAAATGATTTATATCCAAGGAGATATGAATTTTTCAATCTTCCCAATATTTCCACGTCATGTATCAGACAGGCAGTCATGTTTTGGATCATATCTTTCAAAATACAACTCCGATTATGATGAAACTTGTTTCATATGAAACTAGACTTAATACCTGTTTTATGAACACAAGTTTCACTTTAAAAGCTTTTGAAATGAGGGAGATATGAATTTTCAAAGTTTGCCCAGATAACTGTCATTTTGCATAAACCTGACAGTCACCATTTTTATTATAACTTTTGAATCTCAAAGAGTTTGGCAATGATTCTTTCTTCATTAAAACCTAGATTGAATTATCTTTCCATGGATATATTATATACTAGATTTGGAGTTAAATTGAGAGAGTTATGATTTTCTAAAGTCTGTCCTTAAAATGAACAATGCCCAATCGATTAGGCCTCCCCTGTGATCGATCAGATGAGGCTCTAATCTATGTCTAATCTAAGCATAATCTATTTCTAATCGATTATACAGGATTAATCGATCAAAAGAAAATGTGTAATCGATCAGACAGGCTTAATCGATCAGAAGAAAATGTGTGATCGATCAGACAAAGGCTGTAATCTGAATGTAATCTATTTAACATACCTAATCAATCAGGCTTCCCCTGTAATCGATTAGGTGCATGATTTTCTAATCTGATGCTCAGTGATGCAGGCTATAATCTATGGATAATCTGTATGTAATCGATTAGACACCAGACCCTGTAATCGATCAGAGGCTGTAATCTGAGTGGCGATGGAATTTATTCAAAATCAATGGTTAAGGATATTTTAAGCTTTCCTAGTACAAAATTGCACAGACCTACTTATGGAAGTTAACGTTAGCACGCAATCTGATCAATAGAGCCGTTGGAACTCACCTACCACCTTCCAACGATAAATGAAGAGAGATGAGATGAAGCAAGATAAGTACAATTGAGTTAATGCATCTCAGATACATCCTCAACACTCCACACCAGATCAACCAAATCCTCTGGACATGCAAACGGCTAGTTCTTCAACGGGCAAAAATCTATCAAACATTATATAAAGAGTTGAAGACATCATAAGCAAGGGGGCTCGATGAAGTAAGTTCAATGCAAACAGATTGAGAGCACAAGTAAGCCCAGAAATGAAGAGTTCATGATGAGTCAAGTGAATTAGAAAAGAAGAGCTAGAGTACACATTGTTCAAATTGTTAAGCTCTAGAATTGTTATTCATCATATATCTTCCTGTACTTCAGTGAGTAACAAAATCCACTTCTTAGAGAGAAGTAAGCTTTCATTGTAATCATTCTATATTTGTGGGTGATACTCAAGAATGGGAGATCTTGAGTGGGAAACAGATTGTATCCTTATAAGTTGTAAGGGGGAGTGATTTTCAAGTGCCCAGACTAAACTTGAGGGAGTAAAGGCTTCACAAGTGCCCGGCTAAACTTGTGGGATTGTAAAGGCTTCTCTTGTGCCCGATTTAAACAAGAAGGTAGTGGATTTGAAATCTCAGGTGGAGCCTGAGGACTGGATGTAGGTCAAAGGGATAGACCGAACCAGAATAAATCTTTGTTTGCATTTTCTCTTCCCTTGACTCTCATCATATTTGCAGCATAACAGATTTACTTAAAGAGCTTTACTTATTACTTTAGCTGTGATCTTGAAAAGTAAAGATTTCTCAGTTTTTATTCTATCACCCAATTCACCCCCCTCTTGGGTGACAACTAGTACTAACAAGATTTATTTATTTATTATTATTTTAAGGGAGAAAGAAGAAGGCATGCGTGAATCTTGGATAGGAGAAGGAGAGAGAAAGGAAATATGAGTGAGATATGAGGAAAGAGAGTGTGGTCCCTAAAATTAAGGAGAGGGAGAGTGAGATATGTGAGATATGGAGAGAGAGTATGGTCCCTAAATTTAGGGATAGGAAGAGAGAGAAAATATATGAGGGAGTAGGATATTTTTAGAGAGAAAATGGGCTAAAATTTAGGCATTCCAATAGGCCCAATTAGCCCAATGAATTAGATTTTTAATTTAGGCTAATAGGTGTTTTCCTCTATTTTTCTCTTGTTGATTTGTCTTTCTTTGCTTTTAGCTCCTTATTCCTTGCTCCTACAATAAATTTTTTAAGGCACATGTGAAATATATCAAGTTCATAAACCCTAAATGCATGAGTTAATGCCCTAATATGCTCAAATTAGGATGAAAATATGATTAACTCTATAATTTAGGATCTTAAGTATAAAAGTGCCTAATTACCCATAATAACCTAGAATAAGTGCTAAAATTCCTATAATTAGTGGTTAAAAATATATAATAATTAGGTGCAATCAGCCTCCCTTCTCTGTTTTCTTTTGTTTTCTTAGGATTTTTTCGTGGTATTCTTAAGAGCTCAAAATTTATCTTGATGTTTATGGCTTTTAAGTAATTCCTAATGTTCCCTAAGACCTTTGTTAACATACCGATGGGTTTAGATTAATGAAAAATGAATGAGATGTTGATCTGGGTTTATCATAAGCTTAAAAACTTAGTGTGAATGTAGGATTTCGAAAATTATTAATTGGGTAATGAATTATGGGTTACCGTTTAACTTATAGATGTTGATTAAGATAAATTAAATATGTTTTGTTGGATAGGCTTATATTATGGGAGACTTCTCTTGATCTGAAGTAGGAATAAGCTTAATTTGATTTGAGAAAACTATTACTATAGGCATCTGAGGTTGATTCATGAGTTTTAGAGATATGTTTAAGCCTAACGATAATACCATAGGAATTGATTTGGAGAGCTAAGATTTCTATAGGCTTGAATTTGCAAGATGGAAGTCAATAGTGAAGTAAGAGCGATAGCTTAAGGATTAGATTCCTAACTTATAAATTAGTTTCAAATAGATAATTAATGAAATTTGTATGTATGTTGTATAGAGTCGAGTCATGCTAAAGATGCTTTTTCGTGAGAGTGGGTCAGCTACCAGGTAACTGGTTTCTATTCGTTTATGTGTGGGTTTGGATGTAAGGATTTCTAGTTGTTTTATATTATCACTATTTTGAACTAATTTGGAAATACAAATGAACTGATCTTTTGGTATAAAATTACTCATGTGGGTTATTATTTTATAAAGTTGCATACTTTACGTGTTTTGGCATATTGGTTAGGCCTGGTGCCTTTGAAATTATGCTGCATTATAAAAGGGCATTCGGCGTGACTTCGCCATGGCGAAGTTGCGATTTTCTGCAGCTTTAAATAGCTCAGTAGACAGAAAATATTAGGGTTAATTCATTTGGATATTTAGCCAGAGGAAGGCAGGCGACTTTTCTCTGCTAGGGCACAAGGGTTTTGGGTTCTAAAGCCTTCTTGAAGCTTCATAGTGTAAGAAATCCCTAAGCTTCTTCCTTTCGTTTTCTCTCTTGTTTTCCTCTTGATTTTCATGGGAAATCCTTGGGACCCAAAAATGATCTTGGAGTTTCTGGTTGTTGAGTGATTTCTAGTGTGATTTAGACTCCCTTTGACATACTCAATTAATTAGAAGTATGAATAATGGTATGAATCATGTTGTATATGAGATTTAAGCATGGAATCTTAGTGTTCTTCTTGAAGCCCAAATCGGAAAGATTGGGTCTTGTGTTTTTGTTTACTGTTTGAATTATTTAGGTTGATTAAATATATTGGAAAGGCTAGTTGGTTAAATTCAATCCTTATGGGCCTTTTTCTGAAATCAAAGTAGCTTTAAACACGATTTTAATTTAAGTAATCTGTGCATTTGAGTATTTGAGGTGAATTAATGGAATTTAGAATATCATTTGGATTTAATGATATTACCGTTAATGTTGAATGGGTCAGATTGGTTGTAGGACTTGATTTGGAAAATTTTGGGTTACACCTATGCTTGAATATGGAAGAATAATGAATATGTAAAGGTTTAAGGAATGGTTGGTGGAATGAAGAATGGATTGCTAAGGTTTAGTAAGGATTGATTAATGGTTGGAAATGTATATTAGGTTTGAATTGGGTAATTAGGATTAGGGGTGGATGATGGTTGCAGTGGAAGAAAGAAAGGTTAAAATTAGGAATTAATAGAAGTGAGAATGGGTAGCTAGGAAATTGATAATGATTGTGATTTCTTTTATTAGTTGGTGATTGTGTTATATGTATATGCATGTAGAGTCAGATTGTGCGGAGTTGTCATAGGAGAAAGTTGCGCTATTATGAGATCAGTGTAAACTGCCAGATTACTACTATCTGTTTGTTTATGTGTGCGTGTCTACTAGTGAGTGATTTGAAAACTATTATGATTTGAGAATTGAATGAGGTATGAAAACAAGTATTGGAACTCTTATTTTCCTTAGACATTATCCTGTGGAATATTATTTTGAACTGGAATGAGTTGTGCTATGGAATATTTGAAACTGAGATATATATATATATATGGATTTTAAAACCATTGCATGCGCATATTCTGGAAATGTTGAAAGAGCCAAGTGCCTGATTGTTGGTGTTGCATACTTAGATGTTGATGTGATGAATTGCTTATGTATGGGGCACCAGTGGATTTGATACTTTGCCATCATATGATGAAATATCCTGTTGCGCCACAGAGATTAATTTGGTTACTATATGGGTAAGTGCCCTGCACAGGTTCAGGAAAGGTACAGAGGCTCTTGCTGACTCGTATTGTGGTCCAGGGCAAGTAGAGAGTCTCCGATTGGTTCCACATAGTATCCCCGCGGCTTGTATATGACTGCTTAGGATGACTCTGCTTATTACTGAACTGTCTGAGTTTTGAAACTGAAAAGTATTGTATCATTTTGTATGTTAAAGGATTTGGAAATTACTATAGAAATATATGATGTGCATATTACTTGAATGTTTGAGCATGTGTTGGAATCAATAAAATTATCTGTAACTATTATTCCACTTGACACCTTGCTAGCACACACCACATGTAGATGAGTAAATTAGTGGTTACGTTGGGGCTATCCCCATTTATCTCACTTTTGCAGGTCCTAGTAGTGGTGTGGACGGTAACTTCTCACTAATACAGTGGGTAATTCTAGGCTATCAGGATAGGATAGTATTGTCACATAGGGCTCATGCATTTCTTAGTGCTTTCGTCTGATTTATTTTAGTTTGTTTGTTTTCGATTTGAAACTGTAATTTCCTCTTGAGATATTATTTTGGACTGTTTGGTTGAATGTTACTTTCTGTGGGACCGATCCAATTCCGGAAAATTTTATTATTGATTGAATTGAGAACTCTTATGGTTTTGAATACTCTGAAACTATGATTGCTTTGAGAATGTATATTATAATGGTTATGATCGATTTAATGCTTTGGTCTGATGAGATTGATTTGATATTGGAGAATTTATAATGATATGTATTTTGGGAGCTTGGATTCAGTTATGCTTTTAATTTTACAAGGATGTTTGTTACGATGTATGTGGTCTCTTTTAATTACCGTGAGAGGGTGTTCCTTTTTCTATCATGGTATATGTAAGTTTTAATTATCGTTGTAGAAAACTCATTTTCTAACTTGGATAATAGTTTAGAAATTACTTAATGCTTTCATATCCATGTTAGCTTTGTTTAAATTGTTTAAATCCTTTTCCTTAACATGGATTTTCTATTGATTAAGTCAAATCTTTTTTCTAACCATGATAGTCCCATTTGTGAATGGAAACCTCTTTTCCTATCATGATTAGATTGTTGAATTTGTGATATTTATAAATTATGGAAATTATTTTTCTAATTATGTTAGTTAAATATATTAAGTCAAATCTTTTTCCTAACATAGTTAGATCTTAAACTGTTATGGGATCAGTTAATAGTGATTAGCTATTTAATTAAAATGTTAATTAGGGTGTAAATGTTACAGCGTGCAACTCTTCTACAATAGTATCCTCTTCACCTTTTCCACTCTTCGAATGGTGGGCCACATTTGTCTCTCCCTCTCCGACAACAGTGTAGTGGTGATTTGCCATATTTTCTGCATAAAGTAAATCTCCAAATTAATCGAGAGGTTTCAATGAAATTCACAATTCTAACTAAAAAATTTTTTTCGCCAAAATCAAACCATACCTTTGAACAATCTCCTCTCCCCACGTTCGAGACTAAAACCCTAGAGTATTTTATTCCTCTTCCTCACTTTCTCGGCCGAACACTCAGAATCACTCTCCTTGCTTCCCCGAACACCCTTGCTCGATTTCGCTATTCAACCAAAAACTTTCAAACTCTCTTTGCTTCTCACTCTTGACTTTCGATCCTTCTCTCTATATCGAGCTTCTTCTACCACTCAAATGAAACACAATTCATTTTATTAATTGAGTTCTATTTTTTTTAACATCACACATTTTATTAGTTGTGTTCTATTTCTTTTTTCTTAATATCATTTCTTAATTGTGTTCACCTAAGGGAAAAAAACACGTGTGATTGCCTACACATTTGTCTGATCGCATGGACTAATGACATGTCTACACGTGGTAGGGGTAATTAAGTAAATATCTAGAAAATGCATATCATATCTACTAACTAAAATAATATCTTCAATCAAATTAAATTAAGTAAATAAATTTGATCTATATCTTAGTATTTGGTTATTGTTGAAAGAGTATTAGTGGGGGTAATTTAAAAAATAAAATTGACAAAAATTATAAATATTCATTATATTTATGATCAAGTTAAACTCCCTAGATATTTTTTATATTATGATCAAATGGAGTATTTAGTTATTTTTAGTAAACTATATTATTTTAATATAATTGGTCTAGCTTTTAGTTGAGTCCGGTTTGACCTACTATATCTTTAAACCGGTGTCTAGACCGGTCTTCTCTACCATCTGGGTTTGAAACCTTGAGTTAACTGGGGCAAGGTCGATGGGGCACATAAGCGTAGCTTTTGGTGGTCATATCAGCATTGTTACCATAAAGTTTGCTAACGACTTTAAAGAACTTCCGGCACATATTTATAAAAAAAAAAAAAAAAACATTTAGTGACTATACTGAATTTAAGCATTTCTTGATTATTATTGGTGTTCTGAACTTACTAAGATTTTCTTATGAAACAAGAAGTATTTAGTTACATGTTTTTCAAGTCCAATAGAAATTTTATACCCTATAAAACTCTTTCCAATCCCAAAAAGTGGTATCGTCAATTTTCTAAGTATAAAATATCCAAAGGGTAAGTTTGATGACAGAAATATTGATTTTGACAAGTCAAATTCATGATACAGCCACACAAAAATACCTAACAGAACATAAATTTTTAGTTACAACTGAACATACAGATTTAATAGGAGAACAATAAACTGCTACCAAACCACTACTAAATAGTACATCCTCTGCTTCCACTCACAAATTCTATAAAAAAAATTCTAGATAGATAGACATCTTTATAACCATTTTATGCATGTAAAATCAACATTTGACGGCACAATTTCATCATATCATAGCAAGCATAATACTTTATATATGTTTTCTCACGGATATATTTTATACATATTTGTTTGCCTTTCAAGGATAATATCTCATATTCGACGAAGAGAAGCAAGCCTCTTTTCAAGTTCCTCCACATCTTGGGTTGTATCAGACCTGCAAGCATTCAGAGAAAAACCACAGAAATCAGAATCAAATAAGGGTTCATTTTCTGTAAGCTTATTTTGTGGAAAACAAATTTTTTCCCTTTTCTCCAAGTGATTTTTAAAATTTTTAGGATATTTCTATAAAAATAAGGGCATTTATAAGGATAAAATGGAATATGAAAAATCAGATTTCTGATTACTTTGAAAAGCTATTCAGAAAAGCTTTTGGATTTTGAAAAACACTTGCAACAAAAAATTGTTTAAATTTTAATAAACCAAACATAAAATAATTTCTGCTTTTTAAATCATTTTTCATATTCCTAAAAATCACCTTTTTTAAGCTTAAACAAATGGCCCTAACATCATAGTTGTATGCCTCAAATATATAGATGCTTTTTGAAGATTTAAACAAGCTGTCAAATGTTTAATTATTCAAATCATGTCCAATGGTTCAGAAGTTGATAATGCATTCATACGAGTACTTGAAACAATGCATATAGAAAAAGTACAAAAACAGACAACAATTTGTTGTAGATAACTTAAAGGCCTTGTAAAAAAGGAATATTAATATTATTTACCTTGTAGTAACATTTTCAACATTCCTTGAAGCAATACGACCTTTTGGAGCAGAAGATAACTGCCATCAGAAAAGGCCAGAATCAATCCCAACTGTTAAAGAAATCCAAAGTACAGAGTAGCATGAAAGAAACAGAAGATTATAATTATTCATGAATTAAAAAGCAACCTGTGATGCAATGTCCACACCAATCTCATCAAGAACCTGTCATGAACGAATAAAAAAATAAATATCAGGAAGAAAACAAGGATATGGACCATCAAGCTAACTGCCGTCTATTCAGAGTTATATTCACCTGGTTAGTAAGCTCTTCTGTTTCCTCCTCAGCTTCATCTTTGTCTAAAGTTTCATCAATAGCTTCTGACATCATCTCAATCTACATTTAACACGGTAATATGAATATCATGATGTAATGTGGTACCAGGGGAAAAAAAAACAGGTATGGAAAAGGACATTTGTAGGAACTGCTCAGGGTTTTGGGTGGGATTGCTTGGTTACCCAAGCTATCAGGCAGGTAAGGCAACTGCTTGTTCATTACTTGTATAAATGCTTCTTACTGTGCAGATCGGTGAGGAGTACGGTCAATAAAATCATAGCAAAATTAATCAACAAATAGGACAAAAAACAGCTTCGTCAGCAAACTTTTGTACTCAACACAAAGTCAAAATAGCAACAACTCTATTTTGTTTTTCAATTTCAGATCCAAGCAAATGCAGCATTCCTGTTCTGCCTCCCATTCAATTAATTTTTTTTTTTTTTTTTGGCTTCTGAAAACAAGATTGCCAAAGTCACTAGGCTCTTGCATCACTCTGTAACTCTCTGGTGCATCCCTATGGCCAAACTTTCTTTTACTTGTATTTTCTCTTCATTAATACCACAACTGGCATGGTCAACTTCAGAACACATGCTAAAAAGTAAAAACATATTACCGTCATGTCCATTTGTGCTGACTGCTTTTGGAATTCTTTGATCACCTTTGCCTGTTTTGCTGGTTCCATTTGCTGAAAAGTGAAGTAAGATAATAATTACAGCATAATTTAGTCTTAGAAAACTTGGGAAAGCACTCTCATATGATATTTAATTACAGACATTAGCATTTTAGGTGACTATTATTAACATACGAACGATTCGCAATAGACGGTTGTTGAATGAACAAAAGTTTGCCTTTGATTTGTTACAAGCAACATGAAAGCGCTTCAGAATTCTGTCCTTGCTGCCCTCATTCTCATACTTAGAATAAACTTTAGGATAAGGTTAGGCATATGATACTTAAACATTTGCATTTAGGTGACTACATTATTAACTTATAAATGATTCACAATAGGCAGTTGTTGAATTTACACAAGTTTTCCTTACTTTGATTTGTTACAGACAATATTCTTTCTTCAAATAACTAGGTTCTAAAGAACGTTGTTTCTCGGAAGTATAAAGAAAGGTTGAGTATCTGAAACATTACAGTATTCTTTCAAGAAAATCACTAACTATAAGCTAAGTAAATGAAATTATCTACTGCATATATGATCCATATTTTGTTTGACTCTTTCTTCATGCAGGCCTTGTGTATGATATTGTTAAAAAACTTTTGACCTTTAAGTCCCATGATGAGTAGGCTGAAGGTGTGTATTTCACCAGTTTAATTAAAACAATGCAGAATCAGATATCAAAATTACCTTGTTCATTGCTGCCATTGCCTTAGATGCACCTTTCATCCCAGTAGACATTGAAGTGCTTGCATATAATGCCTGAGGAAGACATATGGACAATCTAAGAATTAGAAAAGCAGTTTATCATCATCATTAAGAACAAGGCTCCTGCTCTAACCTGAGTATGAGTTGCAACACCCCTGATCTGAGCACGACTTCCCTGTAAATTAGTTATCTGTTGGCGTAACCTAACAAGCTGACGAGCCAAGATTCTTGTAGCTGCCTGTAACCAGTTACTTATTAACCAAGATTGCCGTATGGCTGATATCATACATAAACAAGTAAGCTATAAATTCATATCAAGAGAAAGAAAAGAGAAAAGGAAAGCAATACTAAGTTTATCTTGACAGTGTTTGGACAGCTGTTATGTGTTTGAGAAGGTGCCATCTGAGATATTTCCTTGACATCATATTTAGGTGAAAAGAGAGAGTAGATTAAAGCAAAAAGGGTTAAATGACACAATTCCCCCCTTTTTGCTGTTTTAAGACACTCCAGAATTTCCTCTACATTATTATTATCTTAACCTTGTCTCTCACACGCATGTTATCTTAACAGTGTTTGGAAAGCCATCTAAGATATCACCTTGACATCACATTTTAGGCAAAAATGAGTCATTAGATGAGAGCAAAAAGGGTGAAATGGATTTTTTTTTTTTTATTGCTGCCACTTTAAGCCTTCTCCATATTTTGTAAGTTACTCCATGACAACATTTATGTGCAAGTTTTTAAGCATGTAAGGTATAATACATAAGTTATTAGAAAAATTTTGGGCTTCATACAAACTTTGGTCCCTTAAGTTTGCCCCCATTTTGGTTTTGGTCTCTCAAACTTTAAATAGAAGGTTTCGATCTCTCAAATTTCATTTTGCTTAAAACATTGGTCCCTATATGTTATTAAAGACCTGGACCGTTTTGCCCCTAAAAGAACCACAACCTCTTGTTTGAAACTTGAGGGACCAAAGCCAAAATGAAAACAAACTTGGGGGACCAATATTTATATTAACCCAAATTTTTTATATGAAGAAGAATAGGGAATAAATTACATGTGAATTTCAAAATTATTAAATTTCTTTTGATTATATTGTCATTAACATATAGTAAAACTAATACAAACAAAATTGAGGTGTAATTTATCTAACTTGACCGATTAAGTTGAAAGTCCTCTCAAAAACTTACTGAAGACTTCAAGGGATATAAACTTTGTTCTTTGGAGTTATGAGATGAGATGTAAAAAGTTTCTTATGAGCACATTTGCAAGGCCTTATTTGTGGAATAGGATCTCTTCTTTCTTTTTGTAAATCATAAAATTTTTCAGCATTATGCCAATCAAACTAGACTCATAATGGTTATTTCCCTATTCCGGAATTGAACTAAACAGGGTTAAACAAGCCTTTCCTTCATGCATTTCGAATTGTTTAGTGACATCATAAGAAGAAAAATAGAGGAGCCCTTGCTTTATAATAATAAAGGTTACTTTTTGTTTACATCATCTTAAAATTGCCAATAAGGGCTTTTAGAAGGAGCCCTTATTATAAAGCAAGAGGGTGAACCACAAGATCAAACTGTTTCATCTCAGACTTGTAGACATGCCTTAAACACTACAACAGGACATGTGACCTTCACATACTCGACTAATGCCAAAAAAATTTTATAATGGCACCCTTAAACATGGTTTCTAACATAGTCACACGTGCATCTATGAATCAATTATTGTCATCAGTAGCGTCCTATAAAGGATAATTACTTTTAGGAACTATGTTAAAACTAGTCTTATTAGGATTAATAGAAGATTGTATTTTTGACAGTCAAGTTTTATTTGTGCTCATAAATAAACATAACTTGAGCCACTGCTCTATTATAGTAGGACAATCACCTCAGCTCTTAATAGTTTCCTCTCTTCATTTAGCAAGCAATATTTTGTTTTATAAAACTATTTGGTATTTGGTACTCTCAAGTCAAATTCAGATCAAGCACATTGTTATGAACCCAAGAAAACACTAGATATGCCAAAAACTAGCAATGGACCCAATATCATTTTCTGTGTAATTTATATCATATAAGTCATGAAGTCACTAAGTCTTTTCTTCTCATTTACTTCAGATCATCCTCCATTCATAACAAGCTACTCATTGTATAGAAATTGCAAACATGGCACTTAAAGCACTTATACATAGGTCAAACTGTTACAAATTAGCAAAATCTTGATGTTAAACTAACTTGTTATATGCTTCTACGACCTATTGAAAGATCACATATATCTAAGTGAAAAGAAACTTGCCTCATTTCCTGTTTTAGCTTCTTTCTTAATCTCTGCCACCAACTTCTTCTCCTGTAATTAACAACGCAGTTAAGCTTTGAGAAAATAATAAAGAGAAAGCCAAATCGATTAAAATAATACATACCTCCATTTGAAGAGATGCTATCTCTCGTTCAATACCTACAGAAAATATGTATAGCAAGATAAAGAAGTGCTTTGTTATAAAAATTAAAAAATCAACACATGTAAGTATTACTACTAGTGACTTTTGATGCAACACCATGAACAAGTTACCCTACCATAGTCAACCAATTTACGGAAAAGGAAATGCAGAACATCAAATAAAGAAACAGGGTGAATGGTTTTGATGGTGCATAATAAAATATTGAAATAAATGCAGCTAACAAAGAATGTATTTATGCAATAATGAAATAGTTATATTAAGATTGAAGTTATAACGTCCAATAATGAAATGGAAAGAAGAGACAGAATGGTTGCTAAACCAGTTCGGCAGATCGGGGCCCAAGAAATTCAATGGGTGGCAGGTATAGTCAATGTTATTCTAAGTGAAATATTAAATGTCTATGAAATAGTACTTCGATACTGAATTTGTAATTATTTGTAGTCTTGAACCTTTTCTTTTTCTTTTGTAAAGGTGTTTTAAACAGAGAATGCAGTAGTTTTTGCTGCCTCAACACGTAAAAACAAAAGAGAAAGAAGTGACGCAACAGAGAGGCTAAACACAAATATTTTAAACTGCTAATAAAGCAATTTCATCAATTTGCAGGAATTTCTAAAAAATCCATCGATCTGAAAGATTCATAATTGCTTACAAACTTTAGTTTGTTACTAGTAAAAAATCTAAACAACCTAAATAAAATTGCTAAAGTAACTTTCAACTTCAATCTGGATGCAAGTATAAAACAGTCAAATTAGTAACCTTTTTATTCTTCAACTATACTGATGGGAATTTGAAAAGCTCCCAATTATACTCTGTCTTTAACAGGCCAATTTTAGGTAAAACATTGGTGATTGAAATGAAAAAAATCTCCATTTCTATGAAAGTATGAAGGAATGGTGCAGCCAATTATTTACCTCTAGTTGCAACAGCCATTTCTCTCTTACTTGTTCGCAGAGCCTCTGTTGAACAAACAGATGTCAATGAGTAAATAAATGGGTAAACTATGCCAGAAATTTCTTTTCATTTTTTGCAAAAATTAACCATAACTGAGAGCTAAACACAGGGTTCGCACAAGTTGTGCATAAGAATTATAAAAACTGATTTTCTCCTCAAAAGAAAAACCAGATCGGTTTAGAGTAAAGAAAAGTACCCAAAAACAAAAGGCTTTATTCAACTGGGGAAAAGAAAATAAATCTGATTCCGCTGCCTACCCACATTTTCCCAGAAAAAAAAATCCAAAAATTGAAAATTCCCCAGAAGAAAACCCTAGTTGGAGAAACAATTAGGGCAATGCATCGGAATAATAATTGAAACTGGATCGGAGGAAAAATGAAAGATAAGGAATGGAAATGCACCTTTGGGAGAGGTTTTCTTCTTGAAAATGTTCTTCAAATTCATGATTGTTGTATCTACAACAATGGAAGATGCGATTTCTTGTGTAGTTCTGGAACTTGTTGAGATATTTTCTTCTCCCAGGAAAGGAAGGAAGAAAGAAAATCAGTAAAGGAACGAAATACAGCCTAGAGGAGCGTGCTGCTGCGTCTGAGGCTGTGAGCCAGTGATGATAGTCCAAGTAGCCGTTCTAAGTGGCCCAACAAAAATAGCCGTTACTACTTTGTTTAATCATTTTCTTATTTAAGAGTTTTATTTATTTTCATTCATTCATTTGGATCGATGATCTTCTAACGTTCCAGTCTCCAGATGACCGTAGAAGGCATAACAATGACAGACTCTTTCTTGAAAAAAAAAATATAATTACTTCAGTCTTAGACCTAAAATGTTAAATTATGTATTTAATCTTTTATACTTGTATTATGTCTTCTGTTAGCTCTTTGAGTTGGAAAAATGCATTTCTAGCCCTTTTTGTTAACGTTGTTGGTTTTATTCAACTGAGAATTCTAACTAAACAAGTCTAGAAAGTAATTCTATAATTGGATGTGATAAAAGAGCAAAATTTTAAAATAGAAGAGTGATTAACTTTTTTTTTTTCATATTTTATCAACATTTAACTACAGAGTTACAATTTTAAACCTTGTGAGTCAACATTTTTCATTAAATGCAACTAATAGTGTGACAAATCCCTAGATTTGTGTGAGCTTTATGTGTTTAAATTGGAAATATTAATATTTTTAGAATGCGTTTTTGGTCTAATACAAGTGTAAATATTGTCATAAATCCTTGAATAAAAATAACATAAAATAAGGTAAAAGCGTTATAATTGGAGACAATCAATTGCTAGGACATTTGATAATTGTTAATTATATGTTTATTTTCAGGATATCTAGAATATCAGGATAGGAACCCATGGCAAACTCATGATATCTGCTAAGGATATTTTGGGTAGATTATGCTTCTAGATGTCTTATTTGAATGGGCCACTTCCCTTGCCTGTAAATACCACAACTTAGAGTAAAAATAAATCAGTTTTGGAGGCTACAAACTCTGTTCTCTAATAGTATGTCAATTCTTTTCCATTCCTTCCTCCTTTCCATGCCATCCTCCTCTCTAAGACTTGATAGAATGAGCTTCATGTCTCTAATTAGGGGAGTGGTTGTTCTGTCAAACTTTGTCAATTTGATGTAGCTATTTTACGATTCTAGGAGTTGCATTAGAATAATAGATGAGTAGTCATTTTCAATTTGCTTGTAATTGAGTTAATTCTTTTGAACTTCTTTAATTGTATGGATCATATTTTTAAAAGCAAGTTTTTCAATTTTAATTCCGAGTTAATTGAGGATTCTCAACTTATATTAAAAATTGCAAGTATAGTTGATTATATTGATTGCATAAGCAGCAATGGACTTCAACCTTTTACGTGTAACTCCTTCAACAAATAGGAAATTAGGATGGAGCATATAATTTGTAATCTATTTAGTTTTTATTGTAACGAACACAAGTCCTTGAACCACACCTAACAACTAGTTGTTGGAGTTGGGGAACAAGGCTTTATAATGTCCTCTTTCAGGGAAAGATTCCCCGATCAAAACCCTCCAGTTGGTTGTCTTTCAATTAAAACACCATTGTAACGGGTACAAGTCCTTAGAGAGTTACACCCCAAAGGCTACCTGTTTGGGTTGGTGAATTAAGTCCTTATAAGATCGATCTTTCAAACAAACCCCATCATGGGACATGTGACTTTTTTATTTTAGGTTAATATTATTGTTGGTTGTTATAATTTGATTAAAAAAAAAAAGTGCAAACAATTTGGAAGAATTTTAAACACATTAAAAGTAAATAGACCATAACCAAAATTTGTAGTTTTGATGTGCCTGAAACTTGGGTATTTTTACCCTAATATGCGTTTTAACGCTATCACTCATTCTGAACTTTTATTAACTTTCCCATGGGGTTTGTAACGAAAAAGTGGGTGTCGATTTGGTTTAATTTGCGAAAAAAAGGGATTATCAATGGGATGGGAGGAAGATCACAGCCACAGGGAAGCAGATTTATTGTCAGTGATTAAGCAGCTTCTTGACAGAAATTGAAAGTTGGCGGTGGAATGGTGCATCAGAGAGACCGCAAAAGCCTCGTTGGGCGAACAGATGGACTTCAAGGCATTGGGGAATTGGGACACCTTCTGACCTCGTGCAGAATGCTCTTCGAGCTGATAGGCTTTTAGAGTAGTTGTTTTTTATTCATATTAATAAAAAAAAAAAATGTATGGGGAATGGGGATTGCAGTGAAAAAAAAGTGGAAATTTTTAGTTAACGGCGACTCACAAATCTCTAAATCATTATGCATAGGAGAAAATAAAATCTTGACAGTTAAATGACGTATTTATCTTTATATAATTGAGGAGATAAGTATGCCAATTTTTAAGATAAATATGTAAATTTTTAACATAAATAAAAATATTTTTAAGATAATAAATAAATCTAAACCAATAATAGTTACAAGAATATGTGTCATTCATAAGACAAATATTCTTATTCAAAACACACATGAAGGTATTTTTAAGACTTATTTCTAACAATAATAAGTTATTTCAAGGCACACCTTTTTTCTTGGAAATACTTTTATATGTGTTGAAAATAAGTATATTCGTTTTGAAAATTTTTATATTTATCTTTTAAATGACACATTTTCTTATAAATACTATGTTTCTCTTAAACATTATTTTTTATTCATTTATTGTCTTGTAAATAGCTTTATATGTGTCGGAAATCAATACAATTCTCTTGAAAGTTACTCATCTGATCCTATTTATAAGTCACTTCCAGCATATTTCACACAGACCAAGAAAAACCTTAAAACTCATTAACTTTCCACTAAAATCCAATAAATTTACAACTTTACCCATATTAAATATCCACTATACCACATGAAAATAAAGTCAACACATAATAAATGAAGGGTAAACTTGTACATTCACACTAAATATTTAATGAGGTGACTTATATATAGGACCAAATAAAACCTTCTCTCTCTGCCCTATAAATAGGACCAGAGGAGTATTGTATTTGTCTTGCAAATGATAAATTTTTTATTTCAAAAAGAGACAAAGACAATAAAATATTTTAACCTTGAAGATTTTATTTAATTTTCCCTTTAAAGGGTGATGTTTCCGAATTTAAGGGGAACTGTTTGACATCAAATTGTTTGAGGGGAGGAAAACTGAAATTTTCCCTAAAAAAGGCATATTTGACACAAGCAATGAAATAATTAATTTACATGAATGATTATTGTGTATATGTATATATTTATGTATAAATAACATTATAAAAAAATAACAAATTACCCCTTTGATCCTATTTATAGGGCAGATAGAGAATGTTTATTCTGTCCTATATATAAGTCACTTCATTAATTTTTTTCTTATAAATATACGAGTTTACTCTTCATTTATTATAGGGTTAAAGGTCACCGTTGCCCCGGAAGTATGCAAGGTGGATCATATCTGCCCCTGAAGTTTTTTTGGGTTCACCGTTGCCCCGGAAGTGTGTAAAGTGGATCATATTCGCCCTTTACCATTAAAAAATTTTTACCGGTAAAGGGCGAATATGATCCACTTTACACACTTCCGGGGCAAAATTGGACCAAAAAAAACTTCCGGGGCAGATGTGATCCATCGTGCATACTTCCGGGGTAACGGTGATCCTTAACCCTTTATTATATGTTGATTTTATTTTCATGTGTTATAATTGATATTAAATATGGGTAAAGTTAAAAATTTGTTGGATGTTAATAAAAAGTTAATGAGCTTTAAGTTTTCCTTGATTTGTCGGAAAAATACTATAAGTGACTTATAAATAGGACCAGATATGTAAATAGTTTTTGACATCGAAGAAATGGGAATATTAAATTGTTAAATAAAATAGGGTTAAAGGTCATATTTGCCCCTGAAGTATACACGTTGTATCATATCTGCCCCTGAAGTATTTTTGGGCCCAAATGTGCCCTCGAAGTATGAAAATGGATCATATTCGCCCTTCAGCTGTTAAAAAGCTCACGTTGACCGTTAAACAGTGGACGTTGACCGTTAATATTTTAACTGCTAAAGGGCGAATATGATCAATTTTCATACTTCGAGGGCACATTTGGGCCCAAAAATACTTCAAGAGCAGATATGATACATCATGCATACTTCAGGGGCAAATATGACATTTAACCCAATAAAATATCATATCTAACCTTTTAATAAATTATAAATGGGACAATTTATTAGCTATATTTTTAATTTGCACGAAGTAAAAAATTATGAAACGATTTAAAAACAAATTATTCGGAATTATAATTTACGTATAATCTTTTTTTTTTTGGACATATAATTTACGTATAATCTAAAATAAAATGTCAGTTGCTTATATTTAGAAAAAAAAGTGCATTTACAATAATAGATTATATTTTACATGAAAAAAATAGAATTTAGATTGTCTATCTTTAATATACTAAGCAAAACTAACGTATATTAAGTTTGAATATTGGTGTTACTGTTAATATAAATATATTGCTCAAATATTTGGAAAATAATAAAAGATCAATAGTAATATTTTTGGTGGATACCATGGAAACTATTTATGACAGTTATTAAAAAAATTTTATTTTTTATTTATCATCACAGCAGAGGAATAAAAGGGATAATAGCACAAAACAATAAGCATATTCACTGGTTAATACTAAAGGAAGAAGCCGAACAAACTAAAATAAAAGAAAAACATTTACATTGGATCTGGTTCAGAAGCTCAATACGCCAAAATGACGTATCAGTGGAATTCACTTATCCGTGCATTAACTTGGGTGAGTTTTCAATTTTCACTAGCTTCTTGCACCCTAAATTGCTATGTTAAATATTATCAGTAGTCAACACTAATAATACACTATACCATAGACGGTACAAAATTCATGACAAGTTGTATTACTCATAAGCTATGACTAATCTCAGACTACTTGTAATACACGGGGATTGGTCTATTTTACCCTAAAAAGGTAAAGTGAGGGGATAGAAGCCACAAATCTCAATCATTCTTGTGTTTGGAAACTCCACAACTGGCAAGTTTAATGATGGCATAGGCGAGCCCAAGGAGCACAAGAAACAACACTGCAGAATATAACAGATGGTCACAAATTGGGTGCAAGAAATTGTTTTCATATGTTAAAACAGACTGATGCAATTATTTGAAAAGACTCTTTAACAAAGAGCAAGGAATTTCAACCAAAAAAAAAAAAAAAACAAAGAGCAAGGCATCATAAGTGCAATCCAAACATACTATTTTAGAAGACGAAAGTCTAAAACAAAAATCTTTTATTTTGACAAAACCATACATTGTCTTCTAAAATTTAAGCAAAATTTCAATTCAGTCTTCTGATTTTATAAAATATCTTTTTAGTCCTTTGATTCCAATGGCACCACACAATCCTTTTTTTTCCCTGATTTTAGCACAATGGCGTCATATGCATGTAGCTGACCCCACCTAATGTAATAAAACTTATTTTTATGGTTGTTGTAATCCTTTGGTTCCAACACTGTTAATCTCATTAAAGGAAAAAATTTCGACATCGCATTTCTAAATGTTGACAAAATATTTTTAAATGCTAATTATATTAAGTTGAATTTTTAAGAATGATTGGATTAAAGTAGTATCATTTGATAATTCTTTCACAACATTTAAAATTACAATATTAGCATTTTCAATTGATGAAACTAACAGAGTTAGGGTTTAGAAAACTAAAAAGACACTTGATAAAATTACAGGATCAAATTGAAATAGTGAAAGTCAAAGGACCAAAAATATATTTTTTTTCCTAAAAAAATTACGGACGAATGCCTAGAAATAGTATGTTACTAATAATATGAGCGTAAGAAACCATATTTAGGCGGTAACTGTGTAGCTAGAAGTTAGGATTTTGAAGTGACTTACCAGCTAAGAAGGAAAAGAATAAGATAGCCAGACGATATCTAATAAACCATGGCAGGCTAGTTTCAAGAGTGCAATGCCTTTCATAATGTCCAGCTCTTACTTTGTTCCAAGCCTCAACATTTGATTTTTGTAATTTCGATAATGAAACATTTAAACCCGTCACAGGAACACCATCTACATCCCTGACTTCGATTTTCATTGTCACCTGATGGGTATCCCAATCTATCTCAATAGCTCCAAAATTAGGCTTGCCTAAGAAAAAACCCAACATTTGAAACATCAGAACATTAAATTCTAGGAATATATCATACATCACTAAGATAAAAGAAGACAACTATACCATATATGCAAGATTTGTATCTACAGTTCTGACCCTTGACTCTCATTGTAGATGGGGTTAACCATGCAATGAATCTCACTAGAAAACGCATGGAAGGTGGGACTACTTCCTCAATTGATTGAGTTAACCCACTAGAGGTTATATCATACAGTGGATAGTCCAGTGCACAGTCATATCTTGTGATTTCCCCAAAGTGAACATCCCCACTTATAAAGAGTACTCCATTCCTCTTTACAAGAAGAAAAAAAGTGAATAAAATGTCAAATAACTTCTTTCAACACTATGTAAAGTTTAGTACTAAACGGTTCCTTAACAAGAAAAGTGTATTTTTTTTTAAAAAAAAAATACAATGAAATTATTACCTTACTATCCGCTATTAATTTGATGTAGGAAAATGGGCTGGGCCTAGGCCCAGTCCACCCTTAGTGGATTTGGCCCAAATAAGAGTTTGGGGTCTGAATATAATTATTCAGAAATATTGGGATGTTATATGTAATATTCCCATCAAATTTGAATTTGTTTAAATTTGAATTTAAAATATGAAGGGTTGTGTCTGTTAGTTCTGTGTTTATAAATACAGACATTTGACAGAACAAAACTATCGTGAACAACAAAAACTCCCTCTTCTCTTTTTCCTCTTAAGTGTTTATAATCCACACAGCCATGGAAACCTAATGCTCTGATGCCACTGTAGGGTTTCGGGCGTACCTGGAATCCGGTTGACTCGCTCGGTACCCACACGAAATCGGAGCACCGATTTGGACTCCGATCACGTTATACGACAGATGCACATAGGAGAGGAAGAGAGGAGACTTGAATTACAGAGAACTTTAGTTTTCTGCGTTGGTTTTCCTTTTCACAGAACCCCTTTATTTATAAACAATATATGGAGAGACGTATCTTTTCAATTTCAAATATTAAGGGAAAAATACTCATTTTATCCCTAATCTTTCCATAATTATATAATAGCCCCAATTTTCATTGGGCATTATATATTAGCCCTAATTCTCATTGGGCTTGGGCCCTAACCCACCAAGGGTGGATTAGGTATTTCCCTACATCTCCCACTCACACTTGGTGGGTTAAATGTTAAGGGTCAAGTCTCTTTCTCTTCTTCCCTTCTTTCATACTAAGTGCTCTGTCGTAACCGCGTGGGCACGACGTCTCCTTTTAGGTGTCTTGTACTAGAAATCCCTTTTACAGAGACCAGCACAAAACAACCTTGCAATGCAGCTCGATCATTTTGATATAGTGCCTCAGATATCCTAGATTTACACAAATACACTTTTCTCATGGCCAATCTAATCCCTTTTGAGCCAAGATAAAGCTCAGATTGCCTTTCTCATATGCAGTGTCCACACTTATGAAATTAGCACACTAATATCATAATGGACCGGTCTCAGACACTAGCATAAGTGTGTGTATTGCAAGTAATCTTCCTTTCCCCCAAATATCACTTCAATATGAATCAACCGCTTTCCTAACGTAACACCTTTAGATCGCATTTATCATGACCATAGGATATACGCTAAGGTAGCAGACACTAAAACATATTTCCATGACATTGTCAAAGTCAAAGGACATCAAGAAAGTATGGAACCTTTCTTGGACTCACACAGCAATAAAACAGGGATCCATTCACTGCTTCCAGTTTGCGGTAACTTTAGCACACGCGGTATGAATCGCATGCTACGGTGTTACTCTTTTTCTATAAGAGCGTACGTCGATTTGATTGTATCATTAACACCGTACAGACTTCAGTATAGAAACACACAGTATCTAAACCCAAAATTCTTCAACTCTTCTCACATTGTATGACGTCAATTTTGAAGAATTTTGTTGTCTGGCTACAGGTATTACGGATGTGGGTATCCATAATTCGATCCATATGTGTGTAATCACGGATCTCATCTCGACTTGCTGCACTTTTGAGTCGAGGCGACATATAATTTGTGTTTCTTCTCTACCATATCAGTACTTTCACTGCTTTGCTGGTGAACACATTGTCTCATCTTTGCACACTACTCCTGAGTGTCAAAGGCGGTCGCTCGTGTGAGAGAGCCGACCTCATCAACCTGTACGACATACTAGACATTGTATACTATCACATACACATGTAAAGCCTTAATGAAGTATCAATTACTTCATATCCTATGCTTGCCAAAGGACTTATCATGTCTCTCATGTATATCCTTGGCCACAGGCTCAATCAGGGGACTTTGCATAGGAACTTGTTGTTTAGTAACAACCTTATGTGCTACAACACATCTCACATATTTATCTTTGCATTTTACTCATGCTATGATACTTAGGGTCTTTTATTTAGGCAATGGTTGTAGTGTTTTCACAAAGCATTAACACTAGGTTTGAATTCTCATTTCAAATCCAAGATGTACCTTTAGACATTATCGACCATATAGCCATACGTACTACCACAGTAAGTATTTTTAAAAGCGCATAACTATCATGCCCTTTAAAGTATCTTTCAGCATTTTTGTGGAGCCATCAAATGCCTCTCACAATGGTTGGACTAGTACTGACTTACAAGTCCTACCTCTAAAAATGAATATCTGATATTTTACTCACCACTGTGTATATCAAACTACCAACAACATTTACATGGAAACCCTTTTCCATTTTGAGTTTTAAAGTTGATTCAGTTTAGGGATATCTATATAATCAAGACCAAACTCACTCTAGAAGTCACTAGGGTATTTATGGGATCACAATCATTTACTTTGAACCGCTCAAAAATTTCCATAATATAACTCTTGTGACAGAGAATGAATTCTACTTGAGCTATATCTTTGGATCTCAACTCCAAAAATATATAATGATTTACCCATGTTTTCAGTACCTTTCCTTAATAGGCACTATCAAAATCAAACTATTTTGGTCAATAGTATATCATCGGCTTAAAGGATAATATCACAAACTGTTTGGTTATGGTTTCTTTAACCATAAGAAAATATATTAGGTTACCACTCATATGAAACCTTAAATACCATTGTTTGGATGATTGCTTCAGTCTATAAATTGACTAATGCCAAAATATGTAATATGAGGTCATCACATTGTAAACCTCAAACATGTATTGTACTGAAATCTAAGAGCCAAAGCATATAGATTTCTTCATCCAAATCACAACTCAAAATGCAAATTTCACATCCACTTGATGTAAACCTAAACCAAACAGTCAACTATTTCCAAAATGAGTATTATTTTAAGCACATAATATTTGAGAAGGTATTCTCACAATATATGCCTATATATACCCTCTGTAACCAAAAGAGTATTGTGTTGTTAATTGATCTAACCAACTTGTTTTTAATCTTGAGAATTCATTTGCTTATAAATGATCTCTCATCCTTGTGGTGGATCAACTAACTCTCAGACTTGATTCTTCCTCAAAGAATCTACGTCCTTTAATATTGCTTTCTTCCATTCCTTCTAAGAAGTAGGTAAGGCCTCATATACAGAACACTTTTTTTTTAGGTCTCTTTAATGACCTTTCACAAGCTCCCACTTACATGGGCAATTGAGGACTTTAGAGCTTGTTTCGTATTGCCTTGTCACTGTGTCTCATAAAGAGATACAGAGAAACACAATGTGATAAGCTTCACCATTATTTGGAAAAACTCACCCATAATATATATGGTTCCTTTCAATTCTTTTCAGACACAAATCCATCTTCATTTTCACTTATGAAAATGTCATCAATAAGCTCCCACTTACAACGACTATGAGATCGTGTAACTGACCTTTATGGCCTATGGGAACTCAAAAAACTTGATTTGCTCTTTGACCATAATTCATGTGATTCAGAAAATACCACTTAGGAGAACACATGGTTAAGTATAAAGTTTGTATCTCCCTTAAAGAGAAAACCATACTTGATCAATCAAATATGTGTACTAATCCACCAAAGGTGGACTAAACAACACTCTCCCACTCACTTTTGGTGGCTTATCTTGAATCACTTTATACAGGACCATGTTTAGTAACATTTCATTACACCTCCTAACAACTCTATCTGGTGACAGAGTACGAAGGGTCATTTAACTAAATAAATATCCCTTTTTCTTCATGAAACTAATTGAAACTGGTCAGGAACAATCTCTATTAGTGCGTAGAATTCTTAAATTCCGTATGCACTTTATTTTCAACTTTATTCACTTATTGTCTAAAGCGCTTGAGCTTCAAACTTATGTGAAATAAAGTAATGATAATTACATGAGTAATCATCAACTATGATAATTAATCTAAGCTCTGTGTCATGCCATCACATTCATTGAACCATATATAGTCGGATGGAAGAAATGCAATATTTTCTCTATCTCAGTTCCCTTACTGAAAAAGCTTTTCTTATTGCTTTACCTACTAGACACTTCCCTATTGGGTGATGAACATAGCATTCTCGAAAAATGCCAATTCAAATTATGTGTCCTAGTCCACCATGACATATATTCAAGTCAACACTTGAATTAGGGTGGTAAAGCAGTCATACACACAAAGATCACCAACAATGACGAAAAAACAAAGAAATGTCAAGGAAGATTGTATCACAAACAGCTAATTTTGTCATGAAAGTCAAGATAGTTCATTTAGAAGCCATGAGCATTGGTGCATGAAACAATGAACTTGTAGGCTCTAATGCCTTTTACCCCAAACCTCACGTCATTATCAATTTAAAGCCTTATGCTTAAATTTGATAATCAACGATATTTAATAAAGGATCTTTGATCCTTATTATTCGAGTCTTTAGAGCTTGAGTCCTTTCCTGCTCACTATTGACAGAAAAGAAATCCATCTCAAAATGGTTTATCCTTTAGTAGGAAAAGCATTCGACCTTACTTAGGTCAATCTCCTCCTTAAAGAGTTTATTACTCTTGTGATGTCAGGGTAGTCCTCCCATTCCTTTTTTGTAGAACCTCTTACCCTTATCTCATTTAGGTTTAGAGTGTAGAGAACTTGCTACCTCTGCGGTATGCTAGCCCCAAAGGGTTTGCATACTTCCTGACATCCATATTCAAGCTCCAAATACTTTGATACGTCATTGAAAAAGTAACAAAGTTTTCAATTTGGTTTAACCTGACTTTCATGTGCTCCTAACAGGAAAAGAGCGTCCTTATGAACAAATCGTTCATTGGACAATATACAATCAACTTCCTTCAATCTCTTTGTATTGTTGGTTATCTAATGTAGATGTTGTCTCATAAAAGGCGTTAAGCCTCAAGTTATATGTGTCAAATTTAATTGACAACCTTTTTCATCTTGTGTAATGGAAGTTTTGCTAAAAAAATTTCCTTTTACACAATTCACATGGCTCTTTGTTGTTGGATTTCTATCATGCTTGCACTCTATAGGGTAATTTATGACACACTATTCCCTTTTCGAGCCATGTAGGTCTCATGTCCTCTCATAAGCTTAGTCGAGATGACTCTCAACTTTAACTACATCATGACTCTTAGTCAATGACATGACAACATCTTCTATTTAATCGTATGAGACCTTTCAATATCAGATATCACATTTGTCCCCATTAAATTTATAGTTGTGTTGTTGTTCTTGGCAGCCTTTCTTGGCTTAATTACTTCAAATCATCCCACTTATTTGGCTATTCACAATCTGATTTGATCCAAGAACTTATTTGTAGCACATTGAAGTATACAATGTCATGCACTTGCATTATTCTTGACTAGAAAAATAATAATACTATTGGGTCTACGATCAGGAGAATACGTTTAAACCTCCCATCACACAGATTCCAGTAATAATATTATCATCTATCAAGAATTTTATACAAGTACTTTCTAGAATATGCTCAGTTATATCTCTCAGAAAACTAAGTTTCTGAAAGCTCCCACTTAGATAGATCAATGTCATTAGCTCCCACTTAAATAGAGTATTTGACATTGGCTCCCACTTAAATAAAGCATATGAAACTCCAAGAAGACTTATTTTCTAAGAGCTCCCACTTAGATAGAGCATATAACACTCTTAGAATACACATTTTCTAAGAGCTCCCACTCAGATGGAGCATTTGACATTTTGCTCCCACTCACAAAATGTATTTGACATTTACTTCTTCATGTCTCTCTTTACATTATTTCCATAATGTCTTATTAACTTCTTATTTGAGTGACTTAAGAGTTTTCTTGATTTATACAACGTTCTTATAATTTTATGAAGTTAATTTCAGCTGAATATAACATCAAAAATGGAATTTGAAGTCTCTCTACTTCCCAAAACCAAATCTGATATAGGTTCTCACTAACCGTTATTCAGCAAGGCTTTAGGAATATCATATTCCTAAGTGACATGATAGAAGTTGTGTCATGTTGTTTTGGTAATTTCTAAGAGGTTCTCTATTTACTCAAAGAAATATTTCAAATGTCTTATGCAATTTATATATATGTTTCTTCACAGAAACACTTAGTCTTTGCTCTTAAGTCTTTTATTGATTCAATCGTTGGTGGTTGGACTAGGCTTCGGATTCTCTTTCCTCCTAAGGTGGGTTTTTAAGAGATATTTGAGATGTATTTTATTCCTGAATTTCACCATAATCCGGAGTTAAGATGTGGAAATTTCTCCTTTTGAAATTCCCTCTTGCATTTGATCTGATATTATTTCTTTAATATCTGATCGTCATTTTAACCTCCCTGAGGTTTATCCAAATCCCAATCCTAAACTTTAGGATTTTGGTTATTCAGGTTCCTCCTCTAGTGTATCATCAATATTTTCTTTATGTTACACCTCTTGTTTCATTTCAAGTTCAAATGAACCTTACTTTGAATTATCTCTCTCTTGATCCTCTTAAGGATCTTCTCCTTCTAGGTTTTTTTTTTATTCTAGAGTCTCATACTCTAATACACAAATCCCTACTTCATACATCACTTAGAGGTTCACATTTCTCCAAGTAATTTAGGTTTGGATCAACACTTAGAGGCAATAACCAATAAATTGTTCATTTTCTAATTTACTACTATGTAAATCATACTTAAGATTAAGTTTCTCTACTTAAATGTCATCCAAAAGAGTGAAATTCTTTTGGTTTGGTGCTCTTAGAACTCTCTAGGTTCATATTTGCCTTAAATAAATTTTTATGAATTATTATAAATATTTTAGGATTTTTAAACTAATAAAAATCACAAAAATAGCACCAATGAGCCTCCATGCATATCCAAAAAAAATACCTCAAAAATAGACAAAAATATGTCTAAAGGTATTTCTTGAATTTAGGAATTTTAAGAAACAAACCGCGCATCAATCGGAGCTAAAATGCCCCATCAGACAACCCTAGAAGAAAAAAAATATCGTTTTTTTTTTTTTTTTTTTTTGCGTATTGGGCTCTGCCAAATAAGCCCATTTCATTTTTTTTTTTACTGGACCAGACAAAACAGGCCCCTACATGCAAAAAAATAAAAAAAAAATAAAAAAATAATTAATAATGTGACGTCATCACGACGTCATGATGACGTCATCATGACGTCATGATGACATCATCAGTCATCTTCTTCCTCCAGCCGGGTCAACCAGACCCGGCTGGACTGACGGGTCGGGTCCGTCGGACCCGACTCTTCTACACCCCATAACTTCCCCGTCTGTTGTCCGTTTTTTGCGTTCTAGTAGTCGATTTTCATCGTTTTTTCGTGTTCTACACAATGGGATAATTTTCATGGGCTAAATCTTATGATTTCTAATGACCCAGTTTCGAAAACTGATTCCCATGCTTTATGTTCTCTCATCTAAATTGTAGTTTCCTTATATACTTTGGTTCCTGGTTATTCCTATGCGTTTACTCTGAGTTTATCATACCCATAAACATATTCAACCAAATATACAGGGAAATAAAAAACTACAGAGCAACCTGTAGTTTTCTGCGTTGGTTTTCCTTTTCACAGAACCCCTTTATTTATAAACAATATATGGAGAGACGTATCTTTTCAATTTCAAATATTAAGGGAAAAATACTCATTTTATCCCTAATCTTTCCATAATTATATAATAGCCCCAATTTTCATTGGGCATTATATATTAGCCCTAATTCTCATTGGGCTTGGGCCCTAACCCACCAAGGGTGGATTAGGTATTTCCCACTGAGTGTATCAGGCCCAGCGAATTTAAAATCTCCCACTCACACTTGGTGGATTTAATCTTCTCACCAACCTCTCTTATTTCTCTTTCTTTGATCATACTAAGTGCTCTGCAGTAACCGCATAGGCATGACGTCTCATTGGTGTCTGTACTAGTAACCCCCTTTACAGGATCAGCACAAGACTACCATACTTGTGTAGCTTGAATTATATCGTTGCCTTAGACATCCTAGATTTACCAATATACTTATACACTTCACATGGCAAAAACTAATCCCTCTCGAGTCATAGTAAAAACTCAGATTGCCTTTCTCATATGCATAGTATCCACACTTATGAAATCACAAATAATATCATAAGGGACATGTCTCAGATACTAGCATAAGTGTGTACATTCCAGGTAATCTTCCTTTCGCCCATGTATCATCTCCATACACATCAACCGCTTTCCTAACACAATACCATAGATCGCATAAATCATGACCGTAGGACATGCATTAAGGTAGCCGTCATTAAAGTATATTTCCATGATAATGTCAAAGTCTAAGGATATCATAGAAGTATAGAAACTTCTTAGGACTCACACAGCAATGAAGCAGGGATCCATTCATTTGCTTCCTGTTTGCGGTTCTCTAGCACATGTGGTATGAATCACATGCTACAGTGTTACTCTTATATCATAAGAGCGTACGTCGTTTTGAGTTCTTATCAATAACACTGTACAGACTTAAGTTCCGATACTCCTAGTATCCAAACCCAAACTCTTCATACTTTACTCATCTCGTGACGTCAAAGTTGAAGAATTTGTTATCTGGCAACAGGCATCATGGTAGTGGGCATCCACGATACGATCTATATTTTGTAATTTATGTTTATAGATCTCATCTCGACATGCTACACTATTGTCGAGGCGACATGATTTTGTGTTACTTCTCTACCATATTAGCATTCCTGCTACTTTGCTGGTGAACACAAATGTCTCATCTTTGCACACTCTTCCTGAATGTCAAAGGCGGTTTGCTCGTGTGAGAGAGCCAACCTCTCTTGCCTGTACGACATACTAGACATTGTATATATTTATGTAGACACAAAAGAATATGGGAATAATAAAACACTTTATTTATCACAAATGAATTACATAGTGTCTGCATATTCTACATTTTACTCATACCAATAGCTTTTGCATGTTTTTCATACATTTCTCTAGCTATTGGTTTAGTCAGGGGATCTGCGACCATTTCCTTGGTCGAAATATGTTGTATAGTAACAACTTTCTGTGCTACATAATCTCTGACAAAGTTATACTTTATGTCAATGTGCTTTGTCTTGCTATGATACTTAGGGTCTTTCATATAGGCTATGGCTGCGGTATTGTCACAGTACACTAACACCGGATTGGTACTCTCATTACCAAAACCCAGGTGTTTAATAAACCTTTTCAGCCATATAGCCTCTTGAACTGCTGAAGTGCATGCCACAAACTCAGCTTCCATAGGATGAAGTGCAATGCATGTTTGCTTTTTGCTGCTCCAACTTATAGCGCCATTGTTCAGCAAGAAAGCATAACCAGAAGTTGACCTTCTCTCTTCTTCATCCCCTCCAAGGTCTGCATCTGAGTATCCAACTAGACGCAAATCACTTCCTTTATAGCACAATGCATAATCTGATGTGCCCTTCAAGTATCTCAAGATTCTCTTTACTGCTTTCCAGTGTTTTTCACCGGGATTTGATTGGAATCTACTTACCAATCCGACTGCATAACATATATCTGGTCTTGTACACATCATTGCATACATTAGACTGCCAACTGCACTGGCATATGGAACTCTTTCCATTTTCTGTTTGTCTGATTCAGTTTTGGGACACATTTCGTTGCTCAAGGTTACTCCGAAGGCTACAGGAGTATCCATGGGATGGCAATCTTTCATATTGAATCGTTCAAGAACTTTCTTGATGTAATTCTCTTGTGAAAGAGCTAGTATTCTCTTTGAGCGATCCCTTTGGATCTTAACTCCAAGTATATACTCTGCCTCACCCATGTCTTTCATTTCAAAATTCGATGATAACCATTCTTTAATAGTTAATACCGAATTCAGATTATTTCCAGCCAATAGTATATCGTCTACATACAGGGATAATATCACAAAATTACCCTCAAAACGCTTTATGTAGACACAGTGGTCTTCTTCAATCATTTGAAAATTGTATGAGGTTACTGCTTTATGAAACCTCAAATACCACTGTCTGGATGATTGTTTTAGTCCATATATGGACCTATTGAGTTTGCAAACTTTACTCTCCATTCCTTTCTTAATGAAACCTAATGGCTGTTGCATATAGATTTCTTCATCCAGATCACCGTTTAGAAAAGCTGTCTTTACATCCATTTGATGTAATTCCAGATCTAAACTGTTTACTATTGCCAGAATTAATCTTATTGAATTGAAACGCACAACAGGTGAAAAAGTATCTTCGTAATCTATACCTTCCTGTTGTGTATACCCTTTTGCAACCAATCGAGCCTTATACTTATCGATTGATCCATCCACTTTTCTTTTAATTTTGAGAACCCATTTGTTCCCAATGGCTTTTCGCCCTTTTGGTAGATCAACCAATTCCCAGACTTGATTCTTTCTCATTGAATCCATTTCTTCTTCCATTGCTTTCATCCACTCACATTTAGCAGGACCTGACAAGGCTTCTTGTACAGAACGTGGTTCGTCATCTCCATCAGGAGTGACTAAGAGTGCTTCTCCCTCTATTAAGAAGCGTCTCCTGGGTACATTACCCCTATTACTCCTTCTTATAGGAGTGTCTTGTCTTTCTCGTCTGCTTTGTTCAGGTCTTTGTAAAGACCCTTCTAAGCTCCCACTCAAGGTTATGATTTGAGACGATTGAGACTCATTCATTAGTTCTGTATTACCTTGTTCCTGTGTCTCATAAAAAGATACAGTTCGATCAACTTCTCCTCTGTCAGGATAGTCATTCTCTAGAAATCTAGTATTTCTAGATTCAATTTCAGTTACAGTTCCATCTTCGTTCTCTCCAATAAGAACGTATCCTTTTGATTGTTCAGAGTATCTTATAAAGATACACTTCCTTCCTCTTGGACCCAACTTCCCATACTTATGAGAATCATCATGGACATATGCAGCTGACCCCCATGGTCTAAGGATACTTAAATCCGGTTTGCGTTTTGTCCATAATTCATAGGGCGTGGAAGTAACTGACTTTGAGGGTACACGATTAAGTATAAAAGAGGCTGTTAATAAAGCATCTCCCCAATATGAAATAGGTAGATTTGCTTGAGCCATCATTGACCTAACCATGTCAAGAAGAGTTCTATTTCTTCTTTCTGCAACCCCATTTTGTTGTGGAGTGCTAGGGATAGTTAGTTGCCTAATTATTCCCTTTTCTTTACAGAGCTGTTTGAATTGATCTGACAGGTATTCTCGACCTCGATCAGTTCGCAATACTTTGATCTTACTGTCCATTTGATTTTCAACTTCGTTGATGTAACGTCTAAAACACTCAAGTGCTTCAGATTTGTGTGAAATCAAATAGACTTGACCAAATCTTGAATAATCATCAATGAAAGTGATGAAATACCAAGCTCCGTGTCTTGCCCTCACACTCATAGGTCCGCATATGTCAGAGTGAATTAATTGTAATGGAACTTCAGCTCTAGTTCCCTTACCGAAAGGCTTTCTTGTTGCCTTACCAGCCAGACAACTTTCACACAAGGACATTTCCATGTTTGATATTTCACCTAGCAAACCTTGTTTAGCTAGTTTAATCATTCTGTTTTGGTTGATATGCCCTAGTCTAGCATGCCAGATATTCATGTCAACAGTTACATTGGAGGAAACAGGAAAACAGTCATGCACATAGGAATCACCAACAATATCCATTACAAAGAACTTCTTGAAAACGAAAGCTAAACCATAAAAGGACGAGTTGCTAAAAATGTCTGCAACTTTATCATGAAAGTTTACAACAAACCCACAATCCATAAGACATAAAACAGAAACTAAATTCCGTCGGATGTCCGGTGCATGAAGAACATCATGTAGAGTCAAAGTCCTCCCACCTCGCAAATTTAACTTGCAGGTGCCGATTCCTTTAACCTCTATTCTAGCATTGTTGCCCACATAAAGCCACTTGCTCTGGTTCGGCAACCGACGGTATTCTACGAAGGATCCTCGATCCCTCGCTACATGGTCTGTTGAGCCTGAGTCCAAAATCCAGGAAGAACAAACAGGTTCTGTCAGAAAAGCAGTACTTAAAACATAGGAAACATGTGAATTCACATAATTCACTAGTACCTTTTCATGGTCATTTTGCTCGGTGCAATCCCGTGCAAAATGTCCCATTTTCTGGCAGGCATAACATTTGACCTTTTTCAGGTCAAACTTCTTCTTTCCGCCTTTCTTTCCTTTCTTCTTGAAAGTTTTCTTGCTTTTCTTGGATTTTGAGCCGTCCTTTTTGCCTTTCTTGTGAGATCTCTTGCCCTTCTTGTTATCGGGCTTAGCATGAGAAGGACCGGCATCCTCAGTGTAATAAGCATGTCCAGAGGCCCTGTATGCCTCCAAACGTTCATCTTCAAGCTCAATATGCTTTGCCACATCATCAAAAGTGACAATGCCATCATTATGGGTCAGATTAACTTTCATGTGCTCCCAACTAGAAGGGAGCGACCTTATGACAGCTTGAACTTGTTGTTCATCTGTCAACTTATGTCCAGCTTCCTCAAGTTCTCTGATCATGTTTGACATATCTCTCAGATGCTGTTTCATGGAGATGTTTGCTCTAAGCTTATAAGTGTCAAACTTGATAGTCAACCTCCTAAGCTTAGAGGTTGATGTGCCACCATACTTGTCCTTAAGATCCGCCCACATTTCTTGTGCGGTTTGGTGTTTTTCATATTTGCACATCAAATCATTCTCCATTGAGCTCAGTAAGGTGATCCTTGCAACACTATTTTTCTTTTTCCAGTTTTGGAAAGCTTCCAAATCCCTCCTGTGCTGGGCAGTGTTACCAGCCGCAGGTTCCACTACAACAGTGGTTAGGGTTTCCAAAACTTCTTGTTCCTCCAGAATATACTGCACCTTACGGTGCCAGATATCCCAGTTATCACCGTTCAGTTTGTCCCCCTTGTTGAGTTCAGCGATAATGTTCTTAGTGGCCATTTCAATTTCTGTGAAAAAATTTTCCCATATCAAATTTCGTTCTCATTCAAGAGAACGGGCCATAAAGAACATACCAATTATGTAGCACATACTTATATACAATGTCTTATACTTATATTGTCCTTAATCAGAAAATGATGTCATTACCGGATTCATGATCGGAAGTATACGTTTGTATCTTCCATCACATAAAAACTGATAATTTCATCTTATTCTATCAAGGACATTATATATAAGTATTCGTTATTCTCACTTTTAGAAGCCTCATCTTCTAAAAGCTCCCACTAATCATAAGTGAACTTGGAATTCAAATGACTAACAATAACATATACTTTAAACATGCTATTTGCATAAGAAAAAAAAATATCAAGTTCTACAAATTACATGTTCACAATATTATAAAGTACATGTTCACAATACAATACATGTAATCAATAAGAAAGAGAAAAACACACTAACTTGTGTATATCAATAAATGTCACAACAATATCTCACAATGGCTTTCCTCATTTTTCTAAGTCTTGGGTTTTCTAACATAGACCTAGTGGTTTTCTTTATAGCATCAACCCAAATGCCAGTTAACTTATGAAAACCTCTTGCCCTTATTTCCTCACGATACTTCATCATGAGGTTAACATAGAACTCTGCACTCTTCTTATCATATATATTATCTATATTTTCTCTAACAATTGTATAAACAATCTTAACGTTTTTAGCTTTAATTGTTCTTGCTATAGCTTGATCAATTATTCTCTGAGCTCTAGTAGGTGTATAAGGTTGGTCCACTTCTGTGTCCAAAACTAGAGTTTCTTTGGGTAAAGAGGGTTCCGATTTAGGACCACTTATAGTTAAAACCTCTTGAGGTTGCATAAGGCGCTGTACAAGATCTTCTAATAGACCTTCATCAGCAAGCACATCGAGATACTCTTCAAGTAACTCATCTTCGAGATCTTGATCAATTTCTTGTTGAACAAACTCTATTTGTTCATGTTCATCAAACTCAACCATTTCGAGTTCGGGATCCTCCAGATCGTCAAGAAATTGATCATCTAGGTACTCGATGCTCAATGATCCATAATCATGAGATTCAGTGCCTCTTGAAGCCTCTTGCCTCATTTCTTATCACCTAATCAAAAATAAATTAGGTTTAATAGCTTTTCACATTTTAAAACTAAACATAAGCACTGAAAAACTCATATACGGATCTCAATTATGTCTTGAAACCATACAAATAGTATACCAAATTAAAGGTCTCAAATTTAGGGATTTTTCAAGACAAACCGTACCCAAATCGGAGGTCCCACGCGCCGTCACGCGCCCCTAGAAGGTGCTCAGTTTTTTTTTTTTTTTTTTTATTTTGAATTTTGACACGGCGCGTGTATCACACGCGCCGCCTTAGAGCGGCCGGCTTGTGACACGCGCCGGACTGTTGGCTTCTACGCGCCGTCAGCAGTAGAGTGGATCCCTCAACTTTCTGACGTGGCTTTCCACGTGGCTGCACGCGCCACGTGGCGTCTGCTGGCCTCCTTTTTTTTTTTTTTTTTTAAAATTAAACTGGGTGTTGGGCCGAACTGGATTCGGCCCAACTGTTCCTTTTTTTTTTTTTTTTTTTTTTTTTTTTTTTAAATTCGCTGGGCCTGATACACGAGGCCCAGCACTGTAATTAATTTTTTTTTTTTTTTTTTTAATTAAACTCCAAAACGACGCCGTTTCGCCGCGGGGAGTCATCTTCATCCTTGAACCGGGTCAACTTGACCCGGTTTCTGGTTCTGGGTCGGGTCTGACAGACCCGTTTTGAACCCAAACTTCTCTCTTCATTTTCTCCCTCATCCAAAGTCCGTTTTTCGCGTTCTAATAGTCCATTTTCATCTTTTTTTCGTGCTCTACACAATGGTATAATTTTTATACCCTAAAAGTGTCAATTTCTAAATACCCGATTTAGAAAAAAAAAAACGGGTGTTTTGTGTTTTTCTTTTATTCCTTTCCATTGTTTATAAATGCTTTTCCTTTCTGTAATGTCTTTTATATTTGTCATGCTATTCCAATGTATGCATAGAACAAAAAAAAGAACAACAACAGAAAAGAAACCCGAAAACGCACAACAAAGAAAAAGAAAATCGATAAAACACATAGTATCCTTAAATCACAATTAAACATATTCATGATGACTTGCTTAATATTTATCAGTAGCAAATCATGTTCAGAACCAGATTTCAGATTTCAGATCAAAACTAAATCTAAAAAATTGCAGCGGAAAACAAACAGAGACTAATTTTCATACTGTATAAAAAATAAAACACAGCCTTAGAATCATAACAGCTCTGATACCAATGAAGGGTTTCAGGAGACATACCCGGTTGTAGAACACTGATCTTTATGCCTTTACGGAGTCAAAATCACAATAAGGAACTTGACTTTTGTATACTGCAGAAACACTTAAGAGGAAAAAGAGAAGAGGGAGTTTTTGTTGTTCACGATAGTTTTGTTCTGTCAAATGTCTGTATTTATAAACACAGAACTAACAGACACAACCCTTCATTTGAAAAGCCGATCTCTTTCCTTGGGAAAACGACCCCAAGATTCCATAGCAAACAGTGGGTGAGTGGCTGCTGAAAGATTTGATATGACCTGACATGCAGATTAAGTAAACCTATAAGATTATATACATAACAAACCAATGCACTGAAGCATTGAATGATAGGCATCTGTCAGTTCTGACCTCTTGATGACCAAGAGAACCCAAACATTATGACTAATAACAATGACATAGAGAGCATGAAGCATGCCACGAATTCTTTCATCACTTTCTACATTAAGAAATAAGTGGAACTGCATTCTTGATGGCGTAAAATTTCAAGCAAAAAGCTGAATCTACTAAAGATCACAAGGTTTTACATTTGCAGGAAACTAAAAGCTATAGAAGTGCAGAAAGCCAGATATTGAGTCAGACAATATTTACTTTCTTTTCCTGACACATATTCTTGGTTAAAAATGCAAGATTCATGCATAAATATTGTATTGAGCTCAGTGAATACATAAATCTACACACACTTATCTATCTCATAGATCACAGAAAGTTGGAAACTAACACCCATACCTGAATAGAAGATCCAATTAAGGTAATGGCTGTCGCTGGACCCTTTAGCTCCTGCTCCAACCATTGCCATTGTGAATTCCCTAAGATGGTTCCATCACTTCCTATGGGGTCTCTGTGGTATCTGGTATCTAAGAGGATAATCTGAAAGGTTGACATCCACAAAATAACAGGTGTTAGTACATTCATGTCAGCATTTAGTGGGGAAATAAATAAATAATAGAGATTAAATAAAAAAAAACAACATCAAGGTTTAAGCTTAATACTTGGATGTCTCTACCCACAGGACCAAATGTATATGACACATATACACCAGCCTGCTTCCGCCTGCAATAAAAAAGCAAAAAACTACTATTAGTATCCACATCAGCTTTTTCTGCCCAGAGATCTTTTAATGCACTCAATCACATAAGAAGGAAATGACCAAATGTAGACTTGTATTACTGTCCCTGAAGAAAAAGAATGTGCTTATGCACTCAAAAGTATTTTAACACTTCAAAGCTAAGAATTACTTGTTAATTATATTGGACAGAAAGTAAAAAATAAATTGCATAATTCAGTACAGATAAGTCCAATATCATAAACAAAAAGAAGATAATCCATCAACCTTGGGCTGTCTTGAGGTTCATCTAAGAAGTCAAGAAGCAGCATTTGGTTGGTGACTTTTTCAGAAAATTCTTTTCCTGCATCATTTAATCCATAATCATGATCATCCCAAGTACCAATAACCTATAACATTCGAAATGTACAAGTTAGGCGACATAACATGAGCAAGCCTTGCCACTTCTTCAGCAAATCCCCCCCCCCCCTCCCCCAATAAAAACAGACCAAAAAAAGTTATGTTTCTATTGAGAATCTCCACACACACAAGAGTACAAAGTCTTGGGATGAAGAACCTCAGCTTTTTCTCGTAGTTTAGAATAGCCAGGACTGGTCTTGGCTTCCCTGTATTTTGCCTCCATTTCTTCCTGAGAAGACGGGACAAACCGTGGAATGTTCTTCCACGGTCCACTTGTCCTTTCTGGTCCAAAGATTTTAAAAGGCCGCTTCGAATCTCCATAAATGTTGTCACCCATCCATATAAAAATCTGGGGATTGAAATTGACTATTGCATCCCAAATGGGCTGGCATAAAACAACAAGACAGGGTTACAATGAGCATCAAAATGAATATCACTCCAATAGAAAAGAAAGCACCAACTATAACATAATAGAACCGAATTTCGTATGAGTTTTACTTTAAAAATACAATATCAAATATACAGTACAGGCACATAACTTTGATACAGTGAGTTTTTTTTTTGGTCTGAAATACAGTGAGTTCATAACATAAAGTTCTGACACTTCATTTAATTATCCCAATAAAGATCCAAAAAGACAATATATTTTGAACTTAAACTGGGGAGGAGGTGATTTCTGAGGAAAGTAGCCAAAGAAAACTCATCAAACAACGATCAAGTGTAAAATTGCAACTCATGCTCAAACCAACCAAGTGTAAAATTTTAACTCATGCTCAAACCAACAAAACTAGTTTGATCACCAGGGCTATGCTCGGAAAGCATCTATCATACAGCTCCGACTCTAGATTACTTGAAATAACAGAAAGGCAGGCATCTACCATAAACTTTAATATTATGAACTACCATCTATGCTGCCTTCTATTTCAATCTCAAATTGCTGTAAAATAGCAGAAGTTAAGTCGTCTTCCACCTAATGAATTATTGTCTGGGAGGAAAGTAGTTTTCATGGTCATCTTAGTTTATATATTTATATTCATATCCCTTTCTGCTTCTTTAAGCAGTACGAATGGCATGTACCCACCAATTATTTAAGCATTTTTGTCGCTTTTACACAGTACCACTATAGTGGGCTAAGTCAAAATATTCCTAATAACGTACTGGAAATGAAAACAGACAGATTTATCAAAAATTCAAAACACAAAAGTCAGCTTCTACGAGCAACTTTACGTAAAATTGGTCGCAAACAGAACAACATTACATATCGAGAGGAATAAAAAAAAAATAGAAAAGGGAAAAAAAGGAAAATCAAAAGAACAAAGAATCAGAACCTGAGGAGCGGTTTGATTAGAGCATGATCCAAAAGCAATTCGAGAGACAACGTGTTGCTTGGTTTGCGAAGCACTAGAAGTAACAATACCGATCAACAACAAAAACCACCGCCATCGCCACCGCTTGAAATCCATTCGGCAAAACGAGAACGAAACACGATTGGTTCAATGTTGTAAGAACTGAAAGGAGAATTGTGTGAGATAAACAGAGAGAGAATTGTGGGAAATCCAAAAAACGAACTGAGAAAAATTGTGGAATCAAAAGTTTAAAGAATCTTTCTGTGAATCACAGTTTAGAGGGGTCAGGAATATAAAGAATAGATTAGGGGACAGATGAAAAGAAAGAATTGATTGATTGATCAAGTTTTCAGACATAATTATTAATTATTGGCAAAGGTGAAAAAAAAGAAGGAGACATAATTATTAATTAGTGCTTTGATGCTAAAACTAACTACCATTGTTGTCACTGTTTATGAGGAAAAAAGTTTGGTGTTCAGCATATCATTTGGAGGGTTTTTATTTTTTCAATTTTACTCTAATTCCATTTTTTTTTGTTAGAAAGAGAAAAAATGGAGCGAAAGGTGAAAATATTTTAAATGTAGTAAAAAAAATTATCACTGCATATTTTATAATGTAAGTGTCATTCCTTAAGCTAAAGGTTGATGTTGTAGAGTTTAAGATTAATAAATTATCAACTTTCAAATAGGATTAGAGGTGTACTTAAAAATTAATTTTAACTAACATTAATTATTAGTAAATTATTATTAGGGGTTCGTAATAAAAATACGACGGAATAGCTCCTAAATTGATGACCGAATTACTTTTGATCTTGCAATTAATTATGGATGAATTGCTTTTCCCCACGGAAAGCAATTGGTCATGACAAAAGTGTATAGCCTTAACATTTTAGCTATCACATTTCATGATAAAGGGAGGCATGAAAATGATAATGCATAATTTCTCTGTTCCTAGTCGTTGATGTTGTAAAGAGAACTTTTGTTTTGAAAATAATAAACAATCCTCTATTTATGTATGTAAGTCAACCAAAAAAAAGTTTCATCTTTCAATTTATAAATCATATTATTAAAGTTTTAATATAAATGTATAATTTTATCCTTTATTATTTTTGTACAAACTGTTACGTTATTAAAAAGTGTATAAAATTTCAACCTAAAAAGTGTATAAATTAAACATGTGTAACGTTGTAATTAAAGTTATTAATAAATTTTAAAGCAACACTTTTTTTGAAGTTTTTATAGGTTTTGATAAAACATACTAAAAGTGATTTGTAAATAAAACCACAAAGTATTAAGAAAAATATTAAAAATAAAAGTTAACAGAAGCTTTTTTTTTTTAAAAAAAAAAAAAAATTCATTAATGTTCCCCTCAATGCATCATTTGTCTCTTTCATTCCTTCTTCAATATGGTCATATCTCACTATGCATGGGATTATCATCCTAGTCATAAAAGGAACATTGCTTTGCATCAAGGGTCAATTGAATCCCCTCTCTCAGCCATACAAGAAATCTGTGGTGCTGTACATATCTTTTTCCACTTTAGTCTTTACATCCAATACAGAGCAAGATAAGCATGGGGAAGCATCTTCTCTGCACTCTTATCAATTACATATTACTCACAACAGTCCAAAATATAAAATCTATTTAACTAATTTAATTAAATTTAGGATGTTAGTTAAGTTGTTTTATATGACTTAATTATTCTAAAACATCCCAACCATCATCATTAATTCTCCACATTCCCTTTACTTGATTATTCTTGAGAGAGTATCAATGAAGGTAATTTGGGAATTATTGACAAAATTAGCAATATGTTTTATTTCTAAGACTAAAATAAACTAACTAAATAAGTCTTGTATTAAGGAAAGGAGGAAGTAGCATTGATTTGCATAAATCAAATGCAAAACTGGCAAAAAGTATAGGAAAGTAAACTTAATGTGTTTAACTATTTGTAAATGTTTTCTGAGTTCATATTGTTTTATCATATAGGCAAGGTCCTGTTCCACTTACAAAAATATTTTGATGGAATTGAATGAAATGGAAAGGAAAATTTGAAGATGATGACATATTTGGTTGACACTGAAATGGAAATGAGTTTGTAAGAAAATATTATATTTGGTATGATGAAAATGATGATGGAATATAAAAAAGTGAAACGTAAATTAATTTAATACCCTTAATCTAAATTCAAATTTGTCCTCCAAATTATAATTTTTGACATACATGCCCTTACCTCTTATGATCCACTTAACCATTGCACGGCTTCAATGGCAACCCACATCCTTATCTTCTACCTCTTCAAGCACCCATCTTCTTCGACAAAGATGGGGAGAGGAACCCATAGGCAAAGATGAAAAACAAGCCATCAATGAATATTAAAGAGGCTGACGACTGACGAGCTCTGAATTCGTTGTCCATCTCTGCCTGCCCTAATGAAAATTTTCCCTATCTCTCATGTCAAAACCATTCCCTACAAAAATTTCTTTGCATTAGCCCATCAAAAGCATTTTTAGCAGGGGGTAGGTAGAGAAGCAGTTGAAGCAGGAGAAGAGGGAGAATAATTCCAAAGGATAAAATTGTATTCTAGAGTTTTCCATGCACATAGGAAAATGGATTGTCACCAAGAAAGGTGGGAAGCTACTTTCTCATGAATGAAGGAAAATTGATTCGTTGCTGGAAATGAGTTTGATGGAAAGTTGGCCCACCAATGAGCGTGCACGACGTAAAATGTTAATTTCCATTTATGTTAGGTGATTTTCCATAAACTAAATGGGTTATAAGAGACACTATGTCACACTAATATTATCTTCCTATATTTCCAACCTTTGCGCTCCTCTAAATTGTTGACTTTCTCAAATCCCATTGAAAATTTGACCGATTGTAGCCATTTGTTCTGTTTGTATGTCAAACACTTGATTTATTGTGCTTGCCATAGCTACCTGGTTCTAAAGATAGGATTTCATCAAATTCTTGTTTAGAACCATCCTTTGAACGTTTGGCAAAATTTGAATCATCTGACATCTACCACAAGTTAACTTGGCCTTCTTCATTCTTTAGTTTTTTCATTACACTTTGTTAGTTTTTCAGTTGATTTTAATTTTCGTTTTTATTTTTTATGTTGTCTTTGTTATGTGTTTTTGCTATGTCTTTAGGCACTTTTCTTATACACTATAATCTATATAAGATGGGATTTGCTATGTGTAACTTTTTATTATATTTTTATCTATAAAAAATTTTATCATCTTCATACGTTTCATTCATTGTCATGAGAGATATTTGCCCAAATAATTTCCTTTTTTTAAAAAAATAAATAAATTTTGTCTAAGTTATCAGGTGGTATTTAGATTATATCCGTTCAAGTTCAAGCAGCTGTTTGCACCTTATTTTTACATGATTTTAAGCCAATTTGGGAGAATCATTACACATTCTAGGTCATTTTATGTCTAATTAGGTACTAATTTTGATTAAGAGTCAAATCCTGCGATAAGGTTCATTTTATGTTTAATATGATGATATTAGATGTAATCCATGCATTTTAGGAAATTTGACTATGGATATTACAATTGTGCTTGGTTTTCCATTATAGGAACAATTGGAGGACGCTTGGCATTGATTGAAAGGGCAATCCAAAAAAAAAAAAAAGCTTGCTCGCTGTGGCCTCGCTGATGTGAGGGCCACCACGACTCCTCAAAATTGGCCACATTCAGAAGCTTGTTTGTTGTGGGTTTGCTGGTGCAAAGCCACAGTAAGGGCGCAATATCTGGTAGTTTACAAGGGATCTGAGCTCCAACCCAATGATATGACTTGATCCGAAATTGCCCTATATGGTAAACTAAATCTAATTTTTGAAGGGGTTTGGTTCTACCTTCTTCTACTTCCATTTCTAGCTTTCTCCCACTTCCATATTAATTTTAGGTCAAATTCCACCTTCTACCCTTCATTTTTTCATCTTACACCACTACAAAAAAAACGGGCTTTAGTAGCGGTTACATTACTAACGGAACATCAACACCGCCAGTAATTATGGATTAGTAGCGGTTACAAGCGTAAACCGCAAGTAAATATGACGTTTTGACTGAAGAAGTTTTTAGTTGCGGAATTTAGTCGCGGTTCAGGAAAAAAACCGCAATAAATCGAATGGCCACTGAATTAGTGGCGGTTCATAGATATTAGTGGTGGTTCTGTAAAAAACCGCCACTAATGTCTCGCGAAATAAATGCAACTGCATTTATTGCTTTGTATTTAGTCACGTTTTGAGCCCCGGTCTGGCTCAAACCGCGACTATTAGTAGTTGTTCTATAAGAACCGCTACTAAATTCAATAGTTTAAAAGGCTCGTGCCTTTTCTATGAAAAGGCACGAGCCTTTTTTTAGAGAGAAAGCGTCGTGACATGACTCCCACTGATACGAGAAATAGCGGGCGTGTTTTGTGCTATATTCAGTCAAAATCATGGTCAAAAAGAGCGATTGCAGTAGAAAGAAGAGGCCCATTACCGCTGAACAACAAGAGGAAGAGGAACGGCTTCGTAAGGAACTGGCTGAGCAGGCCGAGAAGGATCGTATAGAACAAGAGCGCATCTGTATACAGAACGAGTCGATTCCAGAAAATGTAATCAACGCATTCTGGAGTAGGGGAGAAAATTTGGACAAGACTGAAGGAGCGGATTTCGAAGATATGGCACGTTGGTTGGACGATGAGGAAGATGAAGAGGCGGGGTGCCCTAAACGATCCGCAGGAAGGTCCACTGGTTATGAAGTACAAATTCAGGGTAAAGAAATTCAATTTTTACCGTTTTTATCAAATAATTATAATTTTTTTATCGCTCTTAAAATTGTTGCCTAAATTTTACAGACCCTTCTGGTAGCATACGCGATAGGAGGTTGACGGTGAAAGATGCGATGAACCTTTCGAGCGGGCACCGAGTTAAAGTTGAGTGGGACGACAAGTTGACCAAACTACCGGTAGGACAAGGGGGTCAACTGTACGGCAGGTTCTGCGGGAGTGTAGGCCAGAATTACAAGCGATTCCGGATAGACGCTTTGGACTGGAGAAAGATTGATAAGGATTCCAAAAAGTTCGCATAGAACGAAATTGTGAAGGTTAGTTGAACTAACTTTAAGATTGTTTAATGTTTATTATTTATTATTATTAAAATGTGATTTTAATTGAACATTTTTAGGAAATATTCTTATTATGTGTTATTTAATATTTATTTATTATTATTGGACTTTGATTTTAATATTAGTTTTAGGAATTGTATTTCTTATGTGTTATTTCTTTTTTGTTATTATTGGAATTTGATTTTAATATTAGTTTTAGGAAATATATTTATGATCTGTTATTTCTTATTTGTTATTATTGGAATTTGATTTTAATATTAGTTTTAGGAAATGTATTTATGATCTATTATTTCTTATTTTTTTTATTATTGAAATTTGATTTTAATATTAGTTTTAGGAATTGAATTTTTTATTTTTTATTTCTTTTTTTTTATTATTGGAATTTTATTTTAATATTAGTTTTAGGAAATGTATTTCTGATCTGTTATATCTTATTTGTTATTATTGGAATTTGATTTTAATATTAGTTTTAGGAAATGTATTTCTGATATGTTATTTCTTGTTTTTTATTATTGGAATTTGATTTTAATATTAGTTTTAGGAAATGTATTTCTGATATATTATTTCTTGTTTTTTATTATTGGAATTTGATTTTAATATTAGTTTTAGGAAATGTATTTCTGATATGTTATTCCTTATTTTTTATTATTGGAATTTGATTTCAATACATATTGTTGGAAATGTATTTATGATTTGTTATTTGTTATTTGTTATGTTTGGAATATGATTTCAATTATTATCATCAAATATTATTTAACCATAGTTAAATTTTATATTTTACAAAGGAAGTTTGATGTGAGGGACATCTGCAAGAATTGGACAGAATCAAAGATTGGGGATGGTTGGAAGAATAAGTGGTTGGATCTGTTCAAAGCAAGAGATCAGAGGGAGTAGGTCGCTTCAGAAGCTGATTGATGATATCCCTAGTGGCGTCTCTGCGGATGCGTGAGAGAGATATGTGCGTTGGAGGAGGGGAGACGTAGGAAATGTATAATGAATAATATTATTGATTTGATATGGAAATATAATATTCGAGAAATATTTTTGAATTACTGATGATAATTCAATTTTATTTTACGTCAATAAAAGAGGTCGCAACAAGGTCTTGCCGCCAAGGCGCATCAGAAGGTTCATCATACCGCTGGGACGAAGCCGTTTTCAGTTGGCTACAGAGAGATGGTATGAAGGAATTGAATGAAGCTTTGTTGTTTAATTTAAAAATAATTTCATTTGATATAATAATATTTAGTTGTATCATAATTTTCAGGAGGTTGAAGCTGCAAAGAAGGGGCAGAAGGCTACCTATGGTCGTTTCTACCAAATAAAGCACATACACATGGACGAGAGCCCAACATCGAGGGAGGCTGAGGAGCAAATCGTAAAATTTTATTTATTTTTTTATTATTATATTTTTAATAACAACGACATTAAACTAAAATTGTAAATATATTTTTATGTGCAGGCTAGGATTGAAGAAGCGGAGAGAGAGATTGGCGAGTCGCAGGGGGACATTGCAGACCCCACTGCCTCGCTTAGGGCTGCCCTAAGGCCTCAAGAGCACCCTGGCTGGGTGCGTGGAATGGGATTTGGAGCCCGACCTTCGATGGTGTACGGCAGGTCAAGCAAACCAGGCAGCTCCCAGTCTGCAGCTTCGAGCCAACCATCCACCAGTGGCCTGATTAGGAGATACGCTGAGTATGAGGCGCAAATGAGGGAAAGGCTCACTCATGAGATTACGGACCGGGTGACGAATCAGGTGTACGACAGACTGGAGTCCTGGGTGGAAACCGCCAATAGCACTCTCGAACGGATACAGCGGAGGGTCGACCCAGATGGATCTCCTTTGTGAGTACCACTACCTCCACGTCCACTAAAGCACCCTCACAGACGTTCTCCGGAGCATCAAGACGACGATCAGCCTCTTGCGTAGCTCTAGGGTCTTTGTTTTATTAGAATGTTTGTTAATTTCAGGATTTTAGTTGAACATTTTTATATTTAAATGTTTGTTAATTTGAATATTTGTTGTTCAAACATTTCTTATTTTCAGTATTGCATAATTTTGTTAATGGTTATGATCTTATTTAATTTTTACTTAACACATAGGGTGATAATTTTTCTTTACAGCTAAAAAAAAGTTTCTTCGTGACTAATAAATAAATCTTTGTTATTTGTTATTATCTTATATGTTATTTTAAAAAAAAAGACATACATAACATAACTGTTTTGTGAAAAAGAAAAAAAATAAAAATGTAATTAGTGGCGGTTTAAGAACTGCCACTAAAATTAAAAATAAAAAAATTAATTTAGTGGCGGTTTAGAACCGCCACTAATTTAATAGTCAGATATAAATGGCACATGTTCCTGTTCCAACGGTCGAATTAGGTTTGTAGCGGTTTTGTAACCGCTACTAATTAAATAAACATTATTTTGCACCCCACACGCTCCCAACGGTTAAAAAAGTCTTCATGGCGTATTTAGTAGCGGTTTTATAGCGGTCTTGCTTTATGGGCGACACCTTTTCCTCCATGAGTGAATGATTCGGCTGGAAGCTTTCTTGCTTGATGGAATGATGTGTAGCAAGCTTAGATTCCATTTTAGGGGAGTTTTTTTGGTTCCAATTATGTAGTTATAATTTTCCACACATGTATTTGTATTTGGATGGTTTGGTTGGAAGCTTTCTTGGAGCTAAAGAACTCCCCTAAAGTTGAATCCAAGCTTGCTTACGTCATCCCATCATACAAGAGAGCTTTTGGTCGAATCATTTACTCATGGAGGAAGATACGTCACCCAGAAGTAGCTACAACTCAAGTCCCATAGTGAAAGATGAAGAAATGGAGGGTAAAAGGTGGAATTTGACCTAGAATTGACATGGAAGTGGAAGAAAGCTATACATGGAAGTGGAAGATGTTAGAATCGACCCCCTTTGAAAATTAGGCTTAGTTTACCATATAGGGCAATTTCAAATCGGGTCAGATCATTCCATGTCAAGTATGAGCTTAAATCCCTAAAACATTACCAGACATTTAGTAGATATAACACTTTGAAAAATAGAACCCAATAAAGCTACCAATTCTTTCCAATTTAAACATGATAAATTGATTAAATAGGAGAATATTTAGTTTAGAAGTGACTTACATGAGGATTAGAACCCAAAATCTTGATTAGAAAGCATTGAGTCAAAATCTGTCAAGTTTCTCTCTCTAGTTCACTACTTTGTCTCACTAGAAACCATCTTTTTCCCTAAAAATGAAATCTGACAGCGAACTGTAACATTTTAAATTTTCACGTGCTCAGGGATGTGAGCCTTCAAGAAAGGCTACCATGACTTTACTTTCTCTCCGTGATGAGTAACTTAGAGAGGCTCCCTCTCACCTTGATTCCTTCAATTTTCCTTCACAACTCTCCCCTTATCCTCATAGAACCTTATTTGCATAAAATCACACGTAGCTTTACAACTCTAACCCTTTAATTAAATTCCTCAAACACATATTCTAGCACCCACAATCCTTCATAAATTCCACATGTTTCCTCCAATCATATATCATTCTGAATTCAACCTTAGTCTAAAACTTAGAATGTTACAATTCTCCCCACATTTTTAGAAATTTTGTCGAATTTAACATAATTTTCATGTAGCTAAAAAATAGATACACTATAAACCACAATTAATAACTTTCTTACTAAGGGAATAGACGAGGATATTAGCCGCGTATTCACTACTCTGTCTCTCAGGTAGCATCACTTAGGGTCATACACCTCTAGGACACTTTATCAACCAAATCGATTTGGTTCTCAACTGCTTATCCTTGACATCAAGGATCTTTTCTGGTTCAGCTTGGTAGGTCAAATACTATTTCAACTCAATCTCTTTTGGCTCAATCACGTGAGACGGATGAGGTTGATACTTTTTTTAGTTGAGACACATGGAACACATCATGAATATTAGACAAACTGGGGGGTAAAGCAATCTGGTAGGCCACAGAGCCTAACCACTTAATCACATCAAAAAGACCAAAGAAACGGGGAGTGAGTTTCTTCACCGTTACCGACTTACCAACTTCATTAATAGGTGATACTAGCAAAAATACATGGTCCCCAACATAAAATTTAAGCAGTATTCTATAATTATCAGCATAGCTCTTTTATCAACTATATGAGAGGTCAACAATTTATGCTTAATTATTTCAATGGTCTGATCTACCACATTCTGACCAATCATAGCTCGCTCACTCTACTCAACCTAGCATATAGACCATTGACACTTATGGTAATAAAATGCTTCTCAAGGTACCATCTAAATGCTGGCATAGAAACTGTTATTTTAGGAAAACTCCAATATTTGAAAGTATTTATCCCAAAAACTAGATAGCTCAATCGCATAAGCCCGTAACATATCCTCTAGGGTCTGAGTGTACCTCTCGGTCTAACCATTAGTCTGACGATGATAAGCAGTACTGAATCAGAGTTTGGAACCCAATACAAACTCTAAAGACTTCCAATACCCAGAAGTGAAGCGCGAATCTCCATCAGATATGGTACTCTCCGGTATCCCATACAACCGAACATTTTCATCCATATACAATTGGGTTTGTGAGAAATAGGATAACTAATAAGAATCGGCAAGAAAGGAGTCAACTTTGTCAAGGAATAAACATTCACCCAAATAGAATAATGACTGCATTAAGTAACCTGTAGACCTACAATAAAATCCATGAAAATGCTATTCCATTTTCTATTTCCATTAAGGAACCTCTATACCCTGCAACAAACCACCACGCTTGTGGTGCTCAACTTGACTTTTTGATAAGTCAAACACTTCAACACAAATTCAGTAATTTCAGTCTTCATCTTAGGCCATCAATACAATTTCTTCCAGTCGTCATACATCTTAATAATTCTCGAATGCATAGTGTATTTGCTCTTATGAGTCTCCTCTAAGATCAGTTTCTTGATTTCATCATCACTAAGCACACAAATATGACCATTAAATTTTAATAATCATCGCTTTCCTAAGCTATAATAGGGCCACTCACCTTATTCCAACCCTTCCCTAACCTTCTTTAGTTGATAATCCTTTTCTTGAGCTAACCTTAGCTCCTTGAAAAGATCATACTCCCCTACAATAAAACTCAAAGAAGAGACTCTTTCACAGGAAGCCACATTAGTATCCCTCAAATCCTCAAGCCAAGATTGCTCAACCAAGTTCAAGGTAAACTTGTGAAACATCTTTCGACTCAAGGCATCCGTCGCTACATTAGCCTAACCTGGATGATAGCTAATCTCAAACTTATAATCCTTTATCAATTCCATCCACCACCGCTCCCTATTATTCAAATCCATATGATCTATAAGGTACATTAGGCTCTTATGATAACTAAACACTTTATTTTGCTCTCATAAAATAATGCCTCTAAATTTTCAATGTGAACATTACAGCCTTTAACACTACTTGTTTGTAGGGTAATTCTCTTTATGAGGTTTCAACTTCCTCAAAGCATACGCTATTACCTTGCCATTATGCATTGGCACACAACCAAGACTTTTAAGGGAAGTATCAGTAAACAATTCATAAATTCAAGTTAGATCTGGTAAAGTCAACATCACTTCCATAGTCAACTAAGTCTTGAGCTCATGAAATGCTTAATCACACCTATCAATCCAAACAAACGGCTTATCCTCACTCGTCAGGTTTGTCACAAGCTTGCTATCTACGAGAATCCTTGAATAAATCAGCGGTTATATCTGGCAAACCCTACCAAGCTCCTCACCTTAGTTACTAACATAGGAGACTCCCACTAAAACAATGCATCCATTTTACTTGGATCAACCACCACACCTTCATATGACACTACATTCCCCAAGAATTTTACCTCTTTCAATCAAAACTCACACTTTGATAGCTTGGTGTACAATTGGTGATCTCGTAATACTCGAAGAGCTATATGCAAATGCTCTCCGTTCTCTTACATACTATTGGAGTATATTAGAATGTCATCGATGAAAACCATAATGAACTTATCCAATTAGGGATAGAAAATACAATCCATGTAGTCCATAAACATCGTCAGTACGTTAGTCAATCTCAAGGGCATAACCTGTCCATAAACATCCAAAAGGTCAACTTAGACACATCTTTGGCTCTGACCTTCAACTAGCGATAACCTGTCATAGGATCAACTTTTTGAGAAAATAAAGGTACCAACTAACTGATCAAGCAAACCATCTATGCGTAGCAAAGGATACTTATTCTTAATTGTTAGTTTGTTCAGCTAACGATAGTCAATACAAAGCCTCATACTCTCATCCTTATTCTTCACAAATAATACTAGAGATCCCCATACCAAGCTACTCACCCTAATAAACCCCTTCTTTAACATGTAAGTGTGTGTCATCACGGTGTCCAGTAAGAATTAATACCTAAGAGCTTACTAAATTAATACAACTCATTATTAAAAAAATTTAAAGTCATCATATAATCATAACAAATACCATAGTTATAAATGAGATATTCACCCTTGTTCATAACCAGGATGGCATTTCTAAAACTAGAACAAGCAATTAAACATACCAGCACATATCCTCTTCTAGGAGAGGGCTATCCCTTCCTCTGGGGATGATAAAGTCAATCTAGGCATCTCTTGCAAACAAGCACATCTCTTCTATTGGGAGAGACCTATCCTTTCCTCAGGGGACAAATAACATAGCCGATCCAAGACCAAACCTCTCAAAGGCCGTTGAGGGTCTCATCACGTGATGGTAATAATAACTCTTGGATCCATAATGCTTATGTAACAATCAACTCATACAATCAATAATCACAATGTGTATTCGATGACCTTCATGTCACTTCTCAACTCAACAATATCATATTAATGCTTTTTCAAAAGCATATATCATTTTCAAACAATGTCACATTATTTGCAATTACACTTCCAACATGACAATTCCAATACTAAAATAGCATTTCACAATCGGTCCTGCAATCAAGCCAATACATATCAAAGTAAGTTTACAGACATATATTGTTAAGACCCAAACATGTTTGAAAAGTGGAAAATGGTTACCTCTTGTAAACAACTCAATAGCACACAATCACAAGTTCCTTAATCAAGCTTGAACACCAACTCTACATAGAGTATTGCACAAACATAGCAACATGTTAGTCAATTTGACAAATCACCACATTAGGGAATTAATCCCCTCTAGAGTTCCAATTGGTCCTCTAGGCAATTTTTCAAGTTTTTTTTCTTAGTTTTTTTATGTTATTTAACCCATTTAGAATCATTAGTCCTCAACAAACCATCATTGGTCATATATCACACTAAATCCTCAATTTCCATAACTTTAACTTTTTCATCAAAATAGGTCATTTTCTAAAATTAACCCAAATCAAGATTCTAAACAGCTTAAACCTCAATTTATACCTCCAATATTATTAATCAATCATTCATTACAAGATTCAATCACTACATCCTTATAAGATTCAATCTCTCTCTCTCTAGGTTTGATCCCTTCATATGCCTTGTTCAAGAGAGAGAGAGAGAGATAAAGAGAGAAGAAGAGAACCACTGGAACCACCTATCTTATCCTCCTTCGAGGCCGCAGGAATCAGTGAGTGCTACTAATGTAAGGGTTGCCTTCCTTCTCAGTTTGTTCACCATTACCTCCACTCTCCTTCGTTCTCTTTTCCTTTTTTCCCCTTGTTCGAATCAAGCCAAGAATTGAGATGAAGTTGCTGGAAATTTTGGGCTTCTTTGCTAGTGTCAGTAGACTACCATCGTTCGTGCACACATTGATTCTTGATATCGAGCATGAGGACGCATTTACGGTAATTCTTGGTTTGGCTTCATATGGGTAACGTTGACTGGTTATTCTATGATCCCATTACCATAGAATAGTGTATACTGATTCTGGTTGTGAAAAATTGGTTGATAGTAATGTTTTTGGCATGAATATATATATGCTTGTACTAAGTATGCATGATAAGTTGTGACATAGAACATGTTATCTTTGTATATCAACTTGTGAAAGTATGCTCTAGCTTTTGTGATTGCATATGCATTATTGTGGTTGGTACTGGAGCCTGAAAAGAGATTGGTTTTACCCACATCACGTGATGAGATGCCCGAAGGCCATGGGGTTACCTTTTGGGTTTATATCATGCGGGGACTTACTGACAGTGAAGTCTGGTTTTGTTGGCTTTTGTCATGCTATCGAGTCTTGTTTTGTTGGCTCACTGTTAGAGGAGTTTGGTTTCATCTTATGTGACAATGGTGAAATCTGGTTTCGGTTGCTTCTGTCGGGCACAAAATGTGTGTTGCCCTCTTCGGAGGATTTCATTCATGTCTTGTAACGATTGTGGAAATGCCTACAAATATTGGATATATAAATTTTCATCTGTGGTTTCACTTCAATGAGGATTAGGAAAATGACTATATGTGATAAATATTGGTTGTTTCATATTTCACTTGTGTTAACGCACACTTACAAATGTAGATAGTATAGGAAGAATAAATCTTACTGGGAGTTTGTCTCATTGGATTACTCTTTAGTTTCAGGTCCTAGCTATGAGGATAAACGTGAAGGGAAGGAGTCGGTTAACCCTCGTTGACTGTGAGGTTGTCGTCTAGCTTGTTGAACTTTAGATTTTGATGATAACCAAACATGACTTAGGCGATAAGAGCATGAGATCTTAACTTAGAAAAATACTTCAAAAAGCTGTTTCTCAAAAATCTAAGTTAAGCAATCGATGGCTTAAAACAACAATCGATTGGTGTGGTGCCTTCGCAATCGATGGCATATCGATTGCATATCAATCGGTGTGACTCAATCAATTCCCAGAGAGAACAATCGATTGGTGCTTCAAATTTTTCAAAGTACTCAGACAATGAGCAATTGATTGGAAGAAGAGGCAATCGATTGGTTTAAACAATCTATAAGCAATCAATTAGAACTCTAGTACAATCCAAGATGTAAGCAATCGATTGACACATAAATAATCAATTGACATATACCAATCGATTGGGAATTCAGGCAATCAATTGACATACCTGTGTTTTATTCGATAGCTAACATATCCATCTAGTGTTGCAGGTGACAATCTGAACCAATCTAAAGGAAATCGATTGAAGACTAGAAAGAGCAATCAATTGGCACATCCATCAATCAATTGACACATGAAGAAATTCAAATTTATTTCTTTTCTCATGATTGACTAACTTTATATCTGGACATTGTACTTGTATCTATTTTGGGCAGTTTACGTTGGACACACAGAAACATAAACTAAGAGCCGTTACTTACCTGACTCTGCTACTGCAACTGCGATACTTCACTGATCAACTAAAGGAAGAGAAAGAAAGAGGGAATAGAACTAAAAATCTATTCTGGAGCATTTAATGCAAATCAGAATCATCATCAACCTCAAGATCCTCAACTCTCTCTCTCACTCACAGACTCACAACGGCTAAACCAGAAACTCAGAGCAATCGGGACTATAAAATCGTTGAAGTTGAAATTGATTGGTAGAGAGCATTAAGTGATATCAAACTACCAATTTCCTACTGCAATCAATTCTAATCTGTGTTCTCTCAATTGTTCTTCCAACTGTAAACTTATCAGCTCAAAGTGTGAGCCAGCCTTGTATTTCTGTTACACCTCTTTATTGAGTGATTTCCTTGGGATATTGGGATCCTAGAGGAAGGGTTGTAATCTTAAAAAGTGTAAGGGGGAGACAATTCGGTGAGAGTGAGTTCTTACTGAGGGAATCTTGTTGTAAAGGTGTTCAGGAACTTGTTGAAATCCTGATTCACTAGTGGAACCCAACTAAGGTTAGAGAACTGGATGTAGGTCAGAGTTAAAGCCGAACCAGTGTAAATTCTCAGTGTTTAAATTCCTTTAGCTGCATAAAAGTTTTGAGATACACAATTCACCCCCTCTTGTGTGTTTCCTGCCATTTTTCATAGCTAATTTTGGTATCATGTATATTGTCACACACTACAGACTAGGCATGCATGCATATTAGCATCCGCATTTAGTTATCATTCTGTATTAGTGTATCTAATGGAAATTTTATGAGACCGGTCCTCTTACAAAAACTATGGTTGGAGGCCTTATGGTTATATGATGTTTTGGAATTATGTTTTTGTTACATATTGGTAGCTCTACTGAGCGAGGGTGTGTTATTTTTGGGTATTATGGAATTGATTTTGTTCAGCATACTTGACCTTAGTTTCATGGTCATGGATATTTTAGAAATTGATTTATGGGCCATTGGGCTTGCATAGATTGGGTTTAAATATTCTTTTTCAAAATTGACTTTCATGATTGTTGGTTTCTTATTATGGTTTTATTTATTTTTGGAAGTGTGAACGCTTTGAGAAATTGTGATTTTGGATTCATAAATGTTGAGATGATTATTATATTGATTTAGCTAATGGTATGTAAAATTTTTTAAAATAAGGCAAGATTGATTCTTATGAATTTGTTTTAATTACCTTATTATATTAGCCTTTTCTAACATGATAGACTTATTCAATTAGGTAAACATTTCTATAACTATGTTAGGAGGTTGTCTCTTTCTAACATAGTTATATTGTTTTCCAAAGGAACTAGGTTGTTTCTTTCGTAACTATGTTAATGAGGGAAATAATTTTCTAACATAGTTACCTCACTCGTTTTGGAAATCGTTAGGTTTTGAAAATTAACTATGTTAGTTTGCACTCTATCTAACATAGTTAAGAGATTTAGTAAACTCTAAATAAACATGTTAGGTATTTGTTTTCTAACATGGTTGATTTAAATTCTCGATCTCTTTAAAAGTTAGAAAAGCTTTATAACCATGTTTGTCATGTTTTTTCTTACATAGTTTATCCTCAAAATATTCTATGAAATTTCGCTTTATCATGATAGCATTTATTAATTTGTGGTTATTGTTTTTCTATCATGGATAACTATTTTTGAATGTGGTTTTAACCTTTTATAACTATGGTAATTATTTTCCTATTATAGTTATGTTTTTAAAATCCTAAATGATTCTTTCTCTAACTACGATAGAACCTAAATGGTTAGTGTTGTTCTTGTCTATCGTAGTTAGCATTTTAACGGTGCCTTTTTTTTTTGTTAATCGTGTTTGTAATTGTGATTTCGAAATGGATTTACTAGAAGGATTTTACACCCACATTTATTAATGTGTTACCAATTTTTGTTTAGCTTTTAGGCCATCTACAAGTTCTAAAATACATCAATGAAATATAGAAAATCATTTTTTTGAAAATGTCAAGTTACTCTACTATTTTTTCACAAAAAAATTAATTAAACAATAATAAATAATGCAAACAAAGTGACACATATTTCGCGGATTTTAATCCTTGTCACTGTATAATTTTTAGTTAAACAATAATAAATAATGCAAACAAGGTGAAACATATTTCTAGTACAAGCATGCAGATTTTGATCCTTTTCTAGTTCAACAATAACTTCTTATGTTGTTGAAAAAATAATTAAAATAAAAAAAATTCAAGTCTTAAAAAAATTCAAGGCTGTATAATTTTTGCACAGTCATCCAAGAAGTATAATGGGAGTAAGATTGAACGAGACATGATCCATGGATGATGAAGTTTGAAGAGAAGGAGCCCACGGAGGAAGACAAGTGAATGATGAAGTGGAGCAATGGGTGGGTGAGAAGGAAGAGGATGTATTACGTGGTGTTGAGTGCTACTAGTTGAATGATAAGGTGGCATACCACAGATAACAAGTGTATTTAACCATCAAATTTAACCTTACTTAATTATAGATTGACATTGTTACGTTTTTCATATTTCTTAGGCGACATTGCTCCTATAAATACTTCTAGATACCCGCTAATCCTGGACAAAAATTTACCATACCCCTAGTGAAAATCAATTTTTCACTTATCCCTATTTGGAGTGCCATCCACATCACATTTGGGGAGACTGGGGGTGACAATGGCTTTTTCCAGTTCTTCCTTTATTTTAATAGTAAATCAAAAGGAAAAGAGTCAGGCGGCTAATATATCATTGGCAACACAAAAATAGACTTGACGGACTGATACATTAGGTAAACATGCACATTATATTTATAGGGACTCATACCACTGTGAGTAGATCTTCTAGATCTTATCTTTACTATGCACAAATTTCAGTCACAATCAAATGAAAAATTACATTCTCTAATCATAGACACTATATAGGTCCAAAAAAAATAAGACACTATAGCCCTTGCACAAAAATCGGACCTTAGAACTTTCACAAAACGATTAAGCTACACTATGGCATTACCTCTTAAGTGCTAAACAAATTTATTGCTGCACTCCACTTTAGTAACTCCTTGAGTAACCAAATAAGTGCCTGAACGTACTTATTCCTCCGTTTTATTTGGGGTGAATGGTCAAAAATACACATATAATTTTGTCAAAAATTCATTCAACACCAAATGTTTTTTTTGGACCAAAAATACACATGAGTTTTCAAATTGGATCAAAAGTCACATCTACAGTTATATTCCAAAAAAAAGCGCTTGGTGTTGGATGAACCTTTTTACAAAAGCATGTGTATTTTTTACCATAATTTAACTGTAGATGTGTATTTTTGATCCAATTTGAAATGTCATGTGTATTTTTAGTTCAAAAAATAATATTTGGTGCTGGATGAACTTTTGACAAAAGCATATATGTATTTTTGACCCTTAATTCTTTTATTTGTAAATGGTTCCTTAAACATGGTAGAAAACCAAGAAAAAAAAATTATTTTTGCATGAGTTTTTAATTGTATTTTTACAAGTTTCTATCTTGCGAAGGAAACTAAATTGTTTTTTAGAAGTCTGCTTGATGCTTTTAATTTTATACTCCCTCAAGTCCTTATTACAAGAGCTCGACAACCAAATCACACTTATTAAAAAAATTGTTAAAAGTAGTTAAAAATTATAAATATATCTGAAATAGAATTTTTTTTTCAAATACTGCCTTTATTTATGATGGACTATTAAGAGAAAGAAACATGAGTAGTAATGAGTATGAATGAAAGTGAAAGAAGAGAGAAAATAAATATAAGCACCAACCCACCATTTATTTAATGCAATACTTTAAATTAGTTAGGGGTAAAGTAGGGAAAAATGTATTAAATGATGAAACAACCCAAGGCAAACTGTTATAATTTGAACCAAACCAATTCAAAATTTGACCTCTTATAATAAGAACTGGAGGGAGTATTTATTAGTTGCACTTCTCCGAGGGTAAGAAAGCTTAAGGTAGGGAAAACTTGGCCTAAATAGAGGTCGACAACACTTCTATTTTCAGACTTGATGGAGGTCTGATAATCCCCCCTCAAATATGCTCAAATATGCTCTGTTTCTATCTATCTATTTCCCTAATTTCATCTCTGCTTCCACTAAAACGAGTATGAGTGTTTTACATCGCAAATTCTGATCAAAGTTGATATCAAATTTAACATACAAAACAAAAGAAAAGAAACGCATGATGTCAGGAACCAAGAGTTACAACATTTGGAAGCATAGTCAATGATTAAAGTCACAACTCAATGCCAAGTAAGAAAGGTATTTCAAGCAAATCATCTACTCTTAAGGGATAACATCCTTATATCGTCCAGTTAGCGCACTCATCTTACCCAACAATCAACAATTCAATATTTAACCCACATCACAATGTAAGAGCCAAGTCAAAATCATTGCATTATTTAAACGGTAGGATTTCGGGTGTACCTAAAATCTGATTGACTCTCTAAATACCCACATGAAATCGGAACACCAATTAGGACTCCGCTCCGATTACATTATACGACAGAAAACACTATTAGAAGGAAAAAGAGAAGAGACACAGAAAGAAAGTTTTATCGGAAGTTTGTTATTCTAAGTCTGACACTTCCTCCCATTAACTCCTTAATCCCATTTATAATGTATGGGGAGTTAAGGTAATTTAAATTTCAAATAATTAGGGGGAAAATTCATCATTTTAACCTAAGTCTCTTAATATTTACATAATAACCCCAATTCTCATTAGGCTTGGGCCCTAACCCACCAAGGGTGCATTAGGTTTATTCCTATACAAACCATAGTTTTTATTCAAACATTGGATAATACATACCAATGTACCATCGGCAATAGTTTTTATTAAACTTATTGTTTATGAGACCTTGATTTCCAGCTTGAATTCCTCTCCAATAAGCAGAGACAATTCTGAAATTTCAACAATAACAAAATGTTTGGAACTGTCAAAATATCTCTTTATACCTGTCTCTTCATCTGTGTTTGATCCCTTCATGATGCTTAGATCTTTCATTTCCCAACTACTATTCACTCTGTTTCCATTAGGAATCCCCAGAAAGGTAACCTTATTTATGAGCCACCGTTGGTCAAGAGCAAACCTCCCATTTGTCACCTCAGAAGCAACAAGAACACTATTGTCGTTCAATGCGCCATAAAATCTTACCAATGTCCATTGTCCTTTCTCTCCCCCCGTGTCAAGGTCCTCCCCATCATCCAAATACACTTCCCCATAACTGTTTTTGCGGCTACTAATGACAACTAGAAGTTCAAATGGTGTCTTACGTGCAACTTCTGTTGTCAATGCTTCACCTTGCAAAGCCAAGATGTTACCTTCTTGAACATGAACATTTATGTGATTGGGTGGTGCATCAAGCCTCACATTCTTTCCTGGGTTTGCTATTACTGAATTTGAGATGTTGAAGAGGTCAAACCAGCTTCCTGTAGGAAAATAAGCATCTACAGAGATTGCTCCTGGCTTCAACACAGGTGACACCATCACACCTTTACCAATAAGAAACTGAGAGTTTATTTCGTAAGTTGTGATATCATCAGGGAATGAAAAGAAAAGCGGTCGCGCAATGGGTATCCCTTTTACATGTGCTTCATACATTAATGTGTAGAAGTAAGGTAGGAGGCGATAGCGAAGACCAAGCACTTTTCTAGCTGACGCAGCAACTGAATCCCAAATATACAGCTCTTGACGGATTGAACCTTTTTCTGAATGGTCCCTTGCAAAGGGATAAAATGCCCCTAACTGCAATATGAAAAACAAGAGAAAATCTATTGATGAACATCTTGTATAAAGAAGATATAATATCACAAACTGATATATGCTAAAGTTGACAGCATATAGTTCTACTTTTCATAAATACAAATATCTTGAACACAGGACACATTAGTTCTGTCGCAAGAGACAAACATTGCTTGTCATGTCAAGAAATATGACTATTAAGAGACTTAATACATACATGCATTCATGGTTTGCAAATGAGTTACATTTTTTTTTCATAAAACAAATACCTGCAAACTTTTAATGCCAAAAATATGAGCTACTTACGTATGCTACATAACAAAGAACATAATTTTCCTATCAACAAGGGTAGAGATGAGGGGGAAAATATTAGGGAGATGGATGATATCTCGCACACATAACACTAAATAAAAAGTTACAATTTATGTTATCAAAAAAATTCTAACGATTTAATATACACTCCTGCCGTATAATAAGAAAAAGATAATATATCATATCGAATTTCTAATAAAATAATTTTCTGTAGCCCATCATAACTTTAGGAATTCGAATAACAGTTCTAATTTTAATAATGAAGATTTATTTTTAAATAAGTTTCAAATCACATGACCTATCTCACTAATTAACTTTACTCATAAGATATATGAAAAAATTCAAGACGAAAACCTATCTTAAAACAGGAAAAAGTAAATACCAGAGAAAAGGAACGAGGATAAAGCTATATATAATGTAGCCATATGTATTATTATTGGGAGTTATATGCCATCCTTTTTTTAGAGGTCATAAATTTTACAAAAAACTTTCACATGTATAGTAATCTTTCCCTAAGAAGGAAGAAGGAACTTGGCCCTGTTTATCCCCCCTCATCCACCTTTGCATATCAATGGCCATCCAATCCAAATAACACTAAAATGCAAAAACATCCATGTGATTAGATCTAAGACTTTTACCTGGATCCAACGCCGACAAAGTTCTTCAGTTGTATTTCTTGAGAAGCCACATATATCTGCTCCAACCATTGGAATTCCAAAGATTCCAAAATTTAAGATGGATGGTATTGAGTATGCCAAATCATTCCACGTGGCAGCATTATCTCCTGTCCAGTGGGCTGTGTACTTCCCTGAGCTTACAAAAGTTGATCTACTGAGAATGAATGGCCTTTTCCTAGTTATACTTGTTAGGGCCTTGTTAGTTGTTTTGGACTCCAATAGCGCATACAAGTTGTGTGCATCATATTCAGTGATGTTACCATAATGTAAACAAGTTGCTGGAATTGTTTTATTATTTATGGGTCGTAGACTCCCAGCATTATTAATCTTGTAAGGAGGATTATCCAAGGTAGAAGATGGAATGGGAGGTGAAGTATTGAAATTGGATAACTCATTCATGTCAAGCCAAAGACCATCAAAAGGAAGGAGGCTCTGAAATAGATTGATTTCCTTAGTCCAAAAGGCTTGGCCAGCTGGATTCAGAAAATCTAGAAAGTAGACTGGTCCAGGCCAAACCACACCCAAATAATTTGCTCCATTACGCTTTATGTAGACATCATCTCGCAAACCTCTATTAAAGGTTTCATATGTCTTATTCACATTGATGCCTGTTTGAAATTATTCCTTGCATTAATGATGCAAATGGCATTTACAATCAAAAAAAGAGTAACTTTTGCTTGACGAATATGTATGATATGCTCAGAGGAAGGTACCTGGATCCAATATCAGCACAAATTTCTGACCATTTTGGTGAAGAGTGTCAACAAAAGTTTTCATCTTATCCAGTGGAAAGTTCATGGGATCAAGTGTGAAATCCTTGTAGGCATCCATGTAATCAATATCTGTCCACATTACTTCAAGAGGTATGCTTGCTTTTGCATAATTAGCAACAACATTCTTAACGTCACTTACATCTTCGTATCCCCATCGACATTGATGAAACCCTACAACAATGGCACCATAAGTTGTGAGTAAGCACATAAACTAGACACAAGGTTACTCAGAAAAGACGACGACAACAACAACAACAACAACAACAAAGCCTTTATTCCATTAGGTGGGGTCGGCTATATAGATCACATGACGCCAATATACTCTATCAATAGCTATGTTTCGTGATAAATTATTGATCCCAAAGATCTCGTTGAGTTACTCAGAATAGACAAAATAGTTTAATTCACAAGATGTAAATGCCTAGCGACTGTAAATAATTACATCCTACATTTCAACTACACTGACAAAATCCTTTCTTCAAAAAGAAAAAGAAGACATTACGTATTCATATTACATGTAACTTTTTTCTATTTTGTTATATTTAGTGACTTGACATATGCAGACAATAAAAGTAACAACCTTGTGTGATATAAATAGAAAAAAGCAATACACAACAATATTTAGTTACAGTCCACACTCATGTTCTCTTTGCCATTGTAGCCTTGCTGGTTACATCAGAACATACTAATAAAATCAATTGATAGGTTGTAGGTGAGGATAATGTAAAGAATCTTGACACAATATTCTCTAACAATAAAAAAAGGAGAATCTCCACGTACAATTATCATTAAACTCACTACAACTAAAGACAAATATACTTATTTTTTAAAAAAGAATCATAAACCGATTCTAAACTAACCTTAATTCCTGAGAACACAAACACAACAACTGTTAATAACTCCCTAAGCATTAACCTAGTAGAAAGAATAAGCAAGAAACAAAAGAATCAATACAGTGGCTATGGGATAATTATTGCTCACCCAACAGCTGCCTTATTCATCTCAGAAAAGTCTTCTACCTCAACAGAAATTCTGGCACACTTGTGTCTTTACAGACACGCGTCTTCAAAGATTTCTGAGTTGGCAGTAATATATCTTCATCGTGACTAGAAAGTGGATTTCCAACTAACAATACACAAACCTACCCCAATGCACATCGAGCATAAAATCATAAAAATCACCTAAAATTGTATATTATTCAAATGAATAATGATATGCATTATTACAACTTCTCTTTTTGACCTGAATGCATTATTACAACTACAGGATAACCTAAGATATAAAATGACTAACATGAACATAGGACTGCAAAACAAACAATATGCCAAGCATCATTATGCTATTCTATTTAAAGCAGTGTACAATCTTTAATACTCCCTTCATTCCTAAATATAAAACATATTAGTTAAGTTAGTTAAAATAACATGATATTACCAAAATAACCTAACCTCCAATTTTTTTTATCACCCTCCTTCTCTTACTTGTTTATTAATATGGATAATTTAGAAAAATGTTGAAAAAAATTAGAAAGAGTTATATTCAGGAACAAGCTTTTCTCCCAAAATAGGTCAGTACTAGACAAGAACACAACTTTTGAAGTCTTTGTCCTCACACAGTGTAAAACACCAAACACATGCAATCAAGAAACAGGGCTATGGAATAGAAAATTACCAAATGACCAATATGGCATCGGAGCCGGGCGGCCAATGAGTCCCGTGTACTGCTCCATCACCATCTCTGGCGTGGGTCCGGCGAAAAAGTAAAGATCAAGAATCCCTCCAATGACTTTGTAAGTGATACGATCACCATCATAGATTATGTCCATTCCATTACTGTTAAGTAGCAAAACCCCATGAGAAGTCCCAGCTTTTACTCTCCCATCAGCTGAAGGAGAACGAACATCCATGTAAAATGGGTGAGACCCATAAAGGTTTTGATCGAGAATATCACTGCCAGTGTCAGCATTCCACAATGTGAGGGTCTGATTGGGTTGGATTTTGAATGAACTCTTGGTGTGCTCTCCAAGACCGTACAAAGAAGCTCCATTTTTAGGCAGCGAGGAAGATAATTGAAGGTACTGGTCTTTGAAGACGATAAATGTCGATGGGTTTTTGGGGTTTGGAGAAGCGTCGAAAATGATGTCGTTTGAGGACTTTCTAGTGAGAGTGAATCCAAAAGGAGTGGTATTGTGGAGAGTGAATACGATGTCAGAGTTGGAATCAACTAAGGTGTATTGTTGTGAATATGATTGAGGCTGATGTTTAGGGAGGGAATGATGGGGAAAAGAGGAACCACGAGGAATCACTTCTCGTGGGATTTCCCATCTTTGTTTTGTAGAGTCAGTGATTTTCACTCTGAAGCAACCTGAGCTCTCAAAACTGCATTCAACAAACTTGAGTTAACCAGACAATTAAAATGAGCTGCCTGTGATTATAAAAAAAAAACATAAAAAGATCTGGCTGTTGTGCCTAAAAAACATGAGTTGCTTTGCAAGCACTGTAATTTTTCTTGGAGTGTGTCTGTGTACATATTTTGGTTGAAGGAATGTGTGTATATAATAATTACCATAAAATTTATTTTTAATTCTTTTTTTTTTTTAAAAGATCATTTTATAAAATGAAAATATTGAACAACTTAGAACCATGTACTGGAAAATTTCTAGCTACTTCATCTCCGCCTTTTTTTTTTAAGAAAATTAATTAGAAGTCCCATAAAAAAGATTTAATTAAGTCACACCCCATAAAATCTTAAAATTAAACTGAATAGGGACCTTTACTCGTTTCAATTCTCTCTATTATGCTATCTCATCGAACCTTCCTCCTTCCCTTCCCTTCTCTCTCTCTCTCTCTTTCTCTCCCCAAGATTATAGCGGCCGCCGAGCAAATTCCACACAAGATAGCCTTAAATTCAAACCCGTCACACTGATCACCACCCAGATTACTTAGAAAATGCAGCTAAGTCAAATATCAAAATAAAGCAAAACAATCGGTAAGAAATCGCGGAAAAAACCTTCACAATCGGTAACTCGTCCTGGGATAATCATAACTCGAAAAAAAAAATACAAGAGTGAACAAGAATCGATCAAAGTGAATAGCAATGAGAGAATAGGATAAAGAAGAGGGAGGGAAGATGTTTTTACCAAAGAGGGAGGGAAGAGAGAAGTGAAGGAGGAAGGGTGGGATGGGGCTATAGATGGAGAGGGAGGTTGGTTGGGTGAGGTGGCAGAAGAAGAGGGAGAAATTTGAAATGAGTAAAATGATAATTTTATTTCATATCTAGGTCCTAAAGGCCTCCGTTTAATTTAGAAATTTTGTGGGACCTAACCTTACTTAATTAAGTCTATGGGCCTCTAATTAATTTTTCATTTTTCTTTTATAGAAATGATCTGTTGATCCTCTTCCCTAAGCCCAACTACTTTTAATTCTTACTACTCCCTCCGGTCTTAAATATAATATCACTTTGACTTTTTTTATAGAAGTTAAGGAAGCAAATTAGACTACTAAATTATAACATATGTCACATGAAATTAGATTATAGGTTAGTTTATAAGTAGAATAAATTAGTTTTGAGGAAAAAAATATTTTTTTTTGGATTGAAACTACATTTTCTTTGGACTGAAAAAAAAAATCAAAAAAATCAAAGTGATCTTATAATTAAAAGCGGAAAGAGTATAATGTAACACATGGGTGCCTAACTGGAGAAGAATGTCTCAAGTACAAAAATGCCCATTAGCTTCTAGAAACAGGCAAACATAACAATGTTGTTAATCACTCTATAAGTCCCAACAATTTCAGCACTCTCCTTCAGTCAAACCTTCAACACTTTGATGCTCCACCCCTCGCCCCCCAACATTCTCTCCCTCCCTCCCTCCCTCTCACACGCACAAGCCATGGCCACCCAAACTTCCCATTATTCTACCATCACCAACGATCCCATCTTTCACCTATCTACCCACTACCATCTACTTACTCTCAGGTCCATCACAATGACAATAGCAAGGACAATAAAGAACCAACATCGCCATCCTCCTTCCCCTGTGAAATCGAGATCCAATGACGAGATGGTGTAAAGCGTCACTATGGTGAAGAGCAACCACGCCATCCTTCTTCAACTACAATTCTATTTTAGTTTTCCGCCCTTGATTTTTAATTTGTGGGTTCAATTCCTTTATTCAATAGATGATTCATATTGTTTATTCTAACTTTGTTGTGGGTTGACTCTTTGCTCATATAAAGCAGATGCTCACTTCTTCTATTATATGTTAATTGTTGAGTGGTCGATATTGTTTTTCTTGATTATAGGGCTGCACACTCAACCCAGTTGCCCGCCCAAACCTGGTCTGGTGCCTGAAACCATAACAGATAGAAGATGACCAACCTAACCATTAGGTAGGATGCGAAGAGGGCATACGCATAAGTCTGGCACGAAAATATTATAATATTTTATAAAAATATAATTTCTTTTTAGTATACCACATAAAAATATTAATACTTTTATGTTTTAACTGATTACTTGATTTATTTAATTATTTTTTCCCAATTTCTTTTTTAAATCATAGCTATTTTTTCTTTGCCAAAGAAGGCTTGAGGACTAATAGGACCGGTCCTGCAACCTTGAGGACATGTATTACCAAGTCTTGGTTTCAAGCCAAACAAGATTGGGGTCGGAGGGTCGGGTATCATGCCAAAATGGCTAGCTCGAAGATTATTAGGACTGGACTTCAAGGCATATGTCTAACCCAATCATTCCTATTCTTTGTGTAGCCCTAGCCAGTAAGGGGGAGGAGTTTTTTATTCCTAAATAGCCATTTCAAAGTTAGAACAATAAGAGAGGGATAACACTTGAGATGGTGGATGAAAATAGTGAGTTGGAAGATTATAACTAGATAATATATGATGAGATGGTATCAATGACGCATTGGACAATAGTGTGGGACGCAATATATCTAATAGTGACATATGTTTACCTCAATCAATGACAAAGGTATTTTTGCCATATTTAATAAAGTTTATTGACATTTTTACACCTAAAAAAAGTATATAGTGGTTGGTGCTTATATAAGAAAAGTTCATGGACATTTTTATCCCCTCAATCTTTAATAAAATGTTACATCAACATTTTTAATAATATTATAATGTTGACTCAAAGTGCATGCGCACGTGTAAGTGTATACATTGAATTGTTAAAATTTGTTTTGGCCCGTTACAAAGTAAATTTTTATTCAAGTGAAACTTTAACAATTTAAATTTAGGTTAAAGTATACATTTACTTATATAAATTTATATCATTTTTCAATGTTATTTAAATTTTAAAGTATATTTTTAGCTCCTTAATTTTAATAATGTTGTCTCATTTAACCCAAAATGAAAAATGATGACTCAACAAGTTTCAATGAGATACTATAATTAAATACTGACCAATCATGTCTGTAATTATATATATTATCTTAAAATTAAATTGAACCTACAAATCAATAAATTTATTTCAATTCTAATCCTTTAATATAATTACTTTTATATTTTAAAATTAAAATAAACCTACTTATCACCTTGTTTATTTTAATTTCGTATCATAAGAATAATTATAAACATATTTTGTCCACAATTAATTGCATAGTCACAATGTAAATTTGATGAATTAGTACTTTTCTCCAAATGAGCAGAGCAATGCTAAAACAAAAAGACTAAACATGTCTAATCATACGCATGAGTGGTTCCTGCATTATATCTCTTCAGAGTGAATAACACATAATTTCACATTAAAAAATATTTTAAGAAAGATACTTAATGTTAGTTAGGTTACAAAGTCACGATATTGATATAAAATGCTAATCTAAACTTTACAAGTTGATGCATTCATAGAAACGAGAAGTAACGAAACTTTGAATATGTTACTCATACCTGTTTTATTTCGTTGGTTATTTAATAATTAATATTGACTATTAATATATTATAATATTTAAAAAACTTAGAGAGTCCCACTATAAATAATACATAAACCATTAACATAACATTTTGTGCAGCATAACGCATTGATTTATTTATATTGCATAGATATAATAAAATATATTAGAAGCTATACGCCTTTATTTACAGGTTACTATTTCTAACATAGATCAAGTAAATATAAAATATAAAATAGTCATATTATTTGTAGATTACAAATCACCGGACGGATTTTAGTATACATTTGGAAATTTAAAGTGGCATATTCATTATCACAAAACACCATTAGTTGGCAATGCAAAATTTTATTACTTTTTTGTTTTCTTAATTTTTGCTTTCCTGTTCTGATAATGTTATTTTGGTGAAGAAACAATTAAACTAATAAAAGCTAGAATCATCAATATGAAATGATGACAATTTACCCAAAAAAAAACCTTATCATCTATTTGGTTTTTGACTTTTTAAACTATAATGAGTTTTGTTATGTCCATGTAGCAGTTAATGTTGGAGTATGTGTCTAGATACGTCCCCAGATTATTCGAAAGAAAATCCGACGAATGAAAGCTACCCATAAAGAATTAGAGAGTTGACTCAATTAACAATAAATGCTAATTGAACTCAAATTATTTTCTTTTATATAAAGGATGAAATCTGTCATTATTACTGATCGGCAGTATATACAATAGACATTTATGATCATAGTTTCTTCTATTCTAGTATTCTTCTTGAGCATTATAAATATGAGCTACCCTCTCAATAGTTTTCTTCTTCCTCTTCCTTTGAGGTGGTTCACATACTCTCATCGTCTAGAGTTGTGTGAGTTCGAAAAGTTTCTAAGTTAGCTCCATTCTAGGTAAACTTTCCACTCCAAAAATAATTTTTGGTTCTCTCATTTTCTTACAATTATAAATATAAAATAAAAGTTATAATTTTAATAAGGGTTGATATAACTTTTGATCCCTAAACTTTCACTCAATTTTGGTTTTGGTTCCTGAACTTACGGTCAATTTTGGTTTTGGTCCCTGAACTTTAAAATTTTTTGTTTTGATCCCTAAACTTTCTGTCAATTTTGGTCTTGGTCCCTAAAGTTTCCGTAACTTTGATATTGGTCCCTCAACTTTTCTTTTTTTTGAAGTTTTTTTTTAAATTAAGGGACCAATACCAAAATTATTGAAAGTTCAGGGACCAAGACCAAAATTGACCGAAAGTTCATGGATCAAAACCAAAAATTTTAAAGTTCAGGGATTAAGACCGAAATTGACCGAAAGTTTAGAGACCAAAACCAAAATTGAGTGAAAATTCAGGAATCAAAAGGTATATTAACCCTTTTAATAACATATAGAGAAAGAAAAGAGATGTTTAGAAAGTTCATGCAAAGACCATACTGACAAAGTTTTGATCGTCAGAATTTTTTAAGAGAATTTTTTTTAGTTTTTAGTTTTTATTTTTCCTTCACTTTTAGGCCTGTAATGTAATTTTTTTTAATTTTTTTATTATTTTAAAATTAAAATTTTGGAAATCCCATATCAGAGCTAGTAAAGAATATGAGGTTCCCAAATATTATGAAAAGACATTTTTGCCCACAAAAGCATGTAAAGGAAAAGGGTCAGGTTTTACGACTTTGACATAGGGATTTACAATTTTACTATTAGATTTGCATGTTGAGTATACCAATTCATAACTAACTATCTTATTTTTACAATAACCATTTGACAAGACTATAAGATGAAAATAAACATGTGCTACTCTTCCTAACTTATCATAACTATTTCCAATTTGAGCATAACAATTCACAGCTAAAAAATGGGTAATTAGTTGTGAAAACAAGGCAATTAGCTCTAAATTTATATGATCGATGTGGAGTCGTTATAGTAAAATTGTAAATTGTAAATTCTTTTATAAAAATTGTGACAAAGAATCAAGTCATTTAAATTCTTATTTTTTCTGTGTGGACAGAAGAAAACGGCTTTTTTATTATACTCTAAAGTCCATAAGGACAGATCCCAGTAGATAATAAGTTAGGAACCCTACTCTTGGACTGTGGATCAACCCAACCTCTTTTTTAACATTTTCTAATAGGATTTGTTTGGTTGGAGATATTTTTTTTAAGGGGAGGTGGGGGAGGGAAGGATAAGAACATGGGTAACTTTGTTTGGTTGGAAAATTGGAGTGAGGGTATTTGTCTTTTTATTCTCCCCTCTCTCTTCTCCCCGGAATCAGGGGTTCTAGACGGTTGCAAAAGTTGTCTCTTACTTCGACAAAAATGCCCATAACAAGTTTTGTTTACTCCACTTTAATCAACAATCAACAATCAACAACAAAAAAATGCTTATTCCACTATCGCCCTCCTAACTAAAGTAACTTCTCTTATTTTCTCTTTTACTCTCTCCCAACCATAAAAACACTTAACACCGTGCATATTATTTTTACTTTCCATTCTCGTTCCTCCACGCAAGCGTTCAACCACTGTGCACATGTGTGTGGATTTTTTTTTTTTGTTGCCAAACATATGTATGTATTCAACTATTCATATAATGAGTTTTGCTTTCTTTTCTCTTTATAATTTTATTGTACTTTATATAGAAAAAAATTATAAAACATATTTTACCGGACATCAGTAAGATAGTAAAATAATAAGTGTTTTAGATTTAAAAATTTAAAAATAATAATTTTGATATAAACATTATAAAAAAAGAAAAATATATATAAACAAAATTATAAGGGTATATTTATCACTTTATAATTAACTCCATTCACGTCCCCTTATGAACCAAACAAAAAGCTTCCATTCCCCTCCCCCAATCAAACAAAGCTCATAATTCTCATATCATATCTTCACCTCCTTTTAATGAACCTCATTTATCCTACCTTCACTTGAACCAAACATAGTCTAAAGTTTGGTTATAAAAAAATAATAATCTATTTACTTTTTCACCCGTTTTTGAATGACTTTTCGAACTTTTTAAAGTTTTTTTTTTTTGCCAACTTTTTAAAGTTTAAATTTAAACTATATTGACTTTTGTTATGTCCTTGTAATTGTTATATAATAAAAGTTTGATCATTTGAAAAAAAAAAAAAATACTGACGAGAGATGTTAAAAAAGATCATGGCAAATGGCAATCCCAACACAATACTGTCAAGAGAAACTTATTTAGTTTTTAATTTTTTCTTCACTGCTTGGCCTGAAACCGTTTTTTTTTTAGGTAAAAGTAAAATTGAAAACAAAGAAAAATTAATTGAAGGAAATAACAGTGAATTCCAAGTTTCCAAGAGCATAATCAATTCTTCATCCTCATCATCTGAATAAGAAAGAAGAAATTAAATCAAGAGTGAAGAAAAACACTACCTTGCAGTAAGGGAGAGACGAGGAACATCAGGTCCATAAACAGTAGAAGATTTGATGAGATGAAGAGAAGCACTCAGAGATTTTCTGGAGAGATCATTCACCACACTTTTGATGCCATAGCCATAGCCAACAACTTCTGCTACTTTACTTTTTGCAAATTCTTCATAAAACCTTTTCGAAGATAAAGAAGAAAAATCATCATATTTTGCAGAGTCAAAGAATATAAGAAAGAGAAGCAAGAGATAAAGATGGCAGAGGATAATGAAGTGGAAGTGAGTCTTGAATAATTACTCGCTTGCTGGGAATAATCCATTGCCTTTAGGCCTGCATGGAAACAAAAAGAGGAACAAGAGGAAAAAGGAAAAGAAACATTATGGCCAATCGTCACTATCATTGAATAATAATTCCTCCTATATTAAATAGAAGATTTAGTATCAGTCCAAGAAAATTAGAACATCTCGTGGGTAGTTTTGTTTGGCTTCTATATACCTCTCGAATTCATCAAACCTTGTGGGAGGAGGAGAAGAAGAATCAGGATTTGCAGAGCCGAGGATAAGAGAGATAGCGAAGATAAGGACAAAGAAGAGGAAGGATAGTGAAGTGGAAGTGACTCTCGATCCCATCGTCCTTGATGGGTTTTGAGTTGGAGTAACGTGGGTGATTTGTGAGGTTGTGAACTAATGATGGCCTATATATGGGGACGAAGAATAAGAATGAGAAAAAGAAAAAGAGAAAGAAAAGAATAGGAAAAATTTCATTAAACGCCCCAAACCTCACTATGAGAGAATTTATTTTAGTCAAAGACAAAAGAGTATGAAAATTCCATGCATCCCATAGGAGGGAATTAAATTAATTTAATTAACTTTCAAAATAATTTATTTCACTATCTCATTTTTATCCTAAAAATATAAAAAAAAAGTTCTTTACATTTATTTTATAAAAAATACGAACAATACCCACTCTTAATTCCTAGTCTTATTGTCTGTTATGCATTTAGTTGGTTTAGGTATTTAGTTAATCGACTTACAGTGAGACTATTCGGAAGAACACTACTTATACAATCCTTAATTAATTTAATTTTGTATTTGCACCCCATAATGAATTAGAAAAGTTACATATAGTTAGAGATTAAGGATTAAAGTAGAAGTGAGTCTTCAATAATTACTGTTAGGCCTGCATTAGACAAAAAAAAGGAACAAAAGAGAAAGGAAAGAATAAGGGAAAATCATAACTAGGTCCCTCGATTTAATCACAATCAAGTTCCAAACAATCATCAAATTACGTTGAAGTCCCAAAAGACCTGTGTGATATTAAATGACTTGTCATTGACAAGTTAATAGTTGTCAATACTAACTTCTTGAGTTGTCAATGCACAACTCAATAGTTGTCAATACAAACTTTTTGAGTTATCAATGGCTTGTCATTAATAACTCAATAGTTGTTAATACCAGCTCATTAAGTTGTCAATGCACAACTCAATAGTTGTCAACAGCAACTCATTGAGTTGTTAATGCATCTCTTTTATTGACAACTCAATGAACTGGTATTGAGAACGAGTATTAAGTTGTCAATGACAAGACATTTAATATCACTCAGGTCCTTTGGGATTCCAATGTATTTTGATGATTATTTGAGACCTGATTGTAATTAAATTTCTTATGAGAGACTTAGTTGTAATTTACACGAAGAGTAATTATGGCCATTCATAATTGTCAACGTCAGTCAATCGTCAATCTTCATCGTAAATATCATCATCAATGAATAATAGTTCCTCCTATTTTTTTTAACATTTCGCATCAATCCCAAAAAAAACTGCCAGTTTTGTTTGGCTTCTATATATTTCCTGTGGTTTTAAATATAAAATCACTACCACGGAGCCTCGTGCCCCAGTGGTGTGAGCCTCATAGTGAGGCTAGTTGGGAGGAGTGGGGTTGGGGGTTCTACTTTCATCTTGTATCAAAAAAAATATAAAATCACTTGACTTTTTTTATGAAGATAAGGAAGTTAAATAGACTATTTAATTTTAACGTATCTTACATGTAATCATATTATTTGATAGTTTATAAGTAAGGTAAATTGGTTTTAAAGAAAAAATATAATTATAGATATTTTAAAGTAATTAATTTTATATCTTTAATTTCTCCAAAAATAATTAAAATAATCTTATAATTAGGACGGAATGGAGTACCTCTCAAATTCATCAAGCCTTGTGGGAGAAGAAGAATTAAGAATTGGGAAAATTTCAGTTTACCCTCATAATAAGGAATTAATTTCAGATTCCCCCCAAAACATTCTGAAATTTTACTGCACCCCAAGGGACTAAAGTGAAATTAAATATTTCAGCTAAAAGACCAAAATGTCCTTATTGAATTTTGTACCGGATTTCCATGACACATATGAAGAATTTCCAAGATATTTATGAGAAATTTCCAAGACTCATATGAGGGAACTTTTCAAAACATTTGTGCTTATTTTCAACATCAATGTGAGTATTTTCAAGTCTAAAAAATCATGGAATCCAAAACTAAAACATCCAAAATTTCACAACTATATTTCCAAGACACATATGAAAAATTTCCAAGACACATATGGAGAATTCTAAGACACATATGAGTAATTTCCAAAACGTTTGTACTTCTTTCAATAAGGACATTTTGGTCTTTTAACTGAAACATTTAATTTCACTTTAGTCTCTTGGGATACAGTGAAATTTCAGAATATTTTGAGGAAAATCTGAGATTAATTCCTTATTATGGAGTAAAATGAAATTTTTCCTTAAGAATTTGCACAGCCAAAGAAGACAAGACAGATAGAGAAGATAAGGACAAAGAAGAGGAACGACAGTGAAGTGGAACTGTGGAAGGGACTCTTGTATCCATGGTCCGCGGTTTTTGAGTTGGGGTAATGTTGGATGATTAACGAAGTTGAGAAATTATGATGACCTATATGTATTGATGAAGACCAAGAAAAGGAAAAAGAAAAGAACACGTTGGCCAATCGTCAATATGTTTGAATAAAAATAATGGAAGAAGGCAGAAGCAATCGATGGGAAATGATGACAATGACAATGGTCTGACATATATTGGACGGGTAGGAGAAGTCGATTGTAAGTTGACTATAGATTTTTTGTCGTTGCTGGCTCTCCCTTCTGCTTTCGCAGATGGGAGAGAAAAGAGCAGCAGCTAACAGGAAAAGACTATAGATGAGACAAACAATTCGATAACGAATGGAAAACAAACACAACCATCAGATTTTTCAGGATAAAGGTGTAAATTTTTTTTTTTTTTGGATTGAAATGATAAAGGTGTAATGAACAGTATGAGATCTTCGAGAAATAATCAGAGTTACAAAGTGTTTTGTGGTGCAATTAGTACCTTAATCTCTTAAAATTGGAGGCAATGAACATTCCATTGTTTATTCTAGAGAGCTGGTAATTCGGGTCAAGCCCATCGGGTCGGCCCTTTTAGGCACTGACCCTTGAAGGGTCGGACTTTGATTTTGGAGGTTTCAAAAGGAATCGAGCTTCACGGGCCAGCCCTGTAGGGCTGAGGGCTTCAAAGGGCCGAGGGCCGGCCCTTTAAGCCTGTCACGTATATATAATTTTTAAAAAAAATTAATAACTACAAAATAAAACAATTAATTAAAGGTAAAAAACCATAATACCTAATTCCCAATATTTAGCGCTGCTTTTTCCTTGTTTGTCTCTGATTTCGGAGTCTCCTGTTCCATTGGAGGTGTATCCTCTGGTTTTTCCACAGGGGTTGTGTCTTTCATCTCAGTGTCCCCTGCCTTTGGTTGGGCCGGGTTTCCTTTCTTCTTCTTCTTCATGTTAGGACCAGCAAGATCGTCTGAGGGACGGTCCGGTGGAACTTTCCGGTGGTGTTGCTCTTCCATGAAAGTAAAGTTTCCTAGGCGCGAATTCCAAGAGAGAGAAAAAATCCCTCTGTTGACCTTTAGTTTTAACAATTGAGGAGGACTTGATGAACATTGAATTGATAAAGACCAAAAACTGGATGGATACAGCTGTAAGCGTTTCGGCTGACAGATTGTTACCAATGAATTATCACCGTTGTGGGAGAAATATAGTTTCTTATTATGGGATGTTACATTTCAGCTATGATTTATTTTTTTATCACCGAAAATCATGGGGAGATTTCTAATTGAATTAGAATGGAAGGGAAATATATGGTTGAGATTTTAATTAGATTTTTTTTTTTGGAAAGTTGCTAAGTATAATTTGACATATTTAAAAGTGTGGGGGTGTTTAATATGTGGGGTACTTACAGTTATTTTGGCAAAAGAAAATGTGTTTCAATTTGGTTATGAGAACTATTATATGAATATCCCTTGTGATGCCAACACTTTGATTGAGATAGTTTTGCGGCTCAATTTGGGTATACACAAATTAGTGAGAATTTTTTGCATAAACGGATTTGATAAATTCCTGAAATATAGCTTAAGCTATATGAAATTTGAGCATATACAACTCTCATGAGGAGAGTGAAATAGCCAAGGGATACCATAAATGTTGGTATTATGTACAGTGGATTCCTGCAGTGTTATATAGATGTTAACTGAATTTCAATGAGAAAATCCACTAGTAACCAAAATAAAATATTTTGGTTTTGATGTGAATTCAACACTTATTGTTGATGAATTGTGATTATATTTTGTGACTTATATAAAAATATGGACAATATTTATCATTGCTTGATAATTTCTTAGTGTTTGTTGCTTATTGGTGTTTGTATTATAAATTAAAATTGATATTTATGTTGACGATAATAATTTTTGTGCTTTAATTTTTCTATAGAAAAAGATTAAAAAATAGTGTATAAGCGTTAATCGGGCCGGGCCCCTGCCATTTAAGGGTCGGGCTTTAAAAAATAGGGATATTTACACACCCGGGCTTTTCGGGCCAGCCCTTTTAAGGCCCTGACCCTTGAAGGGCCAGCTCTGTAGGGCCGGGCCGGCCCTGATAGACAGCTCTAATTTATTCCCTCGTAACGTCAACCTCCCCCCCTCCTTCCCTCTGTCTCCATCCCCCCCTCTCTTTCTCGTTATGCATTATAGGAAGGATCCCGAGGAATGGAGCGATACAGTGATTGAGTGTCTGTTGGATGCTTACACACAGAAATTAAACCAGCTGAACCGGGGGAATCTGCATGGGCGAAATTGGGAGGTGCGGCGAAAATTTGTTAAATGAATTAAATACTAAGCTATAAATTTAATAATATTAAATTGTCTCTAAGAAAATTTATATTTTTAATATTTAATCCTTTTAAATAATTACAAATTTTATTTTTTGTTCTGATAACCATCATTCTTTCTATTAGTAAATAATTCAGTGGATCTCTAGCCCCTTTCTATAGTACCAAGTAAATCCGGTTTAATAATATTAAATTGATAATAGTAGCTGCAAGCAATAAAATGTACGATTTGAATCGTGTCTGAAGACACTATCTTAAAGAGTTATTTCGTAACTACCGTCAAATAAGTTGTGGCACTACCCAGGGCGATTAGACAAACTCTACCTGTAAAATAAAAGGAACAGAATTACGGAAGATAATATAACTCAGTAAGATATAAAACCCTAGGAGAAAAGAAGAAAGTTCAAAACCCCAAATTGCACATTGACTTCCTAATCCTTTATGTAGTCCACAAATTCATGAACGTTGGACAGCCATTTAAAATCAATACAGCACCGTTTTGTAACCATTCAAAGCCATTAAGATGTTTAAAATAATCAGTTTTAAACTTTGGCATTAAAGCAATTAAAAGCCATCAATATCAATAATATTCATAATAGGCATTAAAATCATTGAATAAAACAGCCTTTTAAATGCTTCAACGTCCATATAATTGATTTGTAGGATTAGTATAATGGCTTTCCAAGTAAGCTAATTAATTCAAATAACATATTTGGAATTCCACAAAATTAGTAGAGTCCGTATTTTAAATTCTCGCACTAGGGGTGGGAAAAAATTGTGAGATTTCATCTATAGTAGTCCATCGTTGTGTGAGTTTACTTCTTCTTTTGGCTCATTTAAGAATCTAAGTTCACTTATAACTTCGTCATTCACAATCTCAATTATTGTAAGACTTGTTTATTATGACACATCTACCCAATATTTCCAACAATCCCCTATACGTGTCAAAAAGGAACACCTTATATAAGTCACACACATAAGTATAACCATTGTATCTGATAGTTATCTAGGCTATGATCCAGACCTAGACCGATAACACATATTACACAGAGATGTTAGTTGTTCGATGGACTATGAACCAACATCTCTTGACGCATACTAAAGGCATTAAGAGTCAAGTTATATTCCCACATTTTAGATGTTGACGGGTCAATTTTGCCCATTAAAATAGCCATGATCGCGTCTGGTGCAAAACGAATGCTCTAGGGATTTCACCACAATCTTATGGGAGTGATCCCACTCTACATTCGTAGAGCTGATTTTATTAAATGTATCTGCAATGAGCACACAATCCCATATGATTATGAAATCATTAAGAGCCTTTGCTTAGCCTAAAAAAAATGGAGTCTAGCACTTTCTAGACCATAGAAAGGGATCAGCAACTTATTAGTGCTAGAAAAACTAACAAATGAATTGTTTTTACCCAAATGAACCTTAATTATGGGATCACTAATCATAAAGGTTAGGTTAACCATTGTTGTCAATTTTGAATTGGTTTTAATCCCATTCCCCTAGGTTAATTTATTTCTTCCCTAGGGGTTTTGTTAACAGATATATTAGGTCCACCTTTGACCTCACAAATTGATTGAGATAATTCCATAATTTAAGTTTTAAGCCGGCCAATTCATTATCTCAAACGATTTCCACTACAACCATTATTCTCTTAATAATAGATATTACCATTTGCTGTTAGAAGTGTTTGAAAAGGAGTGGGAAATACTTGAGGCAACAGAAGAAGTTAAAAATCTCATGAAACACCACCCAGTGGTTCCAATATCGGCAGAGGAATACAGTGAATGGTGCAGGCCATGGAATATGGCACTTATTATCACAGTGCTAGGCAGGAAATACAATGTTTACACACTGAAAGCTCACCTCAGTAGAATTTGGAGAACCCCTGAGTTCGATCTCATAGATCTACCAAACAACTACTTCATAGTGAGATTTCTACAAAAAGACGGATGGGTGCAGCAATACCAAAGAATCCTGTACGAAGGGCCATGGGTGGTTCAGCAGCATACAGTCCTAGTCCAACGATGGGCACCAAATTTCGACCCTTATCACAACCCTCTTGGAAGAATAGCAACCTGGGTAAGAATACCCAACATTCCAATGCACTGCTATAATAGGACTTTCATCTCAAGGCTGGGAAATAGGATTGGGAAAACCATGAGAGTGGATATGCTTACCCCATCAGAAACGCCCTCTGATACGACTAGAGTGGAAAGAGGCAGGTATGCTCGATTCTGCGTAGAATTGGACCTCCAAAAGAAACTTGTTTCAAAAATCATTGCAGCTAATGCAATCTATCACGTTGAGTATGAGGGACTAGGACTTATTTGCTTTGGTTGCGGCCGATATGGGCACAGAAATGAGACCTGCTCATGGAACCCATCCAACTTTACACAGGAATGCCCTAACCAAACCTCAACCCCCCCTCCACCAAAAGTCACAACCCCGTCACTGGTGACTAAAAGCCCACCTCCGGCAGAAGAAGCGTTCGGACCTTGGATGATAGTAGGGAAAACAAATAAGGCTCGGTTCTCGAAAGGCAATTACCCAACGGGTGGAAGCAACATCCAAGGGAAAGGACAAAAAGGTGTCAGGGATAACAGGAATGGGAAACCAATATCGAGGTTCAATGTACTAGCAGACCTCGAAGAAGAGGAAGAAGGTGCTAATGAAGGCTTTGAAAGAAACAATCAGAAAGAGGGGTCTGAGATGACAATGACTGAAGAAAGGAACCTGCAAATTTGTCTAAGGAAAGAAGAAACCACGTCGATGGGAGGTGCAAAAAAGAATCAGAAAAAGGACGGGACTACCAAAGCATTGCAAAAGGGGGGTGCATCGCACAAGGTCAATGGCAAAGAGAATAAAAAACCTAATGGGTTGAGTCAAATGGGGAAAACCCAATGGGAACCCAAAGCACATGTGGATGAGAGCTCTGGTAAGGAAATGAGTATTGTGGGCCCAACCATCAAAAAAGGACCTACCCAGCAAGAACACTTTGTTGTGAGAGGCAATTTAGACCAAATGGGCTCCAAGCAACTAACGAGCCCAATAAATATAGGCACTTCACATAATGAAATTCTCCTACTTGAAGGCCCACAGGAGAAGCCACCGATCTAGCCACCCATACTCCTGGAAGGGAACCACGGACAGAGAAATGAGCTCGGTACCCAAGCATCTCCGGAAATGATAGTGCCCATGACAGAAGAAGACTTAGGAGACGACCTCATGCTCACAGAATTAGAAATGCTCCGTGCAGCGAAAGGAAGAGAAGCAAACACTTGGGATGAGGATGACCCCCTCAACCAATAAGTTCCAAAACCCCCCGTATTCTAATTATCATCATGATAATTGCATCTTGGAATTGTAGAGGTGCTGGAAATAAGAATTTCCCAAGCACAATTAGAATCATGGTGAAACTAGAGAAGATCAACGTTTTATGTTTGATAGAAACAAGAATTAGTGGAACCCGAGCAGAAGAAGTTATTCGCAAATTGGGATACAATAATTGGATTAGGCTTGAGGCCTCTGGATTTGCTGGGGGAATTTGGATCTTATGGAACGAAGAGCATGTTCAACTTCAATACAAATATTCAACTACCCAGTTAATTCACTGTGACCTGGTAGACAAAAAGTTCAATAATTCCTTTGCTGTTACCTTTGTCTATGGGGAAACGGTGGCAGCAAAACGAGAAGACCTCTAGAGATCAATCAGAACAATTGCCCACAATATGTCGGGTGCTTGGACAATAATTGGAGATTTTAATTCCTACTTGGCAACATCAGATAAACTAGGTGGGGCTGCACCATCACACCGGGCAATGAAGCAATTCGCAGATTGTATCCATGACTCCCACCTCCTTGAAATCCCCTTTGTAGGAGAAAAATTCACTTGGGAAAATCAAGGCGTAAAAGAAAGACTGGACTGGGGGTTCAGCAATCTACAATGGGAGCTAAATCACCTTGGCAGCAAGATATACCACAAGTTGAAATATAAATCTGACCACAGACTGATCATCTTAGCTGACAGACCCAATTCCCATAAAGGTAGCACTGGAAACAATTTCAAATATCAATCTGCATGGGCCTTAGAGGAAAGTTTTGCTGAAATTGTTGAACAATCATGGGACTCAAAGGAATGGTGTGATGGCAGAAATCTCTTTGAGGAAAAAGCCACCAAGTGGAACCAAGAGAACCTTGGGAGTATACCAAAAAGAAAGAACCAGATCATCAAGAGACTGAATGGCATTGACAAAGCAAGACATAATAACCTCTCAACAGGGCTATACAAGTTGGAAAGGAAACTTTGGGAGGAATACAATCGCCTTACCACCCAAGAAGAACTAATATGGCTCCAAAAATCAAGATGTAAATGGCTACAATGGGGAGACAAGAATACCAGATTCTTCCATGCCTCTACCATGATTAGAAGGAAGAAACAACACATTGAGAGCCTACAAGATGAAATGGGAAATTAGATTGATAACCCCAAGACTCTCCAAAGAATGGCGAGAGACTTCTTCCAAAACCTATATACCAAAGATAACCAGGTGGAGAATGCCTTAGAATGGACAGCTGATTTCCCCCCAATCAAACCTCAAGACGTTGAAAATCTGCAAAAAGGAGTGGATAACACAGAAATCAAGAATGCTGCCTTCATGATGGGAGCACTAAAAACCCCCGGATCGGATGGGCTCCATGCACATTTCTTCCAATCACAATGGAACAGAATTGGACCCAAAGTGTGCCAGCTTGTTCATGACATTTGGCGAGAACCGAGCAGGGTGAAAGAGATAAATCACACCAACATTGTTCTCATCCCAAAGATTGAACACCCGGTATCCATGAAGGACTTCCGACCCATCTCACTCTGTAATGTCATTTTCAAGATAATCACAAAGATCATAGCCAATCGAATGAAAAACATCATGCAATACTTGATCATGCCAGAGCAATGCAGTTTCATCTCAGGGAGACAGAGTAGTGATAATATCATCATAACTCAAGAAGCAATTCATTCCATGAGATCCAAGAAGGGCCCCAAGGGATATGTAGCAATCAAAGTTGACATGGAGAAAGCTTATGATAGATTAGACTGGAGCTTCCTCCAAAGTACCTTAGAGTGTGTGGGACTAAACAGACAACTTATTGAAATTATTATGGCTTGCACCTCCCTGACCTCAATGAGAGTTATGTGGAATGGAGAAGGATCAGAAAACTTCAGCCCCTCACGCGGTGTCCGCCAAGGTGACCCTCTAAGCCCATACTTATTTGTGCTATGCATGGAGCGCTTAGGGCAACTTATTACCCAAGAAACCCGGAATGAAAACTGGAAAGGCCTCAAGTTCAACAGGCAAACCCCCATTATCTCACATCTTTTCTTTGCCGATGACCTCATCCTCTTTGGTGAAGCCTCAAGTGAACAAATTAGCCTGATGAAACTCACCATGGAGAGTTTTTGTAAAGTCTCTGGCCACCGTATCAACTTGGAGAAATCCAAAGCCTTCTTCTCAAAGAATGTACACATCAATAGAGCCCTTGAGTTGAGCCAAAACTTGGGGATTGGTATTACAGGTGACTTAGGAAAGTATCTGGGGGTCCCCCTTCTCCACAAAAGAGCCACTAACCTAATCTTTAGGCCGACCATCCACAAAACCCAAAAAAGGCTAGCTTGTTGGCAGGGTAAATTCTTGAACATGGCAGGTCGAACAATTCTAATTAAATCTGTCCTCTCGGCTATTCCTAGCTACCAGATGCAAACAATGTTGCTTCCTAAAGGGGTTCTAAATGAGCTAGAGAAAATCAGTCGGAATTTCCTATGGAACCAAAACCAGGAAGGAAGAAGGATGCATATGATATCATGGGACCAAATTAAAAAAGAAAAAACAAGAGGAGGTCTCGGAATCAAAGACTTGCAAGCCCAAAACCGTGCCTTTATCATGAAACTTTGCTGGGGAATAATGACCAACAATGATACCTTATGGGTTCGCTGCTTAAAAGGTAAATACGGATGCGGGAGCGGCAAATACCCCTTTGTGGTCAGAAAACAAAACTCATCACTGATATGGAAGAGCATCACTTCGGTGTGGGGTCAGTTTTACAGAGGAATAGGCAGACGAATAAAAGGAGGAGAGAACAGTAGCTTTTGGTGGGACCTATGGCTACCTATTGAGGAACCACTAATTAATTTCATCGAAGAAGGGCTTGACGTGATAGACCCATGCGCCACAGTAAAAGATTTTGTTCTAAACGATGGTTCATGGGACAAGGCCCAATGGCACGGTATCCTCCCCAACTGGATAGTAAATATCATTGGGAGAACTAAGCCACCGAGTGGAAATGAGCAAGACAGATTCATATGGAGGAAATCCTCAGACAACAATTTTAGTGTCAGATCGGCGTACCAATGGATTACCTCACAACAAGATCATTTGGGAGTGGTCCCATGGAAAATGGTGTGGAAGCTTCCTATTCTGGAAAAAGTAAAGTTTTTCCTATGGCAAGTGTTTCAAGAGAAAATACCAAAAAATGCTCTTAGAGCCAAGAGAGGATTAGCCCAAAGTGCAGAGTGCCCTTTTAAGTGTCACAGAGAGGAAAACACTATACACATATTGAGAGACTGTGAGGTTGCCAGACATGTGTGGAATTTATTTGTTAACACTAACTCCCGATTTAGTTTCTTTCGTTCTAATTTGCAGGTATGGCTCAAGGAGAACATGACTCGAAACTTTGGCTCGACAAGATATCACAAATGGAGCTGGTCAAAGATCTTTAGTACAATCTGCTGGCTCCTTTGGAAGAACAGATGTAAGGAATCATGGAAGGAAATCGACTCAAAGCGAACGAAGTCCAACATAATGCACTGTTTCACCTGATGGAGAATACAGAAACTGGGAGCCTCAAACACCAAATCTTCAACTGTCAAAAGCAAGAGGAGACAAGATGGACACGCCCACCAGAGGAATATATGTGGCTAGATACTGATGGATCAGTCAACAACCAGCACTTCGGTACATGCGGGGGCGTAATAAGAGACACAACAGGAAATTGGGTAACGGGCTTCCAACGGAAAATAGGCTTTGTCTCACCCACAACAGCTGAACTCGTTGGGATAATAACAGGACTCAAACTTTGCAAGCAGCAAGGACTCACAAAGATTATAGCGTACACAGATTCAATGGAAGCTCATCAGCTGATAATGACAGATGGAGGTATCAATCACTCACTGAGGGAAGAAATCAACGAGGTTAGAGACCTGATATATTCGGACTGGGAGCTAGAACTCAGATACACACCCCGGGATTCACTCAAATGTGCTGATTTCTTAACAAAAAAAGCACAAGAGATGGAAGAAGCGATGGTCATCCTCCCTGTACCTCACCCTGGTTGCAGTCCCATCTTGGATGACGACCTTAATGGAAGCATGGGCACCTTAGCAAGCCCAAGTAGAACATAATCTCCAAGCTTAGCTTGGCCTTTTAACAATGTAAAAAAAAAATTGTTAAAACTAAAAGTATTAAATATGTTTTAAAATTTAAATGATTATAATATTAACCCTATTAATTACACTAAACTCCACTACTATTTAATTATTGCTCTCTCCCACTACCCCTATTAAATATAGGTATACATAAAGAAAAAAAATAAATAATACACATTGGAAACTAACAAGTGCCTTATAAAAAAGACCAAAAAAATGCCTTATAATAAGGATAAGAGAGAGTAGTATTTAAATCAATTATGGTACTATATGTAACTCCCTATTTGTTACACTTGAATACCATCAACCACATGCAACTTTATTTCAAAAATTATCTAGATAAATTTAATAGTACAAATACGTTAATAGACTAACACCCATATTAAATTAAATGACAAATAAATAGTACAAATATGCTAATAGACTACCATAAACTTAGGTAAGGAAATATGCCAATTGTTTATCGACCTAGTCTACAATAAGTCTAACCTAACCTATTACTAAATAGGTCAGGCTCATATTCATACTTACTGGTAGGCTTATTTAGATAAACAGGTCAGACATTTTTTTTCTAAGACCTAGCCTACAAACTTACAGGTCTGACTTATTAAACTATTATGTAACTTCTATTATAAGTTATAATATAAAATAAATAAATAAATTGTATAAATAAATTACAAAAAAGAATAATTAATATTAGTTTCTACGATAAAAGTGACAAAAAAATCTAGTTTTATAGCCATAAAATCTTTTTGAGACATACATATATGTTTTAATAAATTTAAAGGGTAATATATGGAATTAGAAATGTAGACTTTTAAGCCTATTTAAGAGTCTATATTTTAAACAAGCTTTCAGGCCTTGTCAGGCCTTTTAAGGGCTCAGGCTTAAGCCTAAAAAAAGTTTACATACAAGCTCAGACCTATGTTTAAATTTTACATTTTTAATCAGACCCAGTCCTTTTTAATTGAAACCTACATAAACCTAGCATATTTCCACACCTACGGTGATCAACCACATTCAACTTCTCTCCTCTACTTTTCTGGTTTATTCCCTTTTTTACCCTGAAATTATATAGTTTTGAGGTCAAATTTGTGCATTTGATTTACTCATTAGATTCCACATAAAATTAGTGACATTTTAATATCTTATGGACAAAAAATGGTTCAGTTCTCAATTTTATATGATTTTTCAAAGATTTAATGCTTAAAATTTTGTATTTTTTTTTCAAGTTAGTAGTTAAATCTTTGAAAAATCATATAAAATTGAGAACTGAACCATTTTTGTTCATAAGATATCAAAATGTTACTAATTTGATTAGAATCTAATGATGATGAAATCAAACACAAAAATTTAAACCTCCAAAACTATATAATTTCAGGTATAAGCCAGGTACATTGGATTTGGGGTGACTGTGAGGAGTGACAATGGCTTTTTCCCTTTCGTTGTTTATTTTATTTTATTTTTGAAATCAATAGGAAAAGAATCAGGTGGCTAATATATATCATTGAAAAGTGACAACGCAAAAATAGACTTCACGGGGTGATACATTATTGGAAACGCATTATAGGGACACATACCACTGGGAATAGATCTTCTAGATCTAATCTTCACTATGCATAAAGTTCACAATCACAGTCAAATGGAAAACTGCATTCTCTAATCAGAGACAGAATGGCACTTGCACAAAATTCGAATATTAGAAATTTCACAAACGAATAAATATGCAACGGCATTAACAAATTTATTGCTTCACTTCATTTTAGTAGCGCCTTCAGTAACCAAATAAGTGCCTGAATATACTTATTCCTCCATTTAGTTGTACTAAATGGTTCCTTAAACTACAAGGTCAAAAAAAAAAAAAAATGGTTCCTTAAACATGGCATAAAAACTAGAAAAATTAAATTTATTTTTGCATGAGTTTTTGATTGTATTTTCGTAAGTTTCTTTCTTGCGAAGGAAACCCAAATTGTTTTGTGGAAGTTTGCTTGTCGTTTTTAATTTTATATTAGGTAAATGTGCAAATTTAGTATCATAATATTGCAAATCGCCAATGTTGTCAAACACGTGAGTTTAAGTAAACTCGTGAGGAGAATGTAAAATCGGATCGTAAACTCGAATCGTAGACTCGTAAGAGTTTACCTTTATTAATAAATACGTGTTTTCAGTATATAATTAAATAAGAAAGACAAAAATAATAATAATTTGACTTGACGATATTTTAAATATAAATAGTTGATATTAAATATATCAACATTCATACTTTATCTCACTCAATAAACAAATTTCTATGAAATTTATATATAAATTCATTGAATATGGTTAAATAAAAATAATAAACATGATATTTATAGCAAGTTAACACAATTTTCTATAAGGTAGAAACATAAAAACGGTGAATTCGACATGTAAACTCGTGAGTTTTTACCGAGTTTACACCCAGTACAAATTTAAGTGACTCGTGACACGTTTTGGTTAGGTAGAGCCGTAAAAACGGTAAAATCGGAGTGTCAACTCGCGAGTTTAACAACAATGCAAATCGCACTAAACATAAACTATAATTTGTGTTTACAGTCATCATAAATTTTTTTTTGTAACATATATAATAACACCGTTAATACAGATTGCGAAATCTATTACTATTTATGCCACGAAAAAAAATTCATGATGACCGATTTCGTATCATAAATTTTTACCGTTACTATATATCCATAAAAAAAAATTCATAATGACCGTAAACACATAAAAGCATTGTAATTTATGTTTGGTGAGATTTAAAATATTGATACCAAATTTGTACCTTTACCATTTTATATTTATTAGTTTGACTTCGTCAAGGGTAAGAAAGCTTCATAGATTACCACATTGTAGGAAACTAAGTCTACAAATAAAGGTTGACAGCATTTATATTTTCAGACTTGATGAAATGAATAGTTATGTGATCTCTCTTAACTCCCTCTCTTCCCCCCTCCCATCTGATATTCCCCCCTCAAATTTCTAATGTTTATATCTATCCACTTCCATGATTTCATCTCTGTTTCCACTAAAACAAGAGCGAGTGTGAGTGTATTACATCACAAATTCCCAGAATTTGCCTGGAATTAATATTTTGATCAAAGTAGATAGATATAAAATTTAACATACAAAACAAACGATAAGAAATGCATGGGAACCAAGAGTTACAACATATTTGGAAGCATGGTCAATGATTAAATTCACATCTCAATGCCAAGTAAAAAGAAAGATACTTTAAGCAAGTCATCTACTCTTATGGGATAACATCCTGCTATATCGTCCAGTGGGCACACGTTTTACCCATCAATCAGTAATTCAAAATTTAACCGACATCACAATGTAAGAGCCAAGTCGAAATCATTGAATCATTCAAAACATGATTGTTATCTAGACATTGGAAAATACAGATCAATATGCCTTTGGCAATAGGTTATATTAAACATATTGTTTATGAGACCTTGATTTCCAACTTAAATTCCTCTCCAATAAGCAGAGACAATTCTGAAATTTCAACAATATCAAAATGTTTAGAACTATCAAAATATCTCTTTATAACTGTCTTTTCATCTGTGTTTGATCCCTTCATGATGCTCAGATCTTTCAGTTCCCAACTACTATTCAATTTGTTTCCATTAGGAATCCCCAGAAAGGTAACCTTATTTATAAGCCACATTTGGTCAAGAGCAAACCTCCCATTTGTTACCTCAGATGAAACAAGAACACTATTGTTGTTCAATGCGCCATAAAATCTTATCAATGTCCATTGTCCTTTCTCTCCCCCCATGTCAAGGTCCTCCCCATCATCCAAATACACTTGCCCAGAACTGTTTTTGCTGCTACTAATAGCAACCAGAAGTTCAAATGGCGTCTTACGTGCAGCTTCTGTTGTCAATGCTTCACCCTGCAAAGCCAAGATGTTACCCTCATGAACATGAACATTTATGTGATCGGATGGTGAATCAAGCCTCACATTCTTTCCTGGGTTTGCTATCACTGAATTTGAGATGTTGAAGAGGTCAAACCAGCTTCCTGTAGGAAAATAAGCGTCAACAGAGATTGCTCCTGGCTTCAAAACAGGTGACACCATCACACCTTTTCCAATAAGAAACTGAGAGTTTATTTCGTAAGTTGTGATATCATCAGGGAATGAAAAGAAAAGAGGTCGCGCAATGGGTATCCCTTTTACATGTGCCTCATACATTAATGAGTAGAAGTGAGGTAGTAGGCGATAGCGAAGACCAAGCACTTTTCTAGCTGACGCAGCAACTGAATCCCAAAGATACAGCTCTTGACGGATTGAACCTTTGACTGAATGGTCCCTTGCAAAGGGATAAAATGCCCCTAACTGCAATATGAAAAACGAGAAAATTTATTGATGAGCATCTTGTAAGATGCAATATAAAGAGGATATAATGTCATATATGCTAAAGTTGACAGCATCCTTTAATTTTTTGAGACAGTAGTTTTACTTTTCATAAATACAAATATCTTAAACACAGGACACATTAGTTCAGTGTCACAAGAGACAAACATTCCTTGTCATGTCAAGAAGTATGACTATTCAGATTTCAGAGACTTAATACATACATGCATTCATGGTTTGCAAATGCGCCGCATTTTTTTTTTCATAAAACAAATACCTACATACTTTCAGTGCCAAAAATATGAGTTACATACATATGCTACATAACAAAGAACATAATTTTCAGATCAAGGGTAGAGTTGAGGGGGAAAATATTAAGGAGATGGAAGCATCGAGCTCATAACACTAAATAAAAAGTTATGATATATGTTACCAGAAAAATTATAAAGATTTAAAATACACACCTGCCATATGAAAAGAAAAAGAAAAAATATCATATTGAATTTTTGATGAAATAATTTTCTGCAGCCCGTCATAGCTTTAGGAATTCAAATAACAGTTCTAATTTTAACATGAAGACATATTTTTAAACATGATTCAAATCACATAACCCATCTCACAAATTTACTTTACTTATATGTAAAATGAAAATTTTCAAGTAAGATGGAAACCTGTCTTAAAAATTAACTTTGCTTATCAATGGCCATCCAATCCAAATAACACTCAAATGCAAAAACATCCATGTGATTAGATCTAAAACTTTTACCTGGATCCAACGCTGACAAAGTTCCTCAGTTGTATTTCCTGAGAAACCACATATATCTGCTCCAACCATCGGAATCCCAAAGATTCCAAAATTTAAGATGGATGGTATTGAGTATGCCAAATCATTCCATGTGGCAGCATTATCTCCTGTCCAGTGGGCTGTGTACTTCCCTGAGCTTACAAAAGTTGATCTACTGAGAATGAATGGCCTTTTCCCAGTTATATTTGTTAGGGCCTCGTTAGTTGCTTTGGACTCCAATAGTCCATACAAGTTGTGTGCATTATATTCAGTGATGTTACCATAATATAAACAAGTAGCCGGAATTGTTTTCTCATTTATGGGTCGTAGACTTCCCGCATTATTAATCTTGTAAGGAGGGTCGTCCAAGTTAGAAGATGGAATGGGAGGTGAATTAATGAAATTGGATAATTCATTCATGTCAAGCCAAAGACCATCAAAAGGAAGGGTGCTCTGAAATAAATTGATTTCCTTAGTCCAAAAGGCTTGGCCAACTGGATTTAGAAAATCTGGAAAGAAGACTGGTCCAGGCCAAACCTCACCCAAATAATTTGCTCCATTACGCTTTATGTAGACATCATCTTGCAAACCTCTATTAAAGGTTTCATATGTCTTATTCACATTGATTCCTATTTGAAATTATTCCTTGCATTAATAATGCAAAATTCATTTACAATAAAAAAAAATAGTAACTTTTGCTTGAGGAATATGTATGATATGCTCAGAGGAAAGTACCTGGATCCAAGATCAGCACATATTTCTGACCATTTTGGTGAAGAGTGTCAACAAAGTTTTTCATCTTATCCAGTGGAAAGTTGATGGGATCAAGTGTGAAATCCTTGTATGCATCCATGTAATCAATATCTGTCCACATTACTTCAAGAGGTATGCTTGCTTTTGCATAACTAGCAACAACATTCTCAACGTCACTTATATCCTTGTAGCCCCATCGACATTGATGAAACCCTCCAACAATGGCACCATAAGTTGTGGGTAAGCACATATACTAGACACAAGGTTACTCAGAATAGACAAAATACTTTGATTCACAAGATGTAAATGTCTGGCCACTGTAAATAATTACATCCTACATTTCAACTCCAGTCACAAAATCCTTCCCACAAAAAGGAAAAAAATGTACATTACTTATTCATATTACATTATGTAATCTTTTTTCTATTATGTTATATTTAGCAACTTCAACTCCGCCTATGCTTATAGCCGGTCCCAAGCCCGGGTAAAGGAGGAGGGTTGTGTAAGGCCCGACAGCCAGCGTAAAAACCCCGTCGAATCTCATGAACATGGATCAACGAAGAAATTGTGTAAATGTTAGGTCGTTGCCCGTAAGCAACGCGCTGTATGGCTCGAGTACAGTGAGAAGAGAGCGAGAGCCGCTGCATCCTAGCCTGAATGCAGTGTTAAGAGAGTAAGGGCTAAAGGATAGGTCGTTGCCTGGTTGTAACGAGCTGTATGGCTCGAGTACAGTGATAAGAGAGCAAGAGCCGCTGCATCCTCGCCCGAATGCAGTGTTAAATGAGCAAGGGCTACCGCACTCTAATGGACGGAGGCGGCTAAAGAAGCTAATTTATGAGAGTAAGATCAGATTTGGTTCTTGGAATATTGGGACGCTGAATGGGAAGCTTTTTGAGGTTGCACAAGTTATGAAGGACCGTAAGATTAATATATTATGCTTACAAGAAACCAGATGGGCTGGAGAGAGATCTAAAGAAATCGGAGTTAATGATTCTAAACTTTGGTACACAGGAAAGGTAAATGGGAGGAATGGTGTTGATATTATTGCAGATAAAGAGTGGCGGAAGAATGTAGTGGAAGTTAAGCGGATTGAGGACCGAATCATATCTGTGAGAGTGATTGTGGGAAATGACACAATAAATGTTATTAGTGCATATGCACCCCAAGTAGGCTCAGAAGCACATCTTAAGGAGAAGTTTTGGGCAGATATTGAAGGGTTGATTCAAGGTATACCGGCAACTGAGAAAATTTTTATTGGAGGGGATCTTAATGGACATGTTGGGAAAGAGACGGGATCATATGCAAGGGCGCATGGTGGTTTTGGATATGGGGAGTTGAATAATGAAGGACAAACAATTATTGATTTTTCCTTAGCATACAATTTTAAGATTGTTAACACATGCTTTAAGAAGCGAGAAGAACATTTAATTACATATAAAAGTGGAACTTACAAGTCACAAATTGATTTCTTTTTGGTAAGAAACCCTGATAGAAGGTTATGTACTAATTGCAAAGTGATTCCTGGGCATGGGGAGACCGCTCAACATAAACTTCAAGTTCTTGATGTGAGAATTAAATGTATAAGACAAAGGCGCTGGGCAGTTTTGAACCGAAAGATCAAGTGGTGGCAGTTAAAGGGGGAGAAGCGAGAGATTTTTAAGAGAAATCTATTGGATGAAGGGGTATGGGAGCCACAAGGAAATGCTAATAGCATGTGGAAGAATATGGCTACGAAGATTGAAATGGTTGCTAAAGCTACTTTAGGAGAATCAAAAGGTTTTGGACCACGAGATAAGGAGACTTGGTGGTGGGACAAGGATGTCCAAGAAAAGGTGCGGAATAAAAAGAATTGTTTTAAGGCTATACACTTGTGTAATAATACTGAAAATTGGGAAAAGTACCGCTTAGCTAAAAAGGAGACTAAGAAGGCAGTGAGTGAAGCTCGTGCTAAAGCATACGAGGGGTTTTATAAGGAGTTAGGGACAAAGGCTGGGGAACAAAAGATTTACAAGATCGCAAAGAGTAGGGAGAGGAATTCAAGAGATTTGGATCAAGTAAGATGTATAAAGGATGAAGAAGGTAAAGTTTTGATTACTGATGAAGATATTAAGAATAGATGGGAGGCCTACGTTTCTAAGTTATTCAATGATGGAGGTGAAGGTCTATCTTGTGAGTTGGGGGATTTGACAATTAGTGAAGATGGACTTAATAGGTCATTTTATCATAGAATTAGAGTTTGGGAGGTTAGAGAAGCTCTTAAGAAAATGGAAAATGGTAAAGCAGTTGGATCTGATGGTATACCGATTGAAGTTTGGAAATGTTTAGGGGAAGAGGGTGTGTTATGGTTATCTGAATTGTTTAACGAGATTTTACGGTCTAAGAAGATGCCTGATGATTGGAGAAAAAGTACTTTAGTTCTGATTTATAAAAACAAAGGCAATATACAAAATTGTGCAAATTATAGGGGAATTAAACTTATGAGTCATACAATGAAACTATGGGAAAAGGTGATTGAGCATAGGTTAAGACTAGAAACTAGTATTTTTGAGAGACAGTTTAGGTTCATGCCAGGGAGATCCACAACGGAGGCGATATATCTATTAAGGGGGATAATGGAAAAGTATCGAAGTAGAAAAAGAGACTTACATATGGTTTTTATTGATTTAGAAAAGGCGTATGATCGCGTGCCGAGAGATTTACTTTGGAAAGCCTTGGAAAAGAGAGTATGTGTTGCTTATATTAAAGTTATACAGGATATGTATGATGGGGTGTTGACTAAGGTTAGAACGCCGGGAGGTGAGACAAAAGACTTACCTATAAGAATTGGCCTACATCATGGATCAGCTTTGAACCCATATTTGTTTAACTTAGTAGTAGATGCTCTAACTGAGCCTATAGAAGAAGAGGTCCCTAAGTGCATGCTTTTTGCTGATGATATAGTCCTTCTGGCCGAATCAAGAGAGGAGATTAATGATAAATTAGAAATATGGAGAAACACGCTGGAATCGAAGGGTTTCCGTTTAAGTAGGAGTAAGACAGAATATATGCATTGCAATTTTGCAAATAGACAACTTAGAGGTGATTTGGAGGTTAAACTGGGAGAGCAAACAATCCCTCAAGTAACGAAGTTTAGGTATTTGGGATCAATTATAAGACAAGATGGTGAGATTGATGACGATGTCAATCATAGAATTCAAGCTGGGTGGTGTAAATGGAGGAAAGCTACTGGAGTTCTCTGCGATAGAAAAGTACCCCATAAGGTAAAAGGGAAGTTTTATCGCATTGCTATAAGACCAGCAGTATTATATGGTAGTGAATGTTGGGCTTTGAAGGGTCAACATGAACATAAGATGGGGGGTAGCTGAAATAAGGATGTTGAGATGGATGTGTGGTCACACAAGAAAGGATAAGATTCGGAATGATCATATACGCGAACGAGTTGGAGTGGCACCTATCAGTGAGAAAATGGTAGAAAATCGTTTGAGGTGGTTTGGACATGTACAAAGGAGGCCATTAGATGCGCCAGTGAGGAGGGTAGATCAAACAGTCTGGAGTCCGATTAAGAGAGGAAAAGGGAGACCGAGGCTTACACTCAATGAAGTTGTAGAGCGAGATCTTTTAATAAATAATATATCTAAAGATTTGGTTACCGATAGAGCACAATGGCGTCGTGCGATCCATGTAGCCGACCCCACTTAGTGGGATAAGGCTTTGTTGTTGTTGTTATATTTAGCAACTTCACATATGCAGACAATAAACGTAACAACCTTGTCTGATATAAACAGGGAAAAGAAATATATACACACATATTTCAGTGACAACAATATTTAGTTACAGTCCACACTCATGTTCCCTTTGCCAATGTGGCCTTACTAGTTACATCAGAACATACTAATAAAGTCAAGTGATAGGTTGTAGATGAGGGTAAAGTAAAGAATCTCCAGAGCAAATGTCATCAAACTCACTACAACTAAAGACAAACTATACTTACTTTTTTCTAAAAGAAAAACAATCATAAACTGACTCTAAATTGACTGTAACTCTTCAGAACATGAATACAAACACAACAACTTTTAATAACTCCTCATGTATTAACCTAATAGAAAGAACGCTCAAGAAACAAAAGAACAAATACAGTAGCTGTGGGATAGTTATTGTTTACCCAACAACTACCTTATCCATCTCAAAAAAGTTTTCTACCTCAACAGAAATTCTGGCACCCTTGTGCCTTCACAGACGCGCGTCATCAAAGGTTTCTGAGTTGGCAGTAATATATCTTCATCGTGAGTAAGAAGTGGATTTCACACTAAAAATACACAAAAGTGCTTATAACTACTCCCCCATGTGCTACTATTACTAGCACACTAACCTTAATGTTAGAGAGGACAACAGGACATTATATGAACCTACTCCAATGCATATCGAGCATAAAAACATAAAAATCACCTAAAATTGTATATTATTCAAATGAATGACAATATGCATTATTACAACTTCTCTTTTTGACCTGGATGCATTATTACAACTACAATGTAACCTAAGATATAAAATGACTAACATAGGACTGTAAAACAAACAATATGCCAAGCATCAATACGCTATTCTATTTAAAGCAGTATACAATCTTTAATACCATACAAGAACACAACTTTTGAAGTATTTGTCCTCACACAATGCACAACACCAAACAAACATGCAATCAAGAAACAGGGCAATGGTTATTCAAAAAAGAAACAGGGCCATGGAATAGAAAATTACCAAATGACCAATATGGCATTGGAGCGGGGCGGCCAATGAGTTCAGTGTACTGCTCCATCACCATCTCTGGCGTGGGTCCGGCGAAAAAGTAAAGATCAAGAATCCCTCCAATGACTTTGTAAGTGATACGATCACCATCATAGATTATGTCCATTCCATTACTGTTAAGCAGCAAAACCCCATGAGATGTCCCAGCTTTAACTCTCCCATCAGCTGAAGGAGAACGAACATCCATGTAAAATGGGTGAGACCCATAAAGGTTTTGATCGAGAATATCACTGCCAGTGTCAGCATTCCACAATGTGAGGGTCTGATTGGGTTGGATTTTGAATGAACTCTTGGTGTGCTCTCCAAGACCGTACAAAGAAGCTCCATTTTTAGGCAACGAGGAAGATAATTGAAGGTACTGGTCTTTGAAGACGATAAATGTTGATGGGTTTTTGGGGTTTGGAGAAGTGTCGAAAATGATGTCGTTTGAGGATTTGCGAGCAAGAGTGAATCCAAAAGAAGTGGTATTGTGGAGAGTGAAGACGATGTCAGAATTGGAATCGGCCAAGGTGTATTGTTGTGAATATGACTGAGTCTGATTCTTAGGGAGGGAATGATGGGGAAAAGAGGAATGACGAGAAATTACTTCTTGTGGGATTTCCCATCTTTGCTTTGTAGAATCAGTGATTTTCACTCTGAAGCAATGTGGGCTCTCAAAACTGCATTCAATAAACTGTGAGTCGATCAAACAATAAAAGATGAGTTGCTTGGCATGCACACATTTTCTAGGAGTATGTCTATCTCTGTGTTAACGAAATAAATTAAATTACATCATTAAATTATGACATATATTACATATGTAATTAGATTATATGTTAATTTATAAATAAAATAAATTAGTTTGAGAAAAATGATAAATATAAACAACATAAAATGGTTTCTTTTGCATCATTAATTTCTCAAAAAAAAAAAAATCAACTTAAACTTATAATTAGAACCGAAGAGAGAGTAATTTTGGATAAAGGGGTATGTAGATACTTTTATAAGAAAAAAACAAATTAATAACTCTAGATGGAGAAAAAAAAATTGACTCTCAATTTTCTTACTCCCTTAAAATTATATGGTTAAAGTTAAGGGTTTCTGTCATTAAAAATTTCAAATTCTTTATTATATACTCCTTCCGTCCTATAATATAAGGTCCATTTTTTTGAATGATCTTGTCCCACAATATAATGTCCTATTTGACTTGATTTGAGTAATAAATGCTTTTTTTTCCCATTTTACCCATGCATTAACTTTCCCACACATTCTCTTTCATCTTCTTTTCATAATTACCCCCTCTCTCACTCATTCATAAATAAGGGTAAAATGGTATATTTCCTACACATTTATTGTTTTTAACTAACTCTAACTAATTTTTTAGGAACCCGCAATTCGGTTAAAAGGATCTTATATTATGGGACGGAGGGAGTACAATATAATTTTAAAAAGTCTGTAATACACTTATGGTTCTTTAAATTTGCAACAAGTTTTATTTTAATTCTTTAATTTTGAAAAATGCACTTTTAATCATTTTTTACTAACACTGTTACTTCCATTCAATCCGGAAGAATATCAAACCTAAAAGGTGATTTTGTAATTAAATGCAAATAAAAAATGATTAATTTTAAAAATATAAAAATGATTATAGAAAAATTTAAATTTAAGCACATTTTGGCAACATTTAATCATAGATCTACTTGTCAATAAAAACAATCATAGATACACCATTTAAATTTGTTAAATCAACATTTTCCATTAAGTCAAACTAATGGTATTCACAGAAAAGGACTAAAAGTACATTTTTCAAAGTTTAGGGATCAAAATAATACATGATACAAACATAAATGATCAAAAATATAATTTAGCCTTTATAAAATAACCCTTACATCTGACATATAATTTTAAGTATTTTTAAAAACTTAAAATATAAAATATTAAAAAAGCTTTAAAATATTTTTTGATCATGTAGGAGTACTTTATAAATAAAATGTCTTGAAAATATAAAATACTCAAAATTCATGTTATGTGTTTAATTGATCATGTCTTTTTAAATAAAAAATTATAATATAGTTAAGAAAATATATCAAATGAAAATAGTTATTTTTAAATGACATAGTACATAATAAAGAAATATAAAATTTTGGGTTAATACAACTTTTGGTTTTTGAACTTTCAGTCAATTTTTGTTTTTGTCTTTAAACTTTAAAATTGATGGTTTTTGTCTTTAAACTTTCAATTAATTTTGGCCTTATTTCGTGAACTTTAAAATTGTTGGTGTTTATCATTGAACTTTTAGTCAATTATGGTCCTTGAACTTTAAAAAAACTTAAAAAATCAGATATCAATGGCTATAAATGGCACAAAGTTGATGGATCAAAACTACGAATTTAAAGTTCAGCGACCAAGACTAAAATTGAAGGACAAAAACAACCAATTTTGAAGTTCAGGGATTAAAACCAAAATTGAATTAAAGTTATAGACCAAAAGTTGTATTAGCCCTAACATTTTTGATAAAGCAAAGACCGTTAATTTAAATGACAATTTTAACGACAAGGAAGGTAATGGTCAAAATATGAAACATTTGGATTTTAGCAAATATAAAAGTATGCAACGTCCATAAAATTTATTTTTAATTCTTATTTTAATGTAACACTAGAATTTTCTCCCCATACTGTGTACAGAAATATATTAATATCTCAATTAATAATATTTTATAATAACTTGTTGTATTTTAAAATTTGAATTTTGAAATATGTTTTGTTGGCATATGAATACTCCAATTAATAACTAATTAGATTAAAATATAATTAATGCTGATTGAAAATAAAAATTCATATAATTATTTTTTATAAAAAAATACGACCCATATTATGATTAAACGATTTGTTGGCCGGCTATTACAAGATTTTATATTATAATTATAATTTTAATAATATGGGTATGTGTGTGTATATATGTATACATTAAATTGTAAACATTTGTTCTTACCAATCACAAAGTAAATTTAATTTGAAAGAAAAAAAAAAAAAGAAAAAAAATCACCAAGTAAATTTTTATTCAGGTGAAATTTGAAGAATTTAAATTTAAATTGGGTTAAAATTTTAAATTTGGTTATCTAAATCATTTTTTTATTTAAATTTACAAAGTGTAGTTTTGACATTTTAATTTTAATATTTTAGTCTAATTTAATCGAAAAAGATTACTCAACAAGTTTCTATTTTTTTTTTGTTGGTAAAATGACTCAACAAATTTTATTGAGATGTTCATTTAATTACAGACCAAACATATCTCAAAATATTTTTATTATTTCACAATTTAAAATAAACCTACAAATCAATAAATAATACTTTTATATAATTATTTTATATCTTAAAATTATAAACAGGTAAATCAGAAGTTTATTTTAACTTTAATTTCTTACATAATATATTTATATTTTAAAATTAAAATAAACCTATATATCACTATGTTTGTCTTAATTTCATATTATAAAAATAACTATAAACATATTTTTTCAACATTTGATTGTATAATCACAATATAAATTTGATGAATTAGTATTTTTGGTCAAATGATGAACCAAGCAATACTAAAATTGAAAGACTTAAAAATGTATTTTATAAGTTTATGAAACTAAATTGAAACATGAGGTAAGGTTAGAAAATCACTCATATACTAATCATGCATTTAAGAGCCTTTGCCCATTCATTATATCTCATTTGAGTGAATAAATACACAATGTCAGATTTAAAAAGAATTTAAGAAGGATACTTAATGTTAGTTAGGTTAAAACCACATGATATTGATAGAAAAATGTTAAATCTAATCTATTACAAGTTGATGCATTCATCAAGATAAGAAGTCATGAACTTTGAATAACCTGATAAAATTTTTTTATATCTCATCCATCATCTAATGCAGATATATCAACCTCGACAAGAATCGGTTAGTAGGGGTGTTCACATTTTACCTGTCCCGTTTCTCTCGTCCCTATCTAGAACATTTTGAGACGAGCATTTTCGGGACGGGACAAGATTAAGGTTCAGAATGGGATGAGACCTGGGATGGGATAGTCTCTATCCCATTCCGTCCCAAGGTATCTTAATTTATTTTAGAAATTTAAATATCTAAAATCATTGTCATAGTTGAAGACCCTAATATATATATACATATATATATATGAGAACATATTTTTCAATCTAATGCATATGAAGTCCATGTTTGGTGATGTAAAAATGAATTGAAATGTCCTTACGATGAACTATATAAAACCCCTAAGTATCTAAAAGTGAGTGGTTGACTTAATATAATATTGTTTTTTCTATAATTGGATATTTAGCTTTAATATAATATTGTTGTTTATAAGTAACATTCACAAAACTATGGACGTAGGCTTTTATCTAGACATTAGTTTTCCTTTGACTTCATAATTTTGAAGATTCATCTTTTTATGGGTTTTGTTTATATCTCCTGTATCACGAATTTCTCAAATATGTTGGCTGCAGTAAGTCATATTATTTGATTTTTATGTTTGCATATATCAGTTAAAAAAATGTTGAAGAACAGAGGCTGCTTTAAAAGGCTTATACAGAAAAAAAAAAAAGAAAGACCAGAAAAGTAAAGAAAGTCCAAAACTATGAAAAAAATGGGGATAATCCCATCTTGTCCTGATTGGGATTAGGACAACTTTGGGACGGGATGCGACATGGGACGATTATTCTGTTCCGACCCCTTTTCTTCGAGACGGGACGGGACGACGTTCCCGTGAACACCCCTATCAGTTAGAATTGGTTGTTTTATATCCAATCTTATCATGTTTTTTTTATTTTCTAATTATTCTCTTCAGGTTTCAGTTTGTTCTTTCTTTTTCCTATATACACTTTAATATCATGCTTTCGTATTTTACTATATATATAAGTGAGCCTTTACTTATAATGAAATTGTCTTTTTATAAAAAAAGAGCCTGATGACAAGCTTGCCCCTTGTTCTATTTTATTGTTTCTTTAATAAATAAAAGTAACTATTAAAACTATACTAATATATAAAAAACTTAGAGAGTCCCACAAAAAATTATTCATAAACCATTAACATAATATTTTGTGCAGCATAAAGCACAAGACCCACTCTAATAAAATAATTGATTTATTTCTATTGCATAAATCAAATAAAATATGTTAGAAGCTATATGTATTTATTTACAAGCTACTATTTGTAATATAAAATCAAGTAAATATAAAATAGTTATATTATTTATAAATTATAAATTGCCCGACTGATTTCAGTTTAGACAATTGCAAATTAAAAAGGGCATATTTCTTTATAAAAAAAAAAACCATTTGTTGGCAATTCAAAATTTTATTACTTTTCTGTTCTCTTAATTTTTGCTTTCCTATTTTTAATTCGGTGAAGAAATAATTAAACTAATAAAAGCTAGAATCATCAAAATGAAATGATGACAATTTTCCAAAAAAAAAAAAAATCGTCTACTTACTTTTTGATGTTTTGAACTAAATTGAAATTTTTTATGTCCTTGTAGTTGTTATTATATAATAAAGGTTTGTCCATTTTAAAATAATATATACAAAGACAAGATGTTAAGAAAGTTCATGCCAAGACTATATTGACAAGAAACCCTTTGATTTTGTCAGAATTTTTCAACAGAAACTTTTAGTTTTAAGTTTTTTATTTCTTTTTCCACACTGCTTGGCCTTTTTTATAAAAGTTAAATTGAAATCAAAGAAAAAAAAAAGAATGAAAAATTATTTGAAGAAAATAATAGTGTATTCTAAGCTTCAAACAGCATAGTCAATTCATCATCATCATCTGACTAAGAAAGAAGAATTTAGCAACAAAAAAAAAAAAAGAATAAGAAAGAAGAAATTAAATCAAGAGTAAAGAAAAACGCTACCTAGCAGTAAGAGAGAGACGAGGAACGTCAGGTCCATAAACAGAAGAAGATTTGATGAGATGAAGGGAAGCACTCAAAGATTTTCTCGAGAGATCATTTATGACACTTTTAACGCTATAGCCATAGCCAACAGCTTTAGCTACTTCACCTTCTGCCAGTTCTTCATAAAACCTTGTCCAAGGAGAAGAAATAAGAAGAATCAGATTCCGCAGAGTCAAAGAAGATAAGACAGAGAGAAATATTAAAGATAGAGAAGACACAGAATAATGAAGTGGAAGTGAATCTTGAATAATTACTCGCTTGCTGCGCATAATCCATCGCCTTTAGGCCTGCTTTGATCCGAAAACAGGAACAAAAGGAAAAAGGAAAAGTATGGCCAATGGTCAATATCATTGAATAATAATTCCTCCCATTTTCAATAGAAGATTTCTATCAGCCCAAAAAAAAAAAATAATAATAATAATAATAGAAGATCTCATAGGTAAATTTGTTTGACTTCTCTATACCTCTCAAATTCATCAAGCCTTGCGAAAGAAGAAGAAGAATCAGAATTTGCAGAGCCAAAGAAGATAAGACAGATAGATATAAGGACAAAGAAGAGGAAGGATAGTGAAGTGGAATCCATCCTCCTTAGTGGGTTTGAGTTTTTTTTTTTTTTGGGGGGGGGGGGGGTTTTAATGTGGATGATTTGAGGTTGAGAGATACTAATGATGACTATGTCCGGGAAAAAGAAAAAGAAAGCCTATCGTCAATCAATATTTTTGAATGAAAATACTGGAAGAAGCAATTGATGGAAAATGATGACAATGACATGGGCCTAAAATATAATATTTGTTTTGGATACACATGGGCCTTAAACATATAAATACATTGGAATTTGGAAGGGTAGGAGGAAATTGCTGGTAAGTTGACTACTGATATATAGATGAGACAAACAAATGGATAGCTATTGGAATGGAAAACAAACACAATCAAGAGATTTTTTTCTCTCTCTAATTATTCGGCTTCTAAATAAATAAGTTTGAATTATGAAGCATTTTATTAGTATAATTTTTTTAATTTAAAGTTTTCTATTTTTTAAATTTCCTTAAGAATATTTAATATGTAAGTTAAAAAAAAGTAAGTTTGATTATTAACATCAAATGCATTGAGAACTAAATCAAAAGTTTTGAATTATCTTTTTCTTTGATTAGCATATAATTTTGTTTCAATAAGATAAAATTTAACGGTGTCCAAGGTCAGATCCTAAATGAGGGTGAGATTCCTATACTGGTTAGGATAACCATTAAAGATGCCACTTGCACAGACATTGACCACAATCTATTCGTACATGCATTTCCTACTATACATGCTGATTATGAAATCAAAGGTTTATTGATTTAGTCCATACCAAAGTTTTATGGCTTACATGAGGACGAACCATATGGACACATAGATGAGTTATTTATCAAATGCAACACATTGAAGCCAATTGGGGCTCAAGTTAAAAAAGTCGAAGCCCACGGGCCGGCCCGAGGCTCGACGACTCAAGGGCTGGGCTTCACAAAAAGGAGGTTTTTTGTTTGTGGACCTAAACGGGCTTGGCCCATTTAAGCCCGGCCCGTTTAAGCTTGACCAGCCCGATTTTCCACCTCTACTATTAAGGAAGATGAAGAGCCGATGGATGAGGAGATTGATTGTGAAAGTCCTCTACCCAATCACCCACCCATACTTGATGCTAAGGAGAGGCAATCTCTTGAAAGCAAGCATGATGAATCTGCTTAATAAGGAGCTACTACTATTAACGAGACTCGGTCTCAAGTGGAGACACCACCACTTCTGTAAGAGATTGCTGTTGAGGGCTCAAGTTTGTTAGAATCTTAAGTTTTGATGAGGGCTGGACCCTATAGATAACATAAGTAAAATAAACAGATAGCATACAACTTAGTCTGGAATGAATTGAAGCAAGAATCAAGAGATATAACTAAGTTAAAAAAAAGTGTAGGTTACCTTGAAAATGAATGAGTAAATATTATAGGTAACAGAAACACTATCGCTAAAGCTAAAACCTATAGCTAACAGATATATAGGATAGCATCAGCAAATGGAGACTTAGCTATAATCTAAAGAAAGACAATACCACTATCGCTAAGGCTTTCACTATCGCTAAACTCTGCTTCTATCGCTAAGGGCTCATAATTAACCTCAGGAAAAGTCATAAATGCTAGAGATAACATGATTGGCTATCAATAATAGAAGACTTGAAATAGATTTATATAGCTAACAGATAACTAGCAAACATATTCACTAGCGATAATGGAAGAGACTATCGATAGTAAGACACTGGCTGAAATAACTTAGATAATGATAATATGAACCAATGGTCACTAGCGATAACAAATGTAGCTATCGATAGCAAAACACTCACTGCAATAACTTAAGCATCAGATAGCTAAAGCACTGAGCTAATGAATCCTACTAGCTATAATACTAACTGTGCTTCTCATGAATACTTGTTTAGCTAACAGTTTAAGTGCAGGATTGACACTATGAAGCTAGCGATAGCCTGGGAGCTAGAGCTACTGAAAAAGCTGCTACACAAGTACAATATTGCAGATAGTTGTTAGCCACAGTCTCTATCTCTCATAGCTCATCCTCTGCAAGAATTAAATGAAGTAAGAGAAGAAAGATGACTAAAATGAAGACCAGCATTAAATGTCGACGGCTAGGAGCTTCCAACGGACATATTCAAACGGACTCATGAAGCTGAAAGAAAAAGGAAAAACTGTGAAGAGATATAAAAACCCAAGTCTTGAGCATTTATGTAAGAGAGAACAAACTGACGAACTAGCATTCATTATTTCTCATTTACTCTCTGGTCAAAGTCTTATTATTCTTAGTGAGATTATTCTGTACTTCAGGGATTAACAAAATCTGTTCATTAAATGAACTCATTTATTGAAATCCTCTATTGTTTGAGGTTGTTCTAAAGTCTGGGACTTTGGAACAGGGTTGTAGTCTCACAACTTGTAAGGGGGAGTGTTTAGAAGAAGTCTAAAACTCTGTCTTGTAAAGGTTGATAGGTGAACCTGGTTTGTAAAACCTGTGATTTAGTGGAACCCAACGAGGATTTGGAGAACTGGATGTAAGCAGTGTTTGGCCGAACCAGTATAAAGGATTGTCCTTGAGTTTAAAGTTTAATTTTTGAAAAGCACAATTCACCCCCCCTCTTGTGCGTTTTGCCATTTTCAAAGTTCACGATCACCGGCCAAGCAAGGAAACAACAATGAGCATAAAGCCTCATTGTAAATAGGTAAAGAGATATATCTTCATGATCTCCCTTTTCCTCAAGCTTTTGTCAAAAGCAGAAAGCATGATAAACCTCATCATGATCAAGATGTTATTGATTTGTTTAGTAAAATTGAGGTGAACATTCCTTTGCTTCAACTTGTTAAAAAGGTGCCTGCTTATTCTAAGTATTTGAAAGAATTATGCACCTTTAAAAGAAAATTAAAACTTGATGAGAGTCTAGTGTATCTACACTTTTCACTGATAGCTTATCACACAAGAGTCCCGATCTAGGGTCATACACTATTCCTTGTACCATTGGTAGAGCCCATATTTCTGATGCCCAAATCATTGCATGACACCTTAGGATTCACAAATTTGAAGCCTATTAAGACCATTTTATAGTTAGCTGACCAAACTGTTAAATATCCACTTTGTGTTTTAGAGGATGTGCTTGTGAAAGTTAGGGACTTAGTATTTCCTGCTGACTCTGTCATTTTAGATACCTTTAAGGATTCTAATGGTAAGAGTAATTGTTAGAATAATGGGTTTTGATGATAACTAAACAAAACTTAGGCATAAAGAAAGATTGGACTTAGAACTAGAATGAACTCAGAATAATTTGATAAAAATCCTAAGTCATTGCCTAATCGATCAGGGAGAGATAATCAATTAAGAATCTAAGTTTATGATCGATCAAGATAAGGTTAGAATAAATATAAGTTATAAGTATGTTCGCTTGATTGTGCATGATTATTACATATTTTTACCTACTAAATATGGGGAATTAACACTTGATATAGTCCATTACATGATTGTTTAGGCACTTGTATACTTAGAGTTCCAAGGCATTAAGTTAATTGCATTTTGATCTTAAATTGTTTAAGGCATAAACTCATGCATTTCTTAATATGGACTTTGGATATTACATTTGTGCTTGATTTTCATTATAGGTCAATTGGGAGAATTCAAGAAAGAGGTTGAAAATGTTAAAAATAAGCCCAAAAAGTGAATGTGTCAAATTTGGAGAAAATTACGAAAAAGGCCCAAAATTTCTGAAAAGGTGCAAAAATGCCCCTCTTGGCGTGGGCCTCGCCGTGGTCCCAAACTTGGCATGCTCTCTAGACCTTGCCTTGGCCTTTCCACGGCGAGGGCTATGGTGAGGGCCCGAAACCAGAAATTCTGCAGGCTCAGTTTTAGGGTTTCAGGGGGTATAAATAGACCCCAAACCCCCTCTCTTCATTTTTCTAAGCCCTCCAAGCACGAAAATACTCCAGCTCTTTTAGGGTTTGATCATCTTCCTTTATTCCTTACTCAAATCTTCACATCTCCACTCATTTTCATCTCCAATCTTCCTTATTTTCTTGTTCCTCCTTCTTTCACCTTCCATTTCCACCATATTTCTTCTTCATCATTTTCCATTCATGGGGGCAGCTGCTATGGGCCATTTAGGGCTCGACTTTGAGAAGATGAGAGGCTAAGTTCAAGGTACTTTGGTGGTGTGGAGGTGGCTCTAGCTTCATGGACCAACATAAGGGAGTTTTTAGTTCACAATTTCTTATTTCCTTTGTATTTGACTTCTACTCTTTTGTAATGGTCTTGTATTTGGATTTGAGACATGAAATATGTGGTTGCTATCTATGCTTGTGAACTATTATGTGTATTCTTTGAATTAAATGTGATTGAGATACAATTTCCTATCTACTTGTGGTTGTATTCTTGGTTATAGCCATTTTAGTGGTTGCTAGTGGTTATAGTCAATTTCTTCCATGCATGAATGCTGTGGTTGCAATTCTGTGGTTGCAATTCATGAGAGTAAAATTGCATTTGTTTCAAGGCATTTCACAAACCAAGTGGACCTTAACACTAACCCTAAGTAATAGCTATGAAAGTGGTTGCTAGATTAGTCATTAATTAGGGCTAGTGGACCCCTAGGGATTGCTTGGGGATTTTCTCAATTAGACTTGGTAAATTAAGCACCCACTCATCATTTTTTAAAGAAGCACTTGAGCCATCGTAAAACTACCAAAGCCCATTTTATAAAATTACTCTTAATTCAAACTTCTTTCACCCTTTAATCCAAAATACCAAAAATAAGTATTTATGTTTTCTTTATATTTTCACCAAATGACTTTTCAAAACCAAAACCCCAGACTTTTTACTGTTTTAATTGCACTTAGTTAGTTTAGGTAGATTAGAAAGACTCCTCAAGTGAAACAACTTGGGATTGCAACCTATATTGCAATCCTTAGATTAAAATTTGATCTTAACCCCTAAGGTGCATTTGGCAAAAGGTTAAATCACTGCCTAATCGATTAGGATGCCCTGTGATCGATTAGAGAAGCTTGAACTTAATTGGAAATCAAACTTAGTAATTGAATGAAAGGGCATGATCGATCAAGACCCCCTGTGATCGATCAAGAAGTCTTAGTTGCAATTCAAAGTCCTTTAGAATGATCTTAGCCTATTCGATCATAGTCGCCTAATTGATCAGAGAGTATGTGAATAATGTCCTGTGATCGATTATGAAAGTTTAGGATTAACTGAAATAAGGCCAGCATAACTTAAGCCTATTCGATCAATGAATCATGATCGATCAGGGTACCCTGTGATCGATCAGGCGTGCCATTTTATAACTGCACTCTAATCTCATGTTCAAGTAATGCAGGCCCTAATCTAAGCCTGATCTATGTGTGATCGATCAGAGAACAGAAGCAGTGATCGAATAGAGCCTTATAACCGATCTGGCGATGGATTTGCTTTAAAGTACAATGTTTAGCCTTTTGTGTAGAGTATGTCAGACCTATTTTCGGAAGTTAACGTTACTCACATAGATTCAAGAATTAAGCAATTTGAAAATAGATTTGCTTTCTGTAATTAATGAAGAGAGAAGAACTGAAGCTAACCCAGTACAAGGGAGTTAATGCAACACAAGAACATCATCAACTCAACACTTCATCAAGATTTATCATCTCTCATCCACATCAGATACACAACGGCTATAAACTCACCAACGGGCATAATTCTAGAGACATCTATAAAAGCCATTGGTGAAGTAATTCAATGAATACATTGAATACACTCTTAAGATATCAATCTTCCTACATTCAATACTCACCTACTCTCTGTTATATTCATTCATTATCTTTGTATTTCGGTGTGTATCAAAATCTGTTCATTAAGTGAACAAGTCTTTGTAATCTCATTCTAAGTGAGGATTACTCTTAATATAATGGGATCTTAAAAGTGGGTTGTAAACTTACATGTTGTAGTGATCTGTAAGAGAGAATTCTTACTGAGGGATCACTTGTAAAGGCAATTAAGAGCCTAATTAAATCTTGAAGATTTTAGTGATTTTTCATTAGCACAATTCACCCCCTCTTGTGCATTTCTGCCACTTTCATTTGGTATCAGAGCGGGCCTTCTCAGAATTCATTGATCTAATGCTCAAGAGAAGTAAAGATCCACTATGGCAGGATATGAGAATATTCTCCCAGAAGGAAGCTCAATCAATAAGCCTGTTTGCTTCAATGGAGAGCACTATACCTTTTGGAAGATGAAGATGAGAACATATGTCAAAAGCAAATGGATACATGCTATGGAAAATCATAGGAGATGGAGACATTGTTCCTATGAAGGCAGAAAATGAAGTTCAAGTTCCTAAGCAACTTGCAGAATTCACAAATGATGATAAAGACAACATGGAGCTAAATAGCAAGGCAATTCTAGTTATTCAAAGCGCCCTTAGTCAGAAGGAGTACTTCAAAGTATGTCATCTTGAAATAGCTAAAGAAATGTGGGATGCTCTGGAGGTTGCTCATGAAGGAACAATAGGAGTAAAAACCAGAAGAGCTGAGCAGCTAATCACAGAATTTCATCTCTTCAAAATGAAAGATGGAGAGCTTACTAGGGAGGTGGAGATCAGATTCACTCATTTCATAAACAATCTCATCGCTCTTGGTAGGAAGATTTCAAAAGCTGAGTAAGTATCTAAGATTTTGAAAATCCTCACACTAGAATGGAAAATGAAGGCCACTACCATTCAGGAAATGAGAGGAGAATCAATGAGATTAGTCACTTCCTTATTTGGAAGCTTGGCTGAATATGAGTCTACAATTATGACTCAAAGAGAGCTCTTTGGAGATAAGAAGAAGAAGAATGCTCTCTCAGCTCCTGTGAAGGATGATGAGGATGAAGAAGAGTTTGATGATGATGAGATGGCGTTTATGGTCAGAAAATTCAGAAGTTCTTCAGAAATGGAAGAAGATTCTAGAGAGGTAGCTCCAGCAACACTAGAAGGCACTCTCAGAAGAATGCTCCTATATGCTATAAATGCAAGAAGCCTGGGCATTTCAAATCAGAATGTCCAAGTCTTCAGAGGTTCAAAGAGAAGGAGAAAGGAAGGAGAAGTTCCAGAGCAAAAAGAAAGCATATGTCTCTTCTATATGGGGAGATAGTTCAGATGAGGAGACGAGTGATGCTGAGGAGACAACCAACATTTGTCTGGTAGCCCAAGAAGAATTTGACAGTGAGGTATACTCTTTTGAACCATCTCTCCATGAACTCCATAGTGCATATAATGATTTACATATAGAGTTTGTGAAATTGGAAAAGAAAGTGGTTATTTTGAGAAAGAAAAATAAAGAACTTGAAAAGAAAGCTTAGGAATCTGATTGCATAAAATGTAAACAGGTCTTAACTGAAGAACTTCCTTAGAAAGTTGAGAATGTTGAAAGCAAAAACTGTGAAAATATTTTAAAAGAAAATGAAAAGATTTCTGGTGTTTTGAAGAAGTTCACTAAAGGCACTGAAGCGTTAGATATTATGCTAATGAATCAGAGAGCCTTTAGAGATATAATTGGCTTAGGATATGATTCAACTCCAAAGCTTTTGCAAGAAAGAAAACCAGTATCTAAGGAAAAACCTTATTTAAAATTCTTCAAAAAAGCTTCTAACTGTTCTTCACCATTTAGTTTTTGCAACTTTTGCAACAGAAAAGTACACACTGAATCTACTTACTATCCTAAGAAACATGGTGTGTCTGGATTATACAAATGGGTCCCTAAAGGAACATAGCAGCCTAATGTCCATTTGAACCAGAGGCATCAAACTAATCCCAAAGGACCCAATAAAATTTGGGCACCTAAATCTTCTTAGTCTGTGTAGGTTTGTCTCAAAGCATCCAACAACAATAAGTGGTACATTGACAGTGGATACTCAAGACACATGACTGGAGATAAAGATAAATTTGATCATCTTACCATGAAAGATGGAGTCAAAGTTAGTTTTGGTGGAAACCAGTCAGGAAGAATTGTTGGAGTTGTAGAGATTAGGACAATCAAAGATGTTTATCTAGTTGATGGTCTCTGCCACAATTTCCTAAGTGTCAGTCAGAGTACTAACAGAGGTAACTAGGTAATTTTTGATTCAAATGAGTGTCTTATGGTAGATAAGAAAGAGCTAACCATAGATAAATCAAGTCTTAAGTGTAGACTGAGAGCTATAGAAATAGGAATCTATATACAGTTAACTTAAATCAGCAATTTCAAGAAAAGTGTTTTGTAAGTGATTCTGAAAGTTGTTGGTTATGGCATAGAAGATTAGCTCATGTGAACATGTCTCAATTAGATATGCTAGTTAAAACTGATCTTGTTATTGGCATACCTGACTTGAAGGTAAAAACATATTTAATATGTGAAGCATGTCAAAAAGGGAAACAAACAATATCCTCTTTCAAACCAAAGAAGAAAGTCTCCACAACCAGGCCTCTAGAACTCGTTCATATGGATCTAGTTGGTCCAGCAAGAGTAAAGTCTAGGAGGAAGTCTATACACTCTTGTAATTGTGGATGATTATTCAAGGTTTACTTGGAATATGTTTCTTTCCTCTAAGCATAATGCTTTTGATGCCTCACTTGTTTGCTAAGAAAGTGCAAAATGACAAAGGACAGAGGATCATCTCAATAAGGACAGATCATGGAGGAGAATTTGAGAACCAAGACTTTCTGGAGCTGTGTGAAGAAAATGGGATACATCAAAACTTCTCAACTCCCAAAACACCTCAACAAAATGGAGTGGTTGAAAGAAAGATTAGAGTACTCATTGAGATGGCCATAACAGTGCTAAATGAAAAAGGAGTGTCTCAAGTGTTCTGGGCAGATGCAATGAGACAGCTTGTTACATCTCTAACAGAGTTCACATCAGAATAGAAATGGAGAAAAATCCATATGAGCTTTGCAAAGGAAGAAAGCCTAATGTAAGTCATCTCAAAGTCTTTGGTTCCAAATGCTTCATCCACAACAATGGGAAGGTAAACATAGGTAAATTCGATCCTAAAACTGATCCTGGTATTTTCATTGGCTACTCTAACAGAAGTAAGGCATATAGAGTTTTTAACAAAAGAGAAGTAGTATTTTCATTCGATCCTATGCCTGAAAGGGTAAAGCAAAAGTCACTTCCTCTTCTATCCTTCCATATGTCCTTTTTGATGCTTACAAAAAGGGGGAGAGTAGTATTTTCCAAGAGAAGGCCATTGAAGCTGCTGCCATCTTGTTATCTATTGCTTCGGAGGTGATTTAGAAGCTTGTTACAGACATTTCTGACAAAGATGTGCAAGCCCTATCTGTAACTAAGCCTTAAGTCACTCAAGTTCCTAAAGAGGCTTCTCCTGATGCCACATTTAGTCAAATTCTTTTAGAGATTCATGAGCTGGTAGAAGGAATCAAATTGAGCATGGAAGAGCAAGTCCTGGTGGAAGATGTAACTCATGAAGAGCCTGGACCCTCCAACATTCCTCCTGCAGATGAAAGTATGGTGTTGGAAGAACAAGAGGAGGATCTAAGCTTGGCTACGGTAGTATACCAGGAGCCACAGCCAGTATCAGTAGACACTTGGCCTCATCTTTATCGACAAATGAAAGAGCTTGTTGAAAGAATGAACAAGAGCCAACAAGAAGGAGAAGCTAGAAATGCTGCAAGAGCCACTAAAAGAGCTATGATAGAAGTAACTCTAAAAGCCAGAGCAGAGTTAGAAGAAAAGGTCAAAGCAGAGGCTGAAGCTAAGGCTAAAGATGAACAAGCAACTCTACCTAAGGTTATGATTCCAAGTTGGGGAGTCCAGAGGCATGTGACTTACAAGAATCCAGCCAAGCTTGATGAAAAGATTGATAAAAAGGACCCCATTTAGACCACCACCCAATTTTTAGAATCTGGTGAAGAAGAAGAAGGGCCAGAGGTTCAGTCTACTGTGAAAGGGAAAAGAGCCAAGAAGGCTGCTCCTAAGCCTCCAGGAAGAATGACACAAGAAGAGGTTCCAGGGTTGCTAAGGGAATAAAAATTGAGGAACCTAAGCCTACTCCTAAGGCTAGATCTAAGAGGAAGGCTGCTCCTAAGGCAAGATCATCCAGGCCTCCTCCAACAAAGAAGCAGAAGCAACAGAGCCGGAACCAGAAATTCGAGAAGAAGTGGCATCAACTGATTCTGGAGGATATAGCTCTAAGCCTGGAGATTATGATATGAAGTAAAAGTATGGGGAGGGCTCAAGTGATTCTGACTCAAATTAAACCAGAAAAAGCCTCCACACTTGCATCTACCATTTTGCATCTGCATCATTCATATTATATGTCTTCTTAATTTTCTGTGTAGATGTTTTTGATATACTTCTTATGTGTCTTATTATGATTATAATATCTTCTGTTGGAATGAATGACTTACAATGCTTATCAACAAGTTTCTATATTTATCAGATTATTACTTGTCCATTTTTGCCTTCTATTAATCATAGTATATAACTTATGTTTTGTCATCATCAAAAAGGGGGAGAATGTTAGAATAATGGGTTTTGATGATAACTAAACATAACTTAGGTATAAAGAAAGATTGGACTTAGAACTGGAATGAACTCAGAATAATTTGATAAAAATCCTAAGTCATTGCCTAATCGATTAGGGAGAGATAATCAATTAAGAATCTAAGTTTATGATTAATCAAGATAAGGTTAGAATGAATATAAGTTATAAGTATGGCCGCCTAATCGATTAGGATGCCCTGTGATCGATTAGAGAAGCTTGAACTTAATTGGAAATCAAACTTAGTAATTGAGTGAAAGGGCATGATCGGTCAAGACCCCCTGTGATCGATCAAGAAGTCTTTGTTGCAATTCAAAGTCCTTTAGAATGATCTTAGCCTATTCGATCATAGTCTCCTAATTGATCAAAGAATATGTGAGTAATGACCTGTGATCGATTATGAAAGTCTAGGATTAATTGAAACAAGGCCAATATAACTTAAGCCTATTTGAGCAATGAAGCATGATTGATCAGGGTACCCTGTGATCGATCAGGCGTGGCATTTTATAACTGCACTCTAATCTCATGTTCAAGTGATGCAGGTCCTAATCTAAGTGATGATATTTATGTGATAAATTAAGGATTTTATTGCTTTTAATTTTTTCTATGGGATGTATAATCGCTAATTGGGCCTAAAGCCCGCAGGCTGACCCTGAGCTTGACCAATCGAGAGCCATACTTTGAAAAACAGGCATATTTGCACTATCCAAACCTAACGGACCGGCTCATTTAGACCTTAACCCGTGAGGGCCCGGCCTCAAATTCTTGGCTCTAACTATAAATCTCACAAGACAGTTATATATCAACATACTCAGTTTGAATTCACTTCTTTCCATATAACCAATTCAAAATCAATACTTGAGCAAGAGTTTAAAAACTCTTACCAACATGTGTACACATATAGATACAAGTAAGAGTAGTTAACTCTTGAAGCAAAATATCAAAAGTTATCGAAATAGCGATGCTCCCCTGTGCTTGACTCAAAACCAAACTCTACAAAGAATTTACAATATATACACATGATTAATCAACTTAATCAAGTGTCAACACAAATAGAAAATTTAATTCTCTTCCAAGTTCCCTTAAATGACTTAGACAAACAATTTAAAACTTAATATTCAACTTAGGCAAACAATTTAAAACTTAATATTCCTAATCATTAACCACTTCCCAATAATCCCGAAAATTCCCAACTTCAATTCCTCCTCTAATCCTTTTACTTTCCAAATTGTCACAACATAGGCCAAAACTTACTTGCACCTCAAAACTTGCAAATCTAAGCTCAAATTAAACACTAGTTTACTCAATCATTCATATATCCTTTATCACAATAGGCTCATCCATTATGCCTACTTTAGATGTATGGTGAACAAGGCAGGGAATCTGAGTCAACTTGAACAACTAAACAATCTAATCCTGCCAGCACTTATCAAGTAGGATCCTCTAAATCTAGGCTAGATCATCACTAAAGAGTTCAAGAGCTTTAAGGACTCTAAAAGAACCAGGACTCCTCTAGCATTTCCTCAAGTCAAAGAATGATATCTGGTATCCAGAGGATAATGATGTTCATGAAGTACGTCTTTTCACCAATACTCACATCAAGAAGATGAGAATGAAACTTCCTGGTGTTAGTGCTGGCTGTCACCCAAGAGGGGGGGGGGGGTGAATTGGGTGATAGGGTAAAAATTCAATACTTCTCTTTTTCGAAACACAGTGAAGGCAATCTTTAAAATCCTCTTTGATTTATCACTGAGAGTATTTCAAAACATGAGATACACTAAAAGAGTATACAAGGTTAATATGCTGGAAACTAATAGAGTTAAGGGAAGAGATAATGCACACATAATTTATCCTGGTTCGGTCTACCCTGACCTACATCCAGTCCCCAGGCTCCACCTGGGATTTTCACTGCCCTCTTGTTTAAACCTGGCACAAGAGAAGCCTTTACAACCCACAAGTTTAGCCGGGCACTTGTGAAGCCTTTACCACAGGTTTTACAATACGGGATCACCTGTCAACCTTTTCACAGAGTTTTAGAATTCTCTCTAAACACTCCCCCTTACAACCCGTAAGGTTACAACCCTGTTCTTAAAGCACCAAGCTTTAGAACAACCTCAAACAATAGAGGATTTTAGATAATAGGTTCACTTAATGAACGGATTGTGATAATTACTTAAGTACAGAGGAATATATGATGAGATTACAATCCTAGAGCTTTACAGATAGAACAATGAGTGCTCAAGCTCTCTTTTTCTAATTTACTTGACTCAACATTCTATCCTCATTTCTGGGCTCACTAGGTTCAGCTCTCAATCAGTGTAATCTACAAATTTTGCATAAAAGCCCTGTTCATCATCGTTGTTGATATAGAAGCAAGTCTTGATCTATTTATATCTTCACAGCTTGCTTTTTCTTTCAGCTTCATATGGCCGTTTTAATATAGTCGTTGGAAGCTCATAGCCGTTGGTAATAAATGCTATTCTTCAGCTAATTCAAACTTCTGTCCTAGATTCAACTGTTTATGCATAGAGTGAACTAGATTGCGCGTTCTGAACGTTTTCAACAACTTGTACTTTCATAGCAGCTTTTTCAGTAGCGCTAGTATGCTTTGCTATCGCTAACTGCATAGTATAATTCCTGCAGTTGAGCTGTTAGCTAAACAAGAAATCATGTAATGCATAGCAGATGTTATTGCAAGCTTAGTCCATTAGCTCAATGAGATAAAGACAATATATCAAATAAGGAATTTTAAAGCATTCTATATCGATAGATATGATCATTATCGCTAGCATATTCTTTTAGTTCAATGTTCAGCGTACTAGCTATATCATTTCAATAAGCATTCTTCTATCGATAGCTAATCCCATTATCGCTAGTTACTGGATTGCTCATTAGCTTAAGGATACTGAGTTAGATGAATATTCAAAGTTAATTCAGGTATCCTATTAGCGATAACTAAACCTGTTATCGCTAGCTTGTTTAGCTATCTGAGTATTTAAGATATTTCAATAAGTATTCAGATATCGATAGCTAGACTTATTTACGCTGTGGTTATTCATTTAAAATATTTTTACCTTTGAGAATATATGTTTTTTGTTCTATATTTGAATAATCAGTGTCTCACATATGTATGAGTATATTTTAAAATATAGAGAGAAAACATTGTAAAGACCAGGAACAACACAATAACATGAAAGAACATATTTAAAGAGAAAAACAAATATGAGAAATAAGTTTTAGGAATTGGGCTTCATGGAATCAAAAGATTTAGGCTTCAAAATTAGTCTCATTGCGTAGATCTCAAAAATTGAAGAAAATGATACCAAGAATGTGTAAATCAAAGGTCGGATAGAGGAGATATGGAGGAGAGAAGGTGTTTGGTCGATGGACCTTACTTGCTCATCTGGCCGGGTTTGGAGCATCCCGGTTGGAGGTTAAAGATAACACCTATGATGAAAAATGACGTCGTTTCAAGTGCATCTCTATAAAAAAGAAAAAAGGCAGAATTTACATGGGCTTGATCTGTGAAGGCCTAAGCCAATTTTAAAAAAAGTACAAAAAAAACATTGAAATTGTGCGTTTCATTAATTGGTGGTTGGGTTATATGGGCTGGTATGGGTTACCTGGTCCAAAACTCATGAACATTAAAAAAAGGGGCTAAGGATTTGTTTTGGGATGGCATTAAGAAAAACTATCCAAATTTTTTCCGTCCTCCTTGTAAGGGCATGTGAAGGGTCATTTCCGATTGGGACGTGATTTGTTTCTAAAAATCTCTAATTCAATACCTATATTTAGACATATTATTTGTCTATTTTTTTACGTGTTTTTGGGTATGTCTAAAAATTTTTGGTGCCACTTTTGTGATTTTTTTGAGTTTTAAAAATCCTAAAATATTTGTAATAATTTATAAAAAATTTATTTGAGACAGATATGAATCTAAAGAGTTCTAAAAGCACCAAACCAAAATAATTCTACTCTTTTGGATGACACTCATGTTGAAAAGCTTAAACCTAAGTAACCAAAAGAATTCTACACTTTTGGATGACACTCATGTAGAAAAACTTAAACCTAAGTATGATTTACATAGTGGTAGATGTAAAAGGAACAAGTTATTGGCTATTGCTTTTAAATGTTGATCCAAACTTAAATTACTTAGAGAAATGTGAGCCTTTAAGTGGCGAATGAAGTAGGAAGTAGTTATTTGAGTATGAAACTCTAACCATAAGCCAAAAGGAGAAGTTCCTAAAGAGGATCAAGAGAGAGATAATTCAAGGTAAGATTCAGTTGAATTTGAAATGAAACAAGAGGTGTAACAAGAAGAAAATATTGGTGATACAGTAGAGGAAGAACATGAATAACCAAAATCCTAAAGTTTATGATTAGGATCCAGATAAACCTCAGGGAAGCTAAAACAACTATCAGATATTAAAATGATAGGATCAGATAAAAGTGAGATGAAATCTCAAATGGAGAAATTTTTCCATGTCTAAACTATGGATAATGGTGAAACTTAGGAATAAAATACACCTTGAGTATGACTTGAAAGCCAACCTTAGAAGGAAAGAGAATCCTAAGCTGAGTCAAAACACCAATGATTGAACCAATCAAAGGCTTAAGAGCGAAGACTAAATGTTTCTATGAAGAAACAATTAAAAATTTCATAAGACATTTTAAATATTTCTTTGAGAAAATAGTGAACCTGTAAGAAATTACTACAACAATATGGCGTAACTTCTATCATGTCACTTAGGAATATGAGATTCCTAAAGCCTTGCCGAATAACGATTACTTAGAAACTATCAAATTTGGGTTTGAGAAGTAAAGAGACTTCACCATTCCTTTTTGACGATATATTTGGCTGAATATATCTTCACAAAACCATATGAACATAGTGGAAATCAAGTAAACTCTTAAGTCACCCAAATAAGAAGTTAATAAGATTTTATAAAAGTAATGTAATGAGAGACATGAAGAAGTAAATGTCAAATATTTTATCTAAGTGGGAGCTAATGACATTGCTCTGCCTAAGAGGGAGCTTTTGTAACACCTAATATTTCAATACTATACTATAGCATTTTAATGATTTTATAACCACTTGTTTAACGTCAGAAGCCCAAAACTATGAAAAATTTAAAACATTTTCTTTTCAATCAATATTCCAACTTTAATTCTGTTGGAATGGGTTTTTCTGGCAACTTTGAATAACTTAAAGCTCTTATAAAATACAGTGATAACTAAAGCAATTAAAATAACTTAAGTCTACTTAATGTAGCTACTCTTTTCTAATAGGGCTTAGAGAGTTAAAATCCCTTTAAATTATATATATATATATATTTCCTAGATTATATATTATTTAGCTATCTACATTAGCTGGTTATCTCAGGGGATAACCCTCTTAGTTCATTAGTGATATATATATATATATATATTCATATACATACTTACATCCAATTTTATATTAACTACTAAATAGGCTTTAAGTTTGTTTTGTCTTCTTAAACTTATAACACATCTAAATGATTGGTTACCAAAATATCTAACTACAGTGGTACAACAACATAGCAGGCATCTCTGCTTCTTCATATTACCTTCCCCAAAACTCATCTTGTCTCCAGCTTATCTGAAACAGCAATTTTTAACGTAGTTTATCTCATTGACTGTTATTTTCATGAGTGCATTGACATGTATATATTTTATAAATCTTTACATATAATGATAATTCTTATCCTACTGAACTGTGTGCTATAAGCACCTACTAACCAGTGATAACAATACACTTGTCACCAGTGGCGTATTACTTGCAGGGTTTTCTCGTTATAACATTTAAAGTTACAACTAAAATGCTATCAAAGGGGTAGCTAAGCACCTAAGCCTTGGAGTACTCCACATGAAAGGAATAAGAACTTATCAATTAAAGTGCAACAGATATTATAAAATTATACATGTATTTTAATTGTTACTGAAATAAACTGCTACTTGAACTTCAAATTTAAACCTTTGCTGGCTCCTGCTGTTCCAAATTCCTTGGCGTACTAATCTCACTCTTTTTACATATATTTCCAAGTGATATAGATAATAAATTAATACCTATATTTATAAATTTCTATTTAACTTCTCTCACTTTCCTATAGTGCTACCTATGTTTCTACCCTTCCCATTGCTACTATATGCTTTAATACTAGCCTCTACTCAGTTGTTGTTTGCGTAATCATCAACAAATATTTTAACAATCATCAAACATCAAACAATACTCACACATGCAAACACAGAAATTCGAACAGGAAAGCAGGAAACTCATTTTGAGAATAGCATCATCAATGAACAGTTCAATCAAGAAATTCCAAGTTCAAATATCAATCAATTCGAACTAAAACAGGGCAACCGAACCTATAACTAAAAACAACACATTTAAAGAAACATTATTACTTAAATCCTGAAAACAACCTCCAGTAAAACCATGATATCTATAAAGCTTTAGTAAAACAAAGGCTTAGGTTCACTTAGAACCTAATAGAACCCTACATCTTTCCAATATAACGAAATTCAGCATCAAATCAAATTACCATAACTGAAAGTCATATTTTTACTTAGATAAAACTGGTTTAACTTTACCATTTAAATATATCCAACAACCTCTTATACAGAACACAATTATTTTGTTTATCTTCAAATCTAATATCTTCACCTCATATACTAAAATAACATATTTCCTTTTCAATTGGTGCTCATTAACTAAGAACCATTTAGTTAGTACAGAAATGAAACCAATAGCTTTGTTAACACCTTATATTCTCATTGCCTTACACAAACCACTGATATAAATAAAACAGAAATTGTTTACAAGACATAATTGAAACAGAGATGAGAGTGATCTGAAATGAACAAGTTTACATTTCTTAAGTATGTAACAAACCTTAATATTCTTTAAGCCACTTAATTCAATTTCAATACTTCATGTTAAACAATTTCTGATAGTAGTAAGAGAGACGACTATAAATAAAACTAACAAACTACCAATATACTTCAGCTTTTATTAATTAACATTCATCATCATAAATTAGCCAAAACGTTTAACATACCACCAGAATTTAGTTTAGAATTTAATAAAAACAAGATTATACCCTTTCTACTTTATTGAACTATAATTAGTCCAAAAACCACCCATATGTCTCAAATCAATATTTCCAAGTTAAACCATCACACTTACATTTATTTACACACCAAGGAACACCCATATATATATATATATATATATTCTTATTTTCAATTATTACAAAATCTCAAAAGAAACAAATCAATCAATAATGTAAATGATTTTCAAGTCTAAGAAAGCTCAATTCATTAAAGGACACTACCAATCATTATTCACATTCCAAAGCATCTTCAATTTATAGAACTTAGTAGCTTGTGGACTTCTCCTTAACATGCAAACCTATTATGAAATTTTGAAATTAAATTCCAGATTTACTAGAATCCATAATCCCATTAATCCACCTCCTTTTCCAATAAATTTTTGTTTCATACCTCCATATATGTGTCTCAAGGGCACTTTCTTATTTATTAAAGAAATCTAGACAACATCAAATACCAATCAGAAACACAATTTCAGTCCAACTAACCAATCATTGTTTTAGAGATCATAAGAAATTAGTTCTAATTAAGCTATAGAGCTTTCCAGATCACATTTTCCATAGCTTAAACATATATTAGTTTCTTACTTCACTACATTGCAATAATCCCAACAAGAATTACAGATTACACACCCTCCATTCAGAGACATAACAAAGACAAAGGTTTTACGCACAACCTTAATTAATAACTTCAATCACAATGGAAAAGCAAAACCAGAAATGCAATGAAGGGTGTTAAATTCAAAAACATCCAATTCACATATTAATCAAGCATGAAATTCTCCAACTTTTCGAATCCTTTAGAAAATCTAGATTACATTAAATCATCCCATACAAATAAAACATCAAGTTCAAATAATACAAATCTGAATGGGAACCCCAATAAACAGATCATTATTTGCAAAAGTCAACAATCCTAGCTTCCCACTGAAATTTTACCATATAGAACCATTTAACCACACATATATCACTTCATAACGTCTTATCTAAATAGCGTTTGTTTCAACCAAAATCCCCAACCATTCAGGTCGTCTTATATGTATGAATTAGAGTTAATTTCATCCTTTAAAATCCAATACAATTTTCCTGACAGAAACTTGCATCAAAACAGAGCAGAGGAAAAGAAAATCAACTTCAAATTCAATGCAGGAATTGAGCATACAAAATTTTATATCAACTCTATTATACATCAAACATCATTTCATTATCCTCCACATCTCCCTAATCCCAAAAAAACTGCCCAAACAGAGGGAGGAAACAGAAATTCTGAAATCCCCAAGGCTTAGAAAATTCAACAGCAATTAGTCTTAACCCTATATAAACCACAATTTGAGCACAAATGAAGCAAGTCACAAACAGCCCCTTGGATTCCCCCAAAAATCGGACCAAACAGAGGGAGTATTGAGATATTTTGAAATCCTAAAATCCCAACAAAATTCGACCTTCCCTTCATCCTACATCCAAAACAAGTAAATTAAACCCTTAATCATGGTATGATTTCATCACCCTGTGTAACGTCCCGATTTTTAATAGTCCGGAAATTACATTTTATAGGCATTAGTTTAAAGCATGAGGAAGTTTAAGTGTTTGTTGATAATTTTCCCTAAGAATTCTCATAAAACATTAAGAGAGAATTTATAATAATTAAGTAGAAATTTACATGTTAATGATATTATTTGCTTAGAAACCCATCTAGTTTAGGGTTGAGCTTAGAAAATGGACTAGAGAAAGACCTTAGCCCATAAGAAATGGTAATTCCCCCTTGTGGAGCTTAGGGTGGCGCCACATGTCATGGAAAGGGAGAGAAGTATGTTGCAAATAATAAATAGAAAAGGAATTGTAATATGTGTAAGCATAAATTATATTAGAAAGAAAAGATTATGTAATAACCAATAGAAATGCATGCAAGGGAAAAAGTAGAAGGGGTTATCATGACAAGATGACCAATAGGAAGACATGCAAGGAAATAAATCAAAATAGAAAATAAAGTATAATAAGAAAGCCAATGGAAATGCATGCAAGAGGTAAAAGAAAAAGAAATAAGATAATAAGTGACCAATGGAAAGACATGCAAACCTAAATGATTCTTGTGAGTGATATCACCTTTCTTCATGCATAATAAGAGAAAGAAGTCTCTCTTCCTTCCCCAATTAGCCACTAGCCACAAGTGGCGCATGGAAGGACAAAAGAAGGCAAAGAAAATAATAAAAATATGTATAGTCCACCAATAGGCATAAAGAAAATGGTGGATTAAGTAATTAAGCAAAAAGTGAGAAATTAGCTTTAGTATTTAAGAATTAAAAAGGGCCACTTACTAGGGATAAAATAATCATTATTAAGAAGAGAGAAAAGAAAAGAAAAGGAAAGAAAAGCAAGAAAAGAAAAAGAAAATGCATGAGTGGTGCATTAGGGTTGGTTAGTGTAAATAAAGGATAAGGGTGGTGGAGGAAATCTTCATGTGATTGAGCAATGAATGATGTGGCTTAAGAGTGATCCAAGCCTCATTTCCCCTATAAATAGGACCTCTTCCATGCCATTCTTCACACCAAAATTCGTAGCCCCCCAAAGAGAGTGAGAGAAAAAGGAGTGTTCTTGAGTGTTCTTGAGGAGCCTTGAAGGTTGGGACTCCAAGAGAAGTTGTAAAGCTCCAAGGTAGTACTTACTCTCTTACATTTCCAGCATTGTTTCAATATTGTGATGTGGTATTTGGCTGCCTTGATGAATCATGTTTGAAGTGATTATGTGTTTCTTATAATGCTATGGCCATATGTTATTATTCAAGAACATAAATGCTCACATGTATAAGTTATTGGTATTGCCATATCTTGTCCAATATTAAACATGCATGGTTGTTTGTTAAGTATTGTGCTGGTGAGATTTTCCCCAAAATCTCACCCCCCAAATCTAAACCATTTTAGGAGCAAGTTCATCCAAGGAGAAAGAGAAGAAGCTAGCTTAGTCAAGATGAAGATTATGCTCTTTGTTTTTGTTGTGCATCTTTGAACTCCTGATAAATATGTAATATTGTTGGGATGCCTTGGATTATGTTGTTATTATGTTTATCTTTTGGATTTATGTATGTATATGGTCATTCTTGGCCATTAAGAACAAGTTTTTTATTCATGGAAATGAAATGCTGTTTTCTGGGTTCCATTCTGTGCAATGTCTATTGATGAATTTATTCGAGTTAGCAAATGAATGCATTTAGCTACGAAAATTTTATGTAAAATACTAGACATGTAGGGCTTTCTGAAACCCCAAAAAAGAAGTAAATCGGAGTTATGTAGCTTAAATTAAAAATCACGCAAGAAGGCCAAAATATCCGGGCGTGAAAATGAAGGCAGGTAGGGAAAATCAAATATCTGTATCACTTGGGTTGATGCATGTTATGTTTGGTATTTTTACCAGAAAGATAACTCTTCAAGCTTTAGTTTGAGACTTTAACCAAGTCAAAACCATGTTTCTACAATTAGTTATGATTTTTCAAAGTTGCTGGAAAAGTTCCGCATTTTCAGCATTTTTCCAGAAATAAAGAAAAGTTTTGAAAGTTTGTGGTTTTGATGTTCTAAGTCCCATATGATCTTGAATATGATTCTCAATGATTATTAAGCTTGGGAATGAGTCCTAGAAGTAGGTGTTACACCCTGAGCTTTGGCCACTAACGGCAGAAACGAAGAACAGGGGAAGGAAAATTTTCAAGAAAATCCCGAGGCTTCATAATTAACATACAAGACTCCCATATTCTTAAACTTACTCCTATGAAACTTAAATCAAGCTCCAAAACAACGAATTTCCAAAAATTAGGAGGAATGGTGTCGAATGAACAGTACCTGACACTCCTAATCCAGAGAAATCGAGACCCAATCAGCTTTCTTTTACCAAATCACTTCAAAAATACACTTATTCAAGTTCTAAGCTTCATCTTTGCAGGATTAGAAGCTTCAAAACGTCCCAAGATTTTGAATCTCTCCCTCTCCATTCGAGCTTGAATTAGACGAAGAAGAGAAGAAATAGAAGAGCAAGGACTTACCCAAGGTGTAACTCAGCTTCTAGAACGTTTCCCTCCAATTTTTGCCGCCAGTCGCCGCTGGTTTTGGCCAGAGTTGTCACTGGAGCAAGGAACCTGAGGGAGAACAAGTGAGAGCGCGAGAGTGAAAGTGAATAAGCAGAGAGTGAGTGACGGAAATGGAGGGACTGTATCTATTTTTTTAACACATGTAGAATTAAGAGGATAAGGATGAGAGAGGCTTTTACTATTTTGCCCTTGATTCAACTCACTATTACCATTTACCATTCACTTTTTCCTCTTCTACCCTTCCATTAACAATTTAATTACAATTCTCAAAAATATCAGTCCAAGTTTAGTACATAAATAAATTATCCAAATATATTTTGATATCCAAATTTATTTATAAGACTTTTTAAATGTCGAATAATATCCCCAGGTTCTAAATATTCCCTTAATAATAATTTTCCAAATCTAATTTTCTCTTCTAATTATTTTTCCTTTATTTTCTAAACAAAATAAGCCTTAAAAATTATTAAAATTACCTAAAAAAAATCATAAATTCATTTTTAATGCCTTTTTATTAATATTCTAAAAACCTTATTAATTCTTTTTGAAAATTTGGGGTGTTACAGCTTTCATAAACTAAGCCTTTTGAGAGACTTTATGAAATTCTTGATAGATGATAATATTATTATTGAGTTTTGTGTGATGGAAGGTTTAAACGTATTCTCCTGATTGTGGACTCAATAGCGTTATTATTTTTCAAGTCAAGAATGATAAAAGTACATGACATTGTATATTTCAATAAGCTACTATTAAGTAAGTTCTTAGATCAAATCAGACTTTGAATAACCATATAAGTGGGATGATTTAAAGTTATTAAGACATGAAAGGCTGCAAAGAACTATGACATAACTAATAAACTTAACGAGATAAATGTGATTCTTGATATTGAAATGTTTCATGCGATTAAATAGAAGATGTTGTCTTGTCATTGACCAAGGGTCTTGATAAAGCTAAAGTTAAGAGGTCATCTTAGCCTATAAGAGAACATAAGACCTACATGACTTGAAAAGGGAAACAATGTAGCATAAATTATTATATAGAATTTAAACATGATAGAAATCCAACAACCAAGGGCCATGTGAATTGTGTAAAAAAATTTTTTTTGGCAAAACTTCCATCACACAATTTGAAAAAGGCTGTCAATCAAGTTTGACACATATAACTTGAGGCAATGCCCTTTATGAGATAAAATCTACATGAGATAACCAATAAGACAAGGAGATTGAAGGAAGTTTATTGTATATAGTCTAATGAACAATAAATACAAGCTATATGTAAGGGTACTCCTTTCTAGTTGGGAGCACATGAAAGTCAAGTTAAACCAAAATTAAAACTTTGTTACTTTTCAATGATGTTTCAAAGTACTTGGAGCTTGAATATGGAAGCTTTGAGGTATGCAAATCCTCTGGGTTAGCTTATCTGCAAAGGAAGAATGTCCGTTACACTCTACACAAATAAGAAAAGGGTAAGAGGTTCCACAAAAGGGAAAAAAGAGGACAAGCCTAACCTCAAAGGGATAATAAACTCTTTAAGGAGAAGAATGACCTAAGTAAGGTCAAATGCTTTTCCTACTAGAGAATAAACCATTTTTGAGATGGATTTTTTTTTTCTGTTAACAATGAGAAAAATAGACCAAAAGAATAAAGGATGATCCTTTATTAAATTTTTGATATATTATGGGGAGCGGATCGGCTAGAAAACAAGTATAATGAAAGATAAGGCAACACAGATGATCGTGTTAGAATAATGAGTTTTGATGATAATTGAACATAACTTAGGCATAAAGAAAGTTTGGGTAAAGATCAGGAATAGCCTAGAAACAATATGATAGAAAATCCTAAAGTGTTGCTTAATAGATCAGGTTTACAAGTTAAAGAACTTAAAGCCTAATTGATCAGGATCAGATCAGGTTCAGATTAGAAGTTAGGATTATAGTCGCCCAATCGATCAGGGACTCTATGTCATCGATCAGAGAAATTAAGAGAACTTAGTCTAATCGATCAGATAGCATTAATAGATCAGAGGAATCAAAGTATAATTCAAACATAATCTAAGGCTGATCAATCAGAGAGCATTAATCGATTATAGTATGTTGAGTGATTAATCAGAGAAGCATGTAATCTGAGTATAATCTATTTGTAATCAATTGGACATACCTAATCGATCAAGGTTCCCCTGTGATCGATCAGGCGAGTATTTCTTCTAACTTGATATTTATTGATGCAGGCTGTGATCTATGTGTAATCGATGTGTGATCGATCATAAACCAACCCCTGTGATCGATCAGAGGCTATGATCGAAGTGGCGATAGGATTTATTCAAATTCAATGGTTCAGTCCATTTTAAGCCTTCAAGTACAGAAAGTGCTCAGACCTATTTCAGGAAGTTAAAGTTGGCACACAATCTGTCTTTAGAGCCATTGGACACACCAACTACTTCCAGCAATTAATGAAGAGAGATGAACTAAGGCAAGTCAAGTAAAATGGAGTTAATGCTTTCTAGAATACAATCCTAACACTCCATACCAGATCAACCTATTCTCCAGGCATGCAACGGCTATAACTTCACAACGGGAGAATTTCCAGAAGAGAGTATAAAAGCCACTGTGAAGAAGTTGGTTAAAAAACATTGATTGCAACATTGATTATCTGTATTAACTATTGCATTCAATACTCACCAATCTTTAGAAAGTTCATTGATTGATACTCTTCAGTGTGTAACATAATCTGTTCAATAGTGTGAACAAGCATTATGTATTTACAATCAAGTGAGGATTACTCTTAAGATAGTGGCATCTTAAGAGTAGGGTGTAATCTTACAAGTTGTAAGGGGAGTGATCAGTGAAGAGAGGGGATTCTTGCTGTCACTTGTAAAGGCATTCAAGAGCCTGATTTAATCTTGAAGTGTTAGTGGAACCCAACTAAAGGTTGGAGAACTGGATGTAGGCTAAGATTGGGCTGAACCAGTATAAATCTTGTTACATTCAGTTTTGCTTTTAAAAAGGCACAATTCACCCCCCTCTTGTGCATTCCTGCTAATTACATATCGATGGAAGCAAGAGTACCCGTCTCTTACAACCATAGCCCATAATGACACCACAAGGATGATCAGTCCATGATACAGTCAAGTATTCTCAAGAGAATACAAATATGCAAGCAAAGCTCACACAAGAGAAAAAATGTCTCAATTCATTCAAGTCTGAAGAAAGTAGTACAAAGCATAGCCTATATATAGAAAACAATAGAATACTTTAGAATGAAGAAAACCCTAAGACATCAATGGTGCATTAATGATGATTGGCATTTTGAATGGCCCCATTCCTGATGCGATCCAGCAAGAGGACTCTTCAACTTCACATGATCCTTTGCAAATTCCAAGTGGACCAATCACAAGAGCAAGAGCCAAGAGAATTAAGGAGGCATTGAATGAGCTAGTGCAAGAGACATGAACAAAGCAAATGGCAATTGGGTCAACAAATATGAACAAAAGAGCTGAAAACGTAGCAAATATCATTTAGGCTGAAAAGGGAGATTCTAATCATGTTTTGGGCTTGGAAAGAACAAATGAAAGAGCTTGGACCCAGTGCTACACATTGGAGGGTCATTTGGGCCTAATTAGTCACATTTTGGGCTTAATATGCTGATTTCATTTTTATGGTTTTTTATTTGTGCGAAAATTATCAATTAGTTGGCAGATTTGACTTTTGGGTTTCTTGAGTTTATTACTTAGAATGCTTTAGATTGCATTTAATGCAAATTAGGTTAAGATTCTGATTGTATCCTTTAAATACTTTGTAAGCCTCATTTTGAAGATAGACTTGAATTTGGTGAAATGAAAAGTTACTTCTATGCACTTTGTATCTTGAGAGTGGATTCTCTCTAGGGTTCTTCATTGAACTAACAGACTTATCATGGCTTGATCAACCTTGTGGCGTCTTCCAACACTTCGGGTCCTTGTCCTTCCGTGTTCAAGGGTTCAAGTGGATCAATGCAGTCCTTTGTTTAGCTTTCTTGGGGTGAGTGTATCTCAGATTGGTTGTGGATTCTTGGGTTCTAACCCTAGTGGGTTCGCACCAATTCCATACAAAGAAATGACTTATTCCTAAAGAAAAAGTCAGCTAGCTATAATAGGAAGATATGAAAAGGCTTCTAAAACAATCATTGGCCAAATAGCTTTATTTTAATTAAATGAAATAAAAAACTTAAATGTAGTCAGATTTCATGCAATATGAGGGCTTCTAGATGCTTCATGAATTGTCCAAATCGGTATTCCTTCTGATATTTTCGTCCATTAAAATGTATGGGCCTTTAAGACACCTATTTAGGCTTGAATATGGTTTGATCTCATTCTGGAACTCCTTTGACCCATTATACAATGCATTAGGGCCCCAATCTGATGTTTTAAAGCTTAATTGGACTCCTCCATACCATGGTAGCTTTGGGGGTGCTCTACCACGTGTCACATTTAATTCCACACATGATACCCATGGAATAATCCATGTCATCCTCGATGTAAGCACTAGATAAACTTCTAGAACACATTTTATGGTTGGTCGATACTTTGATTGGATGAGTGCTTCGTAATCAACATATTTATTGCCTCTGGATATGCTATCATTCTCCCTCTCTTGAAGAAGAATCATCGTCGACTCTTGACAGTTATCATCACCTTATGGAACTATCTTTGTCGAGTCATCATCATATTTAAGCTCCTGTAGAGGCGATAAAACAACATTAGAAGAAGAAAGGTCAGCATGAACAAAAGTTTCTACTTTGTCCTCATCAAAATATGCATTTGTTTTATTTTCACTCAAATCACTCTCAATCATTGTTATCATCTCCATATCACTTTCTCTTTCACACTCTATATTTCTTTTCTCTTCAAGCTCTTTTTCATATGTCTCTCTCTCTTTTTTCATCTTCTCTTTTTCTTTATTTCTCTCATGAGTTTTTCGAGCTCAATGGCTATAGAAACCATTCCCTTAATATCACTATATGGATACAATTCCATTTGTTTAGAAATGATTGGATTAAGTCCATTTAGAAATCGATCCATAGTTGCTTTTGAACTTTCTCGTACTTTAGCTCGAAGCATAGCAATATGCATCTCATCAAGATATTCTTTGACACTCATGGGTCCTTGCTTGAGCCCCTGCAATTCTATGAGAAATTTAGAACAAGATGATGCCTTTAACTTGGCCACCTCTATGCATAGCTCAAACAGGTCATTTGTCATATTTTTCAAGAACAATTTGAAATCTGCAAGTGTTTTTTTTACCCATCTTGAATCTATAATGTTAGAGGAAGAAAACCATAATAAAGGACCTCACCACTCTACTCACTGTATCGCTCAAAAATCATCATATGTCACTCGTGTTTCGCTCAAATATGGCTTTTAACTTGATGCAAGCACTCTTGCCTTTTACCACTCTAGCTTGCCTCTTAAAGTATTCTAGATTGAAACTTAACAATAAATCAAGAGACAATATTTAATATGTGGTAATCTTTATAACCAAAGTTGTTAGAATTAGATTTTTTTTTTAATAATAAGAGAAGAATGGAAGGGGGAAATGTGAAATTGGAAAACAAAGGAGAGGGGGAAAATGTGAAGATATAGGACATGAAGATGGAAAAAAAGTGTATGAAGTATGGAAAGGAATTCAAAATAGTAAACTAGGAGAATAAGGAAATTAGAACACAAGAAGAATGGGAAAGGAGTCTTACCACCCAAATTTGAAATTTAAGAAATTAATGGTGACTTAAAATGGAAGTTCTCTCACATCTTGCAATGCCCCAACCTGCAGAGCTCTCTCTCTCTCTCTCTCTCTCTCTCTCTCTCTTTTCTTTCTTAATTTTCATTTTTTTGCTTTCTTTTTTCAGTGTCACAATTCTTTTTTTTTTCTTTTGCTTTTTTTGACGAATTTTTTATATCAATGTCACACAAACACAAACAAAGGGTGGAGGAAAGAAATGAAACTGAAAGAAAGAACAAGAACACTGGAAACAAGAGAAGAAACAAAAGAAAACAAAGGAAAAGACAACAAGACAGAAATGAAGAACACAGAAGCAATACGACAAATGAAACAAAAAAAGGATAGATCTTGAAATCTATCAACCTTTGCTCTGATACCAAATGATATATTATGGGGAGTGGATCGACAAGAAAACAAGTATAATGAAAGACAACATGGATGATCGATGGGAGAAAGAGTACCTGTCTCTTACAACCCTAGCCCACAAAGACACCATAAGGATGATCAGTTTTTGATACAGTCAAGTATTCTCAAGAGAATACAAAGATGCAAGCAAAGCTCACACAAGAGAAAAATAAGTCTCAATTCATTCAAGTCTGAAGAAATTAGTACAAATCATAACTTATATATAGGCAACAATGGAATACTCTAGAATGAAGAAAACCCTAAGACATCAATGGTGCATTAATGATGATTGGCATTTTGAATGGCACTATTCCATACAAAGAAATGGCTTATTCTTAAAGGAAAATTTAGCTAGCTATAATAGGAAGATATGAAAAGGCTTCTAGAACAATCATTGGCCAAATAGCCTTATTTTAATGAAATGAAAAAAGAAACTTAAATGTAGTCAGATTTCATGCAATATGAGGGCTTCTAGATGCTTCATGAATTTTCCAAATGGGTATTCCTTCTGATATTTTCTTCCATTAGAACGTATGGGTCTTAAAGACACCCATTTAGGCTTGAATATGGTTTGATCTTATTTTGGGACTCCCTTGACCAATTATACATTGCATTAGGGCCCCAATCTGACATTTTAAAGCTTAATTGGACTCCTTCATACCATGGTGGCTTTGGGGGTGCTATAACGTGTCACATTTAATTCCACACATGATACCAATGGAATAACCCATGTCATCCTCCATGTAAGCACTAGATAAACTCCTAGAGCACATTTTATGGTTGTTCGATACTTTGAATGGATGAGTGCTTCGTAATCAACATATTTAGTGCCTCTAGAAATGCTTTAATTTTGCTAGCTATCAAATTTAAGTAAGAGGTTTTGTATTGGTAACAATGTGAGGATTGAGGTGAAAGGCATTAGAGCCTATGATTGCCCCTAATTATTTTATGTTTCTCACCACTAATTTTGGGAAATTAACACTCTTCCTAGGGTGCTAAATTGAGCATTTTAAGGTTTAAACTCATGCATTTCTGATTTATGGACTTGGGATATTACAATTTGTGCTTGAATTTGTTGTTGTAGGAAGTATTGATGAAGATGTGCCTGAATTCTAGAAATTACAGGTTAGTGCTCGAATTTCAGAAATTACAACTAAGTCAAGTAGTATTGCATATCTTGATTGGCCAAGGACAAGTTGGATAATTTGGGAGTTTAAAATGGAATTGAAAAGTTCTGAATTTATTTCATTTTTTTTAATTAGAGATTGTTAAAGTAAGAGCCTTGTTTGGAAGTTCAATTGGGTACCTAACAAAAACCCTTGGGTCTTGGGCTTATTTTCCATAAACCAAACAGCCCCTTACCTCCTTGAATCCCTAAAATATTGCCAAGACTTGAAAGGCTTCACGGCCACATTACAGATTCACAATTCCCATAAAGAGAGCACACCATCTTTACCATCGCACCTCGCCCTCCCTTGGCCTCGTCTTCCCTCGACCTCGCCACCTCCATCTCCTCCACAAGGCCGGTGGGTTTCATCCTCCTTTCCATCAATTACCTTCATCATCTTCACCATTTCATTTCCATCACCTTTTCACCATTCTTCATGAGCTCTCTTCTTCATTCCTTCATGCCAAAATCACCATCATCTCCTTCCATTCAACATACATATCTCGCTCAGCTCTTTTTTTCACTCTCTCAGCTCCATCTCCATTGCGTTCACCATTGGCAATACACCTTCATCCCTTCATCTCCATTGTTTCCAAAATCCACACTCCCTCATTGCCATTGCCACATCACCCAATCCTCATCTTTCTTATTCAAGCTCCTGTAACCACCGTTCGAACATACACACATCCATCATCCACCCATTCTCGACCAAAGCATTCATCTCCCACCTGCATCCATTTTCATCCATTCATCTCTATTACTATCAGCTCCAATAAGCCATTTTCGCACAAGAACATCTCCCTCTCTTCATTCACAAGCTCGCCATTTTCGAACCACCATTCCTCTTCTCCATTTTTCATGCCATTTCAACCAACAATCACCACCCATTCATCCTCCATTTCCATACATACCTTGATCTTTCCATTCCTCTCTTCACGCCATTTTTCTTCATCTCCCTTAGCCATTTTTGAACTACATACACACAATCTTCTTTTTCTACGTTAGTCCATCTTCACACACTCTTCCTCCCTTATGCCTTTCGGCCTTCATTAATCCATACACACACCTTTAAGCTACTTGTCGTTTTCTCTATTTATCACCCCCATTTTTCATCTTCTCATTCACTTCTCATGGAGCAAGAAGGTGTAAGCATTAATTGTGGGCTCAAGAGGATGAGTGGCTAGAGCAATTGGGGTTCTTGGTGAATAAAGCAACCGGACCTTCAATGGTCTTCTAGGGGAGTGTTTAGTGTTTTCCTATGTCTAATTACACATTTATGTTCAAATTCCTTTGATTTGTATGTATGTGTGTTTATTGGAATGTGGTACACTATGGATTTCTATTACTTGTGGTAGTTTTCCTTTTGGATTATGTATGTAATTAAGTGATTGCTTTTATATACATAAATCTTAGTGTTTGTATCTTGGCATTATTCAATTGATGTGGTAGAATTGCTTATCTCCTTTGGATTGCTAGCTTGGATTAGTGCATTTGTTCATTGCATTTAGAACTAGACACTAGATCCAATCTTGAAGGGTCAAATTACACCTTCAAGAAGAGACTCATTGTTTCTTTGCCAAGGACTCTCACTACCAAGCCATTTTTAAAAATTACCTCATTACCGATTCAATTAGTAATTAGGATAATTGGACTTAAGCGATTGCTTTTGGTTAAATAAATTTGGACTTGGATTTGTACTCCCATTATTTTGAAAAGCTAGGAAGGTTGCAAAGTTTTCACCAAGAACCCATATTCATTAAATAGTTTTAAAAAACAATCTACTTTGCTTTCCTTATTTTAAAACCCAAAAAAAGTTAATTTACATTTCTGAACTCAAAAATACCAAAAAATCATTTCGATGACAAAACCCCGATTTTATAGCTTTCTTTTGAATTTTAGTTTTGTCTAGGCATCAAAATAAATTGACTCCTTTGAGAGACGACCCGAGGTTGAGCCACCTTGCTCAAGCCTCGGTTTCACATAATTTCTTGCATTTGACCCGAAGTGCACCATTCCGACAAATATTTAATTGATCAAGTATTGTTTTCTCACTAAGGGAGATACAACCTTTTATACTTAACTATGTACCCTCTAAAGTGGTCATTTCCATACTGGTAAGCCTGTCATTAGGCCACCAAAAATTAACTAGATTACTCTTTATAGAATAGTGAGACAACTTAGACCGATTTCCTCATTCCCTTGGCCAAATGTGAAATTAAAATGCAAAGCTAGACAAATTTCATCCAAGAATTTCAATGTTAGAACTAACTAATCCTATCATGTATATTTTTTTTTACTTTTCTGTGAAAGATAATGATTGAAAACTGAAAATGAAAAGTGATGAGAAATGAAGAAAGTATTCCAGTAGTGAAATTTCCCTTGAGATTCAACTCTATCTTTCCTTACCGATTAGAATTTGAGCTACGTGCATTAATTTGAGGATCAACAATCTAAATAATTAATATCTCAACTAGAGACACCTCAATCTCATTCATTCAATCCATGACATCCATACAACAAGATGAATAATCACAAATCAAATTACAAAGTAATCAGTTCATAGTTAACTCGGTTGAAGAACAAACCAATTGCACAATCATCCTCTACAAAATACAAAGTTCTAAATGCAACTAGATCAGAATCTTGCAAGCAAAGAGATGAGAAACTCCCTATATTGAAGAATTCAGCTTTGGATTGGTCTTTATCTCAAGAGAAATCACACGAATCAGCCACTCATTGCTGCAATTGAAGCTCCAAATCGCTCAGAGTTCCTTAGGTTCATGATTGCTGAGTTGGTGATAAAGATCAGTGGTGGCCAAAAGTCAGGAATGGTGAAATGGTTCAGAGAATGGTGAGAACAGTTAGTGAAATCAAAGGAAATAAGGGAAGGGAACTAGATGAGAGGAAGGAACAACTCTAGATTCATTAAGAAGAAAGGGGTTCTATTTTCGGTTACATACTGATTAAAGGAGATTTGAGAGGTGTTCGAAAGGTAAATGACAGATCTGAGCGCTTTAAACAAGCTGAAACTAAAGAGGTGCAAGCACTGGAATTTGAGCTTAAAGAGATTGAGCTTAAGGTGTTTAGGGATGCTCCAACCAATTCCACACCTTCTCCAATTGAAGGTAGATTGCACAAGCTTAAAGAGAAGCTTCATAAACATGAAAAAGGCCACAAAATCTATCATATCAAGTTTGAAATTCAAGAGACAAATCACGGGAGTATTCTGGACAGATTTGTTGCAAATGATTGTGATTTTGTTGGAATAATGCTAACCACTTTGAACCTGATTTTGTGTCCCAAATAGGTCAAGATACTTCCTAAGTACATCAACGAAGACTCTAAATCTTAAATCTCACTGAGAAGGGCATGAATTGAAAGAGAAGTATGCTACTAATTTGTAAATTAAGAAATTAATTCCATCCATTGTGTAACCACCTAATTTGGAACTTAAACCATTGCCTTTTAATCTTAAATATGTTTTCTTGGCAGAAAATGAGAAGCTTCCAGTAATCATTGCAAACTCCCTCACACCACTTAAGGAGAAAAAGCTCATTGACGTGCTGAAGAAGTAGAAGACAACAATCGGATGGACACTAGCTGACATTCCAGGGATCAGTCTATCCATTTGCACACACCATATCCATTGGAAGGGTTCCAAACCCATTAGTCAACCACAAAGAAGATTGAGCCCCTTGGTTTTAGATGTGGTTAAAAGGAATTGAATAAACTTTTGAGTGCCAGAACCTATTATTGATAGCGAGTGGGTGAGTTCGGTGCATGTGGTTCCTAAAAAGAGTGGGATTATGGTTGTAAAGAATGAGAGGGATGAGTTAGTGCCTACTAGAATTCAAAATTCTTGGAGAGTTTGCATTGATTACAGGAAATTAAATGATGCCACAAGAAAAATCACTTTCCCTTGCCATTCATAGACCAAATGTTAGAAAGATTTGCTTGCAAGTCTCATTACTATTTTCTTGATAGCTTTTTAGGTTATTTCAAGTCCTAATTGCGTCGGAAGACCAAGAGAAGACCACATTTACATGCCCTTTTAGGATCATTGCGTATAGAAGAATGCCATTTGAGCTTTGCAATGCCCCGGGCACCTTTACAAGGTGTATGATGAGTATTTTCCATGATCATCTAGAGAATGGCATTGAGGTATTTATGGACGATTTCTCCTTGTATGGTGATAGCTTTGATAATTGTTTTGATATGGAGAAAAAGTTGGTTTTGAACTTTGAAAAATGCCATTTTATGGTTGATAAGGAGATTGTTTTGTGACATTTAGTGTCAAGGAATGGAATTGAGGTTGATAAGGCCAAGATTGAGGTGATTTCCTCTCTTCCTTATCCAACTAACATAAAAGAATTGAGATCTATTTTAGGACATATAGGATTCTATAGGAGGTTCATTAAAGATTTTAGTTATATTGCTTCACCTCTTTCTCATTTGTTGCAAAGGATGCTCCTTTCTCATTTAATGATTCATGTAGAAGTGCATTTGATGAGCTTAAAGGTAAATTGACTACTCCCTCTATTCTCATTTCTCTTATTGGAATTTGAGTTTTGAGCTGTCTTGTGATGCTTCTATTGTTGCTGTGGGGGGTGATGTTAGGACAAAAAGAGGAGAAGCTATCTAGAGTGATTGCCTATGCCTCTAAGACTTTATATAAGGCCCAAGTTGTCACTCAAAAAAAAAAAAGATAAGGCCCAAGTCAATTATACAACCACTAAAAAGGAGTTGTTTGCTGTTATGTTTGGTTTAGACAAGTTGATGAGCCAGATCTGATTTGTGATTTTCAGGATAATGCACTCTTTGCTTTACATGTAAAAGACCCATGGTACTCTCATATGCAGAAGCTTAAGAGAGAGACTCAATACTATATGTGGGATGAACCACACTTGTGGTGTTTGTGTAATGATAACATCATTAGGAAATGCTCACAGGATAATGATATTGAATTTGTTTTGAAATTCTATCATGCATTGCATTATGGTGGACATTTTAGTGTAAGAAAGACATCTAGAAAGGTGCTAGAGGCTAGTTTTTATTGGTCCATATTCTTTAAAGATGCATACAATTTTTGCAAAGCATCTGATAGGTGTCAAATGTTTGGTAGCCTAGGAAGGAAACATGAAATGTGTAACATCCTGATTTTTATTAGTATGGAAATTGCATTTTATAGGTATTAGTTTAAAGCATGAGAAAGTGTAAGTGTTCATTTAATAATTTACCGTAAGAATTCTCAAAAATTATTAAGAGAGAATTTATAATAATTAAGTAGAATTTGCATGACAATGAGATGATATTATTTGCTTAGAAACCCATCTAGTTTAGGGTTGGGCTTAAGAAATGGATTAGAGACTTTAGTCCATAAGAAATGATAATTCCCCCTCGTGAAGCATAGGGTGGCGCCACATGTCATAGAAAGGAAGGGAATTATGTTGCAAATAATAAATCAAAAATGTATTGTAGTATGTATAAGCATAAATTATTAGAAAGAAAAGATTATGTGATGACCAATAGAAATGCTTGCAAGGGAAAAGTAGAAGGGGCTATCAAAAAAAGATAGCCAATATGCAGACATGCAAGGAAAAAATCAAAATAGAAAATAAAGTATAATAAGAGAGCCAATGGAAATGCATTCAAGAGGTAAAAGAAAAAGAAATGAAATAATAAGTGACCAATAGAAAGACATGCAAGCTTAGAAAGATTCTTGTGAGTGATGTCATCATGTCTTCATGCAAGATAAGAAGAGAAGTCTCTCTTCCTTCCCCAATTGGCCAAAGGTGGCGCATGGGAGAGGTAGGAGAAGAGAAAGAAAGTTAAAATAATGTTCCTCTAATGAATTAAAAGAAAAATGTTGATTTAGTAAAATGTAAGATAATACGCTTTAGGGTCAAAATGGACAAAAGGTATTGCATACTAGGGGTAAGGTGGTCATTATTAAGAAGAGAGAAAATAAAATAAAAGTAAGAAGAGAAGAGAGATTGCATGAGTGGTGCAATAGAGGAGGCTAGCCTAAGTTAGGATAAGAGTGGTAGAAGAAATCTCCATGCTATTGGTCATTGTGTGAGGTGGGTTGGGGTGATCCTTGCCCTCATTTTCCCTATAAATAGGACCCTTCCCATCCCATTCTCCACACCAAACTCGTAGCCCCAAAGAAAGTGAGATAAAGAAGAGTGTTCTTGAGGAGCCTTGAAGGTGGGGACTCCAAGAGAAGTTGTAAAGCTCTAAGGTAGTACATACTCTCTTACATTTCCAGCATTGTTTGAATATTGTGATGTGATATTTGGCTGCCTTGATGAAGCATGTTAGAAGTGATTATGTGTTTCTTATAATGCTATGGCCATATGTGATTATTCAAGAATATAAATGCTCACATATATACGTTATTGGTATTGCCCTATCTTGTCCTATGTTAAACATGCATGGTTGTTTGTTGAGTATTGTGCTGCTAAGATTTTCCCCAAAATCTCATCCCCCAAATCTAAACCATTTTAGGAGCAACTTCATCAAAGGAGAAAGAGAAGAAGCTAGCCTAAGTCAAGATGGAAGATTCAATGTTTCTTGTTTTTGTTGTGTATCTTTGAAATTATGATAAATCTGTAATATTGTCAAGATTCATTGAACATGTTGTTTATTATGCTATTATTTTGGATTTATGTATGTATGCGGTCATTCATGGCCATTTGGAGCAAGTTTAATATATGCAAGTAGTATCCTGTTTTTCTGGGTTCCATTCTGTGCAATGTCTATTGATGAAATTATTCGAATTAGCAAATGAATGCCTTTAGACACAAAATATTTATGTAACATACTAGACATATAGGGCTTTCTAGAAAACCAAAAATGAAGTAAATTGAAGTTATGTAGCTCAAATTAAAAATCACGCAAGAAGGCTGAAATTTCTGGGCGTGAGAAAGAAGGCAGGTTGGGAAAATAAAAAATATGTATCACATGAGTAAGTGCATGATCTGATTGAAATTTTTCCCAAATAGAGGACTCTTCAAGATTTAATTTGAGACTTAAACCAAGTCAAAACCGTTTTTCTATAATTAGTTATGATTTTTCAAAGTTGCTAGAAAAGTTTTTGCATTTTCAGCATTTTTTCAGAAATAAAGAAAAGTTTTAAAAGCTTGTGGTTTTGATGTTCTACGTCCTGTATGAGCTTGAATATGATTCCCATTGATTATTAAGCTTGGGAATGAGTCCTAGAAGTAGGTGTTACAAAATGCCCCAAAAGCCAATGTTGTTTTGTGAAATGTTTTATGTATGAGGGAATTTTATGGGTCCTTTTCCTACTTCTTGTGGCTATTTATATATGTTACTTGCTTTGGATTACTTGTCTAGGTGGATTGAGGCCATTCTAACTAGAAATAATGATGCACAAACTATTATTAAGTTTCTCAAGCATTATATCTTATGTAGGTATGGAGTTCCCAAGGCTTTGGTGAGTGATCAAGAGACTCATTTTTGCAACAAGCTTATGGACAACTTGCTATCCAAATCTGGTGTTACATATAACATCTCAGCCGCCTATCACCCACAAATAAATGGAGAGGTTGTGGTATCCAATAGATAAATCATGGCCATTTTGGAGAGAATTGTGACATATTGGGCTACATGAAGCTTTGTGGGCATATAGGACATATTATAAGACTCTTATTGAAATGTCCCCATTTCGAATCATTTATGGGAAAGCATGCCTCTTGCCGGTGGAACTTGAACACAAGTCATATTGGGTTGTCAAGACTTGTGACATGGACTTAAATTATGCCACAAATGAGAGACAGTTGCAAATTCAAGAGCTTGAGGAGCTTGGGTTGGAAGCCTATGACAATTCAAGGATTTACAAATGAAGAACTAATAGAATTCATGACCAAGGCAACCCAGGGTGTGCGGTTGATTGGAAGGGACTCATTCACCCTTAACCAATTATCGAAGGTTCGATCCTTGGCGTTGGGTATGGAGAAGCATTAAATATCCCGGGCCAGCTGTCCCACCCTTTGAGGTGCCTACAATTCAGTGGAGGATTAGTTTCCACCTATCGGGTCGGGGATACCTTGATGTTTCATAAAAAAAAAGAATTCATGACCAAGGCATTTTGAGGAAAGAGTTCAAAGAAGGGGATCAAGTGCTACAATACAAAGCAAGATTCAATTTTGGAAGTGATAAGTTGAGTGAAAAATGGCATGGACCCTATGTGATTGTGAAAGCACATGACTTTGGCATGATGGAGATAAAGGATATGAATAGCAGCAAAATTTTTGAGACCAATGGCCACTTATTGAAGCACTACCATGACATCAACAAGCCTCATTAAAAGTCAGGTTGTTTCTCTTCCTTTTACACTTATCTTGTGTTTTAACTTGCTTCTTGGTTTATACTAATTTTTGAAATGCATGCTGTAATATAAGTGTGGGGGAAGGGAAACAATTTTTAGTAGGGCTGTAGATAGGTTGTTTGAATTGGTTGCTTTGAATAACATGGTTGATGAACACTTTGCACACAATTTGGGCACTTAGAAATTTTCTGCACTTGCTGAAAAAACATGTATTTTACTTTGTGCATGCTTATTCTAAGATGCATTGAGGTCAATGCATTGTTCAAGTGTGGGGGAGAATTTCATTGATGCATTTTCATATATGTTTTGTTGAATTTTTCGCTGTCTGGAGTCTATTTTTATTGTCGTTTCACTAAATATTCTGATATGTTTCCAAGCTAATATGCTCTAGTAAATTAACGTGATTTGTGTGTTGATTTTTCTGAATTTGGCTTGCTGATTCAAGTGGGATTGTTGAATTATCTCGTTGAAATTGTTGGTTCGATGTTTAAATGACATGGCTCTAATTTTGCTTGCTGCATCTGACATATCATATTGAGTCTGAAATATGCAATTTGGTGAGTTGAAATCTGACATGTTGAAATCTGATTACTGTTGCTTTGTTCCTGGTGCACCTAATTTATGGATGAGTTCTTTTCTGGTTCGGATTTGATTGCATATGTTCCTTGGTTCAGTTTGTTGAGTTTTGATGAAAGTTGAGCATTGAACTTAGTGGTTAAAAATTGGCATGTTCTTGATATGATTACATGAATGTGTGATGAACTGCTTGCTTGATTGTTTGATTTTTTTGCAAGTATGGATGAATTTGTGAATTAGAAAATAACTTTTCACTACACTTTGTCACTCTTATGGTATAAAATCTGTTTTGGATTGAACTTTTAGCATGTGCCTTGAATGGGGTGTCATAGTGTTTGAAAGTGAAAATTAGTGGATTTAATTGAATACTTGAGGCATAATATCATGAATTGATAAATCTCATGCTTTAGTTTATTCCTCATGCAATTTAGTTAAGGTGAGTGATTGAGAGTGAGTAAGCTTGTCCTGAGAAAAAGGCCTTCAACTGATTCCCAAATATGTGTGATGCTATCTAGTTGTAATTCTTCCTAGAACTTGACTCAATCCTTACTCGAGGCCACATGAGCACTTTGACATGTGAAAATGATAAGGGCATTCATTTCTAAACCTGTTGACTCAAACACAAGCCTAAACACATTTATCCCTTGCTTAACTCCTTTGAGACCTTCACTATTTTTTCTTCCATCCTTGATCAATGAGAATTGATTGCATTCATCAAGTTTGAATTTGTGAAAAAGAAAAGATTTGTATATTTGTCATATTTGTGATGTAGTGACTAGATTGTTCTTGCAATTCTTGCCACTTAGTGATTGTCAAAAAAAAAAAGACAAAAATGAAAAAGCAGGAAAAGAAAACAAGTAAACAAATATGTGAAAATAGTCAAAGGCATGAAGAAAATCTAAAAAAAAAGAGAAAAAGATTTGAGAAAGGTGGCAAGGTTCAAGAGAAGTACACATATGAGCTTTTAAAGTGTAAGATTAATTATTTGAGTCAATTTGTTTGAGTGTGTTGAATGTAGCAAATTTTCATTGATCATTGGCATTTATTCCATTATATCACTTGGCCTTCCCAACATTATAACCCTTTTGAGTTCCTTTGATTTGCATGGTCTAGTTGCATTTGAGTGGTGGAGATGTAGGATGGTTACAAACATATGGTGAAGGTTGCACTAGCTAGCTATGAGAGAAATGTTAGAATAATGAGTTTTGATGATAACTAAACATATCTTAGGCATGAAGAAGGGCTATGATAAGAACAGAAATATCTTAGGGTCAATCTAATAGAAAATCCTTAGTCCTGCCCAATCGATCAGGGATAGATTACAAGTCAAAGAACTTAAGCCTAATCGATTAGAGATGAATCAAGTTCAGATCACATAGCGCCCAATCGATCAGAGGCCCCTGTAATCGATGAGTAAGATTAGCCCAATCGATTAGAGCCCAGTAATCGATTAAGAGAAAGATGCCCAATCGATTAGAGCCCAGTAATCGATTAAGAGAAAGTAATCGATTAAGAGAAAGATGCCCAATCGATTAGAGCCCAGTAATCGATTAAGAGAAAGATGCCCAATCGATTAGAGCCATGTAATCGATTAGGGAAGATTAAGTAATCTGTTTGTAATCGATTAGAGAATTATATAATCTATGTGTAATCGATTAAACCTGCCTAATCGATCAGGCTTCCCCTGTAATCGATTAGGCGCATGAATTTCTAATCTGATGTTCAGTGATGCAGGCTATAATCTATAGGTAATCGATATGTGATCGATTAGACAACAGACCCTGTGATCGATCAGAGGCATGTAATCTGAGTGGCGATGGAAAATATTCAAAATCAATGGCAAGCCTATTTTTAGCTTTGCAAGTACAGAGTTGTTCAGACCTACTTATGGAAGTTAACGTTAACACACAAGTGGATCAAAAGAGCCGTTGAAACTCACCTACCCTCTCAGCGATAGAAGAAGAGAGATAAGCTAAAGGAAAATCAAGTACAATGGAGTAAATGCATAACAGAATCCATCACCAATACTCCATCAGAACACTCAACTCTCTGAGCATTTTCAAACGGTCATTTTGCCAACAGATACAATTCTAGAAGAGACTATAAATGCTTCAGAAGAGAAGTTAGTTGAGAGGATTGATTAACACATTGATTATTTGTATCTACTGCATTCAATACTCTCAACGTTTATTATTCTCATATTCTTAAGTGTGTAACACAATCTGTTCAATTGAGTGAACAATTATTCTGTATTTATTACCAAAGTGAGATTTACTCTTAAGATAGTGGGATCTTAAGAGTAGGGTGTAAACATACAAAGTGTAAGGGGGAGTGATCAGTAAAGAGAGGAGTTCTTGCTGTCACTTGTAAAGGCTATCAAGAGCCTGATTTAATCTTGAGGAATTAGTGGAACCCAACTGCAGGTTGGAGAACTGGACGTAGGCCAAGTTTGGGCTGAACCAGTATAAACTGTATTGTTTATCTTCAGGATTAGAATTTAAAAAGCACAATTCACCCCCCCTCTTGTGCATTCCTGCCTGTTACAAGAAAGAATCTCATTGATGATAGATAGAGTGATACACTTTTCCTAGTGAGAAATCTCATTCTTAATTGCTTTCCAAGATTAAATTGTTTGATGTGAATTTACTTGTAGCATGAGAACTAACTTTTATCTTGTTTTATAGATCTTGGATTGATGTTATAGCTGCAAGAAAAGTTGATTATGCTAATTTTTTTTTTCATTTAGAGCATGCTTTGATCTTGTTCATTGGTATAAGTGTGGGGGAATTTGAAAATTCATAACCTTTATAGGTTTAAGTGTGCATTTTGGGCTGAAATTAGGGGATTAATTGTAAGATATTGGATTATAGTTTGATTAATTAGGATGTGCACTTAGTTGGTTGAATTAAGAATTAAAAGTAGTTTTTATAGGTTTATGCTTGAAATTCCAAATTTGCCCTTCTCTCATTGTTTGCTTTTATTTCTTTATTTAGGGGCAGAATGGGAATTAAAGAAAACAATAGGAAAGAACACACTGATGTAGAGAAGCTCTTTCACACCTAGGGCGAATGGTGTTCTTGGCTGGCGAAGAGAACGGAGCATGAGGAGCAGTTTTGCTTTGGCCAGATTGGAGGAAGCTGAGTTCGTTACTGGAGGTGCCAACATGGCCATGTGAGATGATTAGGGAAATTGACGGGAAAAAGAGAAGGGAACTAAATGAGAGGCGGGAGTAAGTCCAGGTTCATTGGGAGGAAAATGGGGGTTCACACATAAGATGGAAGACTCGATGAAAATCCGAACACCTCTCAAATCTTCTTCAATCCTTATTTAACCGAAAATAGAATCCCTCTCTTCTCAATGAATTTGAACTGACTCCCACCTCTCATTCAGTTCCCTTCTCTTCTTCCCTTCAATTTCCCTAACCATATCACATAGCCACGCTGGCACCTCCAATAAAGAACTCAACTTTTTCTAATCCGGCCAAAGCAAAACAGCTCCTCATGCTCCGTTTTCTTTACCGGCCAAGCACAGCCAAGTGCACATCTAAGTGTCGAAGAGCTTCTTTGCCTTAGCGTGTTCTTTCCTCTTCTTTTCTTTAATTCCTATTCTACTACTAAAGAAAGATATAAAAGCAAACCTTGAAAGAAGGGTAAATATGGAATTTCAAGCATAAACCTATAAAAACTACTTTTAATTCTCAATTCAACCAAGTGCACATCCTAATTAGTCAAACTATAATGCATTATCTTACAATTAATCCCCTAATTTCAGCCCAAAATGCACACTTAAACCCAATGAAATTATGAATTATCACATGCCCGATGAATTATAGTGAAAGCATAAATCAAATTTTTATTCTTCTGCATATCATAAAGATTGATCGTTCATTCCAACACAAGTCGGGTTTGAGTTCCCTTAAACCATAATGGTCAATTACATGATCTCATAGTCATTGTAAGTGGGAGCTCAATATGGTTACATTTTCATAAATAAAAATGGATATGGATTTGTGTCTGAAAAGAAGTGAAAGATACCATATTTGTTATGGATGTGTTCTTCATTTAATGGTGCTCATCGCATTGTATTTCTCTCTATCTCTATATGAGACACAGGGATAAGGCAATACAGAATAAGCTAATAGTCCTCAATTTCCTATGTGATTGGGAGCGTATAAATAGTTAATAAAGAGACCTAAATATCATAGAGAAGAAAAGTAGGGAGCTCTAACAATGAGGAATAACTTAAAACAACATTCATAGTTGCTCTAGAGAAAGATAACGAGAAGAGTTCTGTACATGAGGCCATACCTACTTCTAAGAAGGAAAGGAAGAAAGCAATGGAAAAATATGTAGAATCTTTAAGAAAGAATCAAGTCACATAGTTAGTTGATCTACCACAAGGTCAAAACGCCATTTGCAAACAAGTAAATTCAAAAGATTTAGAATAAGTTGACAAGATCAATTAGCAATACAAGGCTCATTCACTTGCAAAGGGTATACATAATAGGAAGGTAAACATTATGAGAATAGCTTCTCACTTGTTGTGTACTTAAATCAGACTTGTTCTAGAAAAGCTAACTGTTTAGATTTAAGTTTACATCAAGTGGATTTGAAACTTATACTTTGAGTTAGATAATTCACTTGAGTACAGGGAAGTATGCTGGTAGGAATTGTGTGTTAGAATCTTAAGTTTTGATGAGGACTGGACCCATAGATAACATAAGTAAAATGATCAATTTGCATATAACTTCGTCTGGAATAAATTGAGATAAGAAACATGATAAATGACTAAGTAAAAGAGTATAGGTTACCTTAACATTGAACAAGTAAAATCTTACAGGTAATAGATACACTATCGCTAAGCTAGAACCTATCGCTAACAAATGGAAAGGTTAGGATAACAATAGCTAATGAAGACTTAGCAAGAATCTAAAGAAGTCTATATCTCTATCGCTAAGACCTTCACTATCACTAAAGTATATCACTATTGCTAAGGACCCATAGATAACATGGATAACACAAAGGGGGAGACTGTTAGAACAGCTAGCAGTAATGAACTATAGTTACTAGCAATAACATGATTAGCTATCGATAACAGAATACTTGAAATATCTTAGACATTCAGATAGCTAATAGTGACAACATAGTTACTAGCGATAATGTGTCTAGCTATCGATAGAAAGATACTTGTTGAAATAACTTAGACATTCAGACAGCTAATACAGTGATAACATAGTTACTAGTGATAACATTATTAGCTATCGATAGAAGAATGCTTGTTGAAATAACTTAGATAATTAGATACCCAATACATTATCTGAACATTGAGCTAATGAAATGCTCTAGCGATAACACCTACTGTGCCTTGCATGAATACTTGTTTGAGCTAACAGCTAAGTGCAGGACTTACTTTATTAAGTTAGCGATAGCCAAGGGTGCTAGCGCTACTGAAAAAGCTGCTATGCAAGTACAATGTTGCAGGTGATCGTTACTCACAGCTTCTATCTCTCTTAGCTCATCCTCTGCAAAATTAATTGAAGCAAGAGAAGAAAGTTGATGAAGATGAAGAACAACATTAATTGCCAACGGCCAAGAGCTCCCAACGACTAATTTCAAACGGCCTCTTGAAGCTGAAAGAAAAGGCAAGCTGTGAAGAGTTATAAATATCAAGCTTTGAGCATTTATGAAGAACTAGACGAATTGACTCACACACACACACACACACACACAGAGACGAACCAGCATTTAATATTCTTATCTACTCTCTGCTCACAAAGTTTTTATTACTCTTAGTGAGATTATCTATACTGAAGTGTTTATCAAAATCTGTTCATTGAGTGAACTCAGTAATTGAAATCCTCTACTGTTTGAGGTTGTTCTAAAGCTTGGGGCTTTAGGACAAGGGTTGTGTCCTTACAAGTTGTAAGGGGGAGCGTTTAGAGGAAAAGTCTAAAGCTCTGTTGTAAAGGTTGGCAGGTGAACCCGTGTTGTAAAACCTGTGGTATAATGGAACCCAACGAGGAGTTGGAGAACTGGACGTAGGCATTGTGTTGGCCGAACCAGTATAAAGATTGTCTTGTGTTTCTAAGCTTTATTTTTAAAATCACAATTCACCCCCCCTCTTGTGCGTTTTGCCATTTTCATTGTGATTTGGATGAAGATATCTAAATGCATCAGCTATTAGATTTCACTACAATGGGTGTTTGAGGTTTACAAAGTGATGACCTCATATCAGATATTTTTTTCATAACTCATTTCATGGACTGAAGCAATCATTCAAACAATGGTATCTAAGATTTTGTATGAGTGGTAACCTAATATAATTTTTTGTGGTTGAAGAAACCATAACTAAGCCTTTAAGTGGAAGATATACTATTCACTAGAATAGTTTGATTTTGATAGTGCCTATTAAGGAAAGGTACTAAGAACATGAGTGAGTCATTGTATATTTTGTTGGAGTTGAGATCTAAAGATATAGCTAAAGAAGAATCCATTCTTTGTCACAAGAGAGTTCTATTAAGGAACATGGAAGGTAGAGACATTAAGTGCAATCCAACTATAATTCAAATAGCATTTGTAACACCCTTCTTTAATTTCGTAATTTACATAGGAGGTTGCTACAATCTGGGTACCATGGTCCTGTAAATGGTACAAAAGTATCAATGTAGATTTAAAACAGATTTAACATATACGTATATCAAAGTTAATTGTTATAATACATAGGCCCAAAATACATAACATAGCAGTACATGGCTAGTTTATCCCAAAGGAACATGTAGTAATAATCACTCCTCTGGTGCCTTTCCCTTGGACTCTTCCCGGACCGGACTACCTGAAAAACATGGGGTAATCAGAGTGAGACATTTGTCTTAGTAACCTCGTATGCACTTACCTTTCATATGGCATTAATCAAATTTAATAGAATGGGATAATATGATAAAATCGAATTGTAACATAAAATGCACTAACGCAATCATACATATCCCACTCTCGGTCAATCCAGCCTATCCGCCTTATTTCCTCTGGCCACATGGTCCATGGCCTAAAGAGGTCAACCATGTGACTGGTTCCTCTAATAGCTCACCATTCATATGATAAGGGTGGGCCAAACCCTCAGAGCATATTCCTGGACCATGGACCTATCCCCCTTTTCAGAATCATGAAAGGGGTGCCATTCGCCTCTCATTGAACCGGTGAGGCTATTGTCCCTCGTTGAACTGATGGGACAAAATATACAATATACAATGCTATCCACAGTGCACCGTGTGGAGGCCCTCACCACGTGGTGGAACATATCTCATCTCCACAATAACCACCCCAATGCATTATCACATACTTTTCATTACGTATTCATTATCACGATATCCACATGTATTTTCATATTCATATATTCTTACTAAAGTACACATTTGTACAACCATATCATGTTATCCCATACCACTAGACATTCATATAAAATCAAATAAAAAATGATATAGATGGTATAAATATCAGTATATCAGTTTCAACAACATATGCAAGATAAGTGATAGAGGTTACTTAGCAGAAATTCTAACTCTACAGGCTTCCTAGGACCTTTAAGATGACAACTTAGCTTTTCCTTAGCTTTCCCTTGATTTCCTATTGCTTCTACCTCTCTCTCACGTCTAACTCTCTCTTTCTTTCTAAGTTCTCTCTTTTCTTTCTTCTCTTTTAGTGGTTTCCTCTTCCCTTGTAGGTGTCCCCCTTTTATAGACTTACTTGGCTTGCTAAACACACAACTTATCTTGTAAGGAAGAGGCTAGAATGTGTGAGAGTATTAGGGAATTGTACATGTGTCATTTTACAAGAGGGGAGGTGAAATCTTGGACTTTTAGGAAAAGTAATGGTGTGATATGCAAGGGAAGAGTCAAAAGTTGTGTCTTACAAGGAATTTTATTTCAAGAGAGATTCTTCTTCATATTTCTAGAGGAGAGCACGTGTAAGAGGAGACAAGGAGGTATAATGCTTCTAAAGATGTGTAAGGAATAAGTTTTCTTTATTGTCTTACAAGATAAGGATGCTAGAAGAACCTAGAAGTGTAAAGAACAAGCTTCTAGATTTTTCAAGGAAAGGCCACATGTGTATGGACAAGATAAAGTCAAAAGTCCTTTTCAATGTTCAATTCCTTCTTGCACAAGTAGTCATGAGGTGTAAGGAACAAGGTTCTAGTCTTGCAAGGAGGTTTCTACACGTGGAAACCAAGAAGAAACACCAATATTCTTGAATCTTCTACATAATAGTGCTTCCTAGGGTTTTACTTCTTGGGCTTTCATTTCTAATTGGGTCATGGTTTAAATAATGAACTTGAGCCATAAATTACCCTTCTTAATCCTAAAAATATCACCCTAGCTTACTCTTATGGGCTTGTATTAAATTATGACTCAAATGATAGATCCTATCTTAACAATTGTTCCAAAATTTTTCATCAAACTAATTTAAATCCCATTCTGATGCCATCATTTTATTGTATTATTTTGTTGTAAATTTAGGGATGTTACAGCATTCATCTATATGAGTTCTCTCATTATTCTTTAAGCGCAATATTATCTGCTCAATCAAGTGAGCTAGTATCAACTCTTGTAATCAATTCTTCTTTGTGATTTCCTTAGGATATTTGGGATCCTAGGGAAAGGTTGTAATCTTACAAAGTGTAAGGGGGAGAAAATTTAGTGAGATAGAGAAATCTTACTGAGAAAATTCTGAGTTGTAAAGGTGTTCAAGAACCTGTTTTAATCTTGAGTTTTATCACTAGTGTAACCTAACTAAGGTTGGAGAACTGAATGTAGGTCAGAGTTAGGAACCAACTAGTATATATCCTGAGTTTATTGTTTAAACTATTATTGAAATTTTTGAGATACACAATTCACCCCCTCTTTTGTATTTTCTGCCACTTTGATTCCCATGAATACCTTATATAATGATGTGTAAAATATCATATAACCATTATGTGGTATGGCTGTCGGTACTAGTTCAACCATTGTGAGAGGCATTTGATGGCTTCACAAAAATGCTTATAAATACATTAAACAATATGTTAATTACGCATATTCAACTTACTTACCATAGTAGTACATATGGCTATATAGTCAATAATAACTAGTAGATCATCATTGATTTGAAATGAGAATTCAAATCCAGTGTTAATGCATTTTGAAAACACTGGGGCCTTTACCTAAATAGAATACCTTAAGTATCATAGCATGAATAAAATACAAAGATAAATATGTGAGAGATGTTGTAGCACAAAAGGTTGTTGTTAAATAACATGTTTCGATGAACATGTAAGATTATGAAATGGAATGGTTCAAATGCATAAACAAGTCCAAACATACTTGGTAGTAATGAAAACCACACATTTAAGCACATATTAGCCATACTTCTAAAGATAACTTATTTTGCACTCTTTTTGACTTTTTCTATTTCTTTTCTTTTGTTTTTAATACGTCTTTTCTTTTATTCATATGGAATATAATGTTTTTGCACACATGGCTTGTTCACAACAGCTTATTGGCAAGTGCCACATAGAACAATCTTAAGCAATGGTGGTTTGTGTTTGGGTGCAATGGGTGATGAAAGAATACCTCAATCATGTTAAAAAACATAGCTAATATAATTTCAATCAAGAATTGAAATAAGTTCTAGAAATCAACATATTAAGCAAGAATACACACAATTTGGTTAAATTAGGCCTAACAACCTCACAGCAAGCTTAAGCTCACACATCACCATTCAACAACCAATTACAAAGTAAATTTCACAATGTATGCCTTAAACACATCTCATGTCCAACTCTTGAAAATTCAAAAGCAGAGGACAAAGCATTGCAAATTCTACTAGAAGTTAAAAAATGTAAATGAGCTAAGATGGGTTTTTTCTTGTACAGGTTTTCAAAAAGTAGGGCGATCTAGATTTTCACAAAAACAAGTTTGAAAATCACTTTATAAGGGCAAATTCATTCCTAAACTAGTTTACCATGGGAAATGTGATCCTTTGGACACAATAAACATTTCAAGAACAAATTAGCTAAAATTTGAAAATTGTTTTGAAAAAATCCAAAGTTTGCCCAGATAACACTAAGGAAAAAAAATAACTATCCAAAATGACCCAAATCATATAAAGACCCTTCCCCCACACTTGAACCTTGCATTATCCTCAATGCGAATCCCAAATCTAAGGTGTAGTAAGCAATTGTCCACAAGAGAGATATTTACTGACTCTACTAACATTAAAATACCTTTTAATACTGGAATGGTACCTCCCCCACACTTATCCTAACATGCATAATCAAATATCATTAGCTAGAAACAACATGTGTAAGAGTAGCATAAGAGAGGAAAGGAACAACCTGAGCAAGTTATGGAGGCTTATAACACAAATGGTATAGTTGAAGCCTATCTAGCTTGCAACATATGCTCTATCTCTCGGAGAGTTGGGGTGAGGCTTGATTCCTGCAAAAGTCAATGGACTTTATTTCAAACTATCTCACCCAAAATCGAAGACCTTCAATGGGACTTCTTCCAATGGATTTGGAAGAAAAGGGTTTTCAAAGTTTGGTGATTCCAAGACATTTAATTGAGTGAGGATGGGACAGAGGAGTAGTAGTGACTTGGAGTGGGCTGGCATGTTGACTTCTCTTTGAAGTTCCAAGAGCACGGCATCCTTAGTGATGGTATTTGGAGATTTCTTTCAAGATCTTTTTTGCTTGCTCTTCTTCTTAGGCTTCGAGTTTGGAGGCTTGACTTCCTTGCTAACAGCTGCCACATCAGAAAAAATAGAATTTGTTCCAAGCAAAGCAGGATTATGTATAACAATAAGAGCAACAGGCTTTGGATCAGAATGAGTACAAGGAGTAGTAAGAGTACAATCCCTGGATGAAACTAAACAGTAGCTCTCATCACTCTCATGTAAAACAGTAGAAGAAATATGAGAAGGAGAGGGGTAGCCGAGACATGGTATTATAGTCTATAGCTTGCATAGATGAAACATCATTTTCACAATTATTCATAGAATCATTAAACCTAATACCATACAATGAACTAACATCATGCATATTCTTTGAAGACCCATCAAGAACATATATGATGTCATGTTCCCAAATAGACATAGTTATAGACCTTTCTTTCATGTTAATGATCATGTTTGCGGTGACAAGAAATTGGCCTACTAAGATGAGATTACTATGACCATTAGAATCCTTAGAGGTGTCTTAAATTACAAAGTCAGCTATAAAGTGTAAATCTCTCAATCTTAAAAGCACATCCTCTAAAATACCATATGGATACCTAACAGTCTGATCAACTAGTTGTAGAATGGTCTGGGTAGGCTTCAAATTCATAAATCCTAATGTGTCATACAATGATTTGAGTAACATGTTAATAGCTACACCTAGGTCTAACAATGCATCAGTAATATGGGTTTACCAATAGTACAAGGAATAGTGTATGACCCTAGATCCAGACTCTTACATGGAATACTATCAGTGGAAAGTGCAAATACACTAATCCCTAATTGGACTCTCTTATCAAGTTTGAATTTTCATTTTGAGGTGAATAATTCTTTCAAAACTTGGAATAAGTAGGCATCTTTTTAACTAGTTCAAGCAAAGTAATTTTAACATCAACCTTACTAAACAAATCAACAAGACCTTGATCATGCTTAGGTTAATCATACTTTCTACATTAAATAGAAGCTTGAGATAAAGGGAGATCAAGAAGATGTACCTCTTTACCTGTTTGTAATGAGGCTCTATGCACATCAGTGCTACTTGCTTGGCAGGTGGTGGTGAACTTGAGCCCTTAGCAGTGATCTCTCTCAGAAGTGGTGGTACTTCACTTGAGACTAAGGCTCATTAATGTGGCAGCTCCTTATTAAGGTCATACATCATGCTTTCTTTCAGGAGATTGCCTCCCCTTAGCATCAAGTGAGAGTGGATGCTTGGGTGGAAGACTTTTACACTCAATCTCTTGATCTGTCAGCTCTTGATCATCAATTGGGTCCTTAAACCATACATGCTTCCCACTTCCTAGTAATATGGCATGGAGGGTGATTGACCATATTTTTATATACTTTCATGGTTAAAATAATTGGATTATTGCATTTTCTAGGAGTAATTGCACCTAATTAGCATTAATTATAAATTTTGGACACTTTATTAGAGTTCATAAGAATCAAGGGAAATTTTAGCATAACTGGCATGATTTATTGTTTAACAAATCTTCAAGAACATTTTGATGCTACTTTAAGTTTACATCTAATGCAGGTCATAGAAGAAATTTTGAAGAGCAAGTTGAGAAGGAGGAAGTTGGACAAAGTGCAAAATTCAACCCCTACCTTCATTGTAGCTCGTTGCAATGAGCCAAGGCCAAATTAAGGCCTCAAGTTTATGTCCAACTCACTGCAGCAAGCAAACTTGCTCGTTACAGCAAGCTCTTTATATCAGTAATTTTCTTGTCACAAAAATTAGTGTTGGGGGGGTTTTTAAGTGTTGGGCAGGCCAAAATCATTTATTCTAAGCCCTCAAGTTCAAAAATAGAAGGTTCTCTTAGGGTTTCATTGTTCTTCCTCCATTCCCACTCAAATCGTCACATTTTTCACTCATCTCTACTTCATTCCTTGCTGGTTTTCTCAGTTTCATCACTTCCACTTTTATCTTCCACCATATTTCTTCTTCATTTTCATCCAACAATGGAGTCAGTTGTTGGGGGAGTGCTTGAGCTCGAAATTCCATCAATAAGAGGTTAGAATCTTGGTGCTTTGGTGGTGTGAAGGTGACTTTAACTTCAATGGGCACAATAGGGGAGTTATTTGTTTCCTCATTCTCTTTTTTTTAATGTATTGAGTTATCTGGTTACATTTCTCTTTGTATATTTGGGTTTGAGACATGATTTTCCTTTCTAGCTGTCTATGAATTGAAATACTTGAGTTGGATGTTGATTTACGCTAACTTAATGATGTTTATTTTTAAATTTCTTAATTGGATTTATGATGCTAAATGATTTTTAGTGGTTGCTAGATTATGTAGCTTAATTTATCCAATTGAATGTTGTGGTTGCACATTCTTGAGAGAAATCAATTTTCAAAACTTAATTTCCAACACACACCGAGTGGAGCTTAACATTAACCCTAAGTACTGGCTATGAAAGTGGGTGATAGATAATTGTAACACCCCAAATTTTATAAAAGAGATAAAAAGGATTTATTTAAGGTCTTGGAATGGCATTTAGAAATTAAAAAGCCTTATAAATAAATTCATAAGGTCAGATGTATTTTTAATAATTTTTAGGGCTTATTTTCTTTATTAATTGAGGAAAAATAGTTAGAAGATGAATTTAAATAAGGGAATATTTAGAACCTTGGGGTATTGTTTAGTATTTAAAAAGTTTTAAAAATAAATTTGGAAATTAAAGCATATCTAGAGAAATTATTTTAGGAGTAAATTCATATTTATCTAAAAATGGTAATGGTAAATAAAATTACAATTGAAGGGAAAAATAGGAAAGAAGCAATAAAAATGACAATATCTGTCCCTAGTTCAAAATATCTTCAGTTGTAAAAGGAAGGGCAAAATGGTAAAATACCTATTTAAAATATCTCCTTCATTCCTTTCTTCATATATACTCCCACATGTTCTTATTCACCATCACTCCTCTCTCTGTCCCGACCTCCCTTTGTTCCTCTCCCTCTCGCCCTCTGTTTCTTTGTCATTCCAGCGGTGGCTCCGGCCGAAATCGGCAGTGAACGGCGACTTGAAGGGGTGGAAACGCACGTGAAGCTCGGGTATGCCTTAGGTAAACCTTTCTCCTTCGTTTTTCCTTCCTCTTCTGTCTGATTTTAGTGATTTTGGGGGAGGGATTAATTCAAGTTTAGGGGTTCCTTGAAGTTCTTAAATTCATAAAAATGATGCTTGGGCTTTGTTATTGACGATTTGGGGAGTGATTTTGAGTAATAAACCGATTTTGATTGAGTTGTCTCAAGAACCCCAAATATGCTACTGTTCATCCGAGTTGTTCTTGGTAATTTCTAGGCGATAATAAATTCAAAGCTTAATTAAAGGTGAATAAAGGCATGATTGGGTTAGGAGATGAGGTTATATGTTGATTTTGGGGAGATTTTTGGACTGTTCGAATTCTTCCCTATGGTTCGAATTTCTGTCCTATATTTTTTAATATTGATTGTTGCTTGTGATGAAGGGATAATGGAGAGGAAGCTACTTGTTTATGGTTGATTGATATTTGGATGTTATTTGTTCGGTTTTTCCCTCTTGCATGCACTGGCCGGCAGTTCTCATGACTGGGGAAGGAAAAAATTGTGAGGTTTAATTTAGTGGGATTGAGATTTAACTGGAATAGGAAGTTGTTGTGAATTTCTCTTCCTTTTGATTGATTTTGTGTGGCTGTTGGTAGGGGAGAAGAGGAAAGAAATCAGTTGATATTAAGGTTGAATTGAAATTTTATTCCATGTGATGTTAAGTTGATATAGAATAATTAGGGGTGATGAAGAAGTTTAATTTCCTTTCTTTTTGTTTGTCTAGTGTGTGGTTGCAGAGGTGATTTTGGGAACAAATAGTTGATGTTTTATTTGTTGATATTTTATTGAATTGAACTATTTTGTAGCTTGGAGATTGCTCTTTTCTTGATGGATTTGATTTTTTGAAAAATGGGACTTTAAAGAATAATTTAAAGGGTGATGGAGAAGTTTGATTTTCTTTTCTCTTAATTATCTAGTAGTTGGTATTATAGAGATGAATTGGAGAAGCTAATACTTGATGTTCTATTATATGATGTTTGATTTAATGGAATAACTTTGTAACTTGAAGATAGTAGTGGAAATAGTAGTATTTTGGTATAAGGATATTCTTTTCTCTAGTTGGCCTGATTTCTTTTAGAAACATGGGACTTTAAGGATGATTAATGAATAAGAGAAATGAATTGGGGAAAATAAGAGTTGACTCACATTGGAAGAAATAAAATTGATGTATGAGTTAATTGATGTTTGATCATAGGAGAGAAATGAGAAGAAAGGTTGGAAATGATTGAAGAAGAAAGTTTAGACTCTATTTGTTGGGCTAAGAAAGAGATGGATGAGTTGGACATTTAGTATTATTATCATTTAGAATGAATTAAGGTTTAAGCTTATAGATTTTGAATTTTAATTGAAATTGATTTAAGAAAAATCAATTTTGAGGATTTAATTTATTAAGAATTTGGGGTCTAGATGTAATGAGTTGAATGAAGTTTATGGATTTGAAGTTTATATTCTATTTCCGGTTTCAATATTGTGAGGATTAAGTTGGAATCATAATGTGTACGTTGAAGTTCTATAGTCTCTGATAAATTCTGGATTCATTGAGGTATTGATTCCTTGTTTGGCTGTTTTGATAATATCAAGAATAAAGTAGAAGATTTTGAGAAATTCAATGATTGAGGTTTATTTCATACTTGGAAGGGAATTGTCAAAATTGGATTAATTAATAAGGTTGTTTTAATGAGTTATGGAGTTGATTGTTGCATATGTCTTTTCCATGGGAATTAAATGGATCCAGGAATGTTGGAAGTTGAGGTTTTAGGAAGTGAATTATTGGATGGAAGTATTAAGGCAAATAAATCATGGAAGTTAATGTGTATATATGAGGCTGTGAAGTTCTTAAATGGATTAAAGTAGACATTTTGCTTTATATCGTGAGGTTGATCTTGGTGTAACAATAAGGTATGGCTTATTAGGAATATAGTGTGTAAGTTAAGTTTTGATGAAGGATACATGAGACAAGAAATGTGAAGTAATTGCTTTAGAATAGAAAAGGATAATTGAATTATATGGTAATCTTGGAGTTGATGGGGTGAATGTTAAGAGTATAAAATAGTCATACCGTGTAGTTGGCTGGGTTATTTTTAGAAGAAGATAAAGGAGTATTATTTTAAGGATCTAAAGGAAGAATTAGTAGTGATCTTTGACTATGATTGATATATTGTTCAGGCTGGATGATAATGTGAACATTAGTAAAAAATATATTCAATGCTTACTTTTTTGGTTCTTGAGTTGTCCAAATTAAGGGACTATTGTTTGAGTCTGTGTGGTGTGACTCACGCAATGATTAAAGTTATTAAGAGGATGTTTGTTGAAAAAGGAATAATAAGAAATAGTTGAGTTTGGAAACTTATTTTAGTTTTGATGAATCTTCAAGAGTTTGAGCATTTTCTTCATTGGAATTACGGTTGTTGCTATAAGGGAAGTAATTAATTTCTTGGAAACAGAAATATGGGTTGAATCTTATAAGATTTAAGTACTATCATAAAGTATTTTAATTATTTAAAGACCAAGCTGATTATGGATAGTGATTTTTGAATAGTAGCTTACCATGTTTTTATTGGTCTTAATCTCTAAGATATAAGGTTGGGAACTTTTGGATTTAATCTTTGAAAAGGGGAAGTTAAGTGTTTTAATTGAGATCTTGAATGGGTTAAGGAGTAATAGGAATTTGAAAAAGTGGTCATGAAGGTGTGAAAGATAATTAGAGGATCTAATTTAGTAGTAAGATTCGTGGTAAATAGTATTAGACCTCTTGAGTTATTTTTAAATGAAAGTTAGAAATTATGACTGATGATTTGTAATGTTCTTTAATAAATTAAATTGTTTGGGCTTGATTTACATTATTGATTAATTTATTCTTGAGATCTTGTAACAAAATAGAAAATAAATATATATATAGATGTGTGAATGACTGGGGTCTTTACAGAAAAGTTTTATAGAAATTATTGGTCAAACATTAAGAATAAGAATGTTTAATATAAGTAAATTATTAAGGTATCTTGGATGGTTATAATTCTAAATAAATATGGGCAAAACATAATTTGTCTAGAAGACAAGTTTTGGGTAGTATTAAGTAAGTTAGGCTTTGAGAGAGACGTATAGAATAATTTATAAATGGGATTCTAATAAGCTTATATATGTATATAGGTTTTGAATAGTGATTGGACTTCATCGAAATAATATAAAGGAAAGGAGCAAGTAAAGAATTAAGGTCTAAAGAAGCCAGGTAACAGTTTATCTCATTACACTCAATTGCATGTATAATTTTGTAATACCTATTGCATGTAAGTGGTATGTCTTTTATTCCTTTCATGTTGGAGTACTCTAGGCTTAGGCGGTTCACTACCTCTTTGCCAGATCAGTTATGTTATGACTTTAAATGTTATAATGAGAAGTCCTGCAGTAGAACCTCCACTAGTTAACGAAGATATCGTTATCGGTGGTTGGTAGGTGCAAATTGCACCCAGATTAAGAAGATAAATACTATCATTATTTGCAAAGATTTATAAAAATGTATACATGACAATGCATGCATGAAATTTACAGTGAATGACATAAACTGCGTTAAATTGCTGTTTTAGAGAAGATGGGAGATAGTGAGATGGTTGAGATAAGGCAGGAGTGCTGGAAGAAGATTAGATGAAGAAATTAAGATTATGTTTTGAAAAGTAAGAATATCTGGGGGGAATACTTTACTATGGTAGTTGAATATTTTAGTAGTGTTATTTGTATATGATATAAAATTAAATTATTAAATTAATAGCAAAAAGCCTAGAAAAAAGAATTGTATAAATTTATAAAGGAATTTTAAATTCCTAAGTATTATGAATAAAGAATAGATACCCTAAGAGGATTAATGTACTTTTAATTGTTTTATGAACAACTCTGCTTTAGACAAAGTTTTAAGTTGTTTAATTTTTCAGAAAAGCCCATTCTAATAGAAAGAAGATTGGTTTAATGTTTGGAAAGAAAAAGTTTTAAATTTTTCGTATTTTTGGGCTTCTGACATTGAAGAGTGGTTGTAATTCGACTAAAAATGCTATAGTATAGTAGAAAATTTTAGGTGATACAATAATGATGACCAATTTGCATTTAGAAAGATCATTGTGAGGAGATATAGGGTAATACATGAAGTGAGAACCTTTTTGAATTATCATGTATTAATTCTTGTTATTATTCTTGTTTTGATTTTGTGAAAGTTGTGGCACTGTATTGTCTTATCTCATGTTTTAATTTATTTATCAACATATACATGGTGGACGATTTTGACAATGATCAACAAAGAGATCCCTCTCAAACCTATCCCTTTCTTCACCCTAAGACTTGGAAGAAGTTTGTTGCATCTCGGTTAGACCCTAAGTTCCATGTGTGTGTATTTCATAAATAACTCTTTAACTTTCGTTTAAAATTGCATTGTTAACATATTTGTTAACTTTGTTTTATTTTCACAGGAAGAGAGCCAAAAATAGCAAGAACGCAGGCAAAGAATGTCTATAAACACATAATGTCTCAGGGGGTTACAAGTGGTTGGAGAAAAAGTTGACCTAGGCACAAATTGAAGAAATGGAGGAAGTGGCACGATTCGATCCTATCATTGTTGTAGAACCGCAGCCACCCATCCAACATCATATAAAATGGGCCGAGGGAAGGAAGCATAGAGGAGGAAAATAAGTCAATCTAGAGGTTGAAGTGGTTGCAAAGAGGATTGTAAGAATTTCCGTGGTTGTTTATTCATTTAACTTAAGGTTTTATAGTATATTTAACTTATAACTTTTTTGGTCATCATTACAAGACGAACTTGAGGAGCAGTCCATCCAAGGTTCCTTCACACTGTTTGGGAGGATAGATATCTTGGCCATAGAAATAGGGAAGTCCAACCATCTTGCCCGATTTATCGGGGAGCCCAGGAATGTTGCGCTAACCAAGTATTTCGGTCGCAAAACCTGATCATCCGCCCACAGAAAAACTGAAGAGATTATGGCAAGGTTTTGGTGGAGATGGAGGCCCAGTTTGAGGAGCGGGTTACTACATAAGTCTAGCAAGGCAGGTTGTGGCACAGGTCCAAGCATCTACCATACAACTCAGACTCACGTCACAATCTCCTAAACAAAGACAGCAGGTTTGAGCATATACTACAAATGTTGATTACCAAATTTTGAGTTCATAAATTAGGCTTCATCCCTTGTGGAGTCCATTTGTACTGGCATTCCAAGTAGCATAGCTGCAATCAGCTTTTGCCGTTAGGATTTATTCGTGAGGACAACTCAAGTCTTACACCAGACAACAACCCTGATGTTGGAGAGTAATGTCATCTCCATCTCGATGTCCCTCGCTTGGGCCTGGTCGCCAAAGCTCGCCAGTTCCCAAAGGCCTCCTTCATCCATAATATGCCTATTCAGGAGGACCAGGTCAAGGTGTCGGTTCATGCTGTCCTGGAGAATGAGACGGGGCAGTTGTACCTTTCCCAATAAGGAAGTCAAACTACTAGGTGTGGCAATCAGGTCATTCATTTTGTGGCCTGGACAACTTGTATACAAGACTCTACAGCAAGCGCCTCAGCGTCATGATCTGTTTGATTTAGTAATAAGATATTAAGTTTTATATTGCTTGTTTTATAGATTACAATTTGTAATAAGATAATTAACCTTGATTTTTTTATCATCTACAGGCTTTTCTTGATAGATATCAGTCTCTACAAGTCCTGGGGGACATGTAGCAAGGATTGGACTACATTAGCTTTATGATGCCACTAGGAGTGGTTAGTCCTGGTTGTTCTTATGAATTTGGGTTTGATGGTCAAAGAGATATTGTGGAGTTTTTGAAGATGGAAGAACTTGACCTTAGCTAGCTTGAATTAGAAGTTATGTAAGTGACCGTTACTTTTTATCTCTTTGCAATATTTGTGCATCAATCATTTTTTAATTTCATTAATTCTATGATAGGTACCTCCACAAGTTGTGCGACGTTTTGGTAGAAAGGGTACCGCTTCTTTAGTCTGATGGCCTTAGTGATGAGGATAGATTTCAAGACCAAGGCTGAGGAGAAGAATCATTTTTACATGATGCAGGCATATGTCACGTATCATATGCCGATGAATCGGGGAGCTTGCTATTTTACTCCTATTCTTGAAGAGAAAGTTTGATTATTTTGCACATATGTAAATGTTATATTTTCATGTGGACATAATATATATTTTTAATGTCTTTCAGTCATCACTGAAATTTAGATATCCTTTGCCCCACAAATCATCATATATTTTGGTTTGACTTGGTGAAACGTATTATAACCATTAAGTATAAAACTATCTTATTAACGTAAGTGTTAATAAGATATTTTTTACCTACAATCTCCTAAATAAATGATTTTCATGTATATATATATGTTCTAATTTTTATTTAATTTCAAGGGCATTCAGCATTGACATCAATTGGAACAAACTAATAAATAATAAAGCCTTTGAAGATGTCATTATACTAAAACCTAGAGTAAGAACTTTTTTTTATTTAAATTCTTTGAATGTTCATTACTACAGAAAGAGCCTTGATTGTGCTTGATTATTACATATTTTTATCCAATAATTATGGGGAATTAGAATTTCATATAGGCCATTACATGATAGTTTAGGCACTTGTGTACTTAGAGTCCTAAGGCATTGAGTTATTGCATTTTGATTTTAAATTGAGCATTTTAAGGCATAAACTTATGCATTTCTTAATATGGACTTTAGATATTACAATTGTGCTTGATTTTCATTGTAGGTCCATTGGGAGAATTGAAGAAAAAGGTTGAAAATGTAAAAAATAAGCCCAAAAAGTGAATCTGTCAAAATTTGGAGAAAATTATGAAAAGACCCAAAATTTCTGAAAAGGTGCAAAAATGCCCTTGGACAATTTTTGAAAACTTCCTATTTCGACTAATTGTACAATTTTGAGTGATTGGGTCTGGCCTAAACCTTTCCTAATTGATATTTTTGACCTTCCCGAGTAATCCTTACCTACTTTGGATAGTTTTTAAGTTGTCTAATGTCCCATAAAAGAGGAATCCGAATTTCATCTTCAACACAACACAAGACACCCATTCTCTCTTCCATCACACAATTCTTCATTGGTTCTTCATGGAGCTCGAGATGCAGACCTTCCTGGACGATTCCTCTTCCTCTGTGATGCACTAAATTCGCTTGGATGCTCTCTTGGATGATGGGATGATGTGAAGCAAGCTAGGCTTCCACTTTAGGGGAGTTTTGTTAGTTCCAATTATGTAGTCATGAATTTCCATTTGTTTCCTTGAATATTTGATCTTCCTATGTTTGAACTTCATTTGTTTTAGAGATTTGAGACCATGTAATTGTTGAATTCTACTTGCATGTATTGATTTGGTTTGTTCTATTTTCATTTATCTTCCCAAATTACCATGTTATGCTTAGTCTTTGTTGATTTTATTATCTAGCTTGTTTGTTGGGTAATTTAGTCCACTGTGCTTCATATAATTGTTTTACTTGGGAATGATTTGTGGGTTTGAGTTTGTTGATGTCGAGTTTCCATAGCGCTAGGTAATTCCATAAATCAAACTTGCCTAAACGAACTAGATCATTAATAAAGTCTATGTGCATGATTATGATTAGGTAGAGTTTCATAAGTTGGATGGTGTGATTATAATCTAATGTTAAGTGGTTGTTGGATCCGAAGGATATTGAGTGACTTGGACGGGACCCAAGTTATTCTATCTATTGGAACTTCTAGTTGATGTAGGATTATAGTTAATCTAATCGGTATATTGAGGTTGAGTGGTGTCTTAATTGACCTATTCCTTCGACTAAGGCTAATTGTATCCATTTGTATTGAACTTAGCCTGATTAGGTTAGCTGAACAAATATTTTAGATCGTTATGTTAGTATATATATCTATGAACTTGGAGCAAAGAATACAATGAAACCTATAATGCTTATAGACTTACCCTGTATTAATTGGAGCTAAGAATAAAGTCTTGCATGTTGCCTTTAAAGAAAAATGCTTTTTAATCGCTTTGAACTGCTCCTCATGTCTTACGACCAAAATTTATGCTATTGCTTACGGGTTTATGAATTCGAATGAGACATGCTTCCCGACGATCATAACATCTTCATACAGGTGCCTTCATAGAAACCATACTAACTCCCAATTAGTGTCAAACTTATGACATTGAACGAAACCACAATGGAAATGCATATATACCTGATCCATAAATTGATAACCGTAGCACTGATCCATCTTTCATCAAGCACCTCTATGACCTGATCCCTAGAAAGAAGCTCACTTATATTTGACTCGCCAAATATATGCCTGTTGAATGATATCATGGCAACAGATTGGCGAGATACGGTAGCCTACAAATGCTCACAATCGAGCACAATTTGGCATTTCGGCACTTGTATCTTCAATAACAGGAGCAGGCACTTGTACTTTCTTCTTGCCCTTCGCTTTTCTCACCTATAAACCATGTACATAGAAAGTCTGAAAATTTCTTCTGATAAGAAGGATGCTAGTTTAAATTCACCTGTGACAATGGATCAGTTCGTGAATTCTTTTTCTTCAATTGAGTAGCTGAACCATCAGTACCTTTTCCTGTGCTTTCTTCCCTAAATATTGTGTACCCTATAAAAACATGTAAATAAAAGAGCGTTCTTCCAACACAATGAATGCTAGTGTAAACGTTTTTAGTAAATAACCACATGTGTTGTTGGCTCAATCAAACCAACGGGCCAAGCAACAAATGCACCAACAACCTCTTTGACCCTAGTCATCTCATTATGAGTAGGGAATGGAAATAGTGCCCCATCGTTGTAAAAAATTACAAATTCCAAGAGAATGACTTACACATAGTTCACAGACTCTTCTGACCTCTTCATGAAAGATGGTATCATCTTTTTTTGAGTGTCCTTTGATCCAGACCTCATGCCGTGGTGGTCTACCTTCTATGCCCTGTTCTTGAATTTGTCAAGGTAAACCAGGTAAACTTATAAATTGATTACATAAACATTTATTCATAATTTTGGAACCAAAAGCGTTACTAACATACCATATCTTGCTCCAATTCTGAAAATGTTTTTCGTCTGCCTAAATATGGATACTCACAGCTTTTAGCTGTTTGGCTATTTTTTTCACTTCTTGCCTAAAACTCCTCAGTTAAACGTGATTGCACAAATGCATCCCAAATGTTCTTGAGTAATTGACCCTACATATGAAGATGGTGATGTTGGAATGATCTCCCCATTTTCATCTCTCACATAAAACTTGGTCAAAGTTGAACGATAATTCCTATGTATTTTTGCAGCTTTCTTCAACACATAGTCCCTATGAGTATCATCAATATCAAACACAGTCTGTAACAATAGAAATTATATTAAATTTGTTAGTTACAATGTTATCATGACAAAATTAAACTTAATTGTAAAAAAGTAGCTTACCTGAATCTCTAACCAAACCTCATCATGTTTGGTCTTTTCTTTTCTCCAATCCATAACTGTAATAGGAACTTTCTCCCCGATTAGTGCACCCAATGAAACCTGTAAGGTCTTTCACACTCTTTCGGACTACTTGGTCATTGTCATTCCATACAAGGGCTGTCTTTTGTCCCAGAGCTCTACATTTCAGGAGTTTACACATAATGGTGTTGCCACGACGAAATACTCCTCAAAATCTGCTCTACCTTGACCAATATTTATCGGGGCACTCGGTTGTGCTTCTTCCTCCTCATTTAGGGCATGATCTATTATCCTATAAAATAATTAAACAAGACATGATTTTAGTGCATATGCATATAATGAAATAATTCATAGTAAAAAAAACAAAATACATACAAACTTAAATCAATACGATGGCTTTCATCTCTTTTTTCTCTTTTTTACATTATCCAAAATTGTTTGCTTCCTTTTTATGTTGGATTTAGGGTTGTGTTAACCCAAATGCCTTCTTCATGATCACGCCTTACATAAACATGTTCATCTTCATCATCATATCCGTCTACATCAAAGTCTTCTAATAGTAATGTCTCAAAGGAAGGATCCTCTTCTATCATATTCATATCGTCATCACTACTTGAAAGAGGCAATCGCATAAGAGGGGGGGTGAATTGTGCTTTTACGAACAAACTTGAAACAATGACAAATAAGAGCAACTCTAAAACTTTATACTGGTTCGGCCAACACTGCCTACGTCCAGTTCTCCAACTCCTCGCTGGGTTCCACTATCCACAGGTTTTACGAGCACAGGTTCACCTGTAAACCTTTACAGAGTTTTAGAATCTCTCTAAACACTCCCCCTTACTACCTGTAAGGCAATATCCCTGTTCTAAAGCACCAAGCTTTCAGAACAACCTCAAACAGTAGAGGATTTCAATAAATACGTTCAATTAATGAACTGATTTTGATAAACACTTAAGTACAGATAAAATCTCTAAACAATAAATACAGAAAATAGAGAGCAATGAATGAGTGTATGAATATTCTCATTTTTCGTCGTCTCTTCAATAAATGCTCAAGTTCTGTATTTATATCTCTTCTCAGATTTTGCCCTAGCATTCAATCTTCAAGAAGCCGTTTGAATTTAGTCGTTGGGAGCTCATAGCCGTTGGCATTTAATGCAGCTTCTTCATCGGGCTTAACTTTCTGCTCTAGCTTCAACTACTTCTTGCGTAGGGTGAGCTAGGAGAGAGATAGACTCAGCGTTCTGAAAGTCCGTACAAAAATGTACTTTCTGGCAGCTTTTTCATTAGCGCTAGCTTGATCTGCTATCGCTAACCAACTAGTATGAGTTCTGCACTTTAAGCTGTTAGCTGAACAAATAATCATTTAATGCACAGAAGATGCTATCGCAAACTGAGTCCATTAGCTCAATGAGATAAAGACAATATATAAGGTATTTCAGAGCATTCTTATATCAATAGACAAGAGTATTATCGCTAACACATTCAATATTATATTAACAAACGTTTCTCTATCGATAGCTAATCCCATTTTCGCTAGTTACTTGATTGCTCATTAGCCTTAAGGATACTGATATTTATGAAAGGGTGTTTCAAGGTATCCTATTATCGATAGCTAAACGTGTTAGCGCTAGTAACCATGTTAGCTCATTTGACTCATTTGTCTCGGGCTCTAGCTATCTGAATGATCATTATCTGAAGCACTTTTGTTATCGATAGCTTAACCTGTTATCGCTAGCTGATTTCATTAGCTCAAGGACTTGGTCTCTTTTTCTGCTAAATATCTGCTTATGTTCTTTAATGAACTTCTAGCGACAGTGAATGACTTAGCGATAGATATTAACTTTGTTATTTCTACGTTTTCACTTGCTATGGCTCTGACTACTAGTTGTAGTGATACACTTAGCGATAGAGATATTCATTCTTATTGTTCTGCTAAGTTACCATCTGCTAATTTTGAATCTTTCATCTAGCAATATATCTTTTACTCTTGCAATGGTGATCTGTTACCTATCAGATTTTACTTGTTTAATTCAGAGGTAACTTACACTTATGTTTTCTATGAGTCATTCTTCATCAAAAGTTAAGATTCTAACATTCTCCCCCTTTTTCATGATGACAAAACATAAGTAAAACATATATATATTAACGCACGTTCAGAGCATAAACATTTATATCAGCATAAGCATATATCAGACTAGAATAATAGTAATGCTTATACAGAGCATCTGATAGAACAAAATACATTCTGCAGAAATACCAAAACACAAACTATCAAACTATAATGCAATTAATGTATGATGCAAATGAGAGCTTCAAGGAACATGCTTTTGATTTTGATTTAACAAATCTCCCTTTGCTTCTCCCCCTTTTTGTCATCATTAACTACAGAGGAAGGTGAAGATGAATAACGAACTGATCCACCATCACATCCCACTGGAACCCTGGATGAATAGTACCCCTGATCCGATACTAAAGTCAGCGAATAATCTTGGACAGGAGCCGCTTCGTCTTCCTCAAGTTGTTTGGTCTCCTCAGGTTCTCTGTAGAAGAACAAATCCACCAAAATTTCAGCCATGGCTAGGGTTTTTCCATTCGTGAGGAGGGCGCTTTGAGCTTTGAAGGATTTTTCTGAGTAGAGCGAATCAGAGGAGGTTCGCTTTTGACATTTGGAACCTGATTCAATCACTTCTTTGGAGAATGACACATCTTTCTGGGATTTGGACCTCTTGCTAGCGGATTGAGAAGAGGGTATAGCGCTAGAGGTTTCCTCATCATCACTCATTTTTGGAATTTTGGCTCTGCCCACTTTTGAGTTTAGGGTTTTGAGAGAAGGGAAGTTCGATTTCTCAGAGAGATAGAGGAGATGAAGAGACGGTCAAGGTGAATAATGAATGCAAAATGCAAATGACCTGCTTTTATAGATTTCAGAGATTACCATAAATGATGAGTACTCGCTTGACGTTTCGCATTCTGAGTCTCTTAAGTGACTTGCTATCGCTAGGAAGAGCAGCTATCACTAGTAGGCATGATCCCACGCTGAGCAAGTGACTTAGACATCACTTTCTCCTTCCAAGTTTCATCTATCGATAGCTGACTTTGCTATCGATAATCTTTTAGGCTAGCGATGGCAATCTTAGCTCAAACTTAGCTCTGTTCTGCATATGCTAGCGATAGTGGAACTTACTATCGATTGGTCAGTCCTGCAAAACTTAAGATTTGGCACTCCGATGCCTAAGTTAGCAATAAGTCATATGAATAGAATAAATCAAGAATTATAATAACTATTCACAATTCATTTGGATTTACCATTCCTAGCTCTCTTCTGATATAGAGAAATTGATCAGGCTCAAGAGGCTTGGTGAATATATCAGCAAGTTGCAGATGAGTAGATATAAATTCCACCTTGACATCCTTCTTTTGAATATGATCTCTCAAGAAGTGATGTCTTACATCAATATGCTTGGTTCTTGAATGTTGAACTGGATTTTTGGCCAAGCTTATTGTGCTGGTGTTGTCACAGAGAATGGGCACTTCTGGGAATTCCAAACCCAGATCTCTTAGTTGATGCTTAAGCCATAAGACTTGAGTACAACAACTTGCTGCTGCGATGTATTCGGCCTCTGTGGATGAAAGAGAGACACAATTTTGCTTCTTGCTTGCCCAAGTGACCAAACAGCCACCAAGAAATTGACATTGACCACTTGTGCTTTTTCTATCTGACTTATAACCTGCATGGTCAGAATCAGTATAAGCAAGAAGGTACTCTTGAGTTCCTTTGGGATACCACAGCCCAAACTCTTGAGTCCCTTGTAGATAACGCAAAATCCTTTTTACATTTGTTAAATGAGATTCTTTAGGATTTGCTTGATATCTAGTGCATACACCTACACTAAATTGGATGTCAGGTCTACTAGCAGTTAAATAAAGTAAAGAACCAATAATTCCTCTATAATGAGATTGATTTACTGCTTTGCCTGGAGCATCTGCATCTAACTTGGCAGAGGCACTCATGGGAGTGTCCTCTTCTTTGGATAGATCCATCCCAAATTTGTTGAGAATTTCTTTACAATATTTGGTTTGGGATATGAAGATGCCATCCTTCTTTTGATTTATCTGCAGGCCTAGGAAGAATGTTAATTCTCCGATCATAGACATCTCAAATTCTCCCTGCATTGTCTTAGCAAAATCTTCACAGAGTTTTTCTTTAGTTGCACCAAAAACAATGTCATCAACATAAATTTGGACTACAAGCATGTGATTATCTTTATGCATGATAAACAATGTAGTATCTGATTTTCCTCTGGAGAATCCTTTATTAAGTAGAAAAGTACTAAGTCTTTCATACCAAGCTCTAGGTGCTTGTTTGAGACCATAAAGAGCCTTTTTAAGTTTGAAAACATGATCAGGCTTAGACTTTTCTTCAAAACCAGGAGGTTGTTCTACATATACCTCTTCTTTAATATAGCCATTAAGAAAAGCACTCTTAACATCCATTTGATAAAGTTTAAAATTTTTGATGGATGCAAAAGCTAGAAGAATTCTTATTGCTTCAAGTCTTGCGACTGGAGCAAAAGTTTCTTCATAATCAATGCCTTCTTCTTGGTTATATCCTTTGGCAACTAATCTGGCTTTGTTCTTGACAATTTGTCCAACTTTATCAAGTTTGTTTTTGAAAACCCATTTAGTACCAATAATAGGATATTTTCTTGGTCTAGGTACTAAATCCCAAACTTGATTTCTTTTGAATTGATTAAGTTCTTCCTGCATTGCAACTATCCAGTCACATTCAGCAAGAGCTTCATCAATGCAAGTTGGTTCAATTTGAGAAAGAAAACAAGAAAATTCCATTTCATTTTGTAGTTGCCTTCTTGTTTTAACTCCTTTTGAAATTTCTCCAATAATCTATTCAGGAGGATGATTTTTAAGATGTCTAATGGAAGATTGAGGCTCGTTAGCTTCATCTAGATCATCTTTGGATTTATCCTGATTATCTTCAGCATTGTTTTCAGGATTTGCTATCGATGGCTGAGGCGCTATCGATAGAGGCTGCTTTAAAAACTTTGAAAAATCTTCATCCTCATCAATAGATTGTTGTTTTTCTTGAGGAGTTTCATCAAATACTACATGCACAGACTCTTCAACAGTTTGACTTCTTTTATTATAAACTCTATATGCTCTACTTCTATTTGAATACCCAATGAATATGCCAATATCAGATTTAGGATCGAATTTACCTAAATTTACCTTTTCATTGTTGTGAATGTAGCATTTTGATCCAAAAATCCTCAGGTGACTAATATTGGGCTTCCTTCCCTTGTAGAGCTCATATGGAGTCTTCTCCATCCCCTTTCTGATATAGGCTCTGTTAGAGATGTAGCAAGCTGTGCTCATAGCATCTGCCCAAAATATTTGAGGCACTTGTTTCTCGTTCAGCATGCTTCTAGCCATTTCTGTGAGCACTCTGTTCTTTCTCTATACAACACCATTTTGTTGAGGAGTACGAGGGGCAGAGAAGTTGTGGTCAATTCCATTCTCATCACACAGCTCCATGAACTCTTTATTTTCAAATTCTCCTCCATGATCAGTCCTGATGGCTATAATCTTTGTGCCTTTCTCATTATGCAATTTCTTAGCAAGCACATAAAAAGCATCAAAAGTTTCATGCTTAGAGGAAAGAAACATAGTCCAGGTAAATCTTGAGTAGTCATCCACAACTACAAGAGTGTATAGGCTTCCTCCTAGACTTTTCACTCTTGCTGGCCCAACTAGATCCATATGAATTAGTTCCAATGGCCTACTAGTGGAGACTGTCTTCTTGATTCTAAAAGAGGACTTTGTTTGTTTACCTCTTTGACAGGATTCACAAATTAAATCATGCTTTGACTTAAAACTAGGGATTCCTATGACTAATTCCTTCTTAACTAATTTATCTAGTTGAGAAAAGTTCACATGAGCTAATCTTTTATGCCATAACCAACAATTTTCATCATTTGAAATAAAGCATTTTTCTTCAAGCTGTTGGCATAAATCTAGAGTGTATAGATTTCCATTTCTATTTTCTTTTATCTTACACTTCAGACTGGATTTGTTTATATCTAAATCATTTTTATCAACAATAAGACATTCATTTGAATAAAAAATTACCTAGTTACCATGGTCTACGCTCTGGCTGACACTCAGCAAATTGTGGCAGAGTCCATCCACTAGGTAAACATCCTTGACTGGACCTACTTCTCCCACTCCAGTGATTTTTCCACTTTGATTTCCACCAAAACTAACTTTGGCTCCATCTTTTATCACCAGATTGTTGATTCTGTTCTTGTCACCAGTCATGTGTCTTGAGCATCCACTATCAATATACCATTTTCCTTTACTGGATGCTTTAAGACATACCTGCACAAACTACACAGATTTAGGTACCCAAACTTTGTTGGGTCCTTTAAAGTTAGTCTTGTGCTCTAAGTTTGTAAAAACCTTAGGCACACGAGTTCCTTTAGGAACCCACTTGTAAGAGCTACTAATGCCATATTTTCTATGATTACAGATGGACTGTGTATGGCCTTTCTTATTACAATAATTGCAAAAGCTATATGGTGAAAAATTTTCAGAAGATTTTCTAAAATATTTCATGTATGACTTCACCTTTGGTTCAACCCATCTTTTTGAAAACTTTTGTTTAGGCTCATAGCCAAAACCAGTTCTATCTCTAAAAACTTTTTGATTGCTTAAAATCACATTTAAAGTTTCTGAGCCTTTTGTAAATCTTTCTAAAACATGTGAAAGTTTTTCCTTTTCCTTCAATAATTTTTCACAGTTAGAGCAATTTTCAGAGATTGAAGGAGTCACTATCGATAGAGGCTCAGCTATCGATGGTTCTTTTCTGGGAGCTTGCGATAGCTCCTCTTCTATCGATAGAGAAGAAGAATCTTTTTGTGAAGAGTTTTTCTGAAGTTCTTTGTTTTCTCTTCTTAGTCTGACTACTTCTTTAGCAAATCACCCCAGATAGATGACACGTAAGCCTTTTTCTTTCCATAAGTCTTCTTTTTCTCCTTCTCCTTTAATCTTTGAAGACTGGGACACTCAGCTCTGAAGTGACCAGGCTTCTTGCATTCAAGCACACAGGAGTTTTGTCTTTCTGGGAGTCTTTGAAGCTAGGACCACTCCTCTGAAATCTTTCTCTTCTTCTGAAGAATTTTTTAAATTTTCTGGCCATAAGAGCTATGTCCTCCTCATCAAGTTTTTCCTCATCATCATCAATTTCATCTTTTTCTGAAGCAGCAAGAGCAAGTGACCTTTTCTTGGAATTTCCTTGTGTTTCCCTTTGAGCTATCAGGGTAGGCTCATATTCAGCAAGGCTGCCAAACAAGGCAGTGATGGACTTTGTTGATTCTCCTTGCATTTCTTGTATAGCAGTGACCTGCATGAGCCAGTCTCCCTTTAGAACTTTCAGAATTTTGTTGACCTGCTCTTTCTCTGTAATTTTCCTCCCCAGAGCAGCAAGATTATTGATGAGATGAGTAAATCTGATCTCCAGATCTCTTATCTTTTCACCCTCAGCCATTTCAAACTTGTGGAATTCTTCCACTAGCATTTCTACACTCCTATCCTTTACTCCAGAAGTTCTTTCATGAGCAATTTGCAGTGCTTCCCACATTTCTTTAGCAGAGTCAAGGTGACTCACTCTAAAGAACTCTGTTTGACTAAGAGCACTTTGGATCATGAGGACTGCTTTGCTGTTGAACTCTAGATTAGCAATATCCTCATCTGTGAATTCATCCTCAGCCTTTGGGATGCCCATGGGATCTTTAGGCACAATGTCTCCTTCTTCAATGATCTTCCAGAGCCTATATCCGTTGGCTTTGACGTAGATCTTCATCTTTAGTTTCCAGAACGTATAATGCTTCCCATCAAAGCCAGGAGGCTTATTAATGGAGCTTTCTTCAGGAGGATGTTTTCAAGCGATGCCATTTAGATCTTTGCTTCTCGGATTCGTTGGAATCTAAAACAGAGAAGACCTTGCTCTGATACCAACTGAAAGAGGCAATCGCACAAGAAGGGGGGTGAATTGTGCTTTTACAAACAAACTTGAAACAATGACAAATAAGAGCAACTCTAAAACTTTATACTGGTTCGGCCAACACTGCCTACGTCTAGTTCTCCAACTCCTCGTTAGGTTCCACTATCCACAGGTTTTACGAGCACAGGTTCACCTATAAACCTTTACAAAGTTTTAGAATCTCTCTAAACACTCCCCCTTACTACCTATAAGGCAATATCCCTGTTCTAAAGCACCAAGCTTTCAGAACAACCTCAAACAATAGAGGATTTCAATAAATACGTTCACTTAATGAACTGATTTTGATAAACACTTAAGTACAGATAAAATCTCTAAACAATAAATACAAAAAACAGAGAGCAATGAATGAGTGTATGAATATTCTCGTTTTTCGTCGTCTCTTCAATAAATGCTCAAGTTCTGTATTTATATCTCTTCTCAGATTTTGCCCTAGCATTCAATCTTCAAGAAGCCGTTTGAATTTAGTCGTTGGGAGCTCATAGCCGTTGGCATTTAATGCAGCTTCTTCATCGGGCTTAACTTTCTGCTCTAGCTTCAACTACTTCTTGCGTAGGGTGAGCTAGGAGAGAGATAGACTCAGCGTTCTGAACGTCCGTACAAAAATGTATTTTCTGGCAGCTTTTTCATTAGCGCTAGCTTGATCTGCTATCGCTAACCAACTAGTATGAGTTCTGCACTTTAAGCTGTTAGCTGAACAAATATTCATTTAATGCACAGAAGATGCTATCGCAAACTGAGTCCATTAGCTCAATGAGATAAAGACAATATATAAGGTATTTCAGAGCATTCTTATATCAATAGACAAGAGTATTATCGCTAACACATTCAATATTATATTAACAAACGTTTCTCTATCGATAGCTAATCCCATTTTCGCTAGTTACTTGATTGCTCATTAGCTTTAAGGATATTGATATTTATGAAAGGGTGTTTCAAGGTATCCTATTATCGATAGCTAAACGTGTTAGCGCTAGTAACTATGTTAGCTCATTTGACTCATTTGTCTCGGGCTCTAGCTATCTGAATGATCATTATCTGAAGCACTTTTGTTATCGATAGCTTAACCTGTTATCGCTAGCTGATTTCATTAGCTCAAGGACTTGGTCTCTTTTTCTGCTAAATATCTGCTTATGTTCTTTAATGAACTTCTAGCGATAGTGAATGACTTAGCGATAGATATTAACTTTGTTATTTCTACGTTTTCACTTGCTATGGCTCTGACTACTAGTTGTCGTGATACACTTAGCGATAGAGATATTCATTCTTATTGTTCTGCTAAGTTCCATCTGCTAATTTTGAATCTTTCATCTAGCAATATATCTTTTACTCTTGCAATGGTGATCTGTTACCTATCAAATTTTACTTGTTTAATTCAGAGGTAACTTACACTTATGTTTTCTATGAGTCATTCTTCATCAAAACTTAAGATTCTAACACTACTTTCATAATAAGATTGTTCGATTGCATCACAGTTGACCAATTCTTCTTAGAAGGATCTGTAATGTAAGGATCATCCTTATATCCAACTTTAGAAAGGTCAACCGATATAAACCCAAATTCATCTAACCGTAATCTACTATAGTTGTCAACCTACTGACATCGGAACACAGGAACTCTGAACATGGTGTAATCTAACTCCTAAATGCACTCAATCACACCAAAGTATGACATCTGCACATATATGGGATTTTATCTCTTGCACTGGATATATGCCATGCCTTAGCAATCAGTGTGACTCCACTATTGTGCATTGTGCTTTTTTATCCTATAATTTTGCATAGAAAGTGTAATGTTAATTGCATAGGTGGTGTAAGAAAAAGCGTGCAAACACGGTCCTTTCGATAGCCAAAACAATCTTTCACAAGCTGATCAGCATTAAGCTCAACCTGCTGACAAATGCATGCATTGGACAATCTAATGAAATGTTTGTTGTGCTTCTTTGAAATCAAATTCTCATTTCTATCACCGTGTATGTCCCGAAGAAGTTTTTTGTGTTCCTCATTGAATGGTTCAAACTCAGGAGTATTGTGAATAATATACAAGTGATCCAGCTCCCTTTTAGCATTCAAAATGCGTAATAACTTGAACCCACTTATTCCTTTCCACGTTAATCGCCTATCATGATGAGACTTCGATAAACCAACAGGTTCAACATTTGATAAGTAATCGGCACACAAATCACTTTCTGATGTATCATTCAGCAATACACCCCTCTGGTCGATATCTGTTTTTAACATAGCCCTTTAAAACTTTCATGAACCACTCAGTTGGGTACATCCATCTAAAATAGACTAGGCTGCACAGTTGAACCTCTTTGACCAAGTGTACGTAAAATGAACCATGATATCAAAGAATGAAGGGGGAAATACATTTCAAGTTTGCACATGATATAAACGATCTGCCTTTGCAAATCTTGCAACTTTGTTGTATCAACCATTTTACTACAAATGAGCTAGAAGAACATACATAGCCTAGTGATCGTGCTCCGCAGTTTCTTGGGTAAAATGCTGTGTATGCCAATCGGTAAGAAATTTTGCCTTAGGACATAACAATCATGAGATTTCAGGTTCTTCAACTTCAACTCTTTAATGGGTACAAGGTTCTTCACATTTGAGGAGTAGCCTTCTGAAACTTTGATTCCATTCAAAAACTCACAGAATGATCTTTTCTCCTTCCTTGAAAGGGTGTAAGCTGCTGGAGGTAAATAAGTGCAGTATCCTCTCTCAACAGGCGCTAACTCTTGTCTTATTCCCAACTTGAGCATATCTAACCTTCAATTGACACTTACTTTTTCCTTGCATATTTAGCAACGTGCCAATTAGGTTATCACCGATGTTTTTTTCAATATGCATCACATCAAGAGAGTGTCTAACATATAAGGACTTCCAATATAGGAGTTCGAAGAATATAGACCTCTTCTTCCAACCACTTGTCAAGACATTTTTAGCAAAAGGCTTGCCAAAATCATTCTCTAATGTGTTCACCTTTTCAAAAACGTTATCCTCGGTCATTATCCTTGGTGGCCTACCTTCTTATGAGCTCTCATTAAATGCCTTCTTCCACCTCCGCCAACGATGTTTTAACAGCATGAACCTCTGATGTCCCATGTAAACAATTTTCTTACAATGATCCAGTCACATCAAATAGGTATCATCTTCACATATAGGGCACGCATCATATCATTTGATGTTGTATCTAGACAAATTACCATATACTGGGAAATCATTTATTGGGCCAAACAACATGGCTCTCAATTTAAAACTTTCTTTCTTACAGCCATAAAAAAGCATCTCACCTGAATTCCACATATGCTTCAGGTCTTCAATTAAAGGATCAAGTATACGTCTATATCGTTGCCATGCTATTTAGGCCCAGAAATAAGCATGAAAAGTATCATAAATTTGTGTTTCATAATCAAATTTGGGGGGAGGTTGTATATCATCAGAATCACCAGCCATATGCTGTGAGTACTACTCTGAACTCCATGCGGACTGATTCCATCGGTTACCAATGCAAGTTGTAGGTTTTTTGTTTCTTCACCGAACTTAGGGTACTCGTAATCAATTTTTTCCATTAAGGAGCATCTGCAGGGTGCCTAAGCTCCTCTCATTAGCGTGCCATGTCAAAAGCTTTGTAACATCCGCATTATTGCTTGAATCTTGGAATTATAGGAAAGTACCACAAGACTTTAGAAGGGCTCTTACCATTCTTTCCATAACGAGATGTGTTGTATTTAGGACACTTCTCCAATGATGCCTACTAGTTTTGGAATAAAATACAATCGTTGGGACATGCATGTATTTTCTAATATTTCATATTGGTCGAGCGAAGAATTTGCTTTTCCTTGTATGTTTTCGAAGGGAGTATGTTTGCTTCTGGAAGTATATCTCGCAGAGCGGAAAGTAGCGCGGTGAAACTTGCATCACTCCAACCGTATTGCTCTTTCAGGTTATATAATTTAAGCACCGCACGCAATCTTGTGTATTTGTTGCATCTGACATACAATGGCATCTCTGCATCACTCTTTAGTGTCTGAAATATTTCAGGATTCTCCTCACTCACAACATTCAACATTTCTTCAAGATCATCGCTCTCATTTCTCATGTCTGTGCCAAGCACATTTGAAGTGTAACACCCCAAATTTTAGAAAAGAGAAAATAAGGAATTAATTAAGATTTAGGAAATATTATTAAAATATTAAAAAGCATTAAAAATGAAATTATGATGTTTTAGACATTTTTAATAAATTTTAAGGGTTATTTTATTTACACAAAGAAAAAAAAAATATAATAATAATTACAAGATAAATTTTAATCTAAGAAAATCTCTGATATGATATAAGAATTTATTCTAGAAAATTATTTTTCAGAGAAGGGACCAAACTGAAAATGATGGAAAGATTAACAATAAGGACTAAAATGAGAAGAATAAAGGTTGTAAGGGCTGAAACGTAATTTTCCCCTAATACCTTTATAAAATAAAAATTTCTCTCTTTCCCTTCCTCATTCCGTCTTCCTCTTCCCTCTCTCCCGAAAATCCCTCTGTTCCTCTTCCCCTCTCTGATTTCTTCAATCTGCGACGGCGAACGACGGTATGAGCAGCGAGGAACGGCGGCGAGAAGCTCTAAATCACGTCCAGGGCTTGAGCGACTAAGGGTGAGCTTCCATTCCTCCGTCCTTCTCTCTCTTCTCTTTCAATTTCAGCGAATTTGGGGGGTTAGGGCAATTTGAAATCTAAGATTTTGAAGCTTTTAAATCCATTAAAATGAAGCTTAGGGTTCGATTAACAAACCCCGAGAACGAATCTAAGCAATAGAGTCGGATTAATCAAGTTTCCCAAAATTTCTCCTTCTTGTCATTGTTCATCCGACGCCATTGTTCTTGATTTCTGGAGTTTTGTTGCTTTGAAGCTTAATTAAACAAGATTAGGAGTAAGATTAGTTTCATAATGCGTCTTATATGCCTGATTTTTTTTTGTATGGGATTTTGTTCTGTTTTCTTCCCTCTGTGCCGCCGAGCTTTGTTCTTCTCCCTCTATTCTTCGTTGATGTTCTGGCCTCCTTGATCCGAAATGGAAAATAATGAAGCCTATGATTGTTAATGTATGTGAGTTTTGGTTAGTGAGGAAGGAGGACCGACTCTGCACTTTGCTTGTTGACTGGATTCTTGTTCTTGATTTTGTTATTTTGGGATTCTGAGATTCTGATTGTTTATATGATAAAGAAAAGATGGAATGGATGCTGATTTGAACGATTGAGTATTATTAGAATTTTAATTATTCACTGTCTCCTTGTTTCTGGTTGTTCGGCCGTGAGGTTTCAGTGGCAGGGGAAGGGGAAATTTTGATGTTGCATTGATGGAAGTAAGGTGTAATTGGAATAGGGAGTAGTTGTAAAATTTTCTCCCTTTTTGGTTGTTTTCTTCGGCTGTTGGCAGGGGCAAAGAGAAGGGAAGTCGGTTAGTATTAAGGTCATTGGGATTTTATTCTAGTTTATATTAAGTTGAAATGGAATATTTAGGGATATTCAGGTGTAACCTTGGCTGTAAAGGAATGCAAGGATAATTAAAACAAGGTAATAGGAATTTGTTGATGATTGGATTGTAAAATAAAGAATGGAATCAAGGATTGTGAGTGAGGAAGAGAAAGAAGGGGAATTTAGGAGATGAGAGTTTGATGAAAAGTGCTATATGAATTTGCTTTTATTAGGCTAATAGAGTTTAAGTATAGATATGAAAATTTAATAGATTGGAAATAAGAAATAAGATTAGTTTTAGGTTTTGATTTGGGATTAGGAGATTAGTGAGGGTTTATTGAAGTTTAATGATATGGAGGAATTAATAGTGTCAGATGTAGGTTGTTCCTATTAGTTGAGGTAAACCTAATTTGAATTATTATTTATGAGTCTTTAGAAAGCTAAGTAAATATTCTAAATTTGTAAGAGTTGATTTTTGAATTTCCTGATCTAAATGAAACATAAGGGGTTATATTTATTTAAATGAGGTTAGTTATGATGTTAAGTTTGAACAGAGATAGATCTTGTTAGTATAGAGTATAGTGGTTCTTTTAGAAATTACTTTGATTCAAGAAACATGAATCTTATTGTGTTGGTTAATATCTCATGATGTATTTAGTGGGTCCAGGATTAGTTTCAAAGCTGGAAATATGTTATGATCTAGGAAAGAAATTACTAAGTACTCGGGTTATCATTGACATTAATTGGAAGTTGTGAACCTGGAGTGGGGAAGTAAATTGGTAGGTTTGAAAATGATTATACTGTTGATAGATTTATTATTTTGTAATAAATAGAAATTAGACATATGTGTGTGTGTGTATATGTACAAGTGAGTGTTGGTGTGTGTGAATGACTACGGTCTTTAATGATTTCATTAGAAACTATTGGTCAAACATCGAGAATAAGAAGAATTAATTGGAATAAAACAATTGAAAGACTTCTTGATCTTAAATGGTCAAATTAATTATAATAGATTAAGTTATAGATAATAATTATTAATGTGGAAGAAAAATAAAATTAGAGATACATTGATGCTTGTGCTTGAATATGTTTAAGTATGTTCTGAATTGTTTTAGCTTTTATGTGTATGTTTGTAGTTAATCGATTCTTGATACCTGTATGTGTCTGTATTAATTGAATCCTTGGTTTTTTATTCATAACAAGAAAATTATATATAAGTTAAGCAAATGAGATATTCCTTTTATATTTAATTTATTCTATTTTGCTTGGCTAATATGAAAATACATATATATATAAGAGATTTAAATATAAGTTCCTTAAAAGGAAATTATTATGATGAAAGTATGATTTAAAGTAATTAGGATATTTTTATGATTGTGTTGTAGAGGCGTGTATTGTTTGATAATTGTAAAATGCCTGTGGATGGTTGCTTGATTAATAATTAAATAAGAGATTAAGATTTAAACATATATTAGAAAGGGAAGGGTAGAAATATATACCACCATAAGATCGCGAGAGACGCTGAATAATTATATAGAAGTTTAGGTATTAATTTACTATTTATATATTAAATGTTAATAGGTCTTGATAGTGACATAAGTAGAGAGGCCAGTAGAAAGAAGATGGAGCAAGTACAAAACTAAGGTCTAAAGAAGCCAGGTAGCAGTTTATTTCAGTAACAATTAAATTGCATGTATTATTTTGTAATAACTGTTGCATTTAGTTGGTAAGTTATTATTCCTCAGATGGAGTACTCCAGGCTTAGGTGATTAGCTACACCTTTGCGAGATTAGTTACGTTTTAGCCTTACGTGCTTTAACGAGAAACCCTGCAGGTAAAGCCTCCACTATAACGAATATATTGTTATTAGTGGTTGGCAGGTGCTTTTAGCACACAGATTAATAAGAATAAGACTATCATCATTTGTACAGCTTTATGAAATATATACATGACAATGCTAGCATGATAATATATGTTAATGAAAGAAACTGCTATTGGGATTTCTAATCTCACCCCCTTCCCCAAACATTTTCAGTTTGGCAGGTTGAACGAAGCTAGCTGGGGAGAAGAGTAGACGAAGAAATTAGGATTAGAAATTTAAAAGCCAGAGGTAGTAAATATTTTAATAAGATTATTGGTATATGTTGTAAAAGTAAATTATTAAATTAATAATAGAGAGCACAGGAAATAGAATTACAATAAATTTATTTAAAGGAATTAAATTTCCTAGGGGTTATGAATTATGAATAGATACTTTAAAAAGAAAATGTATGTACTACTCTAATGTCGCTGCGTATTCTGGTAGAAGGGTTATCAACTGAGATGACCCCAGTGTTTTAATATTGGAAAGGTAGAAACCCATCAACAGATGCAGAGAACACATGAGTGGGTTTTCGCTCCCCACACACTATCATCAAGGGGAGGAAATTATAAGGGAACCTAGGTAGTTTAATTGTTTTATGCACCACTTGGTTTTATAAAAAGTTTTAAATTCTAAGTCGTACGAAAAGCCCATTCCAACTAACCGAAGGTTGGTTCAATATTTTTAAGAAAAAGCTTTAAATTTTTCGTATTTTTGGGCTTCGAATATTCATAAAAGTGGTTATAATTCAATTAAATTGCTATAATATAGTAGTAAAAGTCCAGGTGTTACATGAAGTGCTACTAACATCATGTATCTGGTCTCCGCATTCATCTTCATAGGTCTCATTATGCTTTGTCCATAGTGTATAAGACGGATCGATTCCATGACAAATTAAATGACTCAACGAGCCAAGAGGACGAAGACGCTTTCCATACAAATACGATATACAAGGGCATACAATTCTGTTAGCATTCTTTACATGATCAGCAGCAAATTCAGTGAACTCTTTTGCTCCATCTATATATTCCCTTGAACGTCGATCACAAGACATCCATTTCTAATCCAACAGTGTAACCTACTCAAGGAAAGTGGTGGTAAGATGTATGAGTTACTCATTAGGTAGCTACCTTACAATGTTACTCTATTTTTTTAAAAAAAAAATTGGCAGCATAACTGCCATAAAATGAACGTTCCTAGGCTCAATGCCCTCTCTTTTTAATATACAAATGGATAGCCAACTATATAAACAACATCAGCTCAATATATTTCCATAGTCAACCACAACAGAATTCATAGAGCATGTATTAACGAGTAGAAAAACTTAGTTATAGCTTACAAATCCAGCTTTAAAAGATAGCAATTTTATAAAAGTAAATTAGCATATCACATAGTTTTGTTTCAGCACAACATAAAATATAATGTACCTTAATGACTTCTCTAACTTGTCTTTTAGTGGAGGATCAAAATGTCTACCAGAATAATACTTGTTGAAATTCCTACAACATATAAACAAGCCTTTATAACTTTTTTACCATGTTGCTAGTTAGAAATGTAAACCATTTGAAATTTAGAAATGTCAAGAATCTAAATTCAATTAACAACACCTCTTAACTTGAATGCATAAAATTCAAATAAGTGATAACATAGCTAAAAGTTGCTCTTTCTAAATGTAAGCCAAACCAAGAAGAAAAAATTCGTTTGTGATTTGTTAAATCTTTATATGACCATATTTAGCTTAACACTTCATTTGATTTACTGCAAGCTTCTATTTTCAGCAAAATATGTTCTCACATAGAAAATTTTCAGATTTAATCAATCTAGAACATATCCCTTAAAGCTACCCAAAAATATACTATAAAACCAATTCATGGAATAAGCTCAATCTCAGAGTTTATTAAAAACATTTACAATCAGTGGCACCCAAAGTGATCATTCTAAGCAAACCAAAATAAACTCATTGCTGTGAAATTTATATATCCATACTCTAATCATAACACATAACTAGAAATCAAAACAAGAAAGAAGTTCAGAAATTTTGTTCTTAATCTAAGAACTGTGAAGACGAGACATATTAGGAACCTAAGGTGTAACATCCCGATTTTTATTAGTCTGGAAATTATAATCTATAGGCATTAGTTTAAAGCATGAGAAAGTTTAAGTATTTATTTGATAATTTTCCCTAAGAATTCTCATAAAATATTTTAATAATTAAGTATAAAATTTCATGTTAATGAGATGATATTATTTGCTTAGAAACCCATCTAGTTTAGGGTTGGGCTTAGGAAATGGATTAGAGACTTTAGCCCATAAGAAATGTTAATTCCCCCTTGTGGAGCATAGGGTGGCACCACATATCATAGAAAGGAAGGGAATTATGTTGCAAATAATAAATAGAAAATGTATTGTAATATGTATAAGCATAAATTATATTAGAAAGAAAAGATTATGTGATGACCAATAAAAATGCATGCAAAGGAAAAGTAGAAGTGGTTATCATGACAAGATAACCAATAGGAAGACATGCAAGGAAGAAAATCAAAAAAAGAAAATAAAGTATAATAAGAGAGCCAATGGTAATGCATGCAAGAGATAAAAGAAAAAGAAATAAAATAATAAATGACCAATGGGAAGACATGCAAGCTTAGAAAGATTCTTGTGAGTGATGTCATCATGTCTTCATGCAAGATAAGAAGAGTAGTCTCTCTTCCTTCCCCAATTGGCCAAAGGTGGCGCATGGGAGAGTTAGGAGAAGAGAAAGAAAGCTAAAATAATGTTCCTCCGATGAACTAAAAGAAAATTGTTGATTTAGTCAAAATGAGATAATAGGCTTTAGGGTCAAAATGGACAAAAGGTGTCACTTACTAGGGGTAAAGTGGTCATTATTAAGAAGGGAGAAAATAAAATAAAAGTAAGAAGAGAAGAGAAATTGCATGAGTGGTGCAATAGAGGTGGCTAACCTAAGGTAGGATAAGAGTAGTAGAAGAAATCTTCATGCTATTGGGCACTGTGTGAGGTGGCTTGGGGTAATCCTTGTCCTCATTTTTCCCTACAAATAGGACCTTTCCCATCCCATTCTCCACACCAAACTCACAGCCCCAAACAAAGTGAGAAAAAGAAGAGTGTTCTTGAGGAGCCTTGAAGGTTGGGACTCCAAGTGAAGTTGTAAAGCTCTAAGGTAGTACTTACTCTCTTACATTTCCAGCATTGTTTGAATATTGTGATGTGATATTTGGCTGCCTTGATGAAACATGTTTGAAGGATTATGTGTTTCTTATAATGCTATAGCCATATGTGATTATTCAAGAACATAAATGTTCACATGTATAACTTATTAGTATTGCCATATCTTGTCCAATGTTAAACTTGCATGGTTGTTTGTTGAGTATTGTGCTGCTGAGATTTTTTCCAAAATCTCACCCCCCAAAATCTAAACCATTTTAGGAGCAAGTTCATCAAAGGAGAAAGAGAAGAAGCTAGCATAAGTCATGATGGAAGATTTAATGCTCTTTGTTTTTGTTGTGCATCTTTGAAATTATTATAAATCTGTAACATTGTCAAGATGCATTGAACATGTTGTTTATTATGCTATTATTTTGGATTTATGAGGTCATTCATGGCCATTTGGAGCAAGTTTAATATATGTAAGTAGTATCCTGTTTTTCTGGGTTCCATTCTATACAATGTCTATTGATGAAATTATTTGAATTAGTAAATGAATTCATTTAGCCACAAAATATTTATGTAAAATACTAGAGATACAGGGCTTTTTGGAAACCCAACAATGATGTAAATCAGAGTTATATAGCTTAAATTAAAAATCACGCAAGAAGGCTGAAATTTCTAGGCGTGGGAAAGAAGACATGTTGGGAAAATCAAAAATTTGTATCACATGATTTTGTGCATGATCTGTTTGACATTTTCCCCAAATAGTGGACTCTTCAAGCTTTAATTAGACTTGAACCAAGTCAAAACCGTTTTTCTATAATTAGTTATGATTTTTCAAAGTTGCTAGAAAAGTTTCCGCATTTTTAGCATTTTTCCAGAATTAAAGAAAAGTTTTAAAAGCTTGTGGTTTTGATGTTCTAAGTCCTGTATGAGCTTCAATATGATTCTCATTGGTTATTAAGCTTGAGAATGAGTCCTAGAAGTAGGTGTTACATAATGCACAGGATTTTTGACCACATGAATGAACAGAGCAAGAACGTCGAGCAGAGCAAAGGGATGCAAATTTGATGACGAGTGAAGAGTAAATAGCAAGCACGAGGTGAAAAATGTAAGACCGAACTCTAGAAGGAGAATTTCACGAGGTGAACGCTATGGTGAACACCGTTGTCTGGGGAAGCACGAGGTGGCCGGAGAAGTATGAACGATCCTGACCCCAACCACTAGCAACGGCAGAAGGCGGGATCTTTGAGCAAGAGAGAGCTGTGAACAATGAATAACAGGAAATGGTGAACTGAGCGAGAGAGAGCGGCATTGAGCTTGGTGTGGGTGGAGGGAGTAATGGGGACGGAGGAGGGAGTAATTGAACAGCAAAGGGAGTAATCGAACGACGGAGGGAGTGGGAAAGAAACAATGAGAGGTTTTGAGAGGGAAACGGTTTGGGAATAAATGGCGAACTCGAAGGAGAAAATGAGAGGGAAATGGGAAAATTTTGGCTAGGGTGCCTATCCCGGCGTTTAATTTTCTTAAGCGCCAAAATAGGTAAGACAATTTTTTTAAAAAAAAAAAGCAAAATCACCTATCTTGGTGCTTAAAAGAACAAAGCGTCAGGACATGTCAACAATTTTTAAAAAATGAAAAAAAAGAAACAAAAAGCCTATCCCTGTGCTTATTACTTTTAAGTGCCGGGATAGGTAAGAAAATTTTTTTAAAAAAATAAAAGCAAAAATACCTATCTCGGCGCTTAAAAGAACAAAGCGCTAGGACAGGTCAACAATTTTTAAAAATTGAAAAAAATAAGAAACAAAAAGCCTATCCCGACACTTATTACTTTTAAGCTCTAAGATAGGTAAGAAAAATTTTAAAAAAATAAAAGCAAAAATACCTACCCTGGCTCATAAAAGAACATAGCGCTGGGATAGGTCAAGAATTTTAAAAAAATAAAAAATAAGAAACAAACAACCTATCCCCGTGCTTATTAATATTAATCGTCGGGATAGGTAAGAATGATTTTAAAAAAATAAAAGCAAAAATACCTATCCCGGCGCTTAAAAGAACAAAGCGCCGGGACAAGTCAAAAAATTTAAAAAAAAATAAAACAAAAGAACCAAAAAGCCTATCCCAGCCCTAAAGATAACTAAGCGCCGGGATGGGTATATACCTATATCGGGCTTAGTTTTATAAGCACCGCAATAGGTCTCCGTAATAGAGCATTTCTGTAGTAGTGGTTAGTCCATTCACATATATATTATTTTATATAATTACTTTGTTATTAATGTCGTCTTTTGTTATTTATAGTGCCTTTGCAACCAACAAATAAAGAGTTTGGGCATTACATCATAAAGTATATGTATGGCATTATCACGACTGGAAATATCGGAAACTTCTCAAAGGTATAAAATTCTTATCTATTACTTCTCTTAAATGATTGATACTGTACATAAATATAATGTTTTTATCTTATTGCTTTTCACATCCTTTTTGTTGCAGATTTATCAGATTCATGAATATATTGCAGAGTTTTTCCTTTCAAGTACGATGAGGTAAAAAGAGAGCATGCATGTACAAAGGCTATAGGGGTTATTGATTATTAATATGTTGTTAGTTTATTGATTAGTTAGCAATTGTATATATGCTAGTTTGCCTGTACAACATATATTTCTTAGTTTATTTCCAAAATAAATGAATCAATACCCATTGTCCCTTGTTAGTTTATTGTCCATAGCAACTGTATATATGCTAATTTATTGATGAGTTAGCTAGGCTGTGTTAATAAACTTGTGAGTAATAATTTTGGTTGATATGTATCTATTTATGTATGAGTACATGTGTAGTGTATGATCTACAACAAGTAGATAGAAACCAGAACAATTATATGAAATGTCAACAAAAAGTAAATGTTTCGACGTCTCTTATTAGGTTGGTAAGAGACGTCATAAGTTTTGACATGTCTTATTAGGTTAGTTAGAGACGTCAAAACCCACAAAATGACGTCTCACTAAACTTTAATTTGAAACGTCAAAAGTCCTAAATCAAACAACATCTTTCTTTATCATAAAGTGTGACGTCGATAGTCCCCCGCAACATTACCAATGGGAGTCTCTAGGAAGGGACAATTGATGTTCCCTATTTGCTATACTGAGAGATGTTAAAAGTATGACTTTTAATATCAGTTATTTGAGAGACGTTAAAAGTCATACTTTTCAACATCATTGATATTGATGACCCTTCCTTAACGGAGGTCAAAACCCTAAAATAACATACGTTACAAGCCTTCTCTGCAGTAGTATATGTTTGGGGAAATTAAACCATGACATAGTATAGATCGGTATATAGCACTAACCACTACTTTGATCATCACTTCTCTCCCAGCAAAAGACATACACTTTTGTTTCCAACCTTGTACTTTCTTTCCCATATTATCTCGAAAACAAGCCAGTATAGCAATTTTGGATCTTCCTCAAATGGGAGGCCAAGATATTATCCGTCCCAGAAACATTTAAACAATTCTCCATTTCTATACTTTGGAAGAGTTGGAGATGAGGAATGGTATATCCTGGAGAAGGTTTACAATAGGGGGAGCATTGCTACATCCATGTAATTATTGTGGCCAACATACCTAAGGTAACAAACATGAGACAATCAGTTAAAATGGAACAACACACAATCGGTCACTTTAAAAATGGTACTTTAATTTTAAAATACATATTTGTTACAGAAACTTACTTAAGTAATTTCTGTGATCTATATAAATTAGTTAAAGAAATTTCATATTTTAGAACAGAAGTGTGCTTAATATATAGGGAAGCGTACGTTAGGTTATAATTTAGCCTTTGAAATTATGAAAAACTAATTATTAAACCCATTGACACACATGATCATTAGTTTATCGTGAGGGGGTTGAATTATTGTAATATTAATCGAGTTGAACTTTTCAAATAATTGAAACCATCATTTAAAATATTTAAGGAAAAACACTAGACTGAAAGCTTTAATAAACACACTCTATTCACACACAAAATATCAAATAAATACTACTACGTAGCCAGAATTTCCTTTCCAAACAGAATTAACTAATGCTGAAACACGTATCATATACGTAGGAATGAATTGATAAAAATAAATTATATAAATGAAGAGTGAAAACACAAATATAGATTCAGTCCAAAAAAAAAAAACACATATATATAGATAGTTATAAAAAACAGACCCTTATAGGTTGGAGAAAACAAAGACACATATCATCACAAACAAACAAATAACCAAGACGCGTGCAGAAAACCACCAATTGGGAATAATCTCTAACGATCTGCCTCCACCGGAACACTGTGCAACACCAACGTCTCCACCGTTATTCCCGGCCCGAACCCAAACAAGACTCCCCATTCAAGTCCTTCCCCGGTGGTTGCTTTTCCTTCCCTTAACGACTTTTTCCTCATCTCATCTAATATGAACAAAACACATGGACTTGTTAGGTTGCCATACTCACTAAGCACGTGCCTAGTCACGTGCAGCTTCTCCTTCTCGAGACCTAACTTTGTCTCAGTTTTATCCACAACGGCCCTTCCACCTGGGTGCACTATCCAAAAAATGGAGTTCCAGTCGTTGATGCCAATAGGTGTGAACGCTTCCACCAAGCACTTCTCTATGTTATCGGAGATGATATCTGGCACGTCTTTTTGCAGGTGGAAAGTGAGACCAGCTTCTCGTAGGCCTAGTTTGATGGCTTCCCCAGAATCCGGCAATATGGTTTGCGCGGTTGAAACCAGCTGGAAGATTGGGCTCTCCACAACCGGGTCGGGGTCAGCACCGACAATGACGGCAGCTGCGCCGTCCCCGAACAAGCACTACAAGAAAACAATGGATTAGTGACAGAACTACTGAATACGTCTTAAATAGGCTGTTGCTAAATAATTAGCTATGAAATTTTGGCTTAACCAACGAGATTTCATCACTAATTCATTATAAAAAGGTAAAGGTGTAAACTTAATATACTACAATATTGTAAATCGCACCAAACATAAACTACTATTTTTTTTTTATTTACTGTTATCATGAATTTTTTTCGTAACATATATAGTAACACATTAATATAGATTGCGAAATCTGTTACTATATATATATATATGCTATGAAAAAAAATTCATAATGACCAATTTCATATCATGAAGTTTTACTATTAACCAAAAAAATTCATGATGACCGTAAGCACACAAAAAAAATTGTATTTTATGTTTGATACGATTTGCAATATTGTAAGATATTAAATTTGCAAATTTACCCCACCATAAAATTTTGGCTTAACCAACGAAATTCCGTCGCTAATTCACTATAAAATTTTGGCCTAACTAACGAAATTCCGTCATTAATCCACTATATATTTTGGTACTGAAGACCTGTCCAACGAGGGAGTCAAGGTTTGTTTCTGAGGGCCCACGAAAAAATAGAGCGATGATCTCAGAGCAAACAACGAGTACACGTGCGCCGCTGTTGTTCTCGGCCAAGTCCTTGGCGAGACGGAGGACGGCGGCGCCGCCGGCACAACCCTGTTGGTACATCATGAGGCGTTTGACGGAGGGATGGAGGCCGAGAAGTTTGGTGAGTTGGTAGTCGGCTCCGGGCATGTCAACACCGGAAGTGGTACAGAAGACGAGGTGGGTGATCTTGGATTTGGGCTGCCCCCATTCTTTGATGGCCTTAACAGCGGCTTCTTTTCCAAGCTTAGGAACCTCCACCACCACTATATCTTGACGAACATCAAGGGAAGGAGCCATGTAAGCACACATGTTTGGATTCTCTTTTAGGAAATCCTCTGTGAGGTGCATGTAACGCTTCTTGATCATAGATTTATCACCTGTTTCATTCATGCAACCAAAAATAAGATGATGAGAAAGTGGAAATCAATTAATGGTGAAACTAATTCATATGCTTGATATAATATTTAATTTGGAGTTCAAACTAATGTACTAAGTAGATGTCATATTAAGGACCGGAAGTACAAATTAGATCTTATATTAAGGACCGGTTGATAATATAAGTTTAGAGTGGAGAGACATACACATGCGCTTGAATTTTTCCTTTAGATCAGTCATATGATCACTGTTGGTGATACGAAAGTAGTAGTCCGGATAATCGGCTTGGATGATGGAGTTGGGAGGGGTGGCAGTGCCGATGGCAAGGATGGTGGCAGGGCCATGTGAATGCTGAGCGTTGCGGATTTCATCGACGGTAACCATATTGTTATTGATGAATGATGAATGGAAGGTGCCTAAGGTGTGTACCTATATGTCTTAGTGTGGGTGATGAGGGTGAGAGGTGAGAAATGGAAGATGAAGTGAGGTTTATAAATAGGGATCACGGGCTGCTAAGTGATATAATATATATTTCCTCATTTTCTTAATATAAGATTTAGTTAATTTTTTTAGAGAGATTAAGGAAACCAAATGGGCTCTTTAATTTAATCATGACATATTTTCTATATTATTACAATATATGTTAGTTTATAAGTCAAATAAACTACTTTAAAAAATTCAGGTAAATCAATTTGTAAATAGTTTATTTAGCTTTCTTAAGATTTTCCAATAAAAAATTCAATCATGTCTAATATTTACGAACGGTGAGAATATAATGCTCGTTTCGTTCCTAAACTTAACACATATTTACTTAATTTAATTAAATTAAGCATGTTAATTAAGTTAGATAATATGACATGTTTTCTCTAAAATATTCAAACCATCTTCTTTAATGCCCTACCTATCTTACTTAATTATTGATAAGGAAGTATTAAGAAGACAATTTGACAAAACATTGATAAACGACTACACTATAAACGTAACTATGAGCTGCCACTGTCACCAACCCTGGTCTTGTAGCTCTCACTTCCTTCGCGGAACGAACTTGAATTAAGATATTCATCACGTACCTTCTTTCAGCGAATTTGATTTCCCTTTTTCACGACATTAGGCATTAGTTTGAAGGGCGAAGATGCAAAAACGCCCGTGTAGTTTGGTTGGTGCACCCAATACCGTGAACTTTTTTTTTTTTGCCAAAAAGTGCCCACGTAGTTACTAAAATAGGTCAAAAGTGTCCATGCCGTCAATATACAGTAACAGCGTTAAGTTTTACAAAGTTAAGGAGAATAAAATGTGTAAAAATACCCATAAAGTTTGGTCCGAAGTGCACCCAACACCACAAAATTGTTTTTCCAAAAAGTGACCACGTAGTTACCAAAATGGTTCCTTCAATGCCTATGCAATTACTTTACATATGTTAGGCAAGAGAAATACATAATAGGAGTGTGAATTTTATATTTCAATAAAATATTTTTCAAAATTGTAAGTTCAAAAGCAATTTTAAAAAACAGATATGAAAGAAACAAAGTAGTGAAAACTTAGGCAAATTTTGCATAACTTTCATTTGTATTCTCAAAGGCTTATATATATCCATTGATCAAGGAAGATTGAAGCATGAAATTACAGAGAAAAATTTTACTTTGCCTAGGGTTTCGAATTTTCATACTCTGTTTCTCTAAATTTCTATGAGCTTAAGTGTTTATCATATATTTAGTTTGATCTGCAAGAATTTTGTCTAAGATTTCAATACTCTGTTTCTTTCTAATCTATTTTTGAAAATTGATTTTGAACTTAGAGTTTTGAAAAATATATTATTGAAATACCAAATTCACCCCTTCTTGTGTATTTTTCCTGCCTAACATGTGTAAAGTATCAGCATAGGTACTGAGGGAATTATTTTGGTAACTACCTCGACACTTTTGGGCAAAAAAAAATGTTCGCAGTGTTGGGTGCACTTCGGACCAAACTTCATAGGTATTTTTGTACCTTTTATTTTCACTAACTTTGAAAAACTTAACGCTGTTAATGTATATTGACGGTATGGGCACTTTTGACCAATTTTGGTAACTTTGTGGACACTTTTGAGCCAAAAAAAAAACCTCACAGTGTTGGGTGCACTTTAGACCAAACTACATGGGCATTTTTGTACCTTCGCCCTAGTTTGAATAGTACAGTATGCTCTTTCTACGATAAATTTTTATTTTTTAGTTTTTGAAAAATTATATTTGACTCTTATAGAAAAACGTGAAGAATTTCTTAAATCAAATTCCACACCTTTAATTTCATATAGAAAGACACATTTTTCTCCGTTTAATTTGTTGTGCTATGAGTTTTCCTATAGCCAGATGATATTGAATCTGTAACGTCCCAATTTTTATTAGCTTGGAAATTACATTTTATAGGCATTAATTTAAAGCATGAGGAAGTTTAAATATTTGTTGATAATCTTCCCTAAGAATTCTCATAAAACATTGAGAAGAATTTATAATAATTTAGTAGAATTTTGCATGGTATTATTTGCTTAGAAGGGGTGTTACACCTTAGCCCATGAGAAGTAGTAACTTTCCCTTGTGGAGCTTATGTTGGGCTTAGAAAATGGACTAGATAAAGACCTTAGCCCATGAAGAAGGGAGGAATTATGTTGTAAATAATAAATAAAAAAGGAATTGTATATGTGTAAGCATAAAATTATATTAGAAAGAAATAAGAAAATCATAAGTGGAAATTCTTGTGAGTAATGTCATCATGACTCATGCATGATAGGAGAAAGAAGTCTCTCTTCCTTTCCCAATTAGCCACAAGTGGACCATTAGGTAAAAGAAAGGAAGGTAAGAGCATTAGGTAAAGAAAGGAAGGTAAGAGCATTAGGTAAAGAAAGGAATGTATGAACATTAGGTAAAGAAAGGAAGGTATGAACATTAGGTAAAGAAAGGAAGGTATGAACATTAGGTAAAGAAAGGAAGGTTGGGAAAATCAAATATCTGTATCACCTGGGTTGATGCATATTATGTTTGATATTTTTCCCAGAAAGAGGACTCTTCAAGCTTTAAATTGTGACTTGAACCAAGTCAAAACCATTTTTCTACAATTAGTTATGATTTTTCAAAGTTGCTGGAAAAGTTCTGCATTTTCAGCATTTTTCCAGAAATAAAGAAAAGTTTTAAAAGTTGTGGTTTTGATGTTCTAAGTCCCATATGAGTTTGAATATGATTACCAAAGATTATTAGGCTTGGGAATGAGTCGTAGAAGTAGGTGTTACACTTTTTGGTATCAGAGCAATGGTTCTGGAAAACTTAGAAATCGAACATATCTCTTAGAACCCTTAATAAGTGACTTAGTCATATTATCCTCTAGAGTTCATAGCAAACTTTGGGGTTATACTTTCAGGATTATCAAAAATGTCATCCGAAAGTAATATTGGCTCAACCCAAGGATATGAATCGGAAAATGACTCAGTAGAAAGTATTGACTACCTAGAGCAATTCCGACCATCCATAAAAAGGGTTAGAAGAGTATCGGCACATAGGACATGGCCGGAAGGAATTGGAAGTCATAACCAAGCTAGAGCTAGGCAAGGTTTAGGTGGTTGGATAATTGAGGGTGAGGAGACAATGTAGCCTCAAGAGCTTCACTCAAGGGAGAGCATTAGAAGAAATGATGAAGTAGATGACGAATGGGCGTATGCAAGGTCTTCAATTGAATAAGGACGCATGATTCCTAGAGCAACTCAAGAAGCCATGATAAGGGCAGGTTATGGGCAGTGGCTTGACCCATTAAGTGGAGAAGCAAGCTCTCAAGAAGAAAGAGGCCCGAACCTATCTCTAGGAGGAGGATCGCCCAAAGTAGCTCTCAATGAAAGAAGGGAAGCACTCCCAACTGCCAAAGAATGGACAAGGATGAATGCTGGACTTGGTTATATGCTTCCAGAAGAAGAAGAAGAGGACCCCATAGAGTATGAGCTTGAAGAGGAGGAAGAAGAGATTATTGAAGGGAATGCTTGATGAGTTACCAGAAAAGCTTAGGAAAGAGCCAATGCCGATGGGAGTTGAGATGCTAGCTTGTAAGTTAAAGAATTTTTGGAAAGTCCCCTCATTGGAGAATGATAAGGAGGCATCATCTTCAAAGCCGATCAAAGAATGTGATCCAGGAGAGGATAGGGTCCAATTTGATATGGTAGTACCAAGCTAGTTAGTCTTAGTCTTAGGTAGTATGATGTAATGTTGAAGACCAGTTGTATTTTCCTTATGTATGTCAAGAATTTCCTATGATGCAATGAAAAGTTCCTTTCTTATTTGCCAAAAGTTATATTTAAAGAATATGTTTAAGAGAAGTTATGTTTAAAATTTGCGCTAAGAAAAATAATTCCTCTAAGCAGATAATCAACCCCTTAAGAGTTAAGAGATGGTGAATACTAGGAGAACACCAAATCATAGGGATCGTGGAAACGATGAGAGGCCTCCTAATGACCCTATGGGAATAATGTTGAATAGCTTAGATCAACAGCAGAGATTGATTGAGCAGCTGCAAGAGGACCTGGCAAGAGGAAGGCAAGAGCGAGAGTAAGGCGCCAATGGAATTCAACAGCCTGAGATCGTAGTTAATCAAGAGGGCCAGCTTATTGCAAAGTTTTGCAAGCATCATCCGCCATCATTTGACGGAACATTCAATGTTCAAAATGCTGAAGACTGGGTCATGAGACTTGAGAAGATTTTCAAAGTCTTAAACTGCAGTTCAGAGATAAGAGCTCAAATGGCAATTTTCAAGTTGGAAAAAGAAGCTGATCGCTGGTGGAGGTATACAGAGATGATCCTGAGAGCAAGAGGAATTGCCATCACTTGGGAAGTGTTCATGGAGCAGTTCAATGAGAAGTATTTTCCAAGGTCTGTTCGGGATCAAATGGAAGCAGAATTCCTCACGCTTTGTCAAGGAAATAGCGAGCCATTTGATGAGTACTTGGCCAAGCATATTAGGCTGTCAAGGTATTCAACTTATCTGCAGCAAGTTGATGATGAAAGGTGGAATACAGAGAAGCTGGAAAGAGGATTAACTTCGATTATGAAAGAGAGAATCGCCCCAATGCAGATACGAACCTTTAACAAGCTAGTTGAGGTTTGTAGGATTACTGAGTATAGCTTGAATCATCGAGGAGCAAGTCAGGAGCACTCGAAGATGGGCAAGCAAGCTGAGGAGGGAACTTCCAATTGGAAGAAAGGAAAGAAGCCTTGGAGTAAGAAGTTTAAGAAGTCAGGCCGTCAAGGAGGAACTAATGGACACAAGGGTCCAATAGTTTCGGGATGCAGTCAGTGTGGCAAGAACCATGGTGACAGACCATGTTTAGCTGGGAAGAATGTCTGCTACAAGTGTGGTAAGCCTGGACATTATGCAAGGGAGTGCAATCAGGAGGAAGGCAGCTCTAGACCTCAAGTTCAAGGAAGGGTTTATGCATTAACCCAGAATGAAGCTCTCCAGTCACCAGAGATGATACAAGGTATGATCAAGATCAATCAATTCCTTGTAAATGTGTTGTTTGATTCGGGTGCTAGTCATTCGTTCATATCATATGATTGTGCTTGGAGACTAGGTCTAGAAATTTGTAGACTGCCTTATGACTTAAATGTTACCGCGCCAACAGAAGCAAAGGTTAGGACCTCCTGTGTTTGCCTAAGATGCATAGTCCAGTACAAACAATGCAGTAGCACACTAGACTTAATATGTCTGCCATTCCCTGACATAGATGTAGTCATTGGAATGAACTGGATGGCTACCAATAGTATACTCCTTGATTGTAAGAATAAGACAATCATCACTCCCCCTCGTAAGATAGAGAATCCTAGCAAGATTAAGTTAAATTTCATAACTACCTCAAGGACAGAGGGATGTTTAGAAGAACAATGCCAAGGATTCATAGTATTTTTCTCAGTACAAGTAGATGAAGAAGAGCATATTGAAGATGTCCCTGTGATAAGGGAATTTCCTGACATTTTCCCTAAGGAGATAAGCGGAATTCCGCCTCAACGGGAATTAGAGTTCACAATCGATATCGTGCCAGGAGCAAGGCCAATATCAAAGGCACCTTATCGGATGGCTCCAAGCGAGATGGCTGATCTGAAAGCGCAAATCGAAGAGCTGCTGGACAGGGGTTTGATTAGGCCAAGCGTATCCCCTTGGGGTGCTCCAGTGCTATTTGTTAAGAAGAAGGATGGGAGCCTTAGATTGTGCATAGATTATAGGGAGCTTAACAAAGTGACAATTAAGAATAAGTATCCCTTGCCAAGAATAGATGATTTATTGGATCAATTAGCCGATGCGAAGATTTTCTCCAAGATAGATCTTAGATCAGGATATCATCAGTTAAGAGTGAAAGCTGAAGATATTCCTAAGACGGCATTCAGGACAAGATATGGGCATTATGAGTTCTTAGTGATGCCATTTGGATTGACCAACGCACCTGCTATATTCATGGATTACATGAATAGGATCTTCAGGAAGCATTTAGATCAGTTTGTTGTAGTCTTCATTGACGATATCCTAGTCTACTCCAAATCAGCCGAGGAGCACGAAAGGCACTTGAGAATTGTCTTAAGCATTCTGAGAGAGAAGAAGTTGTTCGCTAAACTTAGTAAATGTGAGTTTTGGCTCATAGAGGTCAGATTCTTAGGACATGTGATCTCTCAAGATGGAGTCGCAGTAGATCCTAGTAAGGTAGAAGCAGTCCTAGAATGGGAGAGACCGAAGACAGTGACAGAGATCAGAAGTTTCCTTGGTTTAGCGGGTTACTACAGAAGGTTTATTCAAGACTTTTCTCAAATTGCCTTACCAATGACGAAGCTTACAAGAAAGAACCAGCCATTCTTGTGGGACGAGAAGTGTGAGCAGAGCTTCCAGGAGCTGAAGAGAAGGCTAACCTCAACACCAGTACTCACTATCCCAGATCCATCTCAGTCCTATGTGATCTATAGTGATGCTAGCAAGCACGGATTGGGCTGTGTATTGATGCAGCAAGGAAAGGTTGTAGTGTATGCCTCTTGACAGCTGAAGACTCATGAGGAGAACTACCCTACGCATGACTTGGAGTTAGCAGCAGTAGTGTACGCTCTTAAAATATGGAGGCATTATCTATACGGAGTTCCCGTAGAGATATTATGTGACCACAAGAGTCTCAAGTATCTATCCGATCAAAAGGAGTTGAACATGAGGCAAAGAATATGGATGGAGCTTCTCAAGGATTATGAGTATACGTTGAAGTATCATCCAGGGAAAGCAAACGTAGTAGCTGATGCCCTTAGTAGGAAGGTTATTCAAGCTTCCAGCTCGATGATCAAAGAGCAAGATTTGCTAGAGAAGTTTAGAGATTTAAACTTAACCTACAGCGTGCAAGTTAAGAGTATGAGAATAATAGAAACGCGCATAGGATGGGAGTTAGGAGATCAAATCAAGGAAGCGCAACTTCAAGACCCTTATGTAGAGACAATGAAGAGTAAATTGAAGAATAAAGACGCACCAGGATTCGAGATCTTAGATGATGGTATAGTAAGGTTTTAGAAGAGGATTTATATTCCTCCAAAGCCTGAACTTCAAAAGAAGATTCTTGATGAAGCGCACATGAGCAAGTATACCATTCATCCAGGTATCACAAAGATGTACCAGGAGCTCAAAGGAATGTTTTGGTGGCCTGGCATGAAGAGGGAAGTAACTCAGTATGTTGCTCAGTGTTTGACGTGCCAGAAGGTAAAGATAGAGCATCAGAAGCCGGCAGGAACTTTGCAATCTTTGGATATCCTAGAATGGAAATGGGAAAGCATATCTATGGACTTTGTTATGGGATTACCTGTAGTGCCTTCAGGAAGTAATGCTATATGGGTAATAGTGGACCGACTAACCAAGTCAGCTCACTTTTTGCCGATCAAAGCAACCCATACCTTAGATAAGCTAGCAAAGTTGTATGTAAAGGAGGTCGTTAGATTGCATGGGGTGCCGACTAGTATCGTATCAGACAGAGATCCAAGATTTACATCTGGATTTTGGACATCATTGCAGAAGGCGGTGGGTACAAGGTTAAGGTTTAGCACGGCATATCACCAGCAGACCGATGGTCAAACGAAGCGAACCATTCAGACGCTAGAAGATATGCTGCGATCGTGCGTGTTGGAGCTTAAGGGCAGCTGGGATTCGCACTTACCTCTGATAGAGTTTGCTTACAATAATAGCTACCATGCGAGCATTCAGATGGCTCCATATGAGGCACTCTATGGTAGAAAGTGTAGATCTCCACTTTGTTGGACAGAGTTGAAAGAAATGAGTATGTTAGGCCCTGAATTGGTAGACAGAACTTCTCAGCAGATCGAGATGATCAAGCAAAAGCTTCAAGCAGCACAAAGCAGGCAAAAGAGTTATGCAGACAAGAGAAGAAGGCCATTAGAGTTTGAAGTCGGGGATCATGTTTTTTTAAAAGTATCTCCCACGACCGGTATAGGTAGAGTTCTTAAGTCAAGGAAGCTAAGTCCTAAGTATATAGGACCATTCCAAATTCTTTCGAAGGTTGGTCCTGTAGCTTATAAAATAGCCTTACCCCCTAATTTAAGTAAGATTCATGACGTCTTTCATGTCTCCCAAATAAAGAAGTATCAGCCGGATCCAGCACATGTCATAGAATATGAGGACATTGCTCTCCGAGACAACTTGTCTTTTGATGTAAGACCTGAGCGGATCATAGATTCCAAGGTCAAGCAGCTGAGGAATAAGAGCATTCCGCTAGTCAAGGTTGTCTAGAAAGGGTCATCCGCTGAAGAAGCTACGTGGGAAATGGAAGATGCTATGAAAGAAAAATATCCCGAGATATTTAGTTAAGGTATGTGTTAAATTTCGAGGACGAAATTTTTTTTAGGAGGGTAGAAATGTAACGTCCCAATTTTTATTAGCTTGGAAATTACATTTTATAGGCATTAATTTAAAGCATGAGGAAGTTTAAATATTTGTTGATAATCTTCCCTAAGAATTCTCATAAAACATTGAGAAGAATTTATAATAATTTAGTAGAATTTTGCATGGTATTATTTGCTTAGAAGGGGTGTTACACCTTAGCCCATGAGAAGTAGTAACTTTCCCTTGTGGAGCTTATGTTGGGCTTAGAAAATGGACTAGATAAAGACCTTAGCCCATGAAGAAGGGAGGAATTATGTTGCAAATAATAAATAAAAAAGAAATTGTATATGTGTAAGCATAAAATTATATTAGAAAGAAATAAGAAAATCATAAGTGGAGATTCTTGTGAGTAATGTCATCATGACTCATGCATGATAGGAGAAAGAAGTCTCTCTTCCTTTCCCAATTAGCCACAAGTGGACCATTAGGTAAAGAAAGGAAGGTAAGAGCATTAGGTAAAGAAAGGAAGGTAAGAGCATTAGGTAAAGAAAGGAATGTATGAACATTAGGTAAAGAAAGGAAGGTATGAACATTAGGTAAAGAAAGGAAGGTTGGGAAAATCAAATATCTGTATCACCTGGGTTGATGCATATTATGTTTGATATTTTTCCCAGAAAGAGGACTCTTCAAGCTTTAATTTGTGACTTGAACCAAGTCAAAACCATTTTTCTACAATTAGTTATGATTTTTCAAAGTTGCTGGAAAAGTTCCGCATTTTCAGCATTTTTCCAGAAATAAAGAAAAGTTTTAAAAGTTGTGGTTTTGATGTTCTAAGTCCCATATGAGTTTGAATATAATTACCAAAGATTATTAGGTTTGGGAATGAGTCCTAGAAGTAGGTGTTATAGAATCACTACTACAAAAAGGGGTTTCGTAGCACTCAATACATATTGCTTTTTATAATAAGTACTATAGCTTTAGGTGGGATTACATTATGTAGCACTTCCTTAAGTAAATGTTACAGCAGGTTCATTGATTTAAGAAAAAGGAAAACACATATCGTACTACGTGCTTAAACAAGAGTTACATAATCATTTGTACAAATATGTAAAAATAAAAAGGTTACCATATGGTATCACTTGCTCAAGCAAGAGCTACAAAATCATGTTTACAAATATTTAAAAATAAAAAGTTTACCCATTGTAGAGCAGGTTAATATAAGCATAACGATAGGTTTATTAATTCATAAAATAAATTTACCTATTATAGTGTGTGCCCATGCTGTGTAAGGATTTTTTATTATTTATTATAAAGTAAGAATTTATATCTTTTGTAGTGTTATCTATCTTTGAAAATAAATATAAGAGTTATACATGACAGTGCTTTAAATTAAAATGGAAAAATCCATACCTATTATGTGTGTGTATATATATTTATTTTAATTCTAATATATTTAATATATTCCGTCATATATATTAAACAACAATATGTATGTATACAATGGGAGTCTAGGAAGAGACAATTGACATCCCCTATTTGTTGTACTGAGATATGTTGAAAGTATGACTTTTAACATCCATTATTTGAGAGACGTTAAAAGTCATACTTTTCAACATCACTGATATTAATGACCCTTTCTTAACGGACGCCAAAACCCTAAAATAACATTGTTAAAAGCCTTCTCTGCAGTAGTATATGTTTGGGGAAATTAAAACATGACATAGTATAGATGGGTATATAGCACTAACGACTACTTTGATCATCACTTCTCTCCCAGCAAAAGACATACACTCTTTTTTTTTCCAACCTGCTTGTACTTTTTTTCCCATATTATCTCAAACACAAGCCAGTATAGCAATTTTGGATCTTCCCCAAATGGGAGGCCAAGATATTATCCATCCCAGAAACATTTAAAGAATTCTCCATATCTATACTTTGGAAGAGTTGGAGATGAGGAATGGTATATCCTGGAGAAGGTTTACAATAGGGGGAGCATTGCTACATCCATGTAATTATTGTGGCCAACATACCTAAGGTAACAAACATGAGACTATCAGTTAAAATGGAACAACACATAGTTGATCACTTTAAAAATGGTACTTTAAAAGAATTACATATTTGTCACAGAAACTAATTACCTAGGTAATTTCTGTAATCTATCTAAATTAGTTAAAGAAATTTTATATTTAAGAACAGAAGTATGCTTAATATATTGGGAAGCGTACGTCAGGTTATAATTTAGCCTTTAAAATTATGAAAAATTAATTATTAAACCCATCGACACACATGATCGCGTTGAACTTTTCAAATAATTGAAACCATCATTTAAATCATTTAAGGAAAAACAATAAACTCAAAGATTTAATACACACACTCTATTCACACACAAAATATCAAATAAATATTACGCAGCTAGAATTTCCTTTCCAAACAGAATTAACTAATGCTGAAACACGTATCATATACATAGGAATGAATTGATAAAAATAAATTATATATATGAAGTGTGAAAACACAAATATAGATTCAGTCCAAAAAGAACAAATATATAGATAGTTATAAAAAACAGACCCTTATAGGTTGGCAAAAACAAAGACACATATTATCACAAACAAACAAATAACCAAGACGCGTGCAGAAAACCACCAATTGGGAATAATCTCTAATGATCTTCGTCCACCGGAACACTGTGCAACACCAACGTCTCCACCGTTATTCCCGGCCCGAACCCAAACAAGACTCCCCATTCAAGTCCTTCCCCGGTGGTTGCTTTTCCTTCCCTTAACGACTTTTTCCTCATCTCATCTAATATGAACAAAACACATGGACTTGTTAGGTTGCCATACTCACTAAGCACGTGCCTAGTGGTGGTGGAGCTTAGGAACCTCCACCAACACTATATCTTGACGAACATCAAGGGAAGGAGCCATGTAAGCACTCATGTTTGGATTCTCTTTTAGGAAATCCTCTGTGAGGTGCATGTAACGCTTTTTTATCGTAGATTTTTCACCTGATTAGTTCATGCAACCAAACAAAATAAGAGGTAAAACAATAACGTGAGAGAACAATACTTCTCTAAATGTAAGACTTATTATGTAGTTTGATAGATAAGAGATATTTGTTTGATCAATTAATTAATATGACATGTTTTTTTAAAACACACTAATAATCATCTTAACAAATTTTCTTTGTCCCTTTATGATTTGAAGGAGCAACAATAAAAGTAATCACCAATGAGTCATATAAGTATTAGAAGGAGTATATATGTGTGTGTATGTGTTGTGTGAATGAAGAGGAGACATATTTACATACACATGTGCTTGAATTTTTGTTTAAGATGAGTCATATGGTCGCTGTTGGTGATGCGAAAGTAATATTCGGCATAATCGGCTTGGGTGACGCAGTTGGAAGGAGTAGCGGTGCCGATGGCGAGGATGGTGGCGGGGCCACACTGAGTTCGTTGGCCGTTGAGGATTTCATTGACGGTAACCATGTTGTTGATGAATAATAAGGTGTAAGAGTGAGAGATATGAGAAATAATGGAAAATAATATATAGATCTTAAGTGGGAAGGCGTTTGAGAGATGATGGGCTGATGATTGCTATATGGAGTATAATATTAACTAACATGGATGGAACATGGGAACTAATCCATTATGAACTATGAGGAGTTGAGGAATTTGATTTAACAAATTCATCGCGTATCCTGCACGGAACGATTGTTTTGTTTTGTTTTCTTTTTTCAATTTACGAATTTTTTCCTAAATGTCGTTTGGCCTTTAGCGTATTGTCCTGTAGCCAGGGGTTATTCCTGTATATCCCTTACCTGCTCATAGCTCATAATCGTTTTTAGTTCCATTCGTATTCAAATTGTTCATGCCGTAGTAGTTGCAATATTCCAAAAAAAAAAAAAAATTGCAGTCCAAAATAATAATAATAATAATAATAATAATAATAATAATAATAATAATAATAGAGTTATTAATTTATTAATCGGTTTATTGAGTCAGGAAAAAAATAAATTCTAGTAATTATAGAAATCCTGAAATCGGTGGAAATAGAGATACAAAAAAAAAAAGGAAATAAATATTAAAAAAATATATTTAAATTTCAAATTCGCTTCTTATTGTATCCAATATATTTCGGTCTCTCCATCAATTCCACCAAGATAACAAACAATAATTATCTCCCATAATTTTGCTCCATTCTTTAATAATTGTAAGCCCCAAAATTCTTCTTACTACTGCAGAATAGGGTTTCCACGTCACTTATTTTGGGAAACTAGACTTTTAACGTCACAAAAATAAGTGACGTGGAAAGTCAGAATTTCCACGTCACATATTATAAATAAGGGGACGTTGTTTTATGCTTTTAACGTCACAATTTAACCAATGTGTGATGTGGATAAATATGAAGAAGAAGAATTTTGGTCAAATTTTTCTGAGAAACCACGTCATACATTATATAATGTGTGACTTGATTTATTTATTTTTTTAAAAAAAACATCCTTTATTTTCTTTTGCTTTTCCCCATCTGTATATACTTACATTGCAAATGTCACAGAAACTCTACAAATTCATATCAACAAATATATATACATTATACACAAAATTCCAGCAATGTACAGAGCATACTCACAAATGAAATCACCAACACAGGCCGGACCAAAGAAAATAAGTCAAATCGAATGAAAGGAAATAGATCACACCAACACATAATTGCCAATTCAGATTTTTAGTTAACCAACAATGAAAGGAAAAATTGAGCAATATGTTCATGAAGCGAATCAACGTCTTTGACTGTAAATGAGTCGGATGTGTCATAAAACAGCAACAATAATGGATGCTACGATCAATGCAAAGTTAGATAAAACATCATATATTTATGTATAAATTGTATGAATCATATAATAAGCTATAGATAAGAATTTTATACCTGTGTGAAGGATCCAATACGGTCACTCTCAATAATGTCATCCATATATATACTTCATGACATAATACCCACACTCCTTATTCGTCAGTTGCTTGGGGCACTTTATAAATCACAAGAAATAGTATAAATTAATAACAAAGTAAATAATATCTCAATTGACTAACATTAAAGGAATTTAAATCAAAAGTATTTACTTTAGGTCTTTATGTCATGATGGCCTCATTCATTCCATCGGTATCTTCCACAAAATGCCATTGCTGAATGCCCCTGAAATGGAACCAAAATTAGCACATATACATGAAAATAATTTATTTAGCCCAAAGTAAAAAGACATTAAAACTACTTACTTCGATAAGAGAGTTTTATAATTGGAGCTTATATTACGCTTCAAGGAGTCAAACCAAACCAAACGATGTTGTCTAGGGCAAACGACAGCTAATGACCAGTGTTCACTGAATGACATTAAAAATATTATGTCGACATGAAAACATAACATTTGTAAATGTGCATACTGATGAAAAGTTGGCAAAAGGTAATAATCACACTTACTCTTCAAGAATAGGCATAAAATCGATAGATCCCTGATTCGCTAACATTTGATGTATGACACAAGTCCGCATCTCATCCTCATACCTCAACTTGTCCTCTGGGGTCTTGAAATCATCTCTCCTTGCCAAGGCTAATGGACTGAAGAATCTGTATTGTCCCCTGCCTAATTTGTTGCACAGCTGGTGGAAGTACCTATTGTAGAATAATTGAAATTATAAAAGGATAGAAGTACAAATATTGCAGAGACATAAAAAGTAACAGTCATTTACATAGTTGCTATCGAGCCAACCGAGGTCAATTTCATCCATCGACAAAAACTTCACAATATCTTTGTCACCATCAAGTGCAAATTCATATGTATGATCAAGACTGACTACTCCTGGAGGCATCCTAAGGGATGTGGAGTGTAAAGTTGGCTGCATCTCCCGCAGGAGTTGGAGAGAAGGATATTTATCTGAAAAGAACTGCGGGCAATGAAAAAAATCAATGTTATATATTCTTACAAACTGTAATATATGAAACAAAGCAATCTCAAAAATTAAGTGTACATACCACATCAACCAGCGCCTTTTGTGGAGTCTTGTGTACAAGTCGTCTAGGCCACAAGATGAATGCCCCGATCGCCTCGTCTAGTCTGGTGACTTCCTAATCGAGAAAGGGTACAGTTGTCCCCCTCTCATTCTTTAAGACAATTGTAACAAACACCTTCACTTAGTCTTCCCGAATAAGCATATTATGTATGAAGGAGGCGTTCAGGAACTGGCGAGCTTTTGTGACCGGGCGCAGGCGAGGGATATCGAGATGGAGATAACACTCCTCTCCAACTTCATGGTCATTGTCTGGTGTGGGATTTGATTCATCCTCACGAATTGATCCTAACGGCACAGTCTGATTGCAGCTGTCTTTGCCTCTTGGACCGCCTGTAGCAGGGGGACTCCTATAGGAGATGAGAATATACATAGTGAGTCTAATTGATAAACCTGGAATTCAATAATTAACATATATAGTAGATGCTCAAACCTACTGTCTTTGTTGAGAAGAATTTGATGAGAGTCCAAGCTGCATGGTAGACGCTTTGACCTGTGCCTCAACCTGCGCTCGAATATGCTTTGCCATATAACCCGAAAGAGCTTCTTGGACCTTCACCGCCACCTGCTCATCGAACTGTGCCGTCATTTGCTGCTGGGATAAAGTAACCCGCTCCTCCAACTGGGCCTCCATCTCCGCCCAAGCCTTAGCCACATTCTCCTCAGTGGATTCTCTACGGGTGTATTTGGGTTTGCGGCCAAAATACTTGGTCAGCCCTACAGCCATGGGCTCCCCGATTACTCGATCGGGGCGATCGAGCTTCCCAATTACCGTGGCTAGAATGTCCATCCTCCCAGAAGGTGTGAAGGATACTTGGGTGGCTTGCTGCTCAAGTTCGTCCTACAATGACCGAAAAATCATAAGTTGTAATTTGCTATAAAACCACAAGTTAAATGAATAAACAACCAAGTAAAATTTAAACATACTCTTATAAACTTCAAACTACTAGCTTTGATAAGTTTGAGTCAGACATCTAAGGTTTCCCTAATAACCAGCACCTATCTGCACCATACATCATTCAAAACGGATGTTTACACTTAAACCATCAATTAATCCACTCTTAGAATGTTTAAAAGAGCTGAAACACCCAAAAACTCAAATTCATTCACACCCATTTCTCAGAAACAACACAAATCAGAAAAGAATGGAAGTAGGAATGAAATGAAATGGCTTACCGGAGCTTGGGGGTATGGAATTAGACATTAGGGCCGAAGAAGCTCACCATTTCTGGCGAGCTTCCACCTCTCTCACTCTCACAGTTTGGGGCACGGCAGAAGAAGAAGAAGAGAAGACGGTGATGATGATGAGAATGCGTTTGGGGGTTTAGGGGGAGCTGGGGGGAGGGGGAGCTGAGCGTGGGGGTTTGGGGGGAGTTGGGTGGGAGATGGGGGAACTGAGGGCGGAGGGAGGAGAGAGCTGGGGGTGGGGGTTGGGGGGAGCTGAGGGGAGCTAGGTGGGGGTTCGGGGGGAGCTGGGGGTGAGGGATGGGGGGACTGAGGGCGATGGGAGGGGGAGCTGAGGGCAGGGGTTCACGGGGAGCTGGGGGGACCTAAGGGCAGGTTTAGGGGGAGTTAAGGGCAGGGGATGGGGGAGTTGAGGGCGTGAATGTGGAAATTTCCGGGGGAAACGACGTCAAACATATTTTATGTGTGACATTGTTTCTTTCAATGTCACACATTAACAAAATATGTGACGTTGTTTCTCCCTTTCCTCCAACTTAATTACAAAAATGTCACCGCGTTTTTTTTTCATGTCAGTTTTATAATTAAATGACGTTAATTGGTCACATGAAAAGGATTTTTTGTAGTAGTGTCTCCTACTTCCAAGAGAGACATCGATCATCCTGGGCTGAAGAGACGAATCCATAAGAGCCAGCCCATGTAGCGAAGCAACGTGACTGTCCTGGGCCTAACTAAGAAGGTATCATCTCATAACAAATAACACGATGTTACAAGAAGACCTGTTGATTTAACCTTTGCCTAATGCGCCTTGGGGGTTAAAATCAAGATTTAATCCAAGGATTGCAATATAGGTTGCAACCCCGGGTCATTTCACTTGAGGAGTCTTTTAACCTACCTAAACTAGCTAAATGCAATTAAAACAATAAAAGGTATGGGGGGTTTTGGTTTGAAAATTCATTTACTAAAACTATTGACGAATGCAATTACTTGTTTTTGGTATTTTAGATTAATGAGTGAAAGGAGTTGGATTAAGGGTGATTTTATAAAATGGGCTTTGGTAGTGTTTCGGTGGCCTCACGCTTCATTAAAATTGATATTGGGAGTTAAAAGATGCACCAAGTATAATTGAAAAATCCCCAAGCAACCACTAGGGGTCCACTAGCCCTAATTAATGACTAATCAAGCAACCACTTTCTTAGCCATTACTTAGGGTTAGTGTTAAGCTCCACTTGGTGTGTGTTGAAACTTGAGTTTTGAAAACCAATTCCTCTCAAGAATGTGCAACCACAACATTCAATTGGATAAATTAAGCTACATAATCTAGCAACCACTAAAAATCATATAGCATCACAAATCCAATAGGAAATTTGAACATACATATCATTCAATTAACATAACTCAATGTCCAACACAAATATTCCAAATCATAGACAATAAAGAAGGAAAATCATGCATCCAATCCAAATATACAAGAGAAATGCAATCACAATACTCAATACATAAGGAAAAGAGCATGAGAAATCAAATAACTCCCCTATTTCGCCTATTGAAGCTCAAGCCACCTTCACACCACCAAAGCACCAAGATTCTAGCCTCTCATGTCTTCAAATTCGTGCCCAAGAGGATCCATGATGATAGCCTCCATGAATGAAGAAGATAGAAGGAAATGTGGAGTGGAAATTGAAGATAGGAAGGGAAAGAACAAGAAAATCAGTGAAATTTGAGGTGGAAATGAGTGGGAATGAGAGGATTTGAGTGGAGAATGAAGAAGAATAAGGGAAATCCTAGGAGCACCTTGTATTTTCATGTTTGGAGACTTAGAAACTGAAGGTGGGGGTGCTTGCAAATTTTCGTCACTTTGCCTCTGAGCTCGCTGTGAGCTCGCCGCGGCCTAGGAGCTTCTGCTTCTTCTTGTCTTTCTCACAGTGAGCTTCGCCGTGGCGAGGCCACGGCGAGGGACAGAGGTTTCTGCCTCTTCCTTCACTTTCTTCTTCTGCTCTGTCCAGAATTCTTCGCTGCATATTAGCTCCTTAATTTGGGTATGTTTCTTCTATGACCTACACAAAAAATCAAGCCAGAGGTAGCATCAAATGTCCTTTAAAATTGGTTAATCAATAAATCATGCTAATTATGACCAAATTGCCCTTGATTAGTATAAACTCCAATAAAGGTGTGTAAAAGTTAGAATTCATCCTAATTAGTTGCAATTGCTCCAAGAACATGCTATAATCCAATGATTTTATCGATGAAAAGTGTATAAAAATGTGGTGCAATCACCTGTATTACCAACTAATACTTACGAGATCAAATAATGGATTCAAAGAAAATATTTTAAACAAAGGCGAGGGGTAGCTGGAGAAAGAAGTAACCATAGAGCAATAAATCTTGCAATGTGGCGAATAAATGGCTGTTAAAATCAAGTTAGGAACAAGGAAATAATGGACAAGAAAGAGAGGACAATCTGAGACCGTTTTCCAGGCTTTCAGAAATGTCCTTCCAGGAAAAGATGGAATAAAAGAAGGAGAAGCGAAGGAAGAGATCCATCTAAACATTGCTAAGAGGAGTGGCTACATTCAAGAGCATTCCATTAATTCTATTCACAAAAATTATTTCTTTCCATATTTGTTATTCATCCGGTTTCTTATTTTTTCTGTACATTTATCATGTGATTGTGGAAGAAATATCATTAGAGCACCAAGCATTGGAAGATAGATTGTTAAGCAGATTGGTGGCTGCACTGAACTATTCTGTGGTTCAGTTGTCAAGGAGAGTACAATGACAATTTTCAAGGGCTATGACGCAGTTGTGGACATGCACAAGTTCCTCCACAACAAAATTGCTGGCCTGGAGATCTTCTCAGACAGAAAGTTCAAGTTGCTATCCCAGACTACCATTATCCCCATTTCCTGGGCATGAAGCCCATTAGGTATCTCCTATTCACTATTCTCCACATCCCTCTCCCACACATTCCCATCCTACCTCTCCACTTCCTAAAACACAAGCCTCTCCCAAACACACCCTTACCTCCCCTAAACATACTTCTTCATCCTCTCCCTCCATACATACCTCCTCAGATTCAGACAACCAAGAGCCTCCTCCATCTCCTATGCAATTCACCACCACTCCACTTGTTCATTCCCAATCTCCTTAGACACAAGTCCCCTCTCCACCATCTCATCCTACTCCACCACCACCACCTCAGCGTTCTAAAATCCATCCCTCTCCTCCTCCTTATACTCCTCGACCAGAGCCCTCTCAAACCTATTCCAGAAAAGGGAAAGCTGTGGTAGTTGACACTACTGCTCCTCCTCCCTCTGCTCCTTTTGATGATTCCGAAAAGGGGGAGAAGAGATTCAATGTAACCACTGAAGGAGAAAGTAGAAAAATTCAAGAAAAAGCTGTAGAAGCTGCTTCCATCCTGTCATCCATTGCCTTTGAAGTACCACAAATGCCTCAAGTTCCTGAGGATGTCCAAATGAGCCAGACTCTTGGAGAAATTCATGAATTAGTAGAAGCAACCAAATTGAGCATGACTGAAGAAGGAGTGGTGGAGGAAGCATCAGATGTCGAAGTAGAAACCACAAATGTCCCTCCAGAAGATGATAATGCTGTTGTGGAAGAGGACATAAGCATGGCCATGGTTGTGTATGAGGGAGAGCCTCAACCAGTTTCTGTAGATCTATTGCCCTACCTTCATCACCAACCTGAAGAGCTTCACTCTCAAGTAAAAGAACTGACTGAAAGGCTGACCAAAAGCCAGTAAGAAAGGGAAGCCAGGGACACTGTAAAGGAAGAAGCTGAGAAAGAGGTTCCAGTTGAAAAGACTGATTTGCCTAAATCTGATCTGCCTCAACCTGTGTTTCCAAGTTGGGGTGTTCGGAGGCAGGTAAAATTCAAGAAGACTGCCTAGAAGAATTTGGTGGATCCTATCCAGACTACCTCAGAGTTCCTAAAGTCTGATAAAGAAGAAGAAGGGCCAGAGGTTCAGTCAGAGGCTAAGAAAAAGAGGGTAAAAATGACTGCTCCCAAGCCTCAACCTAAGGCAATTACAACAAGGAAAAGCACTAGGGGAACCAAAGGTATTGTAATAGAAGAACCTAAGCTAGCTTCTAAGCCATCACCTAAGAGGAAGGCTGCTCCTAAAGGCAAATCCACCAAGCCTCCTCCAAAGAAGCAGAAGCAACAGTCTCTCCTGGACAGATAGCTATCCTATTTTCCTTCTCCATCTCCTCCTAAGAAGAAAGCTCCAACTAAGAAGAAGAACGAAGTTGAAATTGAGTCTGAGCTTGTGGAGGAACCTTCATATGACTCTGGGCGAATTAGCAGTGAATCTGGGGACTATGATTTGGACACATCAAACTGGAGGGATGACACAGAATCTGACTAAACCAGAAAGCCTCCACCAGTCCTCAACCCTTTCATATGCATCATTCATACTTCACATATTTTACTAGTTCATTTAACCCATTTTAAATACTATATTTTTCTTTTATGGTTCATGAATTATGATTTTAGAATATCTATGTTATCAGTATGCAGTTTCCGTCTGGTCTTCATTTGCCCTATTATCTTTCTAAATTGTTTCTAATGTTTTGTCATCATCAAAAAGGGGGAGAATGTTAGAATAATGAGTTTTGATGATAACTAAACATAACTTTGGCATGAAGAAAGGCTAGGTAAAAATTAGGGATAACATAGAAATAATCTGATTGAAAATCCTAGGTGATGCCTAATCGATCAGGTTCAGATTACAAGTTAAGAAACTTAAAGCCTAATTGATTAGGATCAGATCAGGTTCAGATTAGAAGTTAGAATTGTAGTCTCCCAATCGATCAGAGACCCCTGTGATTGATCAGGGACTCTGAGTAATCGATTAGAGGAAACAAAGGTAATCTAAGCTTAATCGATTGGAGAGCTTTAATCGATCAGAGGAAACAAAGATAATCTAAGTCTAATCGATCAGAGAGCATTAATTGATTATAGTATATTGAGTGATCGATTAGAGAAAGCATGTAATCTGAGCATAATCTATTTGCAATCGATTGGACATGCCTAATTGATCAAGGTTCCCCTGTAATCGATCAGGCGACTAATCTTCTAACTTGATATTTAGTGATGCAGGGTGTGATCCATGTGTAATCGATGTGTGATCGATCAGAAACCATCCCCTGTGATCGATTAGAGGCTATGATCAAAGTGGCGATAGGACTTATTCAAAATTCAATGGTTTATTCTATTTGAAGCCATCAAGTACAGAAAGTGCACAGACCTATTTCAGGAAGTTAACGTTGGCAAACTGTCATTAAAGCTGTTAGACACACCAACTACTTCCAACAATTAATGAAGAGAGATGAACTGAAGTAAACCAAGGAAAATGGAGTTAATGCTTCTCTGAATACAATCCCAACACTCCATATCAGATTAACCTACTCACTGGATATGCAACGACTATACCTTCACAACGGGCAAATTTCCAGAAGAGTGTATAAAAGCCATTGTGAAGTTGGTTAAAGTCTAGGTGGAAGTCTATACACTCTTGTAGTTGTGGATGACTATTCAAGGTTTACTTGGACAATGTTTCTTTCCTCAAAGCATGAAACTTTTGATGCTTTTTGTGTGCTTGCTAAGAAATTGCAGAATGAAAAAGGCACCAAGATTGTTTCAATCAGGACTGATCATGGAGGAGAGTTTGAGAACAAGGAGTTCATGGAGCTGTGTGATGAAAGTGGTATTGGACACAACTTCTCTGCCCCACGTACTCCTCAGCAAAATGGTGTTGTTGAGAGGAAGAATAGAGTGCTCATAGAAATGGCAAGAAGCATGCTGAATGAGAAATAAGTGCCTCAAATGTTTTGGGTAGATGCAATGAGCACAGCATGCTACATTTCAAATAGAGCATATATCAGAAAGGGGATGGAGAAGACTCCATATGAGCTCTACAAGGGAAGAAAGCCCAACATCAGTCATCTGAGGATCTTTGGATCTAAGTGCTACATTCACAACAATGGGAAGGTAAACTTAGGTAAATTTGATCCTAAATCTGACATTGGCATATTCATAGGATATTCAAATAGAAGTAAAGCATAAATAGTCTATAACAAGAGAACTCAATCTGTTGAAGAGTCAATGCATGTAGTATTTGATGAAATGCCTCATGAAAAGCAGCACTGTGTTGATGAGGATGAAAATTTTTTAAGGTTTTTAAAACCTCCTCTATCGATAGCACCAAAACCATCGATAGTGGATATTAAAGATAATCCAGAAAACTTTTCAAAATCTTTAAGATCTCCCCTATCGATAGCTCCAGAGCCATCGATAGTGAATGATGAGGAAAATGCTGAAGATGAAGCTAACGAATCTCAATCTTCTATAAGACATCTTTAGCACCATCCTCCTGAACAATAATTGGAGAAATTTCAAAAGGGGTAAAGACAAGAAGGAAACTACAAATGAAATGGAATTTTCTGCCTTTATTTCTGAAATTGAGCCAACATGTGTTGATGAAGCTCTTGCTGACTGTGACTAGATAGTTACAATGTAGGAAGAACTTAATCAGTTTAAAAGAAATCAAGTTTGGGATTTAGTACCTAGACCACGAAATCATCCTATTATTGGTACTAAATGGGTTTTCAAAAACAAATTTGATGAATCTGGTCAAATTGTCAAAAATAAAGCCAGATTAGTTGCTAAAGGGTATAACCAAGAAGAAGGCATTGATTATGAAGAAACCTATGCTCCAGTTGCAAGAATTGAAGCAATAAGGATTCTTCTAGCTTTTGCATCGATCAAAAATATCAAACTTTATCAAACAGATATTAAGAGTGCCTTTCTTAATGACTATATCAAATAAGAGGTATATGTAGATCAACCTCCTGGTTTTGAAGAAAATTCTAAGCTTGACGATGTTTACAAACTTAAAAAGGCTCTTTATGGTCTTAAACAAGCATATAGAGCTTGGTATGAGAGGCTTAGTACATTTTTACTTGAAAAAGGCTTTTCTAGAGGAAAATTAGATACTACTTTATTCATCATGCATCAAGATAAGCATATGCTCATAGTTCAAATTTATGTTGATGACATTATCTTTGGTGCTACTAATGAAAAGCTTTGTGAAGAGTTTGCTAAGATGAGCAGGGTGAATTTGAAATGTCAATGATAGGAGAATTAACATTCTTCCTAGGCCTGCAGATAAAGCAAAAGAAAGATGGCATCTTCATCTCACAAACCAAGTATTGTAAGGAGATTCTCAATAAGTTTGGGATGGAGCAATCTAAAGATGAGGACACTCCCATGAGTACCTCTGCCAGCTTAGATGCATATGTCAAGGGCAAAGTAGTTAGTCAATCTCACTATAGAGGGATTATAGGATCCTTACTTTATCTAACTGCTAGTAGGCCTGATATTCAATTTAGTGTAGGAATGTGTGCTAGATATCAAGCAAATCCTAAAGAATCTCACTTGACCAATGTAAAAAGGATTTTGCGATATTTACAAGGAACTCAAGAGCTTGGGCTGTGGTATCCCAAGGGAACTCAAGAGTACCTTCTTGCTTATACTGACTTTGACCATGTAGGTTATAAGACAGATAGAAAGAGTACAAGTGGTCAATGTCAATTCCTTGGTGGTTGTTTGGTTTCTTGGGCTAGCAAGAAGCAAAATTGTGTCTCCCTTTCATCCACAGAGGCTGAATATATTGCAGCAGCAAGTTGTTGTGTTCAAGTCCTGTGGCTTAAGCATCAACTAAGAGATCTGGGTTTGGAATTCCCAGAGGTGCCTATTCTTTGTGACAACACCAGCACAATAAGCTTGGCCAAGAATCCAGTTCATCATTCTAGAACCAAGCATATTGATGTGAGACATCACTTCCTAAGAGATCATGTTCAGAAGAAGGATGTCAAGGTGGAGTTCATTTCAACAAATTTGCAACTTACTGATATCTTCACCAAACCTCTTGAGCAGCTCAATTTATCTTCATCAGAAGGGAATTAGGAATGGTGAATCCAAATGAGTTGTAAATATTTCTGACTTATTCTTGATTTGATTTCATTTTATTCATATAGATCAATCACTAACTTAGGCATCGGAGTGCCAAATCTTAAGTTTTACAGCCAATCGATAGTGAGTTTCACTATCGCTAGCATATGTAGAACAAAGCTAAGTTTGAGCTAAGTTTGCCATCGCTAGCCTAAAGCATTATCGATAGCAAAGTCAGCCATCGATAGCCGGAAGGAGTGAGTGATAAGTTTAAGTCACTTGCTCAGCGTGGGATCATGTCTGCTAGCGATAGCAGCTCTTATTAGCGATAGCAAGTCACTTAATCAAGACAAAATGCGTAATGTCAGTGAGTGTTCTTCATTCTGGTAAACTCTAAAACTATAAAATTAGGTCATTTGCATTTGTATTCATCATTCACGAACACTCAGCATTTTCTCTTCTACTACAAACAATCTGTGAGAACTCAAGCATACACATTCTCAAAACCCTCTCTCCTTAAACCCTAAAATGGCCAGATCCAAAAACCCTAGTGACAAGGCAACCTCTAGCGCTAATCCCTCTTCCAAATCAGCGAGCAAAAGGGCGCATGTCCAGAAGACTGTATCATTTTCAAAAGATGTAGAGGAAGACAACCTCAAAAGATAGAAAGTAACTGCCTCTGAGTTATCTTATGTGAAAGATCCCCTGAAAGCTCCAAGCTCATTCTTCACAGAAAAGGGAACCCTAGATAGGGCTGCAGTGTGGGTAGACTTGGACTATTTCAAGCAGCAAGGATTTGATCTAGATGCCTGGCTGCTCCCTTACAAGAACTGGCTGAGTGTGCAAAATGATTATAATGAGGACGTGTTGAGGTCATTCTACTCTAGATTGAAAGCCTCTCCAGAATACAAGAAAGGGAAGCTTATGAACATCACTTTCGAAGCCATTGTGAGAGGAAGAGGCATTATTTTTGGATGGAAGGCTATCAACAGACTTTTGGGGATCACAGGGAAAGAATACAACAAATGGTATATGCCTGAGAAGTACCCTGAAGAAGAGCTGGAAGAGATATATGAGACAAACACCAATAAGCCAGCAGATATGCCAGTAACCAACAGGATCCTTCATTATGTCTACACCAGGATCATGACTCATAAGTCAGGGAACTTCAGTAGCTTTCCCAAGATTGACAACCCATGGTTGCCAAATCTCATTCAGAAGGTTCCTCTAAATCCTGGTCAATTGGTGTGTATGGAGATGCTCAGGTTCCTTCCCTACCCTCAACTCGTATCTCACATCCTGGAATATTCAAAGATCAAATCATTAGGGGATGGTGAAAACAAGAAGTGCAAGCAACTCACTACCACTACCCTCAAGAAAATGGGGATTCCAGTGAGTATCAATGGGGGTACTTCTGCCTCACAATCTCAAGCCTCTCATGCTCCCTCTTCCTCAGCTCAACCAAAGTCTATTGAACAAGAAGCTCAATCAGAAAGGGCTCCTCCTCCTCCTACTTCAACAAAATCCTCTGTTCTCTCAAGAGATGCAATTGAGGAGATCATTTTCAGACTCTCTACTGAGTTCAACCTTGCCTTGGAATCCCAGAAAGCAGAATTGATGCAGCCTATCCTGGAACTTAAGGCTCAAGTGAGGAATCTGGAAGATTGCCTCTGTCTGGGGATTCCAGTGAGTATCAATGGGGGTACTTCTGCCTCACAATCTCAAGCCTCTCATGCTCCCTCTTCCTCAGCTCAACCAAAGTCTATTGAACAAGAAGCTCAATCAGAAAGGGCTCCTCCTCCTCCTGCTTCAACAAAATCCTCTGTTCTCTCAAGAGACGCAATTGAGGAGATCATTTTCAGACTCTCTGCTGAGTTCAACCTTGCCTTGGAATCCCAGAAAGCATAATTGATGCAACCTATCCTGGAACTTAAGGCTCAAGTGAGGAATCTGGAAGATTGCCTCTGTCTTGTTCCTGAAGATGTAATACAAAGAGCAGCTTCTTCTCATTCTCCAGGTAGATCATCTCACCACTCCCCCACTACATCTCATCACAGCCAACACAATTCTCCTTCCCCCACTCACATTCCTTCTTCCCCTCACCTTTCTCTTACTCAACCTCAAACTCACTCTCCCTCACCTACTCACCACTCTCTAATTCCAGAAACCACCAAAGTCCCAACCCCTCAAGACACCCCTATCGCTAACCCCTCCCCTAGCGCTAGCAATCACACCCCACTCCCACCATACCCCCAAATCCCTATCGCTACCTTCTCTCCTACCCATAGCCACCAAAGCACCCATACAACCCAAACCTTACATCCAACCCCTATCGCTACTCCCTTTATTAGCGATAGTACTCTTATCCCTACCACCACCACTAGCCCTCCTATTCCTCGCCCTCCTATCTCTTCTCTAATTCTTGCCCAAACACTTACCCTTGGTGATGATGACAAAAAGGGGAGAATAATCCAACCAATATTCCAGTTATTGAAGATACTGAAGAAATTGAGGAAGCAATCAGAGACATTGCTCACAGCTACATGCAGTCTGAGGATCATAGGACTCCTCCTCCTCTAACTTCCAATGAGCCTCAAGTTCAAGCTCAAGCTGCTAATGCCCCAGAAGTGGACATTTTTGCGGAAGCAGTTGTGATTGCTCAGAAGCATGGGTTTCCTCCAAGTGTCCTAACTGCAAAGCCAATCCCAGTCTCTGTAATTCCTCCTGGAGCTGATGCGGAAATAACAATCCAAGACAAGCCTGGCATGGGAAATAAGGTTCAAGATGATATTCAGAAAATGCTAGTGTTTGAGGCTAAGAGAAACAAGAGCAAAGCTGAAGGGTTGAAAAAGAAAAGGAGCAAGAGGAAAGCCAGAGAAGAAGTTACCTTCAAAGTCACTCCAAAGGCTACCCCTGAGCCTTCTAAAGCTCAAAGGATCAAGAAAGTGGCTCCAGCTCCTCCTCCCAAGCTAACAAAAGAAGATAAGAAGGATATTGCAGAGGTCTTAAGGAAAGACATGGAGGATGCTAAAAAGGCTAAAAAGGCTGCTGCTGAGGCTAAGAAAAGGGCAGAAAAAGAGGCTGCTAAGGCAAAAAGAAAAGCAGAGAAAGAGGCTGCAAAAAGAAGAAAGGAAATTACTCGAGGGAAAAAAATATGGAAATACAAAAGAAGGTTTCACAAGTCTAAAGCCAAGTCTAAGGGTGATCCCAAAGATATCTCTATTAAGGAACCCCCCCAGACCAAGGAACCTTCTCAGTCCAAAGATGTCCCTCCTGCTAAACCCAGTCAGGCCAAAAAGGGCTCTGTTGCTGAACCCATTCAGAGCATTGATGAAGACAGATTCTTCTACTCTGATTCCTCTATCTCTGATGAACCTGATGAAGAGTACATCACCGCAGCCTCTGGAACCAAATTCAACAATGAGAGAGACTTAGTATTTAAGAATCATGATGCATATACTTCATATTTAATTAATCCTGACAATTTTTTATTCTGACAAGATTTAATTTCTTTTGCAAAGTCAATATATATTTATGTTGATTCTATATGTCTGTACCATTCTATGATCTCTACATGCTTTTACTTATGTGTTGTCATCATCAAAAAGGGGGAGAATGTTACAATCTTAAGTTTTGATGAGGACTGAACCCATAGATAATATAAGTAAAATGAACTGATAGCATACAACTTAGTCTAGAATGAATTGAGATAAGAATCATGTTATATGACTAAGTAAAAGAGTGTAGGTTACCTTAACATTGAACAAGTAAAACCCTATAGGTAACAGATACACTATCGCTAAGTTAGAACTTATCGCTAACAAATAAAAGGCTTAGGATAACAATAGCAAATGAAGACTTAGCAGGCAAAGAACAATAGATCACTATCACTAAGCTATGTCTCTATCGCTAAGGCCTCAAAGATAACATAGATAACACACAGGGAGACTGTTAGAACAGCTAGCAGTAATAAACAATAGTTACTAGTGATAACATGGTTAGCTATCGATAACAGAACACTTGTTGAAATAACTTAGACATTCAGATAGCTAATAACTTGAGCTAATGAAATGAACTAGCGATAACATGATCGGCTATCGATAGGAAAATGCTTGTTGAAATAACATGACATTCTGATGGCTAATACATTGTCTCTGAACATTGAGCTAATGAATTTCACTAGCGATAACATCTACTGTGCTTCACATGCATACTTGTTTAGCTAACAGCTAAGTGCAGGACTTACACTATTAAGCTAGCGATAGACAAAGGAGCTAGCTACTGATAAAGCTGCTATGCAAGTACAATGTTGCAGGTGTTCGTTACTCACAGACTCTATTTCTCTTAGCTCACCCTCTGCAAGAATTAAATGAAGCAAGAGAAGAAAGTTGACTAAGATGAAGAACAACATTAATGGGCAATGGCTAGAAGCTCTCAACGATTAATTTCAAACGGCCTCTTGAAGCTGAAAGAAAAGGCATGTTGAGACGAGATATAAATACCAAGACTTGAGCATTTATGAAGTAGAAGCGGAAATACTCAATCACACGCACACAGAGAAAACCATCATTTAATATTCTTATCTACTCTCTGTACAAAAAGGCTCAAAGTTTTTATTACTCTTAGTGAGTTTATTTGTACTTAAGTGTTTATCAAAATCTGTTCATTGAGTGAACTTATTAATTGAAATCCTCTATTGTTTGAGGTTGTTCTAAAAGGTTGGGGCTTTAGAACAGGGTTGTGTCCTTATAAGTTGTAAGGGGGAGCGTTTAGAGGAAAAGTCTAAAGCTCTGTTGTAAAGGTTGGCAGGTGAACCCGTGTTGTAAAACTGGTGGTATAGTGGAACCCAACAAGAAGTTGGAGAACTGGACGTAGGCATTGTGTTGGCCGAACCAGTATAAAGATTGTCTCGTGTCTCAAGCTTTAATATTTAAACGCACAATTCACCCCCCCTCTTGTGCATTTTGCCATTCTCATCCTCTTCTTTCCTTAACCAAAGATTGCTTATTTTTTAACCATTTTGTTATTTAATTTCTTTATTTTTATTCAAAAACTAATTAATGTTATTTCCAATTGTTTTCTACTCTTTCACTTGCAGATCTCATTGATGACGGATTAGCAACAATAAGGTCTTCCATATATTAAACTACATAGTTTACCTATCTCTAATTATTTATATAAAAAAACATTAAAATTAAACTGTAATTTAAAACAATTGAACTAATATTAAAACAATTAAACTATCTAACAATATTTCATTGAAAAACACCATCTAATTTTAATTATTCTAAATCTTTCTAATCAACATTATTTTGTTTAATCAAATATGTACCAAAAAATTAAATGTCAAATTTTTTTTAATTTTTTTTGCACCTCACAAGAAATTTGTAGCACTTTTGGAACCATTGCAAATTTGATATCCCGCCTTCAATGAAAATCAAATTTAAAAAAATGTCATATTAGTAGTGGTTATGTGATCGATGCAAATTTGTATTTCAAATTTTGCATCCAGATTTGTCGTGGTTAATAAACAGTTGAAAATGTGACTTTCTAAATTTGCCACCCTTTTGGACGCAGTTTCATTAACCGTTGCAAACATGATGGATAGGCAACAAACCATATTTTTGAACTAGTATTAGTAACGGTTTTTCTATGTTCGAACCGCAACAAACCGTTTCCAAGCTTGCAACGTTTTTGTTGTATTGTGCAACAATTTCTCTAAACCGTTACAAAATCATTTTTCATGGATGATTTTGTAGCGGTTTAGCCAACCGCTGTAAATGTCATTTGTAGCAGTTAAATCTGCGACAAATCACAACTTTTAACCACTGCAGAAGTGCGCCTTTTTTGTAGTATGGAGAAATGGAGTGGAAACGGATGAGTCAAAATTGGGTGATGTAAGATGAAGTCAAACCTAGGGTAATTAGAAGATAGAAGAGGAAACAAGATGATCATGAAAATCGGCTTAGGGTGTACGAACTGGCCAGAAACTATTGCATAGGGAAATTTGGGGTCGGGTTGGATCAAACCTAATTGAGGATTTCGGCCTAATTTTTTTTTCACAAAATCACGAGTTCACTGTGGCTTTGCTCTAACAAAGACTCAGTGAATGTCTTCCAAAAACTTGGCAGTGAACAAGGGTTCACCATAGGTTCGCTCTAGCAAACCCACGGAAAGTAATGCAGAAGAATACTTAATTTTTTTCTTGTTTTTGCCAAATCTACAATCTTGCATCTAAAATTGAAATTTATGCACAATTGCAATATCCCAAGTCCATAATTCAGGAATGCATGAGTTTTAACATCAAACAACTAGATTAGCATTGAAATGTGATTAACTCTATGTAATGGACTCTAGATACAAAAAGTGTCTAAATGACATTGCAAATGCCTAAAACATGCATTAAGTCTCAATATCTAGTGGGTAAAAACATACAATAATTAGGTGCCATCAAGTACTAAAAACCAAGCTTGTTTTGAAATCATTAGTATGATTTATATCCTAAAAAAATGTTTCAAAAAGCATAAGGATCATTTGATAAACAAGTTGCTTAAGGAAGCTTGGAGAAATCGTGAGGCATAAATGTAATCAAGATTTTGAATGTAAATTCATTTATAAAACATGTTAATAACCTATGCTCTTGATAAAAATGGTGGAAGTCAACAACTTTTCATATGTCATAAAGCTTCACTTTAGAGAACAAATGAGATAGCCAAAGTCATATGAAGAAAATGATAACAAAGAATGATCTGTGCTACAAACAAGATTTTTCCTTTGTTATACCCTAGAGATTTTCTTGATTCTTAGAGTTGTGTTTTGAAAGATTAGAATATTCAAGGTCATGACATTAACACATAATTGTAATTACTATGAAATAGAAATGATGCTTATTCTTAATGTATTTGAGTAACAAAATAAGGATTAGGACTTTTGGATAATGAAGCACATACCCATTAGTCCAATTAAGTAGCTAAGGATTTATGTATTTCGCGCAAGGCTTTCCCAAAGATGGTCAACTTATTAAACATAAGTTCTAACTTGTTATAGAATAAGTCTGAGAATTTTTGCCACTGGATAACACATGAATATTGGAAGCAAACTCTAGTGGATGGATTTGAAGGCCTTTCCAACTTTTAGTTCATAAAAGATATTAACTTCCAATTTTTGAAAAAAAAAGTTGAGTGCAACTGAAGTATGCATATTTTTAAAATATGTGTATGCACTTTTATTAACCAAGTTGAGTTGAAATCAAAACAAAGTTTGTGTTAGAATGATAAGTTTTGATGATAACTAAACATAACTTAGGCATAATGAAAGGCTATGATAAGATCAGAAATAACTTAGAGATAATCTGATAAAAAATCCTAAGTGTTGCCTAATCAATCAGAGAAAGATTACAAGATAAAGAACTAAAAGCTTAATCGATTAGAGTTAAGGTAAGTTTAGATTAGAAGTTAAGAATATGGCCGCCTAATCGATGAGAGAGACCTGTAATGGATGAGAGTAATTAGCATAATCGATTAGAGACATATAATCGATTAAGGGATTTTAGCATAAGCAATAATCGATTAAGAAGAATAAGCCTAATCGATTAGAGAGCTATAATTGATCAAGACATAATAGATCAGAGGACTATAATCGATTAGAGGATATTGTGCAATCGATCAAAGAATCATATAATCTAAATTACAATCAATTAGATATGCTTAATCGATCAGGGTTCCCTGTAATCGATTAGGCGAATGATTTTCTAACTTGATATTCAGTGATGCAGGATGTAACCTATGCGTAATCGATATGTGATCGATTAGAAACCATTCCCTGTAATCGATTAAAGGCTATAATCGAAGTGGCGATAGGAATTATTCAAAATCAACGGCTAAGCCTATTTTAAGCTTTCCAAGTACAGAAGTGCACAGACCTACTTAAGGAAGTTAACGTTAGCATGCAATCTGATCCTTAGAGCCGTTGGAACTCACCTACCACTTCCAGCGATAAATGAGGAGAGATAAGCATAAGAAAGACAAGTACAATGGAGTTAATGCATCTCAGAATACAACCTCGATACTCCATACCATTAACCAACTCTCCAGACATACAACGGCTATAACTTCACAAGGGGCAAATCTCCAGAAGAGACTATAAAAAGCTTCTATGAAGAAGTTGGTTAAAAACATTGATTTGCCATATTGATTATCTGCAACTTCTGCATTCAATACTCACCAATCTTTAGAAAGCCTGTTTGATTTGATATACTTCAGTGTGTAACATAATCTGTTCAAAAGAGTGAACTATTCTTCTGTATCTGTTATCAAGTGAGGATTACTCTTAAGATAGTGGGATCTTAAGAGTAGGGTGTAATCTTACAAGTTGTAAAGGGGAGTGATCAGTAAAGAGAGAAGTTTCTTGCTGTCACTTGTAAAGGCTGTCAAGAGCCTGGTTTAATCTTGAAGTATTAGTGGAACCCAACTAAAAGTTGGAGAATTGGACGTAGGCCAAGTTTGGGTTGAACCAGTATAAATTGTGTTGTCATTCAAGTTAAATTTTAAAAAGCACAATTCACCCCTCCTTTGTGCATTCCTGCCTATTACATTTGGTATCAGAGCCTGGTCTTCTCAGAACTCACTGATCCCACGATCAGGAGAAGCAAAGATCTAAGATGGTAGGATATGATAATGTGCTCCCAGAAGGTAGCTCAATCAACAAACCTCCTGGATTCAATGGTGAACATTATACCTTCTAGAAGATGAAAATGTAGGTTTTTATCAAATCATCTGGATATGATCTCTGGAGGATAGTTGAAGAAGGAAACCTTATTCCTATGAAAATAAAGAATGGAGTTCAAGTGCCAAAGCTTCCTCAAGAGTTTACTGATGATGACAAAGGTAATCTAGAACTAAACAGCAGGGCAGTCTTGATTCTTCAGAATCCCTAAGTCAAAAGGAATATTTTAGAGTGTGTCATCTGGAGACTGCCAAAGAAATGTAGGATGCTTTAGCTGTTGCTCATGAGGGAACCATGGAGTAAAGACAAGAAGAGTAAAGCAACTAATTACTGATTTTCATTTATTCAAGATGGAAGAAGGAGAGCCAATCAAGTAGCTGGAAATCAGATTCACTCACATGATCAACAACCTTACAGCTCTCGGAAGAAGGATTTCAGAGACAGAACAAGTCTCCAAAATCTTGAAGATCCTGACTCCTGAATGGCAGATGAAAGCTACTACAATCCAAGAAATGAGAGGAGAATCTATGAGCTCCATCACATCATTATTTGGAAGTCTGGCTGAGTATGAAACAACCGTCAAAGTACAAAGAGAACTCTATGGAGACAAGAAGAAAAAGAATCTTGCCTTATCAACCTCTACAAAAGATGATGAGGATGAGGAAGATGAGGAAGAACTGGATGATGATAAGATTGCCTTTATGGTCAGAAAATTTAGAAAGTTCTTCAGAAATAGAGGGAGATACCAGAGAGGTGGCCCAAGCAACATCAGAAAGGACTCCCAGAAAAGTGTTCATGTGTACTATGAATGCATGAAGCCTAGACACTTCAAGGTAGAATGCCCAAGTCTTCAAAGAATTAAGGAGAAAGAGAAAAAGAAGGAGAAGTTCCAAGGCAGAAATAAAGCCTATGTTTCGTCTATATGGGGAGACAGTTCAGATGAGGAGACTAGTGATGCTGAGGAAGCAGCCAACCTCTGTCTGGTAGCTCAAGAGGTATCATCTAATAGTGAGGTATATCCTACTTACCCATCTTTTCAAGAACTTCAAGATGTGTATGATGATATACATGTTGAATTTGAGAAACTAGCAAAAGAAGTGTCTGTTTTGAGAAAGAAAAACAAAGAACTTGAAAAGAAAGCTGAAAAACTTAATTGTGAGAAATGCAAACAGATTTCAGAAAAAGCTTTTCAAGAAAATTCTGATTGCAAATATTGTGAAAAACTTCTGAAAGAAAATGAGAAAATTTTTGTGATTTTAAAGAAGTTCTCCAAGAGCACAGAAATACTTGATGTTATGCTAATGAATCAAAAAGTGTATAGAGATAAAACTGGGATAGGTTATGATCCAACTCCCAAAACTCTAAAAGAAAAGAAGTTTGTATCTAAAGAGAAATCATACTGGAAATTTTTCAGAAAGGCCTCAGATTATTCATCACCTTTTAGCTTCTGCAATTTCTGTAACAAAAAGGGTCATACTAAATCAACTTGTTATCCAAAGAAACATGGCATATCAGGGTCATAAAAAAGGGTCCCTAAAGGGACACACCAGCCTAAAGTCCATTTGGATCAAAGGGAGCAAACCAATCCCAAAGGACCCAAGAAAATTTGGGTACCTAAATCTGTTTAGTCTGTGCAGGTTTGTCTTAAAGCATCCAACAACAGCAAATGGTATATAGATAGTGGATGCTCAAGACATGACTGGTGATAAGGAGAAATTTGACAATTTGATCATAAAAGATGGGGCCAAAGTCAGTTTTGGTGGAAACCAGTCAGGAAAAATCACTAGAATAGGAGAAATTGGAGCTGTCAAAGATATCTATCTTGTGGAAGGTCTCTACCACAATTTGCTAAGTGTCAGTCAGAGCACTGACAGAGGTAATTGGGTAATCTTTGACTCAAATGAATGTCTTATATTAGATAAGAAAGAATTAGCTATAGATAAAACAAACCTTAAATGTAGATTGAAAGCTAACAGAAACAGAAACTTGTATACAGTAGATCTAAATCAGCAATTCTCTAAAAAATGTTTTATAAGCAATTCTGACAGCTGTTGACTATGGCATAAAAGATTAGCTCATGTAAATATGACTCAATTAGAGAAACTAATCAAAAAGGATCTAGTCATCGGCATACCTAATATGAAGGTAAAATCTGATTTGTTGTGTGAAGCATGTCAAAAGGGGAAACAAACAAAGTCCTCTTTCAAACCTAAGAAGGAAGTCTCCACTACTAGACCCTTGGAACTAATCCATATGGATTTAGTTGGTCCAGCAAGAGTAAAAAGTCTAGGAGGAAGTCTACACACTCTTGTAATTGTGGATGACTATTCTAGGTTCACTTGGACTATGTTTCTTTCTTCCAAACAGGAAACTTTTAATGCCTTTTACCTGTTTGCTAAGAAAGTGCAGAATGAAAAAGACAAAAAAATTAGTTCAATTAGGACGGATCATGGAGGAGAATTTGAAAATCAAGACTTTCTAGAACTATGTGAAGAAAATGGCATAAATCACAACTTCTCAGCTCCCAGAACTCCTCAACAGAATGGTGTGGTGGAAAGGAAGAACATAGTACTCACTGAAATGGCTAGAACAATGGTTAATGAAAAAGAAGTATCTCAAGTGTTTTGGGCAGATGCAATGAGTACTGCTTGTTACATATCAAACAGGGCCTACATACGAAAGGGTATGGACAAGACTCCATATAAGCTTTATAAAGGAAGGAAGCCAAATGTAAGCCATCTCAAGGTTTTTGGTTCCAAATGCTTCATCCACAACAATGGGAAGGTAAACTTAGGTAAATTCGATCCTAAAGCTGATTCTGGAATTTTTATTGGCTATTCTAATAGAAGTTAGGCTTATATAGTTTTTAATGAAAGAACATCTATTGTTGAAGAGTCAGTTCATGTAGTATTTGATGAAACTGACTCTGAACAACATCCTATATCAGAAGAAGAATCAGACTTTCCAAAAAGGCCTAAAACTTCTACACAATCATTAACACCATCGAATGAATCACATGAAGAAGGCCAAGAGGATGATCCTCTTGATGCACCAGCTGGACCCTCAGCATTTAGACATCATAGGGATCATCCACCTGAGCAAATCATTGGTAGTGTTAATGGGGGTGTTAAAACTAGAAACCAAATTCAAAATGAAATGCACTTTTCTGCTTTTATTTTTTAAATAGAACCTATGTGCATTGAAGAAGCTCTAACAGATTGTGATTGGATAGTTGCAATGCAAGAAGAGCTCAATCAATTTGAAAGAAGTCAAGTTTGGGATTTGGTTCCTAGACCTTCAATTACCCTATTATTGGAACCAAATGGGTTTTCAAAAACAAACTTGATGAATCTGGATCTGTGGTCAGAAATAAGGCAAGACTAGTAGCTAAAGGATACAACCAAGAAGAAGGCATTGATTATGAGGAAACTTTGCCCCAGTTGCAAGACTAGAAGCAATAAGACTCCTGTTGGCCTTTGTATCCCTCAAAATTTTAAGCTTTATCAAATGGATGTAAAAAGTGCTTTTATTAATGGTTATATCATGAAAGAAGTATATGTTGAACAACCCTTAGGTTTTGAAGATTCTTCTAAACCATACCATGTTTTCAAACTCAAAAAGGCATTATATGGACTTAAACAGGCACCAAGGGCTTGGTATGAAAGATTAAGTAACTTCTTATTAGAAAAGGGTTTTACAAGAGAAAAAGTAGACAACACTCTATTTATTTTACATAATAAGAAAAACATGCTTGTTGTACAAATATATGTAGATGATATTATTTTTTGTGCTACTGATGAATCTCTCTGTGAGGAATTTTCTAAGACTATGCAAGGAGGGTTTGAAATGTCCATGATGGGAGAACTAAACTTCTTCCTAGGTCTTCAAATTAAACAAAGAAAAGATGGGATATTCATTTCACAAACCAAGTATGTAAAGGATATCTCAAAGAAGTTTGGGATGGATCTATCAAAAGAAGAAGAGACTCCCATGAGTTCCACTGCATTACTGGATGTTGATGTAAAGGGAAAACACTTCAACCAGACTACATATAGAGGACTGATTGGATCTCTCCTATATCTAACTGCCAGTAGACCAGATATTCAGTTAGTGTGAGGATGTGTGCCAGATATCAAGCCAATCCAAAAGAATCCCATCACACGTGTGTTAAGAGAATCTTAAGATACCTGGTTGGAACTCAGGAGCTGGGGCGCTGGTATCCCAAGGGAACCAAGAGTATCTCATGGCCTACTCAGATTCAGCCCATGTTGGGTACAAAACTGATAGAAAAAGCACCAGTGTTCAATGTGAGTTTTTGGGAGGATCTTTAATCTCTCGGGCAAGTAAGAAGCAAAAATGTGGTTCTCTATCATCTACAGAAGCTGAGTATATTGCAGCTGCAAGCTGTTGTGCTCAAGTTCTATGGCTCAAACATCAGCTGAAGGATTTAGGAATAGAATTCTCAGAAGTTCCAATCCTCTGTGATAACACAAGCACAATCAGTTTGGCAAAGAATCTAGTGCATCATTCAAGAACTAAGCATATTGATGTTAGACATCATTTCATCAGAGATCATGTTCAAAAGAAGGATGTCAAAGTGGAATTTATTTCCACTCACTTACAGCTAGTAGATATCTTCACCAAACCTCTGGCAGCTGAACAATTCATGTTTATTAGAAGAGAATTGGGAATGGTAAATCCCAATGAATTGTAAAACTGTATCTAACCCTCAACTCATCTGATTTCATTTAAATTATGTTTTGATGATAAGACACTAACTTAGGCATCGGAGTGTCAAATCAAAATCATGCAGGTTTCAGTGAACCAAGTAAAAAATCCGTCATCCAATCGATTAGGCATCGATGAGAGAAGAATGAATCATCGATTAGGAAGGAGACTGCAATCGATCAAAGCTCTCTGATCAATTACAAGGAAGGAGTAATCTATTGGGGATCGATTACTTAGCATGGACCTATCGATTACAACAATACCTAATCGATCAGACGTATCAAATCAATCAGAGACTACACCCTGTAATCGATTACAGGGGACATGTAATCAATGAGGCGCCAACAGTAACGTTTGTAACGTATACTTTTTCTGACAGTTGCATACTTTTCTGTGCTCACTCTCTCATATATACTTGACATATGTAACTATAGCATCATTTCGCACCATATTGCATTCACTCTCAACCTAATCTCTTTATTTCTCATCAAACCCTAACATTAGAATCATCAAACCCTCTCATAACCATTGTAACCAAAGCCATTATTCGAATCATCATCAGCCATAACTCTTCCCAACCTTTTACATCTCTTCTAATCATCAGTCATATCCCTTAAACCCTCTAAATAAACCTTTCCCATGGCACCCAAAATGCGTATACCAAAGAACTATAGAGCCCAAGTCATTCCTGATACAGTTCCATTACCCCAAGGAGATCCAGCCTTAACATACAGACATCCTTCCCCTCCTTCAAACCCTGTTCCCTCAACCTCTCAACCATCACCATCAATGGCCAAAACTTGGGGCAGTGCATCCAAGTCTCAAGGGAAAAGTCCCTCTAAAGTCTGAGTCAGAGAACTCATCTCAGGGGATACAGAAGTCCCCATTGATTCATCTTTTTCTCAAGGTCCTATTGAAGATGCCTCAGAAGATATTCAGAGGAGATCTTTGCAGCAAAGGTGTGGGTATATGGATATTGCCTATCTGGAGAAAAATGGCTATCCTATGTCTGAATGGTTGGAGCCATATAAGCAGTGGATAGGTATCAAAAATCATTACAATGAAAAAGTCATCAAGGCCTTCTACTCCAATCTGAAGATTCATGCTACTGAGTCAGAGGGAAAAGTCATAGGGATCACAATATCATCAAAGGTCAGAGGCAAGAATTTCTCTTTTGACTGGAAACTTCTGAACCAGTGGCTTCACATGGATGGACCAGGGATTGAAGAGTACAATACCTGGCAAGAAAAAGAAAAATTCTCTGATGAAGAACTCAAAAAGATTTACAGTCCAATCCAGGGAAATCTCAAGCCTACTCAATTACCTCCTGCCTACAGAGTCATCCACTATGCCTACTCCAGATGTATGGTAAACAAAGCAGGCAATTTCACTCTCATCCTTGACATTGACAACCCCATTTTGCCCATGCTGATCAACAAAGTTCCTATCAATCCTGGGCAAGTCATCTGTGAGGAATTTCTGAGGTTCCAAAAGACCAAGACTGTGAAGACTCCTCTCCCTTTTGCTCAGCTTATCTCCTTCATCATATCCAGCAACAAGGTCTTTTGGCTTGAAGAAGATCAGAATAAGGAGCCCCCTAGATGTGATCTAACTACCCTAAAGAAAATGGGGTTGCATCCTTTTGGCAGAAGTCACACCCCTTCCATACCTCAACCAGTAATTCACATTGAAGAAGGACAACCTCAAGAGGGACTTGAACAAGGAGAAGTGAATCCCTTTACCTCCCACTCATCTGAACATGTCTAAGATCCCATGGATCAGGAAGAAGTAGCACCTGCACCACCAGTTCACCCTGAACCTGCTGCACCTGTTCCAGAAGAAGGTGCCCCACTCCCTGCCAACATGATTAATCAACTTGTAGAGCAAGTGACTGCCACGGTTATGGAAGAAATGACTCTGGAGCACAAGGCCATGGAAGACAGACTACTGAAGCGATTGGTGGCTGCTCTCAATGATTCTTGGTCAAGTCAATCAGAGAGAGCACTATGACCATCTTCAATGGCTATGATGCTATTGTGAACATGCACAAGTTTCTGCACAATAGACTGGCTGGACTTGAGGACATCCTAAGGCAGTCTCATCAGATTCATCTCCCAAGAACTCCTTTGTCACCGTTTGCTGGCTATGAGGTTCATCAGGTATCTCCCATCTGACACTCTCCCTCACAAACTCATCCCACCTCTCCAACTATCAAAACACAATCCTCTCCCAAAATCCCTCCTTCACCATCAAAACCTTCCTCTCCCTCCAAGAAAACCTCTTCCAGTTCCTAAGATAACCAATACCCTCCTCCCTCTCCTATGATCATCTCTACACCCATCTCTCATCCTCAACCCTCTCAGCCAACTACCATTCCACAGACTTTCCCTCAGACTACTCCTGTATCTTATCCCTCTCCCTCTCCCACAGAGACTCCATCAATTCATCCCTCTGCTATAGCCTATACCCCTAAGCATGACCCTGCCCAAACCTATGCCAGGAAGGGCAAAGCTGTGGTAGTTGATACTACTCCAGTTCCTTCCTTTGTCCCTTTTGATGATGCCAAAAAGGGGGAGAAAAGACACAATGTGACAATTGCTGGGGAAAATAGCCACATTCAAGGAAAGGCTGTGGAGGCTGCTACTATTTTATCCTCCATTGCTGCTGCAATTTCTCCAAGGCCTCAAGTCTCTGAAGGCATTCCCATAGCAGATGAGGATGTAGTGCTAGAGGAAGACATGAGCATGGCCATGGTAGTCTATGAAGGAGAGGCTAAGCCTGTTGCCATTGATCTGTTGCCCTACATTCGACAACAAATAGAAGAGCTTCACTCTCAATTTGAAGAATTGTCTGAGAGGCTGAATAAGAGCCAGCAAGAAAGGGAAGCCAAGGATTTTGCTAAGGCTGAAGTTAAAGAAGAGGTTCTAGTTAAAAAGACAGAACAGCCTCATCCTGCATTTCCTAGTTGGGGTGTCCAGAAGCAAGTGAAGTTCAAGAAGACTGCTCAGAATAAAGTAGTGGATCCTGTTCATACTACATCAAAGTTCTTAAAGTCTGGTAAGGAAGAAGAAGGACCAGAGGTATAGTCAGAAGTCAAGAAGAAGAAGATTAAGATGACAGCTCCTAAGCCTCAGCCAAAGGCAGTTGCAACCAGGGCAAACACCAGAGCATCCAAATGAATTGTAATTGAAAAGCCCAAACCTGCCCCTAAGTCTGTACCAAAGAGGAAGGGAGCACCAAAAGGGAAGGAAAAATCATCCAAGCCTCCTCCCAAGAAGAAACAGAAGCAACAATCTCTCTTAGACAGAATGCTATCTTATTTTCCTCCTCCATCTCCTCCTAAGAAGAAAGCTCCAGTAAAGAAGAGGAAGGCACCGGCTAAGAAGGAGAAAGAGGTTGAAATTGAATTTGAGGAACCTTCATATAGCTCTGGGAGAATAAGCAGTGAATCTGGGGACTATGACTTGGACACAGCAAATTGGAAGGATGACACAGAGTCTGACTAAACCAGAAAACCTCCACCAGTCCTCAACCCTCTCATAATGCATCATACTCATCTCACATGTTTATCTGCTTACTAAGTTTACCTATTTTAGTTCTAACACTTTATTCTCTCGTATAATGCTTGAACAATGTTTGCACAATATCTATAATATCAGTTCAAAGTTTCTGTTTAACTTCATTTGCCTTATCATTATATTATTTGCTCAAATGTTTGTCATCATCAAAAAGGGGGAGAATGTTAGAATGATAAGTTTTGATGATAACTAAACATAACTTAGGCAAAAGGAAAGGCTATGATAAGATCAGAAATAACTTAGAGATAATCTGAAAAAAAATCCTAAGTGTTGCCTAATCGATCAGAGAAAGATTACAAGACAAAGACTAAAAGCCTAATCGATTAGAGTTAAGGTAAGTTCAAATTAGAAGTTAAGAATATGGCCGCCTAATCGATGAGAGAGACCTGTAATCGATGAGAGTAATTAGCATAATCGATTAGAGACATATAATCGATTAAGGGATTTTAGCATAAGCAATAATCGATTAAGAAGAATAAGCCTAGTCGATTAGAGAGCTATAATCAATCAAGACATAATAGATCAAAGGACTATAATCGATTAGAGGATATTGTGAAATCGATCAAAGAATTATATAATCTAAATTACAATTAATTAGATATGCCTAATTGATCAGGGTTCCCTGTAATCGATCAGGCGAATGATTTTCTAACTTGATATTCAGTGATGCAGGATGTAACCTATGCGTAATCGATATGTGATCGATTAGAAACCATTCCCTATGATCGATTAGAGGCTATACTCGAAGTGGCGATAGGAATTATTCAAAATCAACGGCTAAGCCTATTTTAAGCTTTCCAAGTACAGAAGTGCACAGACCTACTTAAGGAAGTTAACGTTAGCATGCAATCTGATCCTTAGAGCCGTTGGAACTCACCTACCACTTCCAGCGATAAATGAGGAGAGATAAGCATAAGCAAGACAAGTACAATGGAGTTAATGCATCTCAGAATACAAGCTCAACACTCCATACCATTAACCAACTCTCCAGATATACAACAGCTATAACTTCACAATGGGCAAATCTCCAGAAGAGACTATAGAAAGCTTCTGTGAAGAAGTTAGTTAAAAACATTGATTTGCCATATTGATTATCTGCAACTACTGCATTCAATACTCACCAATCTTTAGAAAGCCTGTTTGATTTGATATACTTCAGTGTGTAACATAATCTGTTCAAAAGAGTGAACTATTCTTCTGTATCTGTTATCAAGTGAAGATTACTCTTAAGATAGTGGGATTTTAAGAGTAGGGTATAATCTTACAAGTTGTAAGGGGGAGTGATCAGTAAAGAGAGAAGTTTCTTGCTGTCACTTGTAAAGGCTGTCAAGAGCCTGGTTTAATCTTGAAGTATTAGTGGAACCCAATTGAAAGTTGGAGAACTGAACGTAGGCCAAGTTTGGGTTGAACCAGTATAAATTGTGTTGTCATTCAAGTTAAATTTTAAAAAGCACAATTCACCCCCCCCCCCCCATTTGTGCATTCCTGCCTATTATAGTTTGGACTTTGCATTTTAAAGCATAAGCATTTAAAAGGTTATGCACAATTTCAATCATTCAGTCCATATAGCAATCAAAAAATAACTAAACAATATCAAAATATTGATCCCTAATGCAGTGCAACAAGAATAAGTATTCATTACCCTAATAAAGAATTCATGTGGGCACAAGACGGTGTAAAGGTATATTTCACCATAATTGTTCTTGTGTTGCAGCAACTTGGTTGGTTTTGATGGAACAATGTTGATTTTCTTGTTTCTACATTTAGCACCAAAATCCAAGCTCAAAAGTTCAGCTTCATCCTGATTCAAAATAATTTCTTTCTATAGTCACACAGTCTTGAATGAAGCCTTCTCCTCTTTTCCCTACAAATCAATATAATCCTTTTTCTTCCTTTGGTATCCAATTTCAATTGGATTCACTCATGGTTTGCTTGTAGCAATAATACAAGATAACCATGGCCTAAAAATATAGCATCTAATAATAATTGAGCATAATGAGTGAGAATAAGATTTTATGCACAAATAGATATTTTTTAGTTGGGGCAAGGAAAATCAAATAGGGTTAGAAGGGAGAAATCCCAAAAATCTGACAATTTTCACATATTTCTCGTGACCTCACTAGGGATAAGCCACGGTGAGGAGATTTTATTTTCTTGGTGAACATTGCAACTTTGTCGTGGCCTCGTTGGGGCAAAGTCACAGTGAAAAACCTTGATTTTAACACCTTTCTATCTTATTTGAGACTTAGTGAATTTTAAGAACGTTTCCCTCTTTTGTCAGTCATGGCTTCACATAACCGAACCCATGATGAAAATACCTCAAAACCACCATGTTTTGTCTGAAATGCTCTTGACCAAACTGGCTTTTTCTAATAGCCTCGACATGGCATCTTCACGGTGAGAAGACAGCAAATTTGTGGAAACTTTGCTTGATCTTTGCCAATGTCTCCTTAAAGTGCACCTACAATGAAAAACCAAGCAACATTGTAATATCTGCAGTCCCAAATCTTGTAATACATGAGTTTACACTTAAAATGACCAAAATAACCCCAAGTTTCAACTAACTCCATGCAATGACTCCTAATTACAAATTATGCCTAATTAGACTGTATTAGCCTAAAACATGCAATGATTTTTTCAATTTAATGGTAAAAATCATATAAATCTCAGGTGCGATTAGTGTGTAAACTTGTGGCTTTAATTGATTTTATAACTTGCACAAGTTTGGGAGTAATTTGACTCGATTTTGAGAGCTAGAAATGTAAAACCGCTAAAATTGGAGAGTTAACTTGCGAGTTTAGCAATTACATATGTTGTCATCGTCTCAAAAGCTACTTATTTGTGGTCCTATTTATCATTCAACTTTATTGCAAATCGTCCTTTGCTATCAATACTTTTGTAGATATATCATTTATTCATATTTGATTGATTATTGACAAGATTAGCCATAGCTTATTATCCATATATAATGACAAGATTGGCCATGACTGCTTATCCAAATTAAATCTTAACGATCTAGTTCTTACCTTAAAGATAAGAAAACACACACACACACACAATCGTTCATATTAGATCCAATGCTTTGACACTACAATAAAAAATATGATCCCCATTTCACATCTATTTTTCAAATATTAGACTTAGAAAAAAAAGGCGGTGGCAAAATTGTAAATATGTGAACAGTTTCAACATCTCTTTTACAATTATGAGGTGTGAATTCTAGCTAAAAAAGGGCAGTAAACACAAAAAAGCGTAAGAGAAAGCAGGAAATAGTTTCCATGTCTCATAAATTTTATGAGATGTGGATTAAAAACTTTCCACGTCTCATAAATTTTATGAGACGTGGATTTACAAAAAAGAAAGAAAAAGGTACTTTGATCTCTGCGTGCTTCAAACCTTTTTCTCCTCTCTCGGCATCAAGTGAGCCAAAGGCAGTGAAAGCGAAGTGAAATCCATTCTCAGGCGTCGACAATGGTGACTGAGAGGACATTCCAAGCTCGCTGAGGCCATTTTCAAGTGTTGGGTCTTTTCAAAATGTGTGAAGTGAGCAAAGGTAGTAAAAGCAAAGTGAAGGCCATTTTCCAAGGATTGCTACCTCTGTTAGTTTTGAAGGTGATTCCAACAACGGTGAGCCCCGTTGACCCATACAACACCTAATGGGATATCAGGTGAGTTTCCTCTTCTCATTTCAGTGACAAATTGCGATATCATTTATCCTATTTCAGCGGCTTTGAGTGAGGGTTCGATTTGGGTAAGAGAGATTTTGAAGATTGTAAACCTATTAAAAGCAAGATTAAGCTTTGATTTAAAGAGTTCTTGAAGAGATTTTATTTTGCATAGAAGATTTGGGCTGGATTATGAGTTTCTCTATTTTTCATTACTGTTCATTCTGAGGAAATTTGGGATATCTAACCTAATGGACCAAAATTAGTGGTTGAAAGTGTCAATGAGTACAATAAACTAGATTATTTGTGATTGTATGTTGATTTGTTTTGGGAGGTTTGATTTCTAAGATTGAAGCAGTTGTCTTCGGGATCTTTTGGGGTTTTCTATTGGGGCTCCTGTATAAAATATTTGAATGATTAGAATGTTAAATGGATATTTGTGCTTTGTGGTTGTATGATGATATACTCCTTGTTTAAGTTCTTAATGAATTCTTGCTGAAACCGAAAAACTTGAAGCTTTCTTCTGGTTTAACTTATTTCTAATAGTGTGTCAATACTTGTGGTGACCGACTTATCCATATGCATAAGATGATTTATTTTGATAAAGATAAACATTTTAAACCTAGAAATTTGTTGGAAATTACAGTCTAATATCCTTGGAAAGTCGCATTTCAGTTTTCAACAAATAGTAAAGAGTTCATATGTTAAAGAAATTAGTGCTATGAAAAGTTGAGATATAATTAACGTGTATAAGGTTATAAAAGAGGTCAGGAATAGCCATGGTCGGCCACTTTGGGTCCTTTAGGCTCTGCTTGGATGGGAGGAAAAGTTGGGGGGAAAGAAAATTAGAGGAAAGAAAATATAAAGAAAAGAAAACTAAAGAAAAAATAATATCACCCATCCTGCTTGGATGGACAAGAGAAAATAGGAAAGAAAGAAAATGGTCAATATCTTGATGGTTAAATTACCCTAAGCCTTCTATTAAAATGTATCATATTTAAAATCAAATTAAATATCACAATGGATACATAAACAAATGATCTAAAATCAAATTATTTGATGAAAATTTACTCAAAATAAGATTAGATTTTAAAGATTCAATCACAAACCACGATTTTAAGGAAAAAAAACAATTTAATTAACTAAAATTAAATAATGATATTTAAACTAACTTCTCACAAAAATATTTATTTTTATATTATAAGAGATTATCTAAATCTTTCTAAACTAATGTATGAATTTGAGTAGGATGATAGGAAGAAAAGCGGTAAGAATTAAATAAAATAATTTTGAAAAGTAACTGGAGAGGGAATAAACAAAAATTAAATTAATATATATGGGTTGATAAAAACTCACTCAAAACCTCTTGAAAGGAGCTATAAAATTTTATCAAAAAAACGGAGCTATAAAAAAAAACTAACATTTAGATATGAAATATTCCATTGGCCTACAAATTTCCATCGCCCAGTACAATTTTTATATGCTTCAGCCTTCATTGTAAAAAATAATAAGCTTTGCTCCGCGGTCTGTGCCACCTAGAGAGAGAGTGAGGGTATCCATGTAGATTGGGTTTCTCTCATAATCTCTCCATATGTGGAGAGAGAAGTTGGAGAGAAAATGGGGTGTGGGACGCACATCATTTTCTCCCCAACTTTTCTTCCCTCCCACTTTTCTTCCCTCATCCAAGCAGGGGAAAATTCATTTCTCCTTCCATTTTCCTCCCTAGTTTTCTTTCCTCCCACATTTTCCCTCCATCCAACCAAGGGGTTAAGGTTGGAAAAAAATTGAATTGTAAAATTTGGGTATAAATTTGCTTATTAGATATGGTCATCTGTTGATTAATTATCTCTAGTTTATGTATACCAAAACAAGGGTTTTTTTTTTCAAGAAACTATAGCAACGGTTGTTGCTTCTAATTGCTGATTTAGTTGGCAACTGTTTTTTTGTCAATTCAAAATAAAGGTGTACTCGTCATAAAAATATTTTGATAGTTAAAACAAGTATTGATCTTAGAAAAAATAAATAAATAGATAAATACATAAAGCTTGATGGACAGTTGTGTGTATGCTAAGTTGAGACCAGAAAATAAACCTATGACCTCAAATCTTGATTGCACCTTTGAAAAGTGAAAGTTAATTATTTCTAATTGAGCTTTTTCTAGGTGATTTAAAAATCTGAATATATTGGTCTAAGCTTTCTGGTTTGATGTTTTAAATGCTTCATGAATGTTTACAAAGTTATTTAAAGATTGTTTGTGAAGTTGAAATCAACCTTGAGTTGTACTATAAATTGTTAAGGTAGAGTCTTGTTTTAGTTGTTGTTTAGATGTTTCAAAATATTAGAGTCCATTCTAATAGGTTTAAGGCATGCTTTGAGATGTAAACATTGAATTGAAGTCTACAAGTTAATAAAAGTTTAGAGGTTTGAAGAATTCGAAGTCAAGAACAGATTTATGTTTCAAAATTGTAAGGCAAGAGCTTAAGTACTTTAAGTGGGAATGCTAAATGAAGTAGGAATTAGATTTTTTTTTTTTAATTATGAATCAAATTTGAGAAGTATCTTATTTACAGTTTTTTTTTTTTTAGACTTATCCTATCTAGAGTTATTTAAAGGTTAAAAAAATGATTTTAACAAATTTAAAGTTATGTTTTAGTATGTTTAAAGGTTCTTAATTAAGTTTTGACTTCATTGAGTTAAGCTAATGAGATTTCTTTTCTTTCTTTGATTGGATCCACTTGTTTGAGAATGTTATAGTTGAGCTTTAATGAACATGATGGTCCCAATGGTTTTAAAATGTTAATGGATTATGTTTTAAAGAGGTTTGAATTAAGTTTGAAGCAATTGTTTGGGATTTTTATATGTTGAATGTAAGTGATTTGTGAAAATGTTGGATTTATTGTTGTGTGAGAAAGGTGTGAGGATATTGCAAATCTGATTCTTCTTTGCTCTATTTCGGCTATGATTTTTGAGTGAGTTGGAATGAATTTGAGTATAAAACAATTGATTTACTCTTGAGATTATTTGATTTCTTTTTTATGTTATCTTGTTTTTCTCAAGTTATGCCTTCACACTACACCCAGAATCATGATGGAAAAAAATGCCAATGTGTATGTTCGCCATAAATTGCTACCGCAAATGCACGGGTCAAGTTTAGTAGTATTGGTTAAGAAAGGATTGTCGTTCCACTAGGACAGCGTTAAAAGCAAGTTCATTAGGTTCATTATATTCAAAATTAGCAATGGGCAATATGCAAATGATTGGTTCAAATGTAATTGACACAAAGGGCAATAAAAATAACAAGAGATGGTTTTTGATTCAAATTAACACAATGGGAGAAGCCTAGGTTTATTTATCCACTTTGTATTTCATGCTACTTGAATAACCCTCCTCTAATGATAATTAATGAGCTCTAAGTTGATGTTTGAAGTCTTAAGCATTTGAATAACTCTCTCAAGCTTACCCAAACCTTAATTAACACTAATATGCATAATCTCTTACTACACATTATGTTAATTAGTCTTTCTGAACATCCCACTTCAATTTTACAAAACTTGGTTAATGAATATCTCTATCTCATTAACAAACTCTCAATCCCAACATGGAATTTTCAAGACAAGTTTGAATTCAACCTAGTTCTATGCTTAATTAATGCTCTCTCAAGCCACTAATTATGCTAACAAGCTAAGTGTTGGCCACCACTTAGGAATAAAATTAAGCACAAGTTAAACTCACAACATCATACTCATTAATCATCAAAAGAGAAAAGGATTCAAGTATCAATCCATACAAAGCTTCTAAATAAACCTAGAATTAGGAGTTTAGCTACACATGAAGAAAGAAATCTCAACAAACATCTTCAACAACATCACAATGTTCAGAAATAAACAAGAGAAAGGAAGAAGAGAAGAGAGGAGAAGAGAAGCAACCACAAGAAATTTCTTCTTCAAGCTCAAAAATTCCACTTCTCCCAAGCTCCCAAATCCTTATCCAAGCTCTCTCTTGCTCTCTTGCAGTGTTTTTTAGCCTCCAAACTCGTGCCCAGGTGTTCTCCCTTCGAAAATCGGCCAACCCTAGCTTTTATCTCATTCTTTTTGTGTGTTTCAGACCCAAAACACGCAGCAGAACTGACGCGTTTTCGCTGCAGCCAGGAAGTGTTCTCGCTGCAGCCAGGCAGACAGAGAGGAAGGCTTGCTGGAAGGGACTTTTCGCTGCAGCTAGAAGATGTTCTCGCTGCAGCCAGTCAGGCAGAGAGGAGGCCCCAAATTTCCCTATGGTTCGCTGCAGCTGAAAAGGTTCTCGCTGCAGCCAGAAGCTCAGTCATGCCTCCCTTAACTTTGCTTTGTTATCCTTGCTTCCCTTTTTCTTCACTCTTAATTTCTTTTTCTTTTTCCTACAAATTAGAGAGGGAAATCATCAATTCTTCACAATTTTAAGGTGATAGAAGTTCACACATTTTCACATGATGTTCTTCCTTACAAGCATATTAGCAGGCATATATGAGCTTAAAACATGTGAAAAATGTGCGAAATGTGTGAAATTTCTAAAGGTTAACAGTGTATAACTTGAGGGATTACTAGCTATCTTCATCATCCATCTCGAGGTCTAAAATCTTCATCTCTTCTTGTTTACTTTATTAGCTTTTGTGGAGGTTAGTTTAGCATGTTTTAGGCTAAAATTTGTACTTTTGTAGTGTATAGTCATTTCCTAAATTTTTAGCTTGACTCTAAAATTTAAAAACACAAAAGAAGGGTAGTGCTTAGTGTTACACTTATTTACAATCGGATAGCCATTCATGATTTGTATGACAATCAAGCTATATTAGACTAGGAAATCCCTCTCACTTCTTGGCTTCAAACCCTCTCTCTGCTTCAATTTTAAGGCTGTTGAGTGAATGTGCTAATTATATTTGATAATTTTGATGAAATTTTGGCCACACTTGTTGCTGCAATCAATATGTTATGTGTTGATATTTTTTGCTGCATTATTGCTCCATATTGTTGCTGCAAAATTGCTGATATATGGGGCCGGTTTTGTACATGTCTCACTGCTACATAATTGTTGGTTTAATTGCTCTGTGTTGTTGATGAAATTTGCTGAATCTTTGTACTGCTATTTGGCTGAAAATTCGCTCCATATTCACTGCATTTTCAGCTGTTTTACTGCTACATGGTGCTTCTGTTTTATGCTATTATGTTTTGCTAGCATTATTACTATTGTGAGTTGGCTTCTTACTCTTCCTTCCGTCATTTTCTTTTGTGTATGTGAGAATGGCAAAACGCACAAGAGGGGGTGAATTGTGGGTTTTTTAAAAATTTAAGGCTTGAAACACGATACAATCTTTATACTGGTTCGGCCAACACAATGCCTACGTCCAGTTCTCCAACTCCTCGTTGGGTTCCACTATACCACATGTTTTACAACACGGGTTCACCTGCCAACCTCTACAACAGAGCTTTAGACTTTTCCTCTAAACGCTCCCCCTTACAACTTGTAAGGACACAACCCTGTTCTAAAGCCCCAAACTTTTAGAACAACCTCAAACAGTAGAGGATTTCAATTAATAAGTTCACTCAATGAACAGATTTTGATAAACACTTAAGTACAAATAGACTCACTAAGAATAATAAAGACTTTGAGCTTTTTGTTAGCAGAGAATAGATGAGAATATTAAATGATGGTTTTTTCTCTGTGTGCGTGTGATTGAGTACTTCAGCAGCTACTTCATAAATGCTCAAATCTTGGTATTTATATCTCGTCTCAGCATGCCTTTCCTTTCAACTTCAAGAGGCCGTTTGAAATTAATCGTTGAGAGCTTCTAGCCGTTGGCCATTAATGTTGTTCTTCATCTTAGTCAACTTTCTTCTCTTGCTTCATTTAATTCTTGCAAAGGGTGAGCTAAGAGAAATAGAGTCTGTGAGTAACGAACACCTGCAACATTGTACTTGCATAGCAACTTTATCAGTAGCGCTAGCTCCTTTGGCTATCGCTAGCTTAGTAGTGTGAGTCCTGCACTTAGCTGTTAGATAAACAAGTATTCATGTGAAGCACAGTAGGTGTTATCGCTAGTGAAATTCATTAGCTCAATGTTCAGAGACAATGTATTTACTATTAGAATGTCTAAGTTATTTCAACAAGTACTTTCCTATCGATAGCCAATCTTGTTATCGCTAGTTCATTTCATCAGCTCAAGTTATTAGCGATCTGAGTGTCTAAGTTATTTCAACAAGTATTCTGTTATCGATAGCTAACCATGTTATCTCTAGTAACTATAGTTCATTACTGCTAACTGTTCTATATGAGGCCTTAGTGATAGAGACGGAGCTTAGCGATAGTGATCTATTGTTCTTTGCCTGCTTAGGCTAGCTCAACTCATTATATTAGCGATAGTGATGTTCTTAGCGATAGGAATATTTACTTCAGATTATTGCTAAGTTTTCATTAGCTATTGTTATCCTAAGCCTTTCATTTGTTAGCGATAGGTTCTAGCTTAGCGATAGTGTATTTTTTACCTATAGGGTTTTACTTGTTCAATGTTAAGGTAACCTACACTTTTTTTCTTAGTCATATAACATGATTCTTATCTCAATTCATTCCAGACTAAGTTATATGCTATCAGTTCATTTTACTTATGTTATCTATGAGTTCAGTCCTCATCAAAACTTAAGATTCTAACAGTATGTTGTTAAAAAATTTCAACTTCCTTGTTTCATGGAATATTATGAAAGGCTTAAGCTTGCTTGTTATGATTATTTGCTTAACTGCAATATCATCATTCCTCCTAAAAATAAATTAGTTTCACCTTTGGTATAGTTACTTTTATGGGGAATTGCTGTCAAATTGTTTTGGAAAATGTGTAAGCAATTCAATCACTTTGAGTTAGTGATGATCTAAACTTGACTTTTGTGGAATGTAGCATAGGTTTGAATAGAATGGATCGTAGTTGGATGAATAAGTTGAGAACTAGTAAAGAGTATGAATTTAGGGTGGAAGAGTTATTGAGTTTGCTAAAAGAAACGCTCCTAGTAAAAGTGGGATGCATTTTTGTCCTTATGTGAAGTGTATAAATCAGATTCGAAAGAGCATTGATGATATAAGGGATGACCTTATTTGTTACGGGATCAATCTCCAGTATAAAAAATAGGTTTGGCATGTTGAATTAAGAATAACAACGCCTTCTTCAATGCCACAAAGCATGAAAGTTGTGGATGATGTGGGTGTTGATAAAATGAATGGTATGATTAATGATATTGGAGCGAAGTAATTTACACCACTTCTTGAACATGACAAGTTACGAAGTGATGCTGAGATATCGTTGTTCCTGGGGTGTCGTAAGTATGCACATTTGACCGCTGTGTTAACCTTATTGAACATAAAGGCACGAAATGGGTGGGAAGATTAGGGTTTCTCAGAGTTGCTTGAAGTTTTGAGTGATATATTTACAGACAATAATGTCCTTCCGAATCAAATGTATGATGCTTATAAAAGCTCTCAACAATATGGGTATGTAGTATAAGATTATACATGCTTGCCCTAATAGTTGTGTGTTGTATAGGAATGAATACGAAGGACTAACGGAGTGTCCAAAGTGCAATACCCTAAGGTATAAAATTAAGAAGGATGTCTGTGGTGATAGGGTAAAGAAAGGGTCACCTTTGAAGGTGTTGTGGTATCTTCCAAAGGTACCATTGTTTAAATGATTGTATGCAAATGCGCAGGAAGTAAAGAATCTGAGATGGCACTATGATGAGAAAATCTCTTATGGAAGATATCTTCGATACCCTGCTGATTCTCCTCAATGGAAGAAGATAGATGAAATGTTTCTTGACTTTGGTTGTGAGCCAAGAAATCTTTGCCTTGGTCTATGCACTTGATCCAATGTTTTGATGATGATAACATATTTAAAGGACATGAGTTCTAAAAGAGAAAATTACCTAAGAGTGTAAATTGCAAGTTGGAAATTTTTCTCAGTTTCCAAACTCTGAAGTTAACTGCAAGTGATGCCTACACCTGAAAAGCTTATAAGTGATAGTTATATTTTTGGAAGAAAATATTTTTACTCAAGTGAGTTATATGCACTCGAGTGTTGGGAAACAAACACTTGCAAATTACCTTCAAGTTTTCGAAGAACACTTGAAAATCTTGAATCACTTGAGTGTTACGAAATTGACTTGAGCATGTACATAAAATCTTGGAAACTTATAATTCATTTGAAAGTGAAAAGTGACCATCTGACTGGAGTGACGCAGATTGACTCTAGTGTTATAATTTTTTGAACTGACTCTAGTGTTATAATGACTTCCTGCATTTTTAGGAAAATCAATCTAACTCTAGTGAAATGTGTTATGGAAGTCTAAACACTTTCAAGTTGCTTGAGAGTGCTAATAATTCATTTGACTTGAGTGACAAAAGTTTACTCAAGTGTTATACAATTTCAAAAATTTCTTTTGATAAAACAGAACCCAATACTAGAGTGTTATGAGATTGACTTGAGTGCTATGATTCAACGTCAAAAAACTCACACATTAGCAGCAATTTTTCCTAGAATGTTTCTTTAGGAATTCAAGCTCGATGCTCGAGTGTTATAAATTGACTCAAATGAAGTAGGAAAATTCTAAATAACCTGCAAGTCACATGCAAGTGTTGCCTAAGATATTTTTGAAACACCATTTCAAAAAATGTTTTTTTTTTCAATTATAAGTGTTCTTAAACATGATCTATGATTTCTAACACTTGTTAAAACCACACTGTTAGCGAGTCTCCGTTAGCTCCTTGCCCTCCCATCTAGCACCGACAGGGTCTCAGTAACATTATTCTTCCCATTCTGCCCTACGTGTATGCTCATGTGTGCAAGTGTATAGTTATGGGGGCCAACAACAATAATCAAATATTTAGCACAATGATACTACAGTACAATGTAGGTAAGGTACAATAGATATGATCAGATATGCCAAAGCATTGTAAGTTTGAAAACAAATTATTTTCATAGATGTGATCCAAACGTCTCTAAAAGACATATCATTTAAAATATGATTTGAGCACTTCTGAAGAGATTGATCATATGGGATCTCAACGCCTATGAAGAGATAGATCACCAAATACCTGACAGAACCACCTAGAACCGATTCCAAACGTCACAATAGCCGAAAAGGTTCACACGATGGTCGTCGGGAAACCTCATCACATTAAGGGAGTGAACCACAACTTATAGGCACTAGAATCAACCAACCAATTATATATAACAATTTGCACATATATGTTTTTCTTGGAAAACTAGCAATTTAAATCACAATGATTTTATCGATAGCATGCCACGATAGTGGCTCAATTGCAATAACAATTTCAACAGCTTTTTAGCATATGTTCATTTAAGAATCCCCCAATTTTAATTATGAGGTCCAACTTTAATCCTACAATTAAGCCACTACAATTACTTACAATCTTTAAAACTTCATTTAATTAGCAATTAATTAATCCCTAAGACCTTGAATGTTACAGCATCCCTTTACTCCCCACTAGAATTGAATCAAAAACCCTAAAAATGTAGGTTTTCAAAATCTATGACACTTGTGCCGCAGCACATGACTTTGTGTGCCGTGACACATGACTCTGATATATGAAGCCTAAGCCAATTGGGCTTTGTTCGCCGCATCAAATTATGAAATTCATAATTAATTCCACATACCTTCAAAAATTACAAATTAGGACTCCATAGAAAGCTTGAGATGTCTACTTTCCAATGAAAAATGAATGTACCAAAAATATTATCTTTTGCTCATAAATTATGACAAAGTCCCAAGACTACCCAAAACTTTAGATTGAAATGAGGGTTTCAACTTCAAAATCACATAACTTACTCTACAAGTCTCCAAAATTTATAAACTTGGGCTCTTTAGAAAGCTTAGAATGTTAGCTTTCTAATGAAAAAGAATTATTCAAAAATAATATTATTTGCTACCTCAAAGTCCCTTACTTTTTAGGACTACTCTAGGCTAGGCATACCTCAAAAAGATCATGTCTATTGCCAAACACTAGGCTGGCATGCATACATGTTTGCTTCTGCACTTTTATTGATATTATGGATTATTATATGGTGTTAATTTTGTGATCAATCCCCTTCTAGCAAACCATGGCCAAGGGCCTTATGTCTTATTTATGTTTTGGGTTTGTTTTTACGTTGCATGTTGTTGATCATTAGGCATTGTAGGATCTCGTTTCACATGTCGGCCTTGGGCTACCATTACTAAGCTGTGGCTCCCTTGTGTTGATATTCTTTGTTGGGTCTGATCATTTTCTGGCAATTAATTGTGGCTATTAGGACCGTTATTGCCTATTGAATTGTTTCACATTTGTTAGAATCTTAAGTTTTGATGAAGACTGACCCCATAGATAACATAAGTAAATAAGTGTAAGTTACCTGAGAATTAATCAAGTAACATATGATAGGTAACAGATCACTATCGCTAGAGCTAGAGCCTATCGCTAATAGACAAAGAGTCATAGCAAATGAAGACTTAGAAATAACAAAGGTGGTATCTATCATTAAGTCATTCACTATCGCTAGAGAATATTCTATCGCTAGAAGTTCATTGAAAACATGGATAAATAAAAGGAAGAACATCTAGCAAAAAGAGAGACCAAGTCCTTGAGCTAATGGAATCAGCTAGCGATAACAGGTTAAGCTATCAATAACAGAGTACTTCAGGTAATAAACATTCAGATAGGTAGTGCCTGAGAACAATTGAGTTAACTAGCGATAACATAGTTGCTAGCGCTAACACGTTTAGCTATCGATAATAGGATACTTGAAATACCTTTGAATATTCATATAACTGTATCCTTAAGCTAATGAGCAATCAACTAGCGATAATGGAATTAGCTATTGATAGAGAATGCTTTGAAAATACCTTAGCTGATATATTGTCTCTATCTCTTTGAGCTAATGAAATACCCTATCGATAACATCCATTGCATGAGAATTTGTTTCAGCTAACAGCTTAAGTGCAGGACTCACACTGTCAAGATAGCGATAGCCAAGGGAGCTAGCGCTAATGAAAAAGATGACATGCAAGTACAGTGGCAGGTAGCAGCAGGATAACGTTACTCACAGTCTCTGTCTCTCTTATCTTATCCTCTAGAAAATCAATTGAAGCATGAAAAGAAAGAAAAGGTGTTAACGGCTAGTTCTCTAAGTCTCCAACGGATAGAAAAGTATACCACCATATATAAAGACTTGAAGACATCAAAAAATAGAGATATGATGCAACGATGAGATTTAAGTGAACGATAATGAAAACAGAGGATCTACTCAGAATATCAGTTACATGTCAATGAGCCCAGAAATGAAGAAATAACTAAGAGTTGAGGAAAGCTTCAGTTGCAAACCCAAAAGGGAAAAGGACCAAGAGAAAAGCAAGGAAAGATATATCCTTCAAAGTCACTCCCAAGGCTCTCTCAGAAGCTTCTACAGCCAAAGCTCCAAGAATAAAAATGACAGCTCCAAAGCCAAAGGCCAAAGCATCTGGAAAACTATCTCTACCTCCAGAATTGTCAAAAGAAGACAAGAAAGTCATAGCTGAGATCTTAAGGCAGGATAAGAAAGAAGCAGCTAAAGCCAAGAGGGCAGCTGTTAAGGCAGATAAGAAAGCAATTGCAGCACTCTTAAGGCAAGACAAGGAGGAAGCCAAAAAGAAAAAATCAGAAGATGATGAGATGGCTGAATGGAAGGCTGCTTATGAAGCAAGAAAGGCTAAGTTGGCTGAATGGAAGTTGAAGTATGAGGAACAGAAAAAGGCTGAAGCAGGAAAGAAGGAGAGTGCTAAAAGAGTGCCAGTCCTCAAAGAAAAGAAAGTAGTCACTCCTCGCCCTCGCAGAATGTCAAAAGAAGAAAAGGAAAGGGCTGAAAGAGAGGCTGCTAACAAGAAGGCCCTTGAAGAGGCTATGAGAAAGCACAAAGAAGCCCTTGAAAAGAAAGCTGCCTTTGAGGCAAGGAGGAAGGCAAGAATAGAGAGAGATGCAGAGGTAGCTGCACAAAGGAAAGAAGAGAGGAGAAGAAAAGAAATTGCTCAAGGAAAACGGGTGTGGAAATACAAGAGAAGATTTCGTAAATCAAAGGGTGGCTCTTCAGGTATTTCAATCAGAGAGCTTGTTCAGAAAACTGAAGAAGAAAGAGCTAAGGGTGACCCCAAGAGCATTAACGAAGACAAATTCTTCTACCCAGACTCTGAGCTATCTGACTATCTTGACGAAGAGTACTTTGCCACAGCCTCTGGAGCGAATTTTGAAAATGATTACACCCTAACCTTTAGAAATTTCTCTAAATATCAATCATACCTAGCTAATCATGACATTTCTGATTTTAATTTTGATTTTGAAATTTCATTTGAAAGGCCAACATATGAATATGAACTTGATGGCTCTGACTCTGATAAGTCAAAATAAAATTGTACATTCTTCATCTTAATTTTTTCTTTGAAACATACTTACATCATATGTTCTGTACATGCATCATCATTATCTTACATTCTGATATATGCTTATGCTGATATATGTTTATGCTCTGACCGTGTTTGGTTTACTTATGTTTTGTCATCATCAAAAAGGGGGAGAATGTTAGAATCTTAAGTTTTGATGAAGACTGACCCCATAGATAACATAAGTAAATAAGTGTAAGTTACCTGAGAATTAATCAAGTAACATCTGATAGGTAACAGATCACTATCGCTAGAGCTAAAGCCTATCGCTAATAGACAAAGAGCCATAGCAAATGAAGACTTAGAAATAACAAAGGTGATATCTATCACTAAGTCATTCACTATCGCTAGAGAATATTCTATCGCTAGAAGTTCATTGAGAACATGGATAAATAAAAGGAAGAACATCTAGCAGAAAGAGAGACCAAGTCCTTGAGCTAATGGAATCAGCTAGCGATAACAGGTTAAGCTATCAATAACAGAGTACTTCAGGTAATAAACATTCAGATAGGTAGTGCCTGAGAACAATTGAGTTAACTAGCGATAACATAGTTGCTAGCGCTAACACGTTTAGCTATCGATAATAGGATACTTGAAATACCTTTGAATATTCATATAACTGTATCCTTAAGCTAATGAGCAATCAACTAGCGATAATGGGATTAGCTATCGATAGAGAATGCTTTGAAAATACCTTAGCTGATATATTGTCTCTATCTCTTTGAGCTAATGAAATACCCTATCGATAACATCCATTGCATGAGAATTTGTTTCAGCTAACAGCTTAAGTGCAGGACTCACACTGTCAAGATAGCGATAGCCAAGGGAGCTAGCGCTAATGAAAAAGCTGACATGCAAGTAATGGCTATCAAACGGTTACTGAACAAGGATTGGGAGCTTCGTATTGTGCATGTTAATCGGGAGGCAAATGACGCTGCAGACTTCCTTGCAAAAAGAGGTTTAGCAGCATCTCTGGACTACACAAGGCTGCCACAGGCTCCTCCGGATCTGATGCAGATTTTGCAGTTTGATTGTAGTAGTTGTCTTAATACTGTAGGATTGTAGTGAGGTTTCTTCTTGTTATAAAAAAAAGTTCTTTTGGGCCAAAAGTCCTTTTCAAAATAGATGAACCCAAACAAAAAAAAACACAAAATTTCACTTTTACGGTGGCAACAGGCTTCTGGCCTCCTAGAAGTCAATTCAAACATGCACATAGAAGTCATTTTGGGCCAAAAGTCCTTTTCAAAATAGATGAACCCAAACAAAAAAAAACACCAAATTTCACTTCTCCGGTGGCAACAGGCTTCTAAGAGGCCAGAAGCCCGTTGCCACTGGAGAAGTGAAATTATCGTGCTTTTAAGTTTTCAAAACTTACAAATATTATGAATTGTTAGACATGACAAATATATTTCAAAATTTATCTATATATTTCTTGAAAGCTCCTAACAACAATTCTATTGGTCTACATGTCCAATGACATCAACTTCACTTAACTCAATTATTGGTCCACATGTTCACATAATCAAAGTCATAATGAAAGGTTTTATTCTTGATTTCAAATTTTATTGCCAATAATTAATCATTACTCATCATATATTTCTACTTTTAGGAAGGTATTTTTTAATTTTGAAAGTTATTTAAAATTGAGCAAAGGAAAATTAATTATTTTTGTATCTGGGAAAATTAGATTTGAATTTTGAATTCCACGTTTAAAAATAAACTTTTGGCTCTTCAAATTTAACAATAATTTAGGCAACAAAGGATTAATTATTTTAGTATTTGGAAAAATTGGAATTTCGATTAATTCCATTGTTATCATTACATTTCTGGCTTTTGAAATTAACCAGATATTTGCTATGTTTAATTAGGTCAATAATTTAGGCAATGAAGTATTGATTAATTTTGCTGTTTGAATCACATTGTTAACTGATTGCTTTAATTTTTTTTTATATATATTTCCCTTAAGTCTATTTGTTATAACTGGCTGCTTCAAACAATATTTTTTATAAACCCACAATTCTATATTAGTTCTCTACATTGCAAATATATATATACTCATATGAAATGAACTTTTGTTGTTGTTAAATATCTAATGAACATATAAATATGTATTTATTTTATTGAATATAAATATATATTTTGATAACTCACAATTTTACAATAAGCCTTTTAAAAATAATTCATATTTTCGCTTTTATTAAAAAAATTGCAATCAATTATTTAGATTATTTATATTAATATGCAATCAACTTTTGTTGTTTTCAAGTAATATTTTTAATCATAAATTAGTTACTCAAAAATATTATACTCTTTAGTTTATTTCATTTTTATTTTTAACTTCCGTGCATCGCACGGGGGAGAAAAATCTAGTTTCTTGTATATTTGTCATGTCTAACAATTCATAATATAAGCAATAAATTTTGAAATATATATCAATGTATGTGTTGCCATTGTCTTTTTTTTCCGATCAGATGTGTTGCCATTGTCTTAAAAACTACTTATTTGTTGTCTTATTTATCATTCAATTGATTTTCTTGCAATGGAAACTTTTTCTTGCAACATCCTTCATTGCGTCCAATATTTTTGCCTATGTAATATTGGTTAATGTTGATAATTATTGACAATATTGGATATCTTATGGTCTTATGGAAATTAAATATGAATGATCTAGAATTCTTATCTTAAAGATAAATGTATGATCCTCACCTCTAAGATAATCACCAAATTATTGATAGACTATAGGTATCAATGTATGCGTTGCTATTTCTTAAAAGCTATTTATTTGTTTTCTTATTCATTATTCAAATTTCTAAAAATATTCTCCCATATTTGTTTTCTTATTAAAGATAAATATATGATGCTTTTTATTCAGGTAAGCACAGGTCAGCACTGAGTTATTGATATATACACGCACACATATATAAATCAATGTATATGTTGCTTTTGTCTTAAAAGTTACTTATTTGTTGTCTTATTTATCATTCAACTTTCTTACTAACACATATTTAGTTTCTATGAGTAAGGCCCTACTAAATCTCTTGAAGTTTTGAGTTCGAATGCTAGAGGAGATGCTTGTGTCAGGAAAAGAAACTACAAACCCCAAAACTAGAGTAATCAATTGTTCAGATACCTGATAATAGGATCCAGATTAGGCACTAATTACCAGTTAATATATTAAAAAATTTCATTCAACTTTCTTAAAAAAACCGTACATTGTTTCCAACATTTTTGTGCATATATCATTTACTGATAATATTATTTATATTTACAAGAACGGTAATATATTATTGATCCAAATTAAATATGAAAGATGTAGAATTCTTATCTGCTCAGAGATGATAAACGTATGATCCTCATTCATGAGATAAGCACCAAATTATTGATTAGATATCAATGTATACGTTACTATTGTCTTAAAAGCTATTCATTGATTTCCTTTTTGTCATTCAAATTTCTAAAAGAATTCTCCAATGGTTTAGTGTGTGTGTGTATATATCATTGATTGATACTGATTTCTGATAAGATTGGCCATCGTTTTCTGGTCTTATCACAATTCACGCTCACACTCACTAAACTCATTGGCTCACACAAATAATAGTGGCCATGACAATGATGGCTTCTACAGCCACTGTGGTGACTTTTCTCTATATGTTTGTATGTGTTACCCTTTGTCAAGAAGTAACTGATGGGTCTGGCTATACTGTTCAAAATGTGAGTAGTGATTCCTCAACAAAATCTTTGAGTGCTACTCTTAATCTCATCAATTCCACAACTGTTAATGGAACTGATATTCCTCAGCTTACTCTCACCGTCAGGTAACTTCGCTATTTTCAGTATTACCATTAATAAATATATCTCTAGATGCAACTTTTTATAAATTATGTGTGTTATAATTGTTTTGTTAATGTACTCATGGCATATTGCACAGTAGTATGAAAGCTTGTCTATAAACATGCATTCGATCGATTCCACTATTTCAAACAATTAACTTACACGTTTAATATGTGTGTGTATGTATATATAATTGTTTTCAAAAGCGAGTTAAACCATCCCATCCAACTAATTGGATTGTTGATTGTTGGTCATGGCAGTGGCAGAAATTTTTATGGTTGAATTGGGTTGGTTTGGAACTTAGTCGTAATTGAAATGAAACTCAAAATTGATTAGGACCCGACAGGATTTTCCCTTCATGAAGAAAACATTTTAAAAAGAACATGCCAAAAAAACCTTCATTTTTTTTTTTCAAAATTGACCCTTTAAAAAAGTCAAATACATTTACATACATTTGTAGTTTATATGGTATTTTTATTGAAAATTCTCTATATAAGGACATTATTATGTTGAAAATTAGAATTATCATTAATTTATTTCATACATATATTATCATATATGCATAGAATTATTTTTTTATTAAAATTTAATTTAATTTTTATGATTTTCAGTCCTACCGGTTGAAGACCTTCTATTTTGGTTTAAATTCCACTTTTAAAACATTGATACGTATCTTATTCCTAAAAAGAAAAAAAAAAAGATTGCCACCAATTTGATATAAATTTATACATTTTATATTTGTAAATCAATTCCTTGTTTCTGAGTTCTTACTTCTATTTCTGCCCATGTAGCGTTGATATAAATGTATAGTAACATTTTATATTTGCAAGTCAATTCCCTGTTTCTTACTTCTATTTTTGCTGCGTATGTAGCGTTGAGACGCCTGGTTGCTTCAGAGTAAGAATCAGAGAAGCTTCAAAGGAAAGATGGGAAATCCCACAAGATGTGATTCCTCGTCGATCAATCTCTCCCCAAAATCTCTCATCACTTCCCTCACAGCCACAATTCTCACTCTCAGATCCCCAATCAGATCTCATTTTCACCCTCCATAACACCACCCCTTTTGGATTCACCATCTCTCGCAAATCCTCAAACACAACCATCTTCGACGCATCTCCAAACCCTGAAAATGGGTCCACGTTCCTCGTTTTCAAGGACCAATTCCTTCAGATCTCATCCTCTCTGCCAGCAAATGGGTCCTCTTTGTACGGTCTTGGGGAGCACACGAAGACTACCTTCAAGCTTCAGCCTAGTCAGACACTTACTTTGTGGAATGCTGACATTGCTAGCTTTAATCTTAATCAGAACCTTTATGGGTCTCACCCATTTTACATGGATGTTCGTTCTCCTTCTTCTGATGGGAAGGTCAAGGCTGGGACTACACATGGGGTTTTGCTTCTCAATAGCAATGGAATGGATGTTGTGTATGATGGTGATCGTATTACTTACAAAGTCATCGGAGGGATTATTGATCTTTACTTTTTCGCTGGGCCCACCCCGGCGTTGGTGATGGATCAGTACACTGAACTCATTGGCCGCCCTACTCCCATGCCGTATTGGTCCTTTGGTAAGTAAAAGCATAGTTCAACCGAGAAGCCGGTTTACCTCAGTTTTTGTAGTGATTTCCGGCGAAAACCGGAGAAACCATTTTTTAATGGTTTTTTTAATTTTGTTATAATTCCCCTTATTTAATTTTAGGAATACCACATTTGATAGTGCAATATAATTATGTTGATTATTCTAAATGTTATTTTACGTAAATATGATTAATCTTTATATGTGTTTTCTGTTTGTATTTATATTTGTATTTGGCCGGTAGACTGTTATTGAATGTTTATATCATTTTCTTTTATTTCTCTTTACAAATATTAAAATATTCATGTTTAATAAATCGAATATATCTATCTATATTTGTAATTTGATATATGGTAATGATTAATGTTAATTACAATTTTTTCTTATCAATAAAATTATATTATTATGTTAATTTTATAGGGCTGATTTGACCCCGAGTTGACATCGATCTAACCATTGACCCTTAAACCGGTGTCTTAGCCGGTTCTAAGCTTGGTTTGATTTTTTGAACCTTGAGTAATAGATTCATTATTAAGATTTAATTTTGTACCTGTATGTTTGGTCATACATTATATGAAGATAGAACCTGTTCAGAGTCACTGCTAGTTGGAATTTGTATTACTTATAAGGGAGAAGAAAATATGATGAAAACTAACAAGATTTCACATGTGAATTGAAATTGCATATCTACTTATGTTAGTCGATTGTGTACTTCCTATGCTGATTCTGGTTATGACCTTTTTGCTGAAGGCTTCCATCAATGTCGTTATGGCTACATGAATGTGAGTGATCTTGAGTTTGTCGTTGCCAATTATTCAAAGACAGGCATTCCCCTCGAAGTAATGTGGACAGATATTGATTACATGGATGCCTTTAAGATTTTCACATTTGATCCTGTCAACTTCCCGCTGGATAGGATGAAAACGTTTGTTGACACTCTTCACAAGAATGGTCAGAAATATGTTGTGATCGTGGATCCAGGTAATTTTCTTTGAGGACTAGATTTTGTTTTGTTTTCATTTGAAAATTGCTCTTTTTTTGTATCATTATCTTGTTAATCTAAGGCAAATTTATTAACAGGTATTGGTGTAAATGAGACATATGGAACCTACAAGAGAGGTTTAGAGGCTGATATTTACATAAAGCGTAATGGAACCAATTATTTGGGTCAAGTTTGGCCTGGACAAGTTTTCTTCCCTGACTTCCTGAATCCACGCATTGATGCATATTGGCAAGGGGAAATCAAAACATTTCTTGACCTTCTTCCTGTTGATGGTCTGTGGCTTGATATGAATGAGATAGCAAATTTCATCACTTCACCTTCCATTGAGTCTTCTAATCTTGACAACCCACCTTTCAAGATTGGCAATGGTCGAAACATAAACGATAGGACTGCTCCAGCAACATGTGTGCACTCTGGCAACATCACTGAATATGATGTGCACAACATGTTTGGACTCTTGGAGTCCATAGCAACTAATAAGGCTTTGACAAATATAACTGGGAGAAGGCCATTTGTTCTCAGTAGATCAACTTTTGTAAGCTCGGGCAAGTACGCAGCCCACTGGACTGGAGATAATGCTGCTTCATGGAATGATCTGGCATACTCAATACCATCCATTTTAAATTTTGGAATCTTTGGAATTCCAATGGTAGGAGCAGATATCTGTGGTTTCAAAGGAAGTACAAATGAAGAACTTTGTCGGCGTTGGATCCAGGTAAAGGCTTCTTCTTCTTGTTGGATGGTTGTTTCAGTTGCTCGATTTGATTCTTTATTGTTATATTTGTTGGAATGAGTATTTGTTTCTGTAGTGTCTATTGTAAATAATATTGCTTTAAAGGCTGTATGTATTAAATGTAAAACTACTATGTCTAATAAAATTAAAGGATGCTCTTGATTTTAATATGTTTGACCTGAAATTGTACTTTTTATTTCAACTTACAAGTATTAATGAGTTTCCTGATTTTGTCCTTATGCAGTTAGGGGCATTTTATCCCTTTGCAAGAGATCATTCAGACAAAGGTTCAAATCGTCAAGAGCTCTATCTTTGGGATTCAGTTGCAGAATCAGCTAAAAAAGTGCTTGGTCTTCGTTATCGCCTTCTCCCTTACTTCTACACATTAATGTTTGAAGCACATGTAAGCGGCATACCCATTGCACGACCCCTTTTCTTTTCTTTCCCAGAGGATGTGGCAACATATGAAGTAAACTATCAATTTTTACTTGGGAATGGGGTGCTGGTGTCACCTGTAGTGACACAAGGAGCAACCACCGTTGAAGCTTATTTTCCAGCTGGAAATTGGTTCAACCTCTTCAATGTCTCAAACTCATCAGTGACCGTGGAAACAGGAAAGAATGTGACCCTTGATGCCCCACCTGATCTGATAAATGTTCATGTACGTGAAGGTAATATTTTGGCTATGCAAGGTGAAGCCAATACAACCAGTGATGCGCGAAAGACGCCGTTTGAGCTTTTGGTTGTTATCAGCAGCAGTGGAAACAGTTCAGGGCAAGTATATTTGGATGATGGAGACTCACTTGACATGGGAGGAGGGAATGGAAACTGGACACTGGTAACATTTAATGGTGCTTTGACCAATAATAATAGTGTTTTTGTTGCATCTGAAGTCATAAATGGGAGCTTTGCTCTAGGCCAAAAGTGGATCATAAATAAAGTAACTTTCATAGGTATACCAACTGGTAATAAGACTTTGACCACTGAGAGTTGGGAAAACAAACAGTTGCACATTGTGAAGGGAACAAACATACAGGAAAATGCAGTTGTGAAGGCGGAATTAGATAGTTCCAATCAGTTTGTTACTATTGAGGTCTCAAACTTGATTCTGCCCATTGGACAGGCGTTTAAGGTGGAACATGAGATTCCATGAAAGGCATTGTATTAAATTCACTGTTTTAAGGTTCATATTCTGCTTCTTCTTTTTTTTTTTTTTTCCTTTTCAAGATGAATAATAATGGATGACGAGTCATGTGTTCTTATCCTTTTGTTGTTTATGTTGCTATATGTAATATTGGATGAAGGGTCAGGTATTGTTATTGATATAGGTTTTACCCCTTCAATGCAATCTATTGGTTTGCTTTGATCCTGATTTTGTTTTTCTTTTTGTTGTATCTGCGACTTAAAGCTTATTATTATGTATTTTCAGTGAAAAACAAAAGTGCTATGTATGATTTGGCTTAAAGATTCGTGAAGTATAAGGAAAGGTTTGTGCCCTGTTAATTTTAATTTATAGAATATGCGTGTATATGTATACTTTTATCTTTAGAAATGCATATATATTAAAGTGGCGTGTGGATGGCAAAATAAATAAATAAATAAATAAATAAATTAAAGTGACGTTTGAATAAAAAAAGATTTCATGAAGTGTACGAAGTTATATTAATTAAAATTAAAATTAACGGTTCTTATATTTAAAAATATGTACATATAATGGATCAAAGTAAGGCTTTAATGTAAATAAAATAAACTTTGGAGACATAGTTGAAAATTGAGGTAAACTATAACAGTATGTAGATAATTTTTCACAAGTATTTACATTAAAAGATATGTGCATATAATTGATCAACCTATAAGGGTTCAATTTAAAAAAATAAACTATAGAAACATACTTCAAAATTGTGGTAAACTATAATAGCATATAATAGCATGTGGGTTATTTTTTTCAAATAAAATTGATGGCTCTAAAATGAAAAAACCTACACTTTAAACTTTCAAGTATTGTTAAGGAATTCAAAGGACACATTTTTATTGTTTTGAAAGGACAATATGGATTTTTGATTTCTATAATTATAATAAATTTAAATAAAATTTTCTGTAGTTTTTTTAAATTGATGAAGTAATTGCTGAGGTTATAGCCAATTTTAGTCGAAACTTTTATTATTACTGAAGATTTTTGTTAGTTGCAACACCTATATATCATTGTCACCTTAACACGTGATTTATAGGGATTTTCAGTCTTCACCACCATACTTCCAAAGACTAATTCACTAATAATAAAAATCATAATTGAAAGCCAATAGGGTGCGTTTGTTGGTCTCAATAGCTTCTTGTTGATTTTATTAAATTTTTTAGGGAGAATTGAATTCAGATCCCAAGAAAGAGAATTAATATCAAACAAATCCTATAACTATTAACAAGTGAAAAAGTATAATTAAATAGTTCTTATGACGTATATTACTTCTCTTTACAATTCCCCTAATTTATTATTATAGGGATTGGTTGGTTGTGGTCACCCAAGTTTAAAGGGGCATAACTATGACTGACCATTTACCTAAATTGTCTCATTGATTAATCAATAATTTACCTCTTTGATCATTGATCACCGTTCTCCTTTTCATCAAGAACCTTATTAGGATGGGAAATTATTTTTATTCTTTTTTTTTTTTTTGAGACAACGAATTAGAAGTACAGATTTATATTAAAAAAATAGCTCCATGTTTGGTATGTCATCCGTGAGTCAACTTTGGCCCCATTTGCTTTGCGGAATTTCAGAGGCGGAAACGGAAAATCGTCCAATTCCATCATGCGATGCACGTTTGGTCCACAGAATGTGCGGTAATTCCATTTCCCGCCTCCCCGAATTTTCCTTTAAAAGACTGATTTGGGTTTCCACCAAAAATGGTGGGAACCCAATTTCCGGCGTTCAAAGGAATGTGCACAAGATCAATTTGCCCTCAACTACTTTAACCCATCTTCTTCTTCGACCTTTGGATACGTTACGACAGTGATGAAGTTGAGTTGAGGTAGAAGGTGGATGAGTCAATTTTTGAAGGATGATTTCAGACGATTTGCGATAGTGATGACCCCTACCCATATTCTTCCTCTTCTACTTCATTGTCATGTGCAGCTCCGAGGACCATCTATATATGTCTCTGGCTCACGAAGAAGAATGGTGGATGAAGGAGAAAAAAATCATCTGCATTGTGTCGCTCTCCTGGGTATCACGAAGAAGAAGGAGGAGGAGGAGAAAAAACGAGTCTTTTCATTTTTCATCTATTTGTACTGTGTGCAGATATCTGGTTGTAAATATTGTTTATGAAATCTGGTTATGAATTTGAAATCTGGGTATGGATTCTGTTTGTAGGCATATCAAATTCGATTTTGGGAGCTCAAAATCGAATTTAAGCAATCAAAATCGGTTTTAGGAGCTCAAAATCGATTTTTGGAGCTCAAAATCGAATTTGGGGGAACTCAAAATCGAATTTACATAATCAAATTCGATTTTGGGAACTGAAATTGAATTTGAATCAATCAAATTTGAATTTAGGAGCTCAAAATCAAATTTAGTTCCCTGAATATAAATCTGACGTGAATGAGAGAGTATACACAAGAAAATGGGAGATAATTTTTTTTTGTTTAAATTGAAGTCGTTGAAGCTTGAAAGAGGATGTGGCTGAGAAATTTTTAGGATATACCCCGTATTTGAAGTCACAAAATTCTCACAATCTAATTATATTTTAAGCATTTTTTATTGTTTAATTTATTATTCGTTTCATTTAATTATTAATTAATTTGTTAGATATGGTAGTAAGTATCTTCTATATCTATACTAGAGTTATTTTGGTTATATTCTTTAAATATAATGTAGTTATTTTTTAATTATATGATATCAATATTTTTTTAAATTAAAATCTAAGTGATTCTTGTATTTACCAAAATATATTATTTATGCAAATTAAATTTTTGTATTAAAATTTAATATTTATTAAAATTATAATTTTTATTCATTTATTTTATGATAATATAATTTTAAAATATTTTAAAATTTAATATTAGTGATTTTAATTAATAAATATTCATAAGAGCAAAATGGTCATTTACACAGATTTATGAGTTTCCTTACCCCCATTTTCAACAAACCAAACATAAAATTTTTAATTACATTTCTTTTCTTTTCTGTGCGTACCAAACAAGTCGACCTTCATTTTATTTTTATTCTTTTCCATCCATTTCATTTCTTTTCCATTCCGTTCAAATATTTTCTAGGAACCAAATGGCCTTTATGAAACAAAAAGAATCCTGCGTTGCTTCTGAAGTTATATTTTAATCAAAGATATCAACAATAGGCCATCACTTCACTTTCTATCCTCGCCACCAACCACTCATCATCACTCATTCAAGAAGACATTCGCAGTAATATCAAAGGCCAATATGGATTGTGCGTGCAAAACAAGACTCACTCTGACTTGGCTATCATGCTTTATCTTCTTCTGTCTTATCTTCTCCTTCGCCTCAGCGAAACCTGATTCTTCTTCTTCTTCATCATCAAGGTTTAATAATGGAGAAAGAGAAGCAAAAGAAGAAGAAGAAGAAAGTGTCTTGGGTTATGGGTACAAAATTGCAAGTGTGAGCACTGTTCTATCGCCGACATCTCTGAATGCAGTTCTTGACCTAATCAAGCCTTCCTCTGTTTATGGACCTGATATTCCTCTTCTCTCCCTTACCGCCGGGTAATGTTGCTAACTCAATCACTTCATCTAATCAGCTACCAAATAGCAACTAGGCAACTACTTTTTTGGATTAGATAGATAATTAATTTACAGATATTTGAAAATTAATTAAATTAGTTTTTTTATAATAAATACGATGGTTTTCTTAAATCAACCCCATTTAGTTATTGCCCAGTTATCTGGCACAATATGTAAAACCCACGATTCTAGTTTGATGATGTATTTTTTATTTTTGACATATCAAGGAAATGTTATAATTTTTCTTTTTTTCTTTTTTCAGAATTTGATGAAACTTTTGCCCTATATCATTTAAGAGTTCCAATATAAATTCTATAGACTCATCCTTATTACTTTATCTTTGTCTTATCTTTTGGATGGAAGTATCTTATGAAATTTCATTTTATCTTAATATATAATCAAGAAAAAAAAAATTAAGAGTTCCAATAGCACTTTTGGCCGGCATCATTTTTTTTTTTTTTGGAAAAAAAGAGTCACCTATCTTTACCGTGATTCCCCAAAAGCCACCTCCTTCCAATTGGTTGCCACCAAGGTTCAAAAAACCGGACCGGACGTCGAACCGGATGAGGCACTGGTTTAAGGGTTAATGGTCGGATCGGGGTTGGACCGGGTCAGACCGGTTATATTAAAATAATAAAATTTTATTGATATTAACATTAATAATCACTAATATCAAAATGTAAACATAGATAAATATGCATGATTCATCAAATATGAATATTTTGATGTTTCTATAGAGGGAAATATATAAAATATTAGTTGAGTACACGTGAAAATAAATATTATTCTACAATCTACAGACTAAAATACAAATATTAAGAGCAATAACAATTAAATACTAAACATATGCAAGTATAATAGCATTTAAAATATTATAATTTCCTTGTTTCTAAAATTAAGTGAAGTGAAAGTTGGTAATTAAGTGAATTATAACAAAATAAAAAAAATCAAATTTAAAAAAAGAAAAAGAAAAGGAGAGAACCCGGAACCGGTTCAACCCCGGTTCTGGCCGGGTTGCCCCCGGTTTTGGGCGTGTTGAACCGGTTCAACTTCTCTCCCGGGTTTAATGCTAACCCGGACCGGGCTTGTGGCCGGTTCACGGTTGAACCGGTCCGAGTCATTGAACATTGGTTGCCACCCTCATTAGCTGCCAAAGCTCTAGCAACTACAATCAGAAAATTCTGGTAGAGTTTTTGTTGATGGAAACTTATAAAATTACTAAAGTGAATTTGTCAATTCAATCACGAGATATGATCACAATTAAAGGTTAAAATACACAAAACTCCCTGAATTTCAAATTAGTTGCATAGCACCCCCTCATTTTTTAAAATCTTTATGAAGGATTATGAAATTTAATATTTTGATTGCCAACTCCTCACACGTTAAAATTGGCATTAAAATTAACGATTTTTGAGATTTATAGTTGTAAAATTTTTATTATGAACCATATCTTTTTAAAAAAATAACCTTTAACATTTGACAAATAATTTCAAGTATTTTTAAACACTTAAAAGTGTAAGTTACTTAAGACAGGATTTGAAATATTTTCATGACCATAAATTTTAGAAATAAAATTGCAATACTTAAAATGTAGTTAAAATATTTATTTGATCATATCCTTTATAAATAAAAAGCTACAATATATACTTACAATTATATTTCAAATAGAAAGAGTTATTTCTTAAATGACCTAGTAGTATATGATAAAAATATAAAATTTATTATATGACCAAAAATGTCAAACATAGAGATAATTATAATGCATGAGAGTTTAGAGTCAGTATAAAAAAATTGAGAGTTTAGAGTCATAAATATGAAATGTTGGAGTTATTAATAAAATTTTAAATGTTAGGAAGGCTATGTGTAATTGATTAAAGTTATGGGATTTTATGTATTTTAATAAAAGATTAACAAGAAACGTAAAAATATTGAAATAAAAAATTTAAAGAAAACGCAGATTATCGAAAATACCCTCTAGCTGTAATAATGTGTCATGAATCAAAGTAAACTAAATAAATATAAAAATATCATTTTAATGATTGAAAATTTGAAACATAGATTATTGAAATGGACAAATACTCTATTTGTTTAAATTCATTATTCACATGGCTTAAATCTTGTACCAAAAATGTCAGATTTGATTTTTATTACTAATAATGGTTCCAAAACATTTTAAAATTTGATCAATATGATTTTTATTATTAAGAAAAACTTCCTTAGTAAAATCTTTTTTTTTTCATCAGGCTTGCGTTATTATCAAAAAGAATTTGATAAGAGAATTTAACCATATATAAGAAATCAAATAAGTTTTGTCCAGAGTTTTCTCAAGTAATTTTTTTTTAAAATAAATTACTCCATGTCCTAAATATAGGAGCTATTTAGGGAGATGGTCTTATCCTAAATATAAGACATATTTCAAATTTTTGTCCATTTTTTTAAAACTACCCTCGTTAATGCCCCCTCAATAATAATCAAATAAGAGAAGGGATGGAAAGTTATGTTATATGATTGTGGTATTTTAAGAAAAGCATGTCATATTAATTAAATTAACTAACATACTTAATTAAATCAAATTAGGTAAATATATCATACCATTCCTAAATATAGAACCCATTTAAGGATGTAAGTTTGTTCCTAAATATAAGACATATTTATGTTTTTCTCACATTTTCCCTAGATTACCCCCCTCCATAATAAACAAGCAAGAGAGAAAGGGTAGGAACAAAGTATGTGGTTAGGGTGTTTTGGTTATATGATGTGATTTTAACTAATTTAACTAACACCTTTAATTTAATCAAATTAGGTAAATTTGTCTTATTTTAGCAATGGATGGAGTATTTACACTAGAGTACTCTCTACTGTCCAAAATATAAGAGGTAAAATAGGACATTTTTTGGTCCAATATATAAGAGGTAAAATACAAAAGTCATAGTAATAAAATACTTGTTTTCTATTTATGTCCTTATATATTAAATGATGAAGGGGGAAGCGTGTATAATATAATAAATGAGTAAGGATAAAAATGGAAGTATTTAATGATTCCAACGTGTTTGATTTAAAAACGAATGCAATGATTCTTTGCTGGGTTTCCTTTGTAACACATGCAATGATCTTGACTGTAGTTTTGAGAGCGAAGGTTGGTTAAGAGTCAGAATCACCGACGCCACAAATCAAAGATGGGAAATCCCACAACATGTGATTCCTCGTCCTTCTTCTTCTTCTTCTCCTCACCGTTCCCTCTCTTTTCAAAATCAACATCCCTCACACCCACAAATCTCCTTAATTTATCCCAACTCAGACTTAGTCTTCACCCTCCACAACACTACCCCTTTTGGATTCACCATTTCTCGCAAATCCTCAAAAGATATCATCTTCAACACATCCCCAAATCCTGAAAATTCATCCACATTTCTCATCTTCAAGGAACAATACCTTCAATTATCTTCCTCACTGCCTAAAAATGGTGCTTCTTTGTACGGTCTTGGAGAGCACACCAAGAGTTCATTCAAAATCCAACCCAATCAGATCCTTACATTGTGGAATGCTGACATTGCTAGCTCCAATCTTAATCAGAACCTTTATGGGTCTCACCCATTTTACATGGATGTTCGTTCTCCTTCAGCTGATGGAAGAGTTAAAGCTGGGACATCTCATGGGGTTTTGCTACTTAACAGTAATGGAATGGACATAATCTATGATGATGATCGTATCACTTACAAAGTCATTGGAGGGATTCTTGATCTTTACTTTTTCGCTGGACCCACGCCTGAGTTGGTGATGGAGCAGTACACTAAACTCATTGGCCGCCCTGTTCCAATGCCATATTGGTCGTTTGGTAAGTGATAGAACTATTATGATTATTTGATTTTGTTTTTGCCTCATTGCTTATATTTTGTTATATTCTGTATAAAAGCAATTTTTTTCTCCCAAACTTGTCCTGTATTAAACATGGTGTAGCAACAACAACAACAACAAAGCCTTATCCCACTAAGTGGGGTCGGCTACATGGATCGCACGACGCCATTGTGCTCTATCGGAAACCAAATCTTTAGATATATTATTTATTAAAAGATCTCGCTCTACAACTTCATTAAGTGTAAGCCTCGGTCTCCCCCTTCCTCTCTTAATCGGACTCCAGACTGTTTGATCTACCCTCCTCACTGGCGCATCTAATGGCCTTCTTTGTACATGTCCAAACCACCTCAAACGATTTTCTACCATTTTCTCACTGATAGGTGCCACTCCAACTCGTTCGCGTATATGATCATTCCGAATCTTATCCTTTCTTGTGTGACCACACATCCATCTCAACATCCTCATTTCAGCTACCCCCATTTTATGTTCATGTTGACCCTTCAAAGCCCAACATTCACTACCATATAATACTGCTGGTCTTATAGCAGTGCGATAAAACTTCCCTTTTACCTTATTGGGTACTTTTCTATCGCAGAGAACTCCAGTAGCTTTCCTCCACTTACACCACCCAGCTTGAATTCTATGATTGACATCGTCATCAATCTCACCATCTTGTCTTATAATTGATCCCAAATACCTAACCTTTGTCACTTGAGGGATTGTTTGCTCTCCCAGTTTAACCTCCAAATCACCTCTAACTTGTTTATTTGCAAAATTGCAATGCATATATTCTGTCTTACTCCTACTTAAACGGAAACCTTTCGACTCCAACGTGTTTCTCCATATCTCTAATTTATCATTAATCTCCTCTCTTGATTCGGCCAAAAGGACTATATCATCAGCAAAAAGCATGCACTTAGGGACCTCTTCTTCTATAGGCTCAGTTAGAGCATCTACCACTAAGTTAAACAAATATGGGCTCAAAGCTGATCCCTGATGTAAGCCAATTCTTATAGGGAAGTCTTTTGTCTCACCTCCCGGCGTTCTAACCTTAGTCAATACCCCATCATACATATCCTGTATAACTTTAATATAAGCAACACATACTCCTTTCTTTTCCAAAGCTTTCCAAAGTAAATCTCTCGGCACGCGATCATACGCCTTTTCTAAGTCAATAAAAACCATATGTAAGTCTCTTTTTCTACTTCGATACTTTTCCATTATCCCCCTTAGTAGATATATCGCCTCAGTTGTGGATCTCCCTGGCATGAACCCAAACTGTCTCTCAGAAATACTAGTTTCTAGTCTTAACCTATGCTCAATCACCTTTTCCCATAGTTTCATTGTATGACTCATAAGCTTAATTCCCCTATAATTTGCACAATTTTGTATATCGCCTTTGTTTTTATAAATCGGAACTAAAGTACTTTTTCTCCAGTCATCAGGCATCTTCTTGTACCGTAAAATCTCGTTGAACAATTCAGATAACCATAACACACCCTCCTCCCCTAAACATTTCCAAACTTCAATCGGTATACCATCAGGTCCAACTGCTTTACCATTTTCCATTTTCTTAAGAGCTTCTCTAACCTCCCAAACTCTAATTCTACGATAAAACGACCTATTAAGTCCATCTTCACTAATTGTCAAATCTCCCAACTCACAAGATAGACCTTCACTTCCATCATTGAATAACTTAGAAAAGTAGGCCTCCCATCTATCCTTAATATCTTCGTCAGTAATCAAAACTTTACCTTCTTCATCCTTTAAACATGGTGTAGCATTTTGAAGAATATTATAATTATATTATGTGTTATAGTTATACTTATCAGTGGCCATACTCATTACTATTAGGCTGCCTTTATGAAATATAGCGTATATGCTGAATTGCTGACTAAAACCGATTTAAGAGTTACTGTAGTTTGAAACTCTTGTACCTTCAGGTTTTAAAAAAAATATAGTACCTTATTGTACATCATATAAGGTAGCGGGAAAAAATAAACCAAATAAATATTTATTTTATTTTCTGCTATATGGATATCTATGCAATATAGGTAAAGTAGATTGTAAGGCTATATATTGTTTTGTCATGTCCCATAAAGGATTTTGAAAGGTTATAGGCTGACATTAAAGAGTTCACATGTGTCTGTTTATTTATCATGGCCTATTTTGTATGCTAATTCTCATGGTTTTGACATCTTTGTTGAAGGCTTCCATCAATGTCGCTATGGCTACAAGAATGTAGGTGAACTTGAATATGTCGTTGCTAACTATGCAAAAGCAGGTATACCCCTTGAAGTAATGTGGACAGATATTGATTACATGGATGGGTATAAGGATTTTACACTTGATCCTATCAACTTTCCCCTAGATAAGATGATAAAGTTTGTTGATGCTCTTCACCAGAATGGTCAAAGATATGTTTTAATTTTGGATCCGGGTACTTTCCTTTCAGCACTATTCATTTTTTCAGCAAAAAAGTTATTGCACTTTTTTTCCACTTTTTTTGTGAAAGTATTTGTACATTATGTACTTATGTTAAATTTTTGAACAGGTATAAATACAAACAAGACATATGAAACCTTTATTAGAGGTTTGGAGGATGATATCTACATAAAGCGTAGTGGGTTAAATTATTTGGGTGAGGTTTGGCCTGGACCAGTTTACTTCCCTGACTTCTTAAATCCACTCAGTCAAGCATTTTGGGGTGGGGAAATCAAATTGTTTCATAGTCTTCTTCCTTTTGATGGCATTTGGCTTGACATGAATGAGTTATCCAATTTCATCACTTCACCTCCCATTCCGTTTTCTAACCTTGACAACCCTCCTTACGAGATTAACAACGCTGGAATTAGACGACCCATAAATAATAAGACAATCCCAGCAACATGTTTACACTATGGTAACATCACTGAGTATGATGCACACAACCTTTATGGACTCATGGAGTCCAAAGTAACAAACAAGGCCTTAATTGATGTTATTGGTAGAAGGCCATTCATTCTTAGTAGATCAACCTTTGTGAGCTCAGGAAAGTATACAGCCCACTGGACAGGAGATAATGCTGCCACATGGAATGATTTGGCATACTCAATACCATCCATCTTAAATTTTGGAATCTTTGGAATCCCAATGGTTGGAGCAGATATATGTGGCTTCTCAGGAAATACAACTGAAGAACTTTGTCGCCGTTGGATCCAGGTAGAATTACTAGGGTAAATGACATTATTTTCTGTCATTTTGTTATTCTTTGAATGATATTTTATTCAAGTGAGAAAAAAAAAAAGAATGTTATGCCATTCATTTGCAGGAGTATTTTCTTTGTTATGATGCATGGAAACAATTACTTTCTTTGACTCAGCTCTTTCTTGTTTTTACTTTTGCAAGAGAGTTGTGCTTATTTTGGTATGGATTGTCGTATATGTTGAGTGTGTTGAAACTTAATAGTCATATTTCTGGATAATGAATTGATGCTATACTTCTCTTTTTGCATTTGTTGAATTGCTTGTTATTCCTTTTTTCCCTTTATTTGTCTGGATATCATTTTAGTTACATTACCTATGAATGTGTCAAGAAGTATTAATTCATTAAGTGAATATTTTTATTTTTGCTCAACCCTTTCATTTTCATAGTATTTTGTTGTGTTTATGTCGTCAAACTATTCCATTCCATCTCATAAAAATTAAGCCATGTCTTTGCTCATCCGACACTTGATATTAAATCCTTTTTAAATTTTCACATATAAGTATTCTTAAGCTTCCTCTTTTTGTACTTACGCAGTTAGGAGCCTTTTACCCCTTTGCAAGGGATCATTCAAGCATAGATACAACTCATCAAGAGCTTTATATTTGGCCTTCAGTTGCTGCATCAGCTAGAAAAGTGCTTGGTCTTCGTTATCGCCTTCTCCCTTACTTTTACACATTAATGTATGAAGCACATGTAAAAGGGATCTCCATTATGCGACCCCTCTTCTTCACTTTTCAAGAGGATGTCACTACTTATGATATAAGTTCACAATTTCTACTTGGTAAAGGGGTGATGGTTTCGCCTGTACTAAAGCCAGAAGCAACCACTGTCGATGCTTATTTTCCCAAAGGAAGTTGGTTTGACCTCTTCAACATCTCAAACTCAGTGACCGTTGAGACAGGCCGGAATATAAGGCTTGATGCACCACCAGATCACATCAATGTTCATGTTTATGAAGGTAATATTTTGGCTTTGCAAGGTGAAGCCATGACAACAGAGGCTGCGCGTAAGACGCCATTCCAACTTTTGGTGGTTATTAGTAACAGCCAAAACAGTTCTGGACAAGTATATTTGGATGATGGGGACACAGTGGACATGGGAGGAGACAAAGGACAGTGGACACTTGTAAAATTTTATGGTGCGTTATACAATAATAGCGTTTTTGTTTCATCTAAAGTTGCAAATGGGAAGTTTGCTCTTGACCAAGGGTGGATCATACATAAAGTAGCATTCTTAGGGATATCTAGTGAAAACAGTTTGAACAGCAGGAGCTGGAAAAACAGACGATTGAGCATTTTGAAAGGAGCAAGCACAGAACATGCCATTGTGAAGAGACAATTTGACAGTTCCAACCAGTTTATTATCATAGAAATTTCTGGATTGTCTCTGCTTATCGGAAAGGAATTTGAGTTTGAAGTTGAAGTTCCATGAAGAGTAATTCTATATTATGAGGCTATAATTGTTCATTGTCACCATGCTTGAACCCCAAGAACGCTCGGAATTTGTTCAATAATAAAGACTGCTATCAGAATGGCCATGGATCTTATACAATTTTCTGTCCTCATTGGTCTGTGCATCTGCTAGAGGTGATCAATACCTGGTACTTCTGTTTACCTAGTATTTCTCCTGTTCAGCGTTGCCTTGAGGATTTGGTTTTATTAACTGTACACTTGATTTGTTATAGCATCTGATGTATCCAGAATGCTATAAAATATTTGATATGGTGATTTGCACCGTGTTTGTGGCATTGTATGATGTTGGATATGATGGTTACATGTTGATGCGAAGTACAGTCAATGCATGCGGGGAGTTTTTTTAATAATAATGATCATTATACACTTTTACATTGACTACTTCACAATGATACAAATCTGGTGGTCGATTTTATTCCGTAAAGAGCCTTGCGTTAATCTATTATCTATTAAATAAAGTGACATTTGTGCTTTCTAGTATATGATGAAGTAAGATAAAAACCTTTTTGTGTGAGACACTCTTGAGAGGTTTTCATTCTCACGAAACTGTCTACATGACACTTTAAAAAAATAACTGCTCACTGAAGACTAGCATTATTTTCAGTTAAAGGAATATCTGTCTTGGAATCATTTGTGAAGTACTTGTGGGTATCTATAGCACCTTGCAATGTGTACTGGCTGTTAAAAAAAGTTCATTTTAACAGTTAGATTTGGGCCAAAAGAACAGTTAGATTAATTTGTTTGATTGTGTGATACAGATTGCACCTCCATATGGCACTCAATCCATCAACTCATCTAGGTGTAGCATAATTTAAAAAGTTTATACTCTTTCTCTCTGTATAAGCTTTGCTCCCTTCTTTGCCTCTGTCTTCTCCCTCTGCTTTGTTCTCCCCATCGCCGGTGAGATCTCCTCACTCCCGCCCTCTCACCACAGTCTTCTCACTCATCAACTGTCACAATGACAACCATGAGAAAGACAGAGATGTTGATGAATGGCAAAAGGATTACATTTGCATTCAAGTTTTTCAGTGGGGGAGAGCACCAAAGACCTCTCTCCTGAACTTCCATGTATATCATCTTGCAATCCTTCCATGCGTCCAATTCTGTAAATTGCTGGTGTGTGAGAAGTTGGTGGTGGTTGGGGTTTAAATTGGAATGTTGTCTTGAGAATTGGAGTATCTCCCAGATGTGAATCAGCTTTTGTTCCTCCATGCCAATGCGATAGAGAGGGTTTATGAGAAGAAAATGAGAGAGAATTATGAGATTATCGTCTTCCATGCAGATGGATGCACTTATAAGAAATTGTTCTCATGTAAAGTTATCAAAGGGAATTAACTTTTAAGTATCAGCAATTAAACCAAGAGATTATCTAAGCAAGAGGGAAACTTGTGATTTCCTTGCTAGTTTAAACACATAATGAGGAAAATAATTCCAGATGAGAATCTCTCATGATCGCTGATACCACACCTTGTTCTATATCTATTCTTTTATAGTCGTAACTGTGGTTAACAGTATTGCCATAGCCATGTCTCCATGCATCATTCTGACATTATGGAAAAACACCTTCTGTAGAAAAAAAAATAGCAAAGATTACCCCAGCACTTAGATCAACGGGCTGTGGGTTGTTCTTATTTAACCGATGGTTTCTAGTTCGAGCCCTAAGTATGCAGCCACGATAATTACTAGGAGGTAGCGAGGTTACTCCCATTATGGGCCTACATTCCCGCGAACCGGATTAGTCGGTTGTTAATAGCGTCGAATATCGGTAGATGAATAAAAAAAAACAAAGATTACCAACAAAGGATGTTCTAATTGTTAAAGGGGTTGTTTGTTAATAACCATAAAGATGTGAGTTCAAATCCTAACAATATAAGGATCTTATTGGTGGATAAATCTGTAAATAACTCGGTGAGTTTTTTTAGCCCTGAGGAATGATATAACTCGTGAGGGAGCTACCTCTGCTGCCGGCAATGTAGTATCAACCATGTATGCATAATTTACAATTGGTGAAATATTCATGTGTTAAAATAGGGGCACATTCCACCATTTTCAAAAATGTCTGGAAACTCAGCTCCTTTCCGAATACTTCTCTGACAAAATAAGCATGAAATCTTTTTTAATGAAGAGTGAAACATATTTTGCTATAAACCATCACGTTAATTCGTTTACCTTTACCTTTCTCCAATGTGCTAAATTCAATTTGCTCTTTTTGTTTTTCTTGTGGGATAGTTGAGCAATTTATTACTGTAAATTAAAGTCCTTCCCACAGCACCGAAATTTGTCCCACATCGTCATTTCACATCACTTTCATAATGCTAACCATGACAAACAAAGAGTTTTGTCAAACATTAAATCATAATATTATCATGGTTTAAAAGAATTTTTCTTACTTTAATACTATCCAAGTTAGAAAAAATAGTTTCTAAATAATTAAGCTATCATTGACCATTTACCAACAATTCACAAACAAATAGCTCATACATCACCCATAAATACGAATTCACCACTTACCAACAATTTTTGGTCACATGAACCATTTAACATTACATTGGTCACATACACCGCTTGTACGATCCTAGATAACATATTCATCACATGAAAATATACAATTCATTACATTCAACATCTCATTATTCATATGCATATGTAAACATAATAGTTAACAATCAAGGCCTCACTCCATCGTTCGAATGCACATTGGCTTCATGATGCTACTAGGTAGTATTACAATTATCCAAATATGGCTTGACAGTCATCCAAACATATTATGACAGAGTACAGAAGCAATAAGTACGCCTAAACTGTATCAAATATACGGCTTGACAATATTAAAAGGGAACCTAATTCGCAACACTCATGAGTATTGGTAGCCCCTTCCATGTCTGTCTAGCACACGAGCTATCACTTGAAAAATGTTAAATCATGGGGTGAGATTATTACCTCAGTAACACACTATCCTTACTCATCATGTAGATAACTGTGTGCCAACAAGGTTATCAGTCAATACAACAATATCAATATCTCAATCTGTCAAACATAATAACATTATTTATAGTCAAATCTTATGGTTTAATATCAACATAAACATTTTCTATCTGTACTAGAGATACCATGCACTAGAATAATTATTCGATAACAATATATACATTTCATGTCTATACTTAGAATAATATGCAACTCATATTATTACCCCTTGCCTATATCAGGATGGGCATGCAAAATTGTAATACTTACTCCCTTGTCTATAATCAGGATGGGTGGCGTACACATCAGTCGGTATGTCCCTTATCTATAATCAGGATGGATTCCCTGTCTACAATCAAGAATTTTACAAATAACCACTCGATGGGTCATCACATGATGATACCTTATGCACTCACAATGCAAATGCAACAACAAAATTCCAAACAATAATCTTTCACCACATAGTTAGGGACTATTTAGTCACATTTCAGTTTGCTATGATAATATAGGATATTTCCAAAATAGTATATCATTTTCAAACCATTTCACATGTTCAAGGATCTTTCAAAAATAAGACTTCCCATATGACATTTATACGGAAAAAAAAAATATCATATCACAATTGATTTCATAACCAATCCAGTCGATAACAAAAATAGGTTTACAAACCTCTATCAACAAGACCCAAACATGTAGAACAAGTGAAGAGTGGTTACCTCTTAAAGACGAGTACCAGCTACCAAAAATCACAAGCTTCCTTGCATAAGCTTCTACAACCAAACTTTACCCATCACATCACATATACATAAACAATTGATTAGTCAAATGACTAGTATAGCTCTTAGGAAATTTATCCACTCTAAAGTCCAAATTGGTACTCTAGGAGATTAATTAGGATATCTATAGGTTTAAAATTAGAAGCACTTTTCTGCATTACTGGCAAGCCATTCATATTATAGTTATATTTATCACCACTTATTGTTTGAACTTATTTGGCAAAAGATTAAATGAATGGGATTCACGCATGGTTAAAGCCCTCTAGAAAGATTACACCCACATTATATTCGTTATGTGCATGCATGCACATTAATTATGTAGTCGCGTGTAATTTCAATTGTCTATTATTGTCAGTCAACCAATGCTGAATATGTACCTTAATTTGGCGTGACATAAAGTAATGCACTTTGTTCGTGTCTCAATCTCTTACTTATGTCTTATCCTTAATTTTCGGTTAATCAACCCATTTAAACCCATTAGCCCCTCAATAAAGGGTAAATGTCCAATTTTGCCCCGGAAGTAACCCAGTAGGAGCTGATTTGCCCCAGAAGTAACAAATGGAGCTTATTTACCCCGGAAGTAGTAAAAGCGGTGCGTATTGGCCCCTAGATGACTACTTCAGGGGTAAATAAGCTCCCTTTATTATTGGGTTAAAGTCCAATTTTACACCACTTTTACTACTTCCGGGGTAAATAAGATCCATTTGTTACTTCCGGGGCAAATCCGCTCCTACTGGGTTACTTCCGGGGTGAAATTGGACCTTATCCCCTCAATAAATCTCAATCATCTCCAAATCACACTAGATCCCACAATTCCATAAGTTAGCCATTTCATCAAAATGTATCATTTTTCAAGATCAAGCTTAAACCAATATTCCAAACAAAGTAAACATCAATTTATACCTCCAATAAGATTTACCACATGACCATACTTTCATGGAATGCGTAGATCGTCATAACTTAAACAAAATAGTCTCAATAATCAAAACCCTGATCTCTAAGTCCATATAACTCAAATTCAAATAATCTAAAACGATTAAAACTTTTTATTAGTCTCATAGAGTCTTAAAAATTGTCAAACCTAGACAAAGTCCCAATATCAAAGAGATCCTCAAGAATGATTTCATATACTTCAAATTAACAAAATTCCTATATAAGACTATATCTAACAAAACTAAACTGATTGAACCTTATGTTTAGATCTAGGAATGATTTGAGGTAGAAGAAATAGATCATCTAAAACCCTAAATTTCTCTTTGGAGAAATCTGAAAATTTCAAAAGAATTAAAAGAAAAGAGGTTAGGAATCACTTACCTAGTGATTAGAGGTCTTAATCTAGCTTAGAAACCTCTGGGCCTTGATTTTGAAACTTTCTCTCTCTAGAATCAGACTCTCTTAAACCCTAAATAAGCTACTTATAAATTAACTTCACTAAAATTTTTCTTTAAACTAGTTCATTTGACTTTAAAAATACATAAAATACGTCATGATTAAGTGATTTTTTTTTCTTCTTTAATCTCTAAAAAAAAGTCGACTAAGTCGTTTATTTAGGAACGGAGGAAATATAATTTATTTAAATTGTATAAAAATGGTCGTATTAACTATAATACTCCCTCTGTTCTTTAACATAAGACCTAATTGACTTTTTTTGGAGAGATTAAGGAAACTAAATAATCCATTTAATCATAAAATATGCTATGTATTATTAGATTATATGTAAGCTTATAAGTCAAACAAATAATTTAATAAATTCAGCCAAATGAATTGATAAGTAGCTTATTTAACTTTCTTAAAATTTTTCAAAAAAGTCAATTAAGGTCTTTCGATTAGAGATATACTACTCCCTCCGAATCTAATTATAAGATTAAGTTGACTTTTTTGGAGAAATTGAGGATACAAAATCAACCACTTTAAATTGTTTATATTTATCATTTTCCCTCAAAACTAATTTATTTTACTTATAAACTAACCTATACTCTAATTTCATGTAGTATATATTATAATTTAATGGACTAATTTGCTTCCTTAACCTCCACATACAATACTTTCTTTGGACTAAATTTCTCGCTCTGTTATTATTACTAATAACATTGAATCACTTGGTTATCTATCCAAATTCTAAATTGACATTTTTGGAGAAATTAAGGATACAAAATAAGACAATCTTGACAAGTTGAATTTAGAATTTGGATAGATACCCAAGTGATTCAATGTTATTATTATATGAACATTTAAAATTGAAATTAGAATATATGACAACAACCTAATCATTATAGCGACGATTTTGTTACTCATGAAGAACAAAAACACGTGTGAATTGATTATTGTTGCTTGACAGCCAAAACATCCACCTAACATCACACAAAAAAGATGCTCTCACTTTGGATTTCTTTAACTGTGCAGGCGCAAATTGCTACATTGATAGGGAAAGTAAAACAAAAACAAGAAAACTCAGTTCATTCACTAAATCACAGATCTATTTCTAGCTTAAAATTACAATTATGTTGATCACAAAAAAATGTATATCAACAGTCGACTGCTACAAAACTTGTAGAAAGACCAATCAGCTGCAAAATGCTCCAAAAGATACAGCTCCTTTGTATATATACCACTGCTAAATCAAAGGCCTGACAAAAAAACTGGAAATAAGGCAATTCAGCATCACAAAACTGGTGCTTGTTATTACTACAAACAATAACGATTTTGAAACTAGATGATTCATAAGTTGGTTCAAACAAAAACAACAGTAGCGCGAAAACCTTAACTGCAACAAAATATTTTAATCAATACAACAAGCACATCAGATCAATTATCGTTATTTTAAAGAGTTACCATCATCCAGTCAAGTTGGCTGTCATTCTACGAAGACCAATCAAACAAAAATCAGGCATCGTTTAATCTAAGAGAAATACATTATTACAGCAAAACAGGTAGAGCTGATTTATTTCATCTCCCAGCGAAACAACTTAATCAAGTAAAGAGAAAAAGCAAGACAGAAAATTAAAGATACGTTACATTTTATTTTTCATCACCACTATTCGCCACTGAATATTATTGATATTTCATGACGACATTAAAAACTAAATGCGAAAACTTTTTTTATAAGTGACAGTAGAATTATCGCAATAAAGGTACAGCTTAATTATTTCATTTTCAAGCAAAACAACTTGGTCAAGTGGAGAGAAAAATAAGCCATATCAAGAATTATGATTTCATCTCTAATGCACGTATGATTTGCATGCATGAACATTAAATATAAAAATATGACTACAGCTGTATTACCTCAATTTAAGGTTACGGTCAATGGAACAGAGTGATGATTTTAAATGCAAGCATAATTCAGAGTATGTCAGCCTTCCCAGGTAAGCAATTGATCGTGCTACTTTACAATTTAATTTATTGTACAGCATCAGTTCCGAACCTTTGCATCAAGAATTCATCCAACTGACCCCAATTTGGGGTATCAGATTTTCCCAAATCACCCGATGGTAATGATCGTATGCATTGAAGAATATGTTTAATGTCCCGATGTAACCTGGTAAGTCAGGGGAATAATAATGAAAGAAAACAGACTAAGTCGGGGGAATTATAATGGAAGAAAACAAAGTTTGCGTAACTTGTAAACTTCAATACCTATCCTTTGCTTGAGGAGTGCTTATATCAAATTTAGAGAACGCTTCTGAAATTTGTGAGTGGAATATAATGACCACTTGCCTGTAGAATGTAAAGTTGTAGGAGTTTGAGAAACTGATTACTGTAAAGCTGAAATTTATTGTTCCAGATTGGTAAGATGAAGAAATTGGAGAAACTTCATAATTTATAGATAAAGATGAAAATCGAAGGCTTCATTAATACAAGGGATTGAAGTACAAGCAATAGAGCCTTCTAAGGACAACAGAATGCAGCACCAAATGAGCATCAAATTCTTTACAAATGACCATGATATAATTTTACCTCTAAAACGAAGAGGGAAGACAATATCTCATCATGTTCTAACCAATAGCTAAAGTAACCAAAAATATATGATTGAAAGAAGAATGAGATAGATTATACAATTTCACCAATTCACCATGAAGTTATGTCCACATGCGCACACACAAACACACATGGTGATAAAATTATTAGGACAGGAACAAAGAGAAGAGAACGACTGGAGATAGAAAAGAGGAAAGGACGGGGGAAGAAACAAAACATATAAAATCTATTAATGTCGTCTCATCACAACTAGCATTCACGTCTTCTATAAACCAAGGCCAACACAGTCAATTACCATTATGACCCCACATTAACTATAATTAATTTCACAAATATAATATCACATGCATGTCAAAAGCACGCATATGCCCACATGCATGCACCATCTTTTCATTTCAAGAAACTGTTTAATGTTGTTGAATCACACAATTCAATGCAACTATCAATTTATTAGTCAGATATAGAATTTAAAATACTTGATAAATATCACAATCTGACAACTTTGCTAGAGTATAATCTTCACATCATATGTATAAGAATGAAGAAAAATAAGACTTGCAGAGCATTTTACCTGAATATTGCTTGAACATCAACTTCATTCAAAGTTCGAGACAGAACTCGTTGGAGGTATCCAACTTCCTAAAAAAACAACAAAACAATTAAGTCATTGACTGATTCGGAAGTGTTGGGCGATAATGACATCAGATATGATGTTCAAAAAAACTACCAGACCCAGTTAAAACTCAACACTGAATTTGAAAGATGAACTTGTTTACCAAATTTGCAGATGTAAGTTAAAATTCTATTATGAACAAAAGGAACAGTTATAAAATTGAAGATCAATAAAGAACTGATATGAAATCATAAATATTGGGTAAAGGTGCAAATTAAATATCCTACAATATTACAAATTGCACCAAACATAAACTACAATTTTTTTTGTGTTCATAATCATCATGAATTTTTTTTGTAACATATATAGAAGCAGTAAAAATTCATGATACGAAATCGATCATCATGTATTGTTTTTCGTAGCATATATAGTAATAGATTTCGCAATCTGTATTAACGGTGTTACTATATATGCTATGAAAAAAATTCATGATGACCGTAAACACCAAAAAAAAAAAAATAGTTTACGTTTGGTGAGATTTGCAATATTGTAGGATACTAAATTTGCACCTTTACCGATATTAAAAAGAGGGTTAGTTAGTTATAACTAGCTGTTAGAGTTAGAATTAGTTATAAGGAGTGATTGCTAGATTTAGTTATGATGCAGATGCTATTAGCCTATAAATAGACGAGTGTTCAATTGTATATGCAGACTATAGTGATGGATTAGTATGTGATTCAGTTTCTCTCTTCTCCTTCTCTCTCTCTCTCTCTCTCTCTCTCTCCTATAATTCTACACACACCCTAACAACTGACTGAAAATAGAATATGCAAAGAAGCTTAATTATCCAGAGACAGAAGGATGCAAATCAACACCTTTGTAAGGGATCGAGCAAACTGGCTGGGCTGAGGATCAGCATCCTCAGGTCTATTCCAACTCTCAACAATTTGAGGCAACCCCCGTAAATGAACCAACAACCTCTCTCGCATTATCTGAACTAATTTAGTATGTATTTCGTCTCGGTGGATTTTATAATCCTGGAATGATTAAGATTGATCAAGGCAAAACATAAATGGCATGAATACAAGATAATATTGCTTCTATAACAGTTATATATTTCACGAACTAGAAATAAACAATTGGAAAGGAAATATGAATTCACAAAACATTCAAGAGAAACTGTAGCATGGGGCCAATACATCTAAATGTCATTGGTATTGTTATAATACTGAGTCTATTCTCTGAATAAAAGCTTGACCTTAACCAGAGTTTACAAAAAACCTCATCTCAGGAAGAAGAGTAAGATTTCAAAATAGAACTTACAATCCACAAAAACCATACAAGTGCGCATGAAAATCCAGTATATCCAAATTTTCAAATGATTCAGCGAAGAAATGGGAGCAAATAGTTAGAAATTTTCCACAGACGAGGAATGTTAAAATGCTTGTAAAAGCAGGACCCCCGTCCACCCATCCACAAACAAAGATTCCAACTATTTATAGCTTGATTAAATAAAATTTTAGCATAATCCAGTAAAATCTATCTTGCACTTTCTCATTCAGATTTGATGAAAAAAGAAAAATTTTGATGGTGTAAACTTTAACAAAATTGTTTGAAGCATCAATCATGCAATAGCGCCTCTATGGAGATATATATGGATAAAGCAAAGTTATTATTGGTTTAAGTTAGAGGCTAAAAAATTGCGACCATGAGTAATTTATCTTCCCTCTGTAACAGCAGAAAAATCCAGTGTAACACAATACTCATAGAGATAGTTATAAGATACATTTATAAGACTTCTAGATGAAAATAAACTACCAAGTCTTTTAACTCATCCACTTAATTTGTAACATCCTACAATGAGTTATGGCTCTTTCCCCACACTTCTTAAGCTTAAGAATTTCAAAGCTTCAGGTTCTAACAATAAAATCACTATCTACTAACAGAAATATACTCAGATACCTAATAAAATAAATGAAAAAAATTCTAACCCCCTCCAAAAGAGCAATAATTTTAACAGATAGAAGGCAATACCTGTGCCACTCGATCGATCTCTAGAAGCAATAATGCCTTCCTTGTCTCAGGTACTTTAAGAAAAAGAACCTCCCGAATTTCTTATACCAGAAATGAAGAATAGAGTCAGTACGTTATTCCAATCAAGTACATCCCATACGATAAACTGCTATAGAAACTTGATGAAATATCATTTAGCAACATCAAAAACAAAATATAAAATTCACTTTTGTATGTGCATTTATACCAGGAATAATAGCATATATGAAACTTATGACTTGACTAGCCAAGGCCAGGTGTTTAGAAGTGATAGACTTCAAGCCAGAAACCTGCACACAAATGAGAAGCCAAAACAATGGTAAGTATCTGATGGGTAACTGAACAGAAATATGGTATTGATGAAGATGAAAACAACTCCACAGAGTATAGATCTCATGGAGATTCCTAACACACAGATGAACTAGACAGAAATGTAAAGCATACAAAGAAGAACATAGAAGGAATGCATTCAAGAGGCATCCCCAACTCTCACAAAAGCTCGAAAGCTCACTCCCAAACTCTGCCTTGAGACTCTAATTGAAGAGATGTTAATCTCTGACAGGGTAGCAGAACTTGTGTTAGCCGCTATTCTAGATTTAGTGTGGATTTGGATCATGAGCTGTAATGTTGAGAAGCTGAAACTGACCTCCATTTCTACTTATCACCTTGAGGACAAGGTGGTTCTTCATGGCGGGGGTAATGATGGGTATAAGGTTAATATTAGCCTGGGCGGTGAGAACCATGTGAGCAAGGGTAATAATGGTATTTCCTATGTGACGGTTACGAAAGGTGAAAGGCTATAATATACCCATCATTACCCCCGCCATGAAGAACCACCTTGTCCTCAAGGTGATAAGTAGAAATGGAGGTCAGTTTCAGCTTCTCAACATTACAGCTCATGATCCAAATCCACACTAAATCTGGAATGGCGGCTAACACAAGTTCTGCTACCCTGTCAGAGATTAACATCTCTTCAATTAGAGTCTCAAGGCAGCGGCTCATTCCCAGCCAACAATTCCTGCTACAAGTTGCAGTAAGTGGCATATCTGCAACTGTATATCTGGGTACTCTAGATAAGTAGAAAAGTATAAGAAATCCAGCAACAAAATGCCTTGGTGGAGAAAATCAACTCTGGGGTGTTTTGAGAAACGCTAACACATCACTACCAGAGCAATAATATGATATTTTCCATCCAAAGTGTATAAATCTAATATGAATCCATTCAACCTCAAGAAATACAGTGGCAGTAAACCCCCCATTCTCAATTTCCATTCCAGTTGACACAAAATACTGAGCGCTATGAACAATCCATACAAATGAATTATATAGCTTGCTCAACGCTACAAGTAGGAGCAAAACCAGTCCCTTCCCATTCATTGATTCAACTCCCTAGAAATTAGAAAGCATTGGCCCCTTCGTAAATACTCTTACTTGACTGACCAGCTCTATCAACCTGTGCGTGATCATCATTGAGTAATTGTATATTTCAATAAGCATAATGATTTGAGGAATTGATTCATGGTTCCTGTTGCTGCATAACATGAATCCCGAACATCACGAACAGTCCAAACAAGAGAAGGAATAGAAACAGCCGGGACAATTCCAATGGATATATGTATTCTTTCTTTGTGATCCTCTCGACTAGGAACTTTTAAAACCTGAAACCACTTTACCGCTTTGAAGTGGGTGACGGAAGAAACACAAGAAAATGCAAGCACAAAGACATGAGCTCCAAGAACCACACAGCAAGCGCCGTAGTTGTCCTTATCCGTGAAAGAAATGTTCGTTGCATCGGCATCACAAATCTGTGTGATTTTCCAGACACTAAACGCCAACACTAACCTTGGGTTGGAGGAGAGAGGCATCGTATCTGTCACTTAACCTTGTTGATTGTATGTAACCGGGTTGTGCAAACTGGGTGTGAATTTGGGCTACTAAATCAAAAAACTTAGGCCCAGATAAATTGTTTTGCCAATCAGATTTAGGGCTTCGTCCCCAATGGCCCATGCTAACCCGAACCAAGATACATTTGCCATGGGAGCTGTATTCAACCGCTTTTATCTTCCAGAACATGGAAAACAAAGTCCGACTCCTCTGGCTTGCATCTGATGCGAAATTTTCCTGAAAAAATTGTTCCCATGTATAGTCGGCGGTAATTTCAGGTTTCAATGGTCCATGAATGGCAGTCAACTTCATCTGTCCATCTGATTTACTCAAAAACAGTGTTGGAGAAACATCTTCGGCCACTATCGTGGGCTCCTTACCGGCCATTCCAACAACACGACAATCACCTTTTGAATCTGGTTGAATTTTGTATATGTGAAATTTCTTCTCCTCCGATAGCTCAACCCTAGCAATAGCATTGTTATCTTCAACTTCAATTTCAGAATCACTTTGTTCTCCAATTTCGCCAATCCGTGGGCTCGTGTACGAGCACTTCTAAGCCAGGGATTCATCAGATTGTTTCTCCAATGCCTCCGAACGCTTATCAGTAAGTAATTCTACCATTAAGGACTTAAGGATAGCCACATCACTCTTCATAGTGGCCATATCCTTATTTACGCGCTCAATTTTCTTCTCCATCTTGAGCATACGTGAATCAAATACTTCGAGTTTGGCCTCCCTGTACTTGTTATTCCTTGGAACGACGTCATCTCCGGCTACCTCTAAATTATGGTTCGCATCAACGACAATTGATTCTGTTGATAACTCTTCCTTGATCTCGCTAAATCCTTCTTTCATCTTCTTCGAATGTTCTGCTACACTGTCTGCATATACTGAGTACTTCTCCAGTGTCCATTGCATAAGGATTAAGCTCGTAAGTAGTCACATGGATGGTAACTGCTCTGATACCTTTGATGGGTAACTGAACAGAAATATAGTATTGATGAAGATGAAAACAACTCCACAGAGTATAAATCTAATGGAGATTCCTAACACAGATGAACTAGACAGAAATGTAAAGCATACAAAGAAGAACATAGAAGGAATGCATTCGAGAGGCATCCCCAACTCTCCCAAAAGCTCGAAAGCTCACTCCCAAACTCTGCTTGCCCTCTTTCTTACAATAAGACCCAATATATAGCCTTTCACTTTCATAACCATCACATAGGAAATACCATTATTACCCCTGCTCACATGGTTCTCACCGCCCAGGCTAATATTAACCTTATACCCATCAGTATCCAAAAGGACTGAAGTGAAACCATAAGAACAAAACAAAGAGACAAGAATTTGGGAAGCTGAAAAGACATGAACGTAGCAAGAAAGAAATAACAATAGTAATGAAAGCTGGACTAGTTTGATAGGTTTGACAGGAAAGCTGGTCCATGGTCCACTCCAGAATACAACAACAACAACAACAAAGCCTTATCCCACTAAGTAGGGTCAGCTACATGGATCGCACGACGCCATTGTGCTCTATCGGTAACCAAATCTTTAGATATATTATTTATTAAAAGATCTCGCTCTACAACTTCATTGAGTGTAAGCCTCGGTCTCCCTTTTCCTCTCTTAATCGGACTCCAGACTGTTTGATCTACCCTCCTCACTGGCGCATCTAATGGCCTCCTTTGTACATGTCCAAACCACCTCAAACGATTTTCTACCATTTTCTCACTGATAGGTGCCACTCCAACTCGTTCGCGTATATGATCATTTCGAATCTTATCCTTTCTTGTGTGACCACACATCCATCTCAACATCCTCATTTCAGCTACCCCCATTTTATATTCATGTTGACCCTTCAAAGCCCAACATTCACTACCATATAATACTGCTGGTCTTATAGCAGTGCGATAAAACTTTCCTTTTACCTTATGGGGTACATTTTTATCGCAGAGAACTCCAGTAGCTTTCCTCCACTTACACCACCCAGCTTGAATTCTATGATTAACATCGTCATCAATCTCACCATCTTGTCTTATAATTGATCCCAGATACCTAAACTTCGTCACTTGAGGGATTGTTTGCTCTCCCAGTTTAACCTCCAAATCACCTCTAAGCTGTCTATTTGTAAAATTGCAATGCATATATTCTGTCTTACTCCTACTTCAACGGAAACCCTTCAACTCCAGCGTGTTTCTCCATATATCTAATTTATCATTAATCTCCTCTCTTGATTCGGCCAGAAGGACTATATCATCAGCAAAAAGCATGCACTTAGGGACCACTTCTTCTATAGGCTTAGTTAGAGCATCTACTACTAAGTTAAACAAATATGGGCTCAAAGCTGATCCCTGATGTAGGCCAATTCTTATAGGGAAGTCTTTTGTCTCACCTCCCGGCGTTCTAACCTTAGTCAACACCCCATCATACATATCCTGTATAACTTTAATATAAGCAACACATACTCCTTTCTTTTCCAAGGCTTTCCAAAGTAAATCTCTCGGCACGCGATCATACGCCTTTTCTAAGTCAATAAAAACCATATGTAAGTCTCTTTTTCTACTTCGATACTTTTCCATTATCCCCCTTGGTAGATATATCGCCTCTGTTGTGGATCTCCCTGGCATGAACCCAAATTGTCTCTCAGAAATACTAGTTTCTAGTCTTAACCTATGCTCAATCACCTTTTCCCATAGTTTCATTGTATGACTCATAAGCTTAATTCCCCTATAATTTGCATAATTTTGTATATCACCTTTGTTTTTATAAATCGGAACTAAAGTACTTTTTCTCCAATCATCAGGCATCTTCTTGGACCGTAAAATCTCGTTAAACAATTCAGATAACCATAACACACCCTCTTCCCCTAAACATTTCCAAACTTCAATCGGTATACCATCAGGTCCAACCGCTTTACCATTTTCCATTTTCTTAAGAGCTTCTCTAACCTCCCAAACTCTAATTCTACGATAAAATGACCTATTAAGTCCATCTTCACTAATTGTCAAATCCCCTAACTCACAAGATAGACATTCACCTCCATCATTAAATAACTTAGAAAAGTAGACCTCCCATCTATTCTTAATATCTTTGTCAGTAATCAAAACTTTACCTTCTTCATCCTTTATACATCTTACTTGATCCAAATCTCTCGAATTTCTCTCCCTACTCTTTGCGATCTTGTAAATCTTTTGTTCCCCAGCCTTTGTCCCTAACTCCTTATAAAACCCCTCGTATGCTTTAGCACGAGCTTCACTCACTGCCTTCTTAGGCTCCTTTTTAGCTAAGCGGTACTTTTCCCAATTTTCAGTATTATTACACAAGTGTATAGCCTTAAAACAATTCTTTTTATTCCGCACATTTTCTTGGACATCCTTGTCCCACCACCAAGTCTCCTAGTGAAACTGGTTGCAAGGTGGTAAAAAAATGAAAAACTGGATCAATTCATAGGCGTGGCAGTTCACTTTTTTTGCTTTCCTATTCATGAAGATGTAGTACCAGTACCAAACGAGAGCACACACTAGAGGGAAAGAAGCAGAGAACATGAAGATTGAAGGAGAATGTAAAGATAAAAAAAGAGCATGTAGTTGATGATCTAAAGAATCCAAAGCTTCATCAAAGAGATGAGATCAAGTTTCACCAAAACCAGATCTCAAAGAACCAGTAATAGAACGATGGGAGAAGAGAGAAAAACAAAGGGGTATAAAGTTGAAAATAAGCTTATCACGCTTCTCATGAGCTGTGTTTTGAATTCTGTATAACTAGTATTGTCAAAACCCAAAGCATTTACGACAAGATCGTTATTTTATTATATCTTTTAGGATTTCTTAGTTTCATTATTATTTTGAATAATTTCATCTAGGGCTCTAAAACCAGCCCATTGGTTATCATAATTGTAAGACCTTTTGATTATTAAACAAGGTTCAAGTATCTTTCAGTCTCTCCCTTTTCTGCCTTCTTTCTCTTCTCTCTTTTCCCTTTCCCACCCGTTTCACATCACATAGTTTACACACAATTTAAGACAAGAAATAATTGACTTTTGTACACTGGTTTGCATCTTTGTCCAAATTACCTGCATAGCACCAGCCCCAAGAACAAGTTGACAAGTACGAGTGTTGAAAAATTTCAAAATTTCTACAACTCGATGAACAACTTCTGAAGATAGTGCTGGCAAAAAGTTACTGACATCAATGTAATCAGACAACATCTTCAACAATATTAAGCCACTGCAAGAAAACAAGAGAACTTAGAATATTTCAAGTCTAAATCCATCATCAAGAACAAAGAAAAAATTCACATATCATGAAAAATACATTAGACCCTCAAGAACTGGCAACTTCACATTAAGAATAACCAATGTCATATGGCAAAAAAATTAAAAACATATATACTTGAGGAAGATTTGATAGAAGCCAAGAGACAGATAACAGCAAGAAGAAAATACAGTAGTGGAAGATATGCAGGGGAGGATAAAGCAAAATAAAGATAACCAACCAGTTCACCATGTGATAATTGACGCCTTTCAAGGAAAGAGTTTGAGAGGCAGATTTTTTATGATCCTTTGTCTCCTTATTATTATTCTGTACTGATGAGTTTCTGCCATGAGCTCTATCTAGCATGGCATTGTTTGCAGATATGTCAATAGAATTAGTTTGCTCAACTTGCTGTTCAGCATTTGACTGTCCAGTGTTTGCCACTGGCGAAACATTATTGTCTGTCACCGCATCATCATAGTTTTTTGAATTATCACCTTCAGCACCATCAAGATTCTCGGAGGTCAACGTATCAGAAGAAAATAGCATATTGACGATCGATTGAAATTCATCAGGAACATCTATTTCCACCCATGTTTCTTGCTCAAGCACTGCCTTTATTTTTGCCATCTAAATGGGACAAAGAAAAATAATTTAAACAGATATTTATTAAGTTTCATCATAATTTTAAAGAAACAACCAATACCAAAACTAACCCGAGATTCGTGCTGAAAATCAACAAATGCTTTTGCCTGTGACTGCAGTGTTCCACGGATGCTATATCCCAATCTTCCACCAATCTGTCACAAAAAGCATGGCAATCGTATCATAAACAGAACCATTCAATCTATAATGATAAATTTCCTACTCGATAGGAAGAAATGAATGCATACTTTTTCTGTAGCAGTAATAAACTCTTGGGTGATGTTAAAGATGGTAAGAAACTCCTGCAATTTCAACTTAGGATGGAGGACAGCACGAACCCCAAGAAGTTTTGCCCATCTTCCATGAGCAGCATCACATGCCGCAAAGACAGCTTCTGCGTTTTCTCGCAGTACATCGGCTCTGTTTAGGATGAGATTCTTTGAGAAAACCAAGCAAAATTTGACACCAGTTTGAATAAAGTAAAGACATTGAAAGAAAACTTGATCTATTATACAAATTCATTTTATTTCTTTCCTTACAGACATTGATAATTTTGAGTCTCAAATAAATGTAGCTAGTGTATTCTGAACATATTCACAACATGATACTCAATCATTAAGGAGACAAATTTAATTAGGAGCAACTTGTTACTAGCAAAAACAGAATCAGTAATGGAAATGGATCCTGAAATCCTCTAGGAAAGAAAATGATTAATGAAGCACCAAATAGGTAATACATCCTCAGTCCAAGAAAGCAGAATGGAGCTCATAATCCCAAAAGAGATATTAAAACTAAAGAGACAAGCCCAATTCCCCTTTTTTTAAAAATGCAAGAGACTAAGTTGAAGAAACTTCAAGACTCGAAGAACTGAATCCAGATTGAACCTGAAATTTGTTGATATGTTTGATGGGTTCACCGCATCACTTGTTTTTCCTGGAGTAGAAAGAACCTTGGAAACTTGTTTTTGAGATAAAAATGGTGAAGTTGTAACACCACCTTCACTTTCTTGAGCTGTTTCAATAGCTGCAGCACCATGGGCGACTGCAGCAGCAACTGTATCAGCAGCATAATGACCATCAAGGTTGCTCAAAATCCACTCAATGGCCCGTTTCACTTCAGCAGCCCGCATTAAATGTGCCTGCAATCACTAAAAGTAAACACATCTTATTCCACTGCTCTTAAATTATGAGACATAGTAAACCAATATCATTGCGAATTTCAACAACACTTAATCAGGAATAACTGCCTATTAAAAATGTCAAGCATTTAAGACTATAATTTGTTGATATCAGCTAACAAGATTTGAACAGTTTCAATCCTGCTCACCATATGGGTTAAATTATTGTGAACATGTTTAAAACATCATCTGGAAGAAACAAAGACACAATAAAACAGAGATATGCAATCCTCCAAAATGTTGAAGAGAAATTGGACAGCCCAAGGTTGTGATGGAGTAGCCTAGTGTCAAGAGAAACACACCCACTGAGAACACAATATAGAACATTAAAAATCAATTCAAGTGGCAAGAGACTCAACAAAAACTGTCACACTGGTCTTGGCTTCATCATAATTCTGATTAATCTATAATGTTATTCTTCTACTACAAGGTCAGTAAACCCTATGAACAATAAATACATATAAATAGCATCACACCATCAGGATCTCCCCCCCCCCCCCAAAAAAAAAATGAATATCTGAGTGTCCAAGGCAAACAAGTGCCTGTAGTAAGAAGGGGAGAGATTTGCACGCCTTTATTGTTTGTAGGTGAGCCATCTCAATAATTAAATAATTTTTCGCTGCTGCAGCCACAGTCAACATTTAGCATTTCTTTTATGCATGAATGTATTCATCCACCTTATACTGAGTCCAGGTTTTAGTGTTCGAAGACAGACGTCTTAAATTACCTCAAGAACATACTGTCCTAATTAGGAAAGTTTGGCAAGCTACATAATCTCAACCAAGATGCCAGGATTTCGAAGGCCTGACAAAGGTGCCATAATTTTCCTGTCAAAGTTGAAGATTATTCATTCATTATAAGGTTATTTAGCATTAAATTCAGTTTGACTATTGCCCTTATTTACTCGTGCTGAATTTACATTGCATAATAGCTTGCTCTTTTGTTTCTGCTCCCTCTTAACCAGCTAACTCAATGCACTGTATGAAAACTTGACTCAAGTAAATTTGTTCAATCAAAATGCCACATATATACTTCCTGTGCCAAATAAGTAACTTACTCTATACAAACCAACCGCATCAGGTACAATCACAACCTAGCCAGCACTCACTCTGTCTCTATTAACTAATACATATTTGTGACTTTGCACTTCATCCCCTGTTAGCAGGCACAATCACACAATCTGCACCAAACTCCAACCTAACCCCTCGTATATTATTTTAATCTAGTCACATTTCATAGAGGCTACATTGCATCGGATCACTGTTAGGGTGTATAATTTAAATTCATGCATATAGCTAAAATAGCTGAAATATTATAACAAAATTATGGTTTAACTACAAATTTTTCAGTTTGAGGTCCCAAAACAAACAAACAACCAATTGTACAGGTTTTAATAAAAATAACCAATTGTACAGGTTTTAATAAGAAGACAATGCAATTTTTTAATTAAAAAGGTAATAATATTAATAGCATATACAAAGTTAGCAACATAGACAATTATCCAATGGCTGCCATAGAGCCATGTCGAGCAATAAGAAAACAAATAAGATTATAAATTTACAAACATAGAAAAAACAATTAAAAGAGAATCACAAGAGTAGAACAACAGTGTCAAGTTTATTTAGACAGAGCAGTGTTTTTGCATTTCACTTAACTATAATGCTTATATGTACATAGGACATGCTGGCTTAAATGCGCATTGCACAAAAAAGTGCTATGCTAACGCATACAAGAAGTGATAAATGTACATCACCCTTGTTACAAAATTAGATTTCAAAAGTTGCATGAATATGAGTATAGATGGACATGACCAAGGCCAAGAACAAATTACCTGCACTATCATGAAAATAGCACTCAGAAGTTGCACAAAGCAATCAGATGATAGGCTCCTCAACTTGCTAGCAAGAGATGCACCTCCACCTAAACCACTTATAATTAATAAGTTGAAAATGGAGCAGAAGACAAATGAAAAAAGTTCTAGAGAAATAATTAAAAAAACTATCTTCTGCAAGCAGGGATGACAAATTACACAAAGAAACTCTCACCATCAGAATCTACTACTCTATCTTTAGAAGAAAATTCTGAATCCAGAGGTCGGGTAGCAAGAACTGGAAGCAGCTCAGCAACTGCAGTCTTAATAGCACTCTTCATGTCAGAAGTTAATGTATCTCGATAGATTCTCAGAACAGAGGGAAGCTTGGCCTGAAATAAACCATCATAAGAGATCATCTTAAACAGATTAAGCCAAAACTAACAAAATTAGGTGCTTGTTAACCAGGTATCAGAGGCAAGGTTAAGTACTTAATAAAAAGAGGTAGCAATGACATGTTGAAATATTTGTCACCATAGCAGTACCAGTACATCAATGAAGAGCATCAAATCATTTAAAATCCCTAATCCATTGAATAAAAAATGTTGATCTTGAAAAGCCACATCTAAAATAGTAGTGTAGAAAGGACAACAATAGGAGCCAAAACATTTAAACAAAACTTTGTCTATCAGTCTTGAGATCTATCCAGTAAAGATCTGGGTAACATGAAGGAGCAATGAAAAGCCAATCCATTTGAAAAAATGGTTCAGACACTTTTCTATTGGATTTCACAACCTTGTATATCTCTCCTTGTAGGAATTTAGATAAAATACAACCATGAGGAGAGAACTAAAGTTAAGACAAGATATCCTAAAATAGAACAGAAAAACCACACACTGCATTGTCTTAATAGAAGATTTCTACAATATCAACCCAAAACTAAGGAAAAATTGCATTCTGACGCCCATAACACCCAAGTGAAATTTTAGCTTTCTTTCTGGTGTTCAAGCAGAAAATTGGCAAACTGGATAGGCTTCATTTATGCATTACTGCATTTTAACAGAAAGTGATATTGGAAAATGTGGCTATGTATGAGTTCTATATCTTACAATTTCAATCATATCCCTTTATTCTCGTCATCTCTCCCCAAATGCATCCTTTGCATTCACAAACCTCCATATTCACTTTCAAGAATGTAGAGGCACTGGAATGGATGATTGAGACCATACTCAAACTTCCACACCACCATGCAGAAATACAAACTATATATAATGCAAGGAACGATGTCTTTCCAAAGAAAAACAAAAATTACTCACTGTTCTAAGCAATCCAATGACAGTAGGAAGAAGTCGGTCTCTAAAATTACTTGCTTCTTCTTCATCAAACTTTATCTGGTTGAGAATCAAATCCACATGTTAGGCCACAAATTGCATCCACAACTTCCATAAATAACAGAATAAAAAAATGAGACAAGAAAGCACGAAGCAGAGGTATATCACAGAAGATTAATTATAAATCATACTACCATATATTGCTAAATCCGTGACGTTCTAAACTAATCAGACCTAAGAGTCAATGCCAACACCACACTACTCAATTAAATCAGTGGGGGATTAGTTAAAATTAAAGCAATTAGGATTGACATGAGTGACCTGTAGATTAAACTGTCAAACCTAAAAAGAGTTTAAATAGAACCAGTTTCTTATCATTATTCTTGAACTGATTAGTACAAATTTGGAAAAACTATAGCTATGTCAATTATTAAGGGGGTCCAACATATATACAAACTACCAGAAGCAGCAAACCCTAGTTTCTACATATTATGTATCTTATTAGAGTTGCCAGCCACAGCACACAATTTTTAGCATAACATAAACAGCATTACAAAGAAAGATTGAAAGACACTTTGAAGCAAATTTAATGCACCAAAAATTTAATCAAGCCATAATTTTAAGAATAATTTCTAAAATGCTAGCAATTTCAGTACTGGTGCTGCATGCAAATAATTTCTAAAATGCTAGCAATTTCAGTACTGGTGCTGCATGCAAAGAACAGATAGACCTCCATGCTTGGAGAGCAAACATTGTTGAAAGAGGTGCCTTAATATTCCACATGATCACATAGATGAATGGACATTGTTTCTGTGGACATTAAGTCTCAAACCCATGCAATCTAGAAGGACAAGGGGCTATTACTACTCCAGTGATCAATTGACAAGAAAGAACAGCCCTTTTGACCATATGTTGTTTGTAAACAAACAGAAAGAAATCTCTTGTAGGAAACAGTTGCCCAATAAACAAAATATGGCAATCATTCCACAAGATTTCACAGAAAATAAAGCAAGACAACTAAGGTAAAAACTGCTGAAGATATAAAAGTAATATAGGTATACAATCTTACTTCATCATCAATTCCATTCATGGGCAGGGAAGCCCTTGCTTTGGCTTTAGACAAAATTATTGCATCTCTTTCTGCAGCATCATGTATAGAAGCTCGAATAAACTCTGCTGAAAGAATGCTACAAAAGCAATACCATATGTTACTAAATATACAATGTGAAACATCAATTCCAACTTTTTTTTTGTTGTTGTGTGCGTGCTCGATCCCAGGCTTCAAGAGGTGAAGGGGAAGCAATTTCACCAATCACCATCAAGTCATGAGTTCGGTTGGCACATCAATTCCAACTTTTCTTGAACAAAAATAAGATATATATCTAGTAAAGATACATATCTAGTAATACATCCTGACTATCTTATTGACAATTAGAATGCATAAAAAAACTGGGTAATGAATGAATCAGAAGGTTTACAATGTTTTATTCCAATCATTTTTTGGAAGATTATTTCAAACTTAATGACTAGAATCATCCTTACTCTGGAAAGTGCTATGAAGCCTCAAGATAAAATGTTCTATTCCAATCAATTTTTGGAAGATTTTAAATTTAAATTTAATGACTAGAATCATCCTTACTCTGCAAAGTGCTACAAATGCCTCAGAAAAAATACCGCTGCTCATATCAATTATTCAACAAAGATTAGAAATTTTAAAGTGATAACTACAGCTTGCTCCATTGATGTTTAAAGCCCTCCAAATATCAACCATTTTGTTATATTGTCACAATTAGCCTCCAAACTTAACAAAAATAAAGTCATACAATATAAAAACATGGGTTAAAGGTCATATTTGCCCCTGAAGTATTTTTAGGTTCAAATGTGCCCTCAAAGTATGAAAATTGATCAAATTTGCCCTTCAACCGTTAAAATATTAACGGTCAACATAGGTTTTTTAACGGTTCAAGGGCAAAATTGATCCATTTTCATACTTCGAGGGCAAAATTGATTTATTTTCATATTTCGAGAGCACATTTGAACCCAAAAATACTTCAGGGGCAGATATGATACAAATTACACACTTCAGGGGCGAATATGACCTTTAACCCTAAAAACATTTTTAACGTGAGCAAATTAATTCACCCCTTTATTATATAGGCGAGAGAAACAATTGTTTAATTCAATGAAAGAAAGAGATGAAAGATTCAACTGCTGTGGAGGATAATATATACAAGAATGGAAAAAGGATAAAGATTGCAAAACAATCTGTTCAAACTGCTTCGAAAAAGCACCCAAATGCTTCTAAATTCAAACCCTAATGAAGAGAAACATCTTACACACAAAAGCCCCAAGACTTACAAAATAAGCATCCTATCAGACTTAATCTGGCATTCCCATAATTTTACTAACAACAAAAAATTATTCTACCAGGTACTTGAGTAACAGTTTAATTATGTTAAACTAAGAGTATCGAAAATTGGCAAAATTAAGTTTGCCAATTTTCAAAATAAAAGGGAGAAGAGGATATAAAAGGATCGTATTTGGAGGGCTAATAAACCAGAGGGATCACATTAGAAGTTAAAAATTTATCAAAATAAAGGGTAAGTTTCCCTTGACAAAAGTACAATTCTGCTTAAAAGAGAAATCTTAAATATCATTCATGAGTGGAAGGAAAATGCTATTTTAAACTCTCAGAAACATAGAACAGCAATAGGATATCAATATACATCATCAACTCCTTTATATAATATGGAATCTTATGTAACAACATCCTGAGATGGAATCTATCTCAAGCTACAAAGCTAGGAGTTCTTTAGGACAAAGCAGCATCACAAAAACTAAAAAGTTCAATCACTTGTTGACCTGGCATTTGTGCCCTAAAATTGCAAATCTTTGTTTAAAGCATCCACTATTCACAAATTGGTGATTACTTATCACCCATCCATAGTTATATTCCACAGAATTTGACTAAAACACGTTTTTGTTCTAACATATGAAAGTAACTAAGAAACTACAATAAGCCTAAACCCATTCTAAGAAACTGCAATAAGCCTAAACCCATTCTTTAAAGAAAATGACAATAAAACGAAACAACAAATGTATAAAGCAGTCAGACAGAAATCTAGGCAGCTAAAAGGAATAAGAGTATAAGACTATAAGAAGCCAAACATTGATGTAAAGAACTATAATCTCTATTATAACAAATTCACCTGTTTACAGATTCTATGGAGCCAGCTACATGATCTCTAAGATGACGAAAGCAGTGTAAACCAGTGAGTTCATCCCCATCCTGCAAAAGTTACAGAAAATCAATTATCATAAATAAATCCAGCATTTCACCCTCATGTTTTATCAGCACAAATCCTATGCGTTTTAGGCAACTAACCAGTCAATGACTTAGTTCAGTTGTATCAACACAACTTAAAAGGTAAAGCATAAAAGTACAGTTGGTAAATAATATTGATGAATACTCAGCTTAAAGACTTCTTTCCATTAACACCGCTAGAGATATCAAAATAACAAATTTGACAATTTTGGCTTAGTCCATTCTGAAAGGACGCTTATTGTTCAATTATTCATTTATCTCTCCAAAAAAAAAATATATTTATTTACCTCAAAGATGGCAAGTATATAATCAGAAATAATTATCCTTCATAAATTCATTTGCAAGTTATTATGTCCAAAATTATTTTGAAGCGGCTAGCAGTTGAATATGAACATGAAAACAATCTTCCAAAATGGAAACAATAAAAGTATATCTCAACTGTATTGTTTACAGAATACTGCCTGAGCTAAAATTTTAGGGATTTCTGTCTGCTAATATCATTGTTCAACCAAAAAACAAAAAACAATATCTTCTTTCACTGCTTTCATTAATTTCCTTAGTCTGCCAGTTTTCTTCCTGAACTGCTCTGATATGTATGCATGACACTCTACTAGTCCACTATGCATCAAAAGAGAGGGAATGCAGCAGGCCAATCCTAAAGCCTTAATCATCAAAATAGGCATTAAAAACACTCCTCACAAGAATACTTATAATCACAAGAGTATACCAGCAGATGTTGCAAATCATCAGTTACATCCAGCGCTCCAGCACAATCTGCAGATGCAACAAGCTGTATCACAGAAAAATGTACCATCATTAAGTAGATATTCAAGCATCAATAAAAGCAATTTATTAGCTCACAACAAATATAAGAAATCCCAACAGAAGGGATCAACTTTGGAAAAACTATGATAGGGCATCTGGATTATTAAAAGTCCAACTGATTTAGCAGTGTCTTGACAGATCAGGCATTGCTTTTTCATTTTTATTCCATACTGTTTAAATGATTAAATAACAATTAAATGATGTACTTAGCAAAAATAAGAAAGAGGACCAATGAAAAAGAAAAACAGAAATGAGAAGTTTTCAAATTGAAATAAACTGTCCCATAATTATAAGTTCTTCATTTTAGGTTAGTTTAAATGTCTTGAAATTTAAAATAATCAAGAAACCATGCCACCACACATCCGCCTAAAGACAAATATTAATACAGAGACTAGTAAAGCAGCATATTACATTATCCGTTAAAAATGTCTAAAACAATTACACTCAAATTACAATTGACATTCAGTAAGTTACAACAGAGAGATGTCAGGTCAGGGCATGACATTTCAAAGATGCTAAAAGGATACCACATACTCAGAAAAAAAAGGTATCGTTCAAGCAGGAAGCTATAAACCCAAGTCTTCAAATTAAGTTTTATTGGCCCAAAAAAAAAAAAAACTGAGTACAGATAACCTTAGTACCAGCATGCAATGCAGGAGCTGATGCTTCACACAAAAGTATTTTCGCAAGCCAAGATTGCCAATATTGAGTGAGGCATCTAAGAGCCTCAGCATGAAGGAAGTAATTGCGAGAGAAAAAAAAAAAAAAAAGTAAACCTACCAATACAATCAAATTGTAAAAAGACCTTAAACAAGAACATCAATGGACTTGTCAAAAGAGTATACGAAGTACCAATTTCAAAGCAGATACAGCTTGGTTGACGTATAAAATGAGCCTCAATTTCTGTTGAAGAGCCAACAAGTTACTCCTAGTGGAATTCAGCTCTTGAATCTGCCTCGCAGACTCTACTATATCAACATCCAAGAGCCTAACAGTCTCCTTCAATTCCCGAATCCGATGACAACCCTCAACAATCTTCACATTCAAATCTTGCAACTGCCCTTGAGCTTCAAAGAACGAGTTAGACCGCAACGAAATCTCCTTCACCAAATGCAACTCCACCACATCCAAATAATGCGATAGCTTCTCTTGCAACACCAAATTCTCCGACACGTGCGAGAAAGGACAAGCCGCACGAAACGTCGCTCCATCCTCCAACTCAAAATCTTCCTTAAAATAAAGCGCAGGAACCTCACGTAAACAAGCAACCAAAGCTTCACCTTGACCACCAATGCTATCCAATTCCACATTCTCCTTACTACTATGCTTCCTTATGTCATCGAATCGGTTGTACGGTTCAGAGATTGAACCTAAGTAGGCTTGAAAATCGGATCGTGTTAATTCTGATGATCGCGTCGCTAAGGGTGAGAATTCTGGAGGGGTAACGGAGGTAGAAGAAGACCACCATCCCATCCACGTGGCATCTGAATTGTAGACGCCAGATTTGCCGCCGTGTGGGTTGTTGAGAACGGAAGATAAGCTCTGAATGCTGACGTCAGAAGAATTCGATCTGATAAACGGTGGGGAGGTTGTACGGGAAAGAGTGGTAGGAGATTCAACTGACTTTGACCTTCCCGATTGGGAAGGCTGCTGCGAATCCATTATGTTCAGAAAGCCTCAGACCATTACAATTCTCAAGTGGTTCTGATCAAAGATGAAGAGACCGAAATTTCGAGAGAATCTGTTAGTTCGTAGGGAAATTGTTTTTCGGTCTTTCGCTGATTTCTTTGATCTTGCACGATGGACAGATCTCCAGGAAATAGCAATCTTCACGTAGATTTTTGGAGCTTTCAGATCTCACTCGGAAAATTGGTGGAGACGACAACGACTGTGGAATTACGAGGTGAGAGAAAAGGTAAAATTTACGGAGAACCGGTGGTTCAAAACCGGTATGGATCCGATGTCGGATTTTCGGCGGGCATGACCAGTCCGCTTGTTGCATGGACCAAAGCGAATGGACTAGACTGTAGACCTGATATGGATTGGGTCGTGTTAATGGGCTAATTTTTTGATTCCATGTTTTTCAGTGTTGACCAAAAATCATAGAAAATGGATGCATTTGTTTGGATTAGTGAATGTAAATAAAAGTGACTTTTATTTTCAATATGGCTTTTACAAGAGTAAAATAGGATAAAAGTTGGATTGTGTAATGAGATTTATGTTTGGATTAGCTGTGACAGAAGTGTCTTTTAGTTCATTGTGACTTTTGAAAGCATATTTGAGTGAATGCTTTGAAAAGTAAGTTCAAATGGAAATGACTAATAAGGACATAAATCTTATTAAATAATATAATTATACTACGTATTTATATTGTAATAATTTTGAGATATAATTAAATTATTTGAAAAAATGAAAACGGAAATTTAAAATTGGCAGAAGTTTGAAAATGCTAAAATAGTTAAATAAATACATGTAATGGATAAAAATGTATGTGAATTAGAAATCATACAAATATAATTTTTAGAGATAAAAAATGCAACAAATACATACATTTGAAAATGAGAATCATAAAATATTGCCCGGGAGAGAGTGAGGGAGGGTAAGAAAAACACTTAAGGAGATTATTAAATAAAGACTGAATAGAAGGGCATAATCAAGAAGTAAGAGGTAAACTGTGGAACCCACAACTTTTTGGTCTATAACTCTTCCCATACAATGCCATTCCAAGACAATAAGCTAGAAAAAATAGCTTAAAGTGTAATATGACTTTTGGTGGATAAGTTCTTCATTGAAAAAGTTATGCTAAACATGTAGTTTAAAGGGGGGAAATAGCTTTAAATGGCTTCTTAGACTAAATAAATTAGATTGGAGCAATGGAACATGATGCCTAAAACACTATTGGAGCAATGGAACATGATGCCTAAAACACTATTTTATTTCAATCTACTAGTCCCCAATGAGCTGATCTCCTCATAGGCTTCTAACTTTGTTTTAACTGGGCTCGTAGGCTTCCTACTCAAAACACTTCTCATAAGGGATTCATGGCTTCAGTTGTCAAAAAGAAAATCGTGTCTAGCTTTATGTTGGGTAAAGTAGTCCATTAATTGTGCTTCGATGATCTATGCTAGCAAATTCTTGTTATGGATGGAGGCATTGGATTAAATTTTGAATTTAGAAGGACATTTCAAAAGGCCTCCCCTTAATGGTAGTCTGACAACCTTCAACATGCATATATACGTATAAGTATAGGGTTAAAGTGCAGTTTATCAATAAAGTGTTGTGTCATGAGCACCTAGCACAGGAAAATATTTAGATGGTGCTTAAATAAACATAAACTTTAAAAAATTGTGCTTATCTAACATTGACTTTAACATATTTGGACGGTCATTACTTTTTTGTTTGTGGGACCCACGTTATAAATTTTAAAAGATTATTTTTTGTTAAGGTGCAATTTTATCAGCTAAGTTTTGCGCCAGGAGCATTTGACACAAGCAAGCTTTTAAGGGTGCAAAAATGTCAATAAAGACTTCACTGCCATAGCCAAAACACAAACATATGCCTCTACCTCAATAGAGTATCCACCTAAACGAAAGAAATACAATGTCGTTTGTGTTTGCCTTGAAAAGCTCTATAGATAAACACTTCACTCCAACATCATCTTCTCCTCTAGTTGAATCAACAATAGAGTGTACAATGTAATTAAAGAAAAGTGTAAATAATGGGAAAGTTTGGTGTTTTAAGTGTTGGCCTCATTAGGATCAATGTGTCATCCGTGCATTTTGGCTTGATCAATGATGGCGGCAAGACTTAGGTGGTGGAGGTGGATGGGAGAGCGAATCTAAGGACTGGTGGCTGATTTAACACATTTCCTAAACGCCTTGGGGTGTAAATGCAAAATCTAATATAACCAAGGATTACACAAGTGGTGCTCTCCCGAATCATCTCTCAAGGAGTCGTAACTACCTAGACTAACTAAATGCAATAAAACAATAAAGATGGGTTTTTTTATTTTTTTTTTTAAATGGAAACTAACTACTAATGCAAGTAAATTGATTTAGAAAACTAATATGATAAACATAGGTCTCTTGATAGAATCCAGCAACCTTCCTAACTTCTAAAATGATGGGGGAGTTATTTAATCCAAGTTTTAATATTTAAAATCTAGAACAATCGCTCTAGTCCAATTATCCTAATTAACTAATTAATTCCGCAATCATGTTCACAACAATTAAATGGGAAATTGTTAATCTCAACTTGGTAGTGAATATTCTTAACAAATATATGATGAGTCTCTTATTGAAAGTTTAATTTGGCCTTTCAATTATGGATCTAATGGCTAAACACATATATAAATCACTACTACAGAAATGCCCTATTGCAGCACAACAATAGCAGCGCTCAATAACTAAAAGCGCTGCTATAGATACTTGAAAGCCTATCCCAGCGCTCAATAACTACAAAGCGCTGGTATAGGTATATCATATCCCAACATTTAGAACTTGTATATTATAAAGTGCCGGGATAAACTCAAACTTGATCTATTAAAATTTGTTTTATGTAAGGCTTGGTTTTGGGTTGACTTTATTTTTTCTTCTAACTTTTCTTTCACGTTTTGAATTATTAAACCTTTTCTCGTAATTTTCTAATTTTTCAAACTAATTCAGATATCTTTTTTATTTTTAAAACAAGAACAATTAAAAATTAAAATTAAAAAATCAGATTATTTTAGAATATGTTTTTCATTTTTTTGCCTTTTTCATGGCCTATCCCAGCGTTTTTTACGTATAAAGTGCTGGGATAGGCCTCTTCAAACAATTTTTTAATTTCAATTTTTATTTGTTCTCTTTTTGCTTATCAAATTATTTTAGAATATATTTTTCATTTTTCTTTTGTCTTTTTCATAGCCTATCCCAGTGCTTTTTACGTATAACGCTCTGGGATAGGCCTCTTCAAATAATTTTTTAATTTAAATTTTTATTTGTTCTCTTTTTGCTTATCAGATTATTTTAGAATATGTTTTTCATTTTTGGCCTATCCCAGTGCTTTTTACGTATAAAGCGCTGGGATAGGCCTCTTCAAACAATTTTTTAATTTAAATTTTTATTTGTTCTCTTTTTGCTTATCAGATTATTTTAGAATATGTTTTTCATTTTTTTGTCTTTTTCATGGCCTATCCCAGCACTTTTTACGTATAAAGCGCTAGGATAGGCCTCTTCAAACAATTTTTTAATTTAAATTTTTATTTGTTCTCTTTTTACTTCTCAGATTATTTACAAATTTGTTTTCATTTTTCAGGCCCTATCCCGGCGCTTTTTATGTATAAAGCGCCAGGATAGGTTTTTTCACAATTATTATTTTATTTTTCCTCTTTTTTAATTTTTTTTTAAATTTCTGTGACCTATCCCGGCTCTTTATATGTATAAAGCGCCGCGATAGGGTTGTGTTAGAATCTTAAGTTTTGATGAAGACTGACTCATATAAAACATAAGTGTAAGTTACCTCTGAATTTAAACAAGTAAAATCTGATAGGTAACAGATCACCATTGCAAGAGTAAAAGATATATTGATAGATGAAAGATTCAAAAATAACAGATGGTAACTTAGCAAAACAATAAGAATGAATATCTCTATCGCTAGAAGTTCATTAAAGAACATAAGCAGACATCTAGCAGAAAAAGTGACCAAGTCCTTGAGCTAATGAAATCAGCTAGCGATAACAAGTTAAGCTATCGATAACAAAAGTGCTTCAGATAATGATCATTCAGATAGCTAGTGCCTGAGAGCAAATGAGTCAAATGAGCTAACATTGTTGCTAGCGATAACAGATATAGCTATCGGTAATATGATACTTAGAATATTCTGCAAGCTGAGTATCCTCTAGCTAATGTTCAAGTAATTAGCGATAACAAGCTTAGCTATCGATAGAAGATTGTTTATAAAGATGATATAGCTAGTGAACTGAACATTGAACTAGAAGAATATGCTAGCGATAATGTTATATCTATCGATAGAGAATGCTTTATATAATCATTATCTATCACATTGAGCTAATGAACTATGTTTGCGATAACATCTGCTATGCTTTATATGTTTACTTGTTTAGCTAACAGGTCAAGTGCAGAAATTACACTATGCAGTTAGCGATAGCAAAGCATGCTAGCGCTACTGAAAAAGCTGCTATGAAAGTACATGTGTTCAGAACGCACAAGTCTAGCCTACTCTACGCATGAACAGTTCAGAAGTTTGAATTAGCTGATAAATAGTATCTATCCCCAACGGCTATGGACTTCCAACGGCTATATTCTAACGGTCATATGAAGCTGAATCAAAAGACAATCTGTGAAGATATAAATAGAACAAGATCTGCTTCCAGAAGACGGGGATGATAATCAACGAACGAATTATCAACGAGCAATGAACAGGGCATTATACAGAATTGCAAATTACTCAGATTGAGAGCATTAGAAAAGAAGTGCTAGAGCAATACATTGTTTAGATTATTAAAGCTCTAGTTGTATTTCATCATACATTATTCTGTACTTAAGTGTTTATCACAATCTGTTCTTTGAGTGAACTTTATTGTTAAAATCCTCCACTGTTAGAGATAGTTCCAAAGCTTGGTGCTTTGAGAACTGGGTTGTAACCTTACAGGTAGTAAGGGGGAGTGTTTAGAGAGATCCTAAAACTCTGTAAAGGTTGGCAGGTGAACCTGTGTTCGTAAAACCTGTGGTAGGCTTCTCTTATGCCCGGTTTAAACAAGAGGGTAGTGGAAATCTCAGGTGGAGCCTGAGGACTGGATGTAGGTCTGGGTTGACCGAACCAGGATAAACTGAGTTTGCATTATCTCTTCCCTTTACTCTCTTAATTTCCAGCATATCCATCTTGTATACTCCTTAGTCCACTTCATTGGGATTTTATAAAGTAGAAAAGAAAAGATTTTTAAAGCTTTTATCTTATCACCCAATTCACCCCCCTCTTGGGTGACAATCAGCATTTACAGGTTGTGTGTTTTTTCCCCAATATTTATGTTTCCCTCCTCTTCTTCGTCTTGTTCCCTCTCAGAGTTGCCCAAAGCTTAAACCCAAAGCTCAACGCCGCCATTGAACCTAAGCTCACAACTCGCCGCCGTTCAACCTCCCTCTCACCTCCGTCTTCGAAACCTCAGCGCCGCCGTTTAAACTCCAGCTCATTGCCGCCGGTGGAACTCCCTCTCACCTCCGTCGTTCTTCTTCTTCTCACCTCTGTCATTCTTCTCCTGCCCTAAGTCTGCCATTGTTCTCATTTTTAGTGCCAAAGCTCACCATTCCCCCTCCAAAAGCTCATCATTTAACTGTTCATTTTTCATCAAACTTGCCATTTTCATTGTGCTCAGATCTGTCACGGCCGAGCTAGTGAGAGAGTAAGAGAAGGTCTGATCCGATCGTGCATGCAACTGTAGATTTAGCTTCAGGTTCGATCTGTCTGCTCTTTCTGCATACCATTTAGCTTCACTTACTTCTTCCACTTGCTTCAGGTTCGATAGTGCATAGCTTCACTTGTTGGGTGTTTTTTTTTATTTATTTTTTGCTTATATTTTCCCCTGTTTTACAATTTGAATTATTTTAAAAGATTCCTTGCTCAAAATGTAAATGGATGTTCACTTTGTAGATGTGGTGCTAGTTTTATCAGTGTTACATAGAGATATAGACAGTTTTAAGGTGGATTTTTTCTTTTTTAGTTCAAACTTATATTATTAATTGAATGCTCCCACTGTGATCGAAATGCAATGTTTATTTTTATGTCAAAGTAATCACCTTATATGTCAAAGTTCATCTTTTGGAACAAGTCTCCAAGTTAGTTTGTTTCTATTCTACTCCTCATGCTTATTTGAGAGCTCAGTTTGGATGAGTAATACAAAACCAGGATGTATTTTTTTCGTGGTGATTGCTAAATTCCTTGATATTTTGTGGCTGCTAATCCATTTAATTGAGTGGTGATTGCATAATTTTGATATTACTTTTTTTTGGAAAGAATATGATTTTTTTACCTTCTTGTGCTAATACATTTTGTTTGTTGTGATTTGGAGGTGTTGTGTGGGTAGTAAAAGAAAGTAGCTGAAGATTCATTCCTATTCTTATACTTCATTTTGATCCTGTACCGAAAGACAAGTCAAAGAGCTCATTAAGGTACAATTTTATGTTAGATGCTAAGAATGTGTGGTATGTTAATTTACTTTTATGAGATTATTGCCTTATGGATTAGATATGTGAGTTGTACTTGTGTTGTTCTGCCTGTTAATGCTATATGTATGGTATGAATTCTGTTGTGGTGGGCTGTGGAAATAAATTAAGTTGATGATTAGAATTTTGTGGATTATCCATTTCTATGTTAAAAAAAAGAGGGCCTTGAGCCTGGGAACGTTCATTTTGTAGCCGTTATGCTGCCGAATTTTTGTTAAAAAAATAAGGTAACATCGTAGTGGATACCTAATGAGTAAGTCATGATGTACATCTTACAGCCACTTTCGTTTAGTAGGTTACAATGTTGGATTGGAAATGGATGTCTTGTGATCGGCGTTCAAGGGAATATATAGATGGAGCAAAAGAATTCATTGAATTTGCCGCTGAGCATGCAAAGAATTCTAATAGAATTATATGCCCCTGTATGTCGTGTTTGTATGGAAAGCGTCTCCGTCCTCTTGACTTGTTGGCCCATTTAATCTGTCATGGGATTGATCCGTCTTATACATGTTGGACAAAGCATGGTGAGACGTATGAGTGTTTTGGCGGACACCGGGTACCTGATGTTAGTAGCGCTTCAAATGTGGTTGACACAGACATGTGTGATGAGAGCGATGATCTTGAAGAAATGTTGAATGTGGTGGGTGAGGAGGATCCTTAAATGTTTGAGACACTGAAGAGCGATGCAGAGACGCCTTTGTATGTGGGATGCTGCAAATACACCAGATTGCATGCGGTGCTTAAATTGTATAACCTAAAGGCGCAATACGGTTGGAGTGATGCAAGTTTCACCACTCTGCTATCCGCTATGCGAGATATACTCCCAGAAAGGAACGTACTCCCCTAAAAAACATACGAGGCAAAGCAAATTCTCCGGTCGACCGGTATGAAATATGAGAAAATACATGCATGTCCCAACGATTGTATTTTATTATGGAACCAGTATGCGTCGTTGGAGACGTATCCTAAATGCAGCACATCTCGGTATGGAAAGAAAGGTAAGAGTCCTTCTAAAGTCTTGTGGTACTTTCCCATCATTCCAAGATTCAAGCGCATGTACAGTAATGTGGATGTTGCAAGACTTTTGACATGGCACGTTGATGAGAGGATTCAAGACATCAAGCTTAGGCACCCCGCAGACGCCCCCCAATGGAAAAAAATTGATTACGAGTACCCTAAGTTCGGTGAAGAACCAAGAAACCTACGGCTTGCATTGGTAACCGATGGAATCAATCCGCATGAAGTTCAGAGTAGTACTCACAGCACATGGCCGGTGATTCTGATGATATATAACCTCCCCCCAAATTTAATCATGAAACGCAAGTTTATGATGCTTTCCATGCTTATTTCCAGGCTTAGACAGCTCGACAACGATATAGACGTGTACTTGGATCCTTTGATTGAAGACTTGAAGCATATGTGGTATTCGGGTGAGACGGTTTTTGATGGCTGTAAGGAAGAAAGTTTCAAATTAAGGGCCATGTTGTTTGGCACGTTAAATGATTTCTCAGTGTATGGTAATTTGTCCGGATACAACATCAAAGGATATGGTGCGTGCCTTATATGTGAAGATGATACCCATTTGATGCGACTGGATCACTGCAGGAAAAATGTTTACATGGGACATCGGAGGTTCTTGCCGTTAAGGCATCGTTGGCGGAGGTGGAAGAAGGCATTTAACGGGAGCTCAGAAGAAGGTAGGCCACCGAGAATATTGACCGGGGAATACGTTCTTGAAAAGGTGAATGCGGTGGAGAATGATTTTGGCAAGCCTTTTGCTAAAAATGTATTGACAAGTGGCTGGAAGAAGAGGTCCATATTCTTCGAACTCCCGTATTGGAAATCCTTATATGTCAGGCACTTTCTTAATGTGATGCATATTGAAAAAAAACATCTGTGATAACCTAATTGGCACGTTACTAAATATGTAAGGAAAAAGTAAGGATGGTGTTAATTCAAGGTTATATATGCTCAAGCTGGGAATAAGACAAGAGTTGGCACCTGTCGAGAAGGGATACCGCACTTATTTACCTCCAGCTGCTTACACCCTTTCGAGGAAAGAGAAAAGATCATTCTGTGAGTTTCTGAGTGGAATCAAAGTTCCAGAGGGCTACTCCTCGAATGTAAAGAACCTTGTATCTGTGAAAGAGTTGAAGTTGAAGAACCTAAAATCTCATGATTGCCACGTCCTGATGCAAAATTTCTTACCGGTTGGCAAACGCAGCATTTTACCCAAGAAACTGCGGAGCACGATCACCAGACTTTGTATGTTCTTCAAGCTCATTTGTAGTAAAGTGGTTGATACAACGAAGTTGCAGGATTTGCAGAGGCAGATCGTTTGTACCCTGTGCGAACTTGAAATGTATTTTTCCCCTTCATTCTTTGACATCATGGTTCACCTTACTGTACACTTGGTCAAAGAGGTTCAACTGTGCGGCCTAGTCTATTTGAGATGGATGTACCCGATTGAGCGGTTCATGAAAGTTTTAAAGGGGTATGTCAAAAACAGATATCGACCAGAGGGTTGTATTGCTGAACGATACATCGTTGAAGAAGTGAGTGATTTGTGTGCTGATTACTTATCAAATGTTGAACCTGTTGGCTTGCCGAAGTCTCGTCACGATGGGCGATTAACGGGGAAAGGAATAAGTGGGTTCAAGCTATTACGCATTTCGAATGCTGAAAGAGAGTTGGCGCGCTTGTACATTCTTCACAATACTCCTGAGGCTGAACCATTCGTTGAAGAACACAAAAATCTCCTTCGTGAAATACACGGTGATAGGAATGAGAGTTTGATCACAAAGGAGCACAACAAACATTTCATTAGATGGTTCAATGCATGCATTTGTTAGCAGGTTGAGCTTAATGCCGGATCGGTTCGTGAAAGATTGTTCTGGCTGTCAAAAGGACCGGGTTTGCACGCATTTTCTTATACCAGCTATGCAATCAACGGTTACATATTCTATACAAAAGGCCAGGATGAAAGAAGCACCATGCAAAATAGTGGAGTCACGCTTGTTGCCGAGGGGTGGCATATATCCAATGCAAGAGATACAAATCCCATATATGCGCAGATGTTGTTGGTGTGATTGATTGCATTTGGGAGTTAGATTACACCATGTTCAGAGTTCCCGTGTTCCGGTGTCAGTGGGTTAACAACCACAGTGGAAAGCGGTTAGATGAATTTGGGTTTATATCGATCGACCTTTCTAAAGTTGGATATAAGGATGATCCTTACATTCTACCGTCTCAAGCAGTCAAACAAAAATTATTCTGAGCAAGTTGATGATGAAAGCAGTGATGATGATATGAATGTGATAGAAGATGTTCCTTCCTTTGAGACATTACTGTCAGAAGACTTTGATGCAGACGGGTATGATGTCGAAGATGGGCCCGTTTATGTAAGACCTGATCATGAAGAAGGCATTTGGGTAAACACAACCCTAAATCCAACAAAAAAGAGGAAGCATACTGTAACGTCTTCTAGGGTAAAACTTTTCCCAATATTCAAAATCATTCTAATTATCGTTAAAATTTAATGAGAACCTGCTTCCGATCTATCTCCATATACTAAATCAACTTTTAGAAATTGGAACAACACTGCCAAATTCAAGCTTAAAACCATCAATATCTTAGATTAGGTAGCAAAATTGATCTAAATTTCAATAAAATGTCAACATAATTCACTTCCAATATCTATATTTCACTTGTTATATCTCCTCAAATGTATACATAATAACTATTATCTGATCAAATGGGGTTTAACTTAAACTTGAATCCCTCAAAATCACCTATTTTCACCCTCCATTATCCTCATATCTGTAAACTGCCTGCCTAAGAGTTCAATCTGCTGAACCAACTTATCAATGGCAGACTCACTCTTTAAGTCAATCAATTCACCAAGACCAGACTTCAAAATAAAATTAATAATTGGTCTCTTTACATCTTGGATATACTTTTCTAAAGGTATTCTAATGGCTTCATTTGAGTAACTTCAAGGAGAATTCTAATCTCGTCTTCTATGTATCTAATTGACAAAGCTTATAACTATAGTATTCTAAAGGTGTTCTAATGGTACATTTAAACAACTAACTAATGAGCAAAGTATTCTAGCTAACCTATGCCAGAACCTTTGCTCTGATACCAAAATGTAACGTCTAGAATTTTACTACTATAATATAACATTTTAATTGAATTATAACCACTTTTTAATGTCAAAAGCCCAAAAATACGTAAAAATTTAAAACTTTTTTCTTTTAGAACATTCGACCAACCTTCTGTTGGTTGGAATGGGCTTTTCGGACAAATTGGAATAGTTCAAAACTTTTTATAAAATAAAGCGGTTAATAAAACAACTAAAAGTACGCTAACCCTTTTTAGGGTAACTAGTCTTAATTCATAATACTTGGGAAATTTAAGTTTCTTAATAAATTTATACAATTCTATTTTCCATACTTTCTTCTGATAATTTAATTTTACATCATATACAATAATCTTACTTTTCAAATTATAAAACTTAATTTCTTCATCTAGTCTTCTTCTAGCATTCCTGCCTCATCTTAATCATCTCACTATCTCCCAGCTAGATTCTTTCAAACCTGCGTTACTGAAAAATGTTTGGGGATGGGGGTGAGATTGGTAATCCCAATAGCAGTTTCTTTCATTAACTTATATTATCATGCTAGCTTGACATGTATTAATTTCATAAACCTGAACAAATAAAACCACTATACATACTTCCTGCGCTCAATCTCTACCAGCCACTATTAACAATATATTCGTTAATTAGTGGAGGCCTCACCTGCAGGATTTCTCGTTATAACATTTAAAGTTATAACTAACTGATCTGGCAAAGGGGGAGCGACCCACCTAAGCCTGGAGTACTCCATAAACTGTGAAGTAAAACTTCTATGCAGGAATTAACAAGGCTTATCACCTTCATGCATAATGTAAATTTGAAACAGATATTACAAAATAATACATGTAATTCTTTTACTGTAATGAAATAAACTGCTACCTGGCTTTAGACCTTAGTCTTGTACTTGCTCCCTTTTCTTTCTACCGGCCTCTCCACTTATGTCACTATCAAGACCTATTAACATTTAATATAAATAGTATATTAATACCTAAACTTCTATATAATTATTCAGCGTCTCTCTCGGGGTCCTATTATACTTAATACTACCCCATTCTTATATCTCATATAAATAGGTTTTACCTTTAATATTTTGACCCTTTTAAAATTAAAAGACTACTTAAGATAATTCATTTTGATTTAATTATTCTAATTCTCATTATTATCTTTTTCGGAATTAAATATAAAATCACAATGACTTAACTATAATTAGTCTATTAACCATTACCATCTTTCAACATTTATTAATTCCTTATTTTTATACAGTATAACTCTAGTCTTATCAGAATCATAGCTTGCTATTGATTCACTGTTGTCACTGAAAATGTTGTTTAAGAGAACAGAAATAGAACAGAGATTTCAACTTATTATTTTTAACCTAACCAATAAACCATAGATAAATTTAGTTTCTATTTCCATCATTATTTCCTATCATATGTAAAACATAGAGCATTGGAACATGGAAACAAGCACAGAAATAAACCCCTAATTTGGTCACCACAATTCAAGTGCACAATTACACATATTATTATAATAATCAGGAGCTCTCCCACAACAAAATACACTAGATCTCCCTATAATTAAAGACTTCTCTTTAATCTCTCTTTTTACCTTACCAACCATGACCTGGCACCTTTTGAAATCCCTACCATCTACTTCCTAATTTCAAGAACCTTATACCAGTTCATGCTCCTTCATTAGTCTCTTAAAGCACAGCTTTATATTCACTCCAACAATGATATCAAGCATAACCAAGCAGATTAAGTCTTCTAATTTTCGTCGTCCTAGAGCAAAATCTTTAATCCCTTCTCCAACCTCCAAAACCTTTAAAGTTCTTGACTCCATTAGACCTAAAATTGAAACCTTTCTACTTCTTACCACATACTTTTGACTCTTTATTAGCTTGTACCTCAAAACCCAATGTCATTGAGTATCTACTAACTATCTAGAGATCTCTAAGCAAGATTAGAATAAATTTCTATAACATAATAGTCCACTTCAAGCATTCATCACTAAACATATATTTCCTCCTTTTTAGCTTAACTTCAACAATCAACAGAGCATCTCTTACAAAAGTTCCAACTCTTTTACTTCTTCCTCAATACAGCAAATAAAGTCCAAACTTCCTCCTTCCGTCATTTCCACAACCTTTTAACCAAAACCTATTACCTCATTTTTCATTTCAAACTTAATTAACTCTTATGACTCTTATAAAAACAATTTCTATCCAAAAGAATCATCCTCATAACTCCCAATCAGAATCTAACATCACCAATTCCCCTTTTTATGACACTACAACCAATAGGCCAAATCACAAGGGAAGACAAGAAATGGACCATTAGCACCCTAATAATCTTCCGCCTTAAACAATCAACCTTAATTCTCCCCTCTTTATTCCAGACATAAATACAATTATAGGAAAACACAAAATCAAATAACGACAACCATTATCCCAACATTCAGAATTTATCCCTAAACCCTTCGGCCAAGACTGAGCAGAGGAACATGGAACGAAGAAGTCAGTCACACAAAATAACTAAACACCTCTCATGCAAAACATCCACCTTCCCTTCATCCTACATCCAAAACAGAAATCGCAGAACAAGAACTCTACAAAACAGGGAAATAAATTCGGATGAACAAGACAGTGAGGGAAAGAAATTGAACAACATTCATCTAGCATTGTCAAACAATCAAAACAAGTAAATTAGGCCCTCAACCTTGATAGAATTTCATTGTCCTCAGCTTTGGCCACTAATGGCAGAGACGAAGAACAGGGGAGGAAATCAGACCGCACAGAACAAGGAACCGAATCGATTAGGGAGGAAGAGGAAACCTGAATTTTTCACTTTCAATTAAAATCAACTATACCTCATCCAACATTCATTTCATCTTCCTTTCATCATGCTCAGAAAATCAACACAACAAAGAACATAACAGAAATTCTGATGAACAGAGGAAGAAGAAAATCCCAAAATTCCCAAAGCTAAAAAAATTCAACATGTAAAATCTCATATTCACTTAAACTTACTCCTAATCACGTTTAATTAAGCTTTGAACCGATTATCGCCCAGAAACAAGCAAGAACAACGGCGGATGAATAGTAACCGATTGGGATTTTTGAAGAAAATCGATCAAACGTGTTTCCTTACTCAAAATCGCAACCCAAATCATCTAAATCGAAGTGTAATTATCATTTTTATGAATTTAGAAACATTAGAAACTCGGATTTCAAATTAACCTCCCCCCTCAAACTCGCTGAACCCGGAACAAGAAGGATGCGAAAACGAAGGAAGAAGGCTTACCCAAGCTTCACATGAGTCTCAGCCACCTCTCACCGCCGTTCTCGCCATCCGTCGCCGTCGATGGTGCCTGCTGGAAGCTCGAAGAATCAGAGAGATCGAGAGAGAGCGCAGAGACAGTGATGAAGAGAGGGAGACGGGAATGAATGGAGATAGGGAGAGAGAGTGCATATATTAGAGGACACGTGGGGGTTTATAAATTAAAGAGGGAGGGTTGATATTTTTAATAAGTGTTTTACCATTTTGCCCCTTATTTTCTTTGAAGATATTTTCCAACTAGGGGCAGATATTGTCTTTTTCATTTCCCTCTTTTTATTTTCCTTTTAAATGGTAATTTGATTTACCATTCTCATCTACAATTAAGCCTGAATTTGTCCTAAAATAATTTCTCTAGGTATACTTTAATTTCCCAAATTTATTTATAAGACTTTTTAAATAACAAACAATACCTCAAGATTCTAAATATTCCCTTATTTAAATTTATCTCATAACTATTTTTCCTTAACTAATAAAGAAAATAAACCTTAAATTTGTTAAAAATGGCTAAAATATCATAAATTCATTTTCAATGATTTTTAATATTTTGGTTACATTCCTTAAAACCTTAAATAATTCCCTATTTTCTATTTTCTAAAATTTGGGGTGTTACACATACAATTGTAGAAAATATAATAAGGAGGAAAAAGAGGCGAAAGCCCTCAATTTGTATGTATTTATGTTTTACACTATGAATTATTTCATTTAATTCGTATACACTTAGCATGATTATATGTATATGCACTAAAATCAAGTCTTGTCTAAATTTTTTACAGGAGAATGGATCCCCCTAGTGACCAGGAGGAAGAAGAACAACCTAGTAACCAGGTAGATATCGCTGAAGGTAGAGCAAGACATGAGGCAAATGTTGTTCGTGGCAGGACCCTTATGCGCAAACTCCTCACACGCAGAGCTCAGGGAGTAAAGACAAGACTTAAATGGAACGACAATAACCAAGCTACCGGAAAATCGGCAAAGCTCCTCTCGAGGTACATTAGGTGCACTGTTCGGGACAAAATCCCTATTACTATTACGGATTGGAGAAGAGCAGGCGACAAACATGCGGAGGTTTGGTTAGAGATTCAGGTAAGCTACATTTTTACAATTAATGGCATATATGTCATCATAACATTGTAACTAACAAATTTAATATGATTTTTGTTTTTACAGACTGTCTTTGATATCGACGACACTCACAGGGATTATGTGCTGAAGAAAGCTTCGAGAATGCACCGGGGATATCGTTCCAACTTGACCACGTATTACCTGAGAGATGACGACGGGGAGATCGTTCCAATGCCACCATCTTTATATGATGGGTAATTACTCAAGAACATTGGGATGAATTTGTGCGACAACGTTTGACTGAGGAGTTCCAAGAAAGAAGTAAAAAAATAGCCAAGCGGCTAAGAGCTGTGAGTATCCGTATATGGGTGGACAAAAGACATTTCCTGAATTGGAGGAAGATATGGTATGTTAGTAACGCTTTTGGTTCCAAAATTATGAATAAATGTTTGCGTGATTAATTTATATGTTCACCTGGTTTACCATGACAGATTGAGGAACAGGGTCTAGACGGTAGGCCACCACAACATGACCTCTGGGTCAGAGGTCACTCGAAGGTGGACGGTACCATCGTTCATGAAGAGGTCAGAAGGGTCCATGAACGATGTGTAAGTCATTCTCTTAGAATTTCTAAAATTTTTCTAAATGGTGACTTTGCTAAGTTAATAACTAATAATCATTCCTCCTTGTTATAGGTTTTGTTAACGCAAGAATGCCCTGACGAGGTCAACAAATTTGGCAGTGACGATTTCCTTAGCAAAGCACTTGATCGCCCTGAGTATTTGGGCCATGTTCGGGGTGTGGGTGTAGGCGTCACGCCCTCATCTTACTTTGGGCGCAAAAAGAGGGCATCAAAAGGCGATAATAGAGCATTGAAAGATGAAGTTCTTACTATGAGGGAGGAGATGCTTGAGATGCAACGACGCAACGAGGAAATGGAACGACGGAATGAGGAAATGCAAAGACGGAATGAGGAAATGCAAAGACTGCACGAGGAAATGGAATGACGGAATGAAGAAATGCAACAACGATACGAGAAGATGTTCGAATTCTTCCAGCAAAGCAATGTTGCATCACTAAAGTCCAACTTCGTGCATCAAAGTCACATTCCTTCTGTTGAGAGTCCAAGCATCAGGGATAGTTGTACGATTCCCAGGGCCACATTCCTCAGGTAGTTCATACATTTTCTACTACCAAACTAACAGTGATTCTGTTATATTATCGATTGTGACCTAATGTTGACAACTCTTTCGTAGGGCGAGACAAAGTGCAAGCTGTATACGGATCAATCTTTCAGTGAGGTAGTTGCGGTTGACAAGGTCTACAACACTTCGAACATGACCCTGCACAACTCGCAGTTGCCTGAAAATGCACTGAGGGTATTGATTGAATACTCGTACAATGACTGGGCCTTGTTACCATTCCCTACTCCTGATTTGATGACTAGGGTCGGAGAGGTTGTCGGTGCATACGTTGCTTGGCCCATTGGTTTGATTGTGCCAACACCACAGGTAATTATTTAGTAATAACATTTCCAATAGCATTCATTGTTTTTTAATAACGCTCTTTTATTTACATGTTTTTACAGAGTACCCAATTTATGGGAAAGAAAGCACAAGTGGCTAATGTCAAAGGTACCTGTGGTTCAGCTGCTCAAATCAAGAAAAAGAGTACACATACCGATCCGTTACCACAGGTGATTATTTGCTAATTAATTTAAACTAGCACTCTTCTTAATTATTGGAATGAATTTTTAAACTTTCTATTTACACGGTTTATAGGCACCAAAAGCTAAGGGTAAGAAAAAAGTTCAAGTGCCTAATCCTGTGATTGAAGATACAAGCATCGAAACGCCATATCGTGCTCGGTTGCGAGCATTTGCAGCTACCGTTTCTCGCGATGCTATTGCCTTCATTCAATTCAGCAGGCCTATATTTGATGAGGTAAATTTCACTGACGCTCTTTCTAAGGATCAGGTAATGGAGGTGCTTAACCAAAGATGGGTCGATGCGACGGTTATCAATTTATGGATCAGGTATATATGCGTTTCCATTGTGGTTTCGTTCAATGTCATAAGTTTTACACTAATTGGGAGTTAGTATGGTTTCCATTGTGGTTTAGTGTTTCTTGTTACAGTGCCCCTACCAACCCAATAACAACGACTGTGGTTACTATGTGATGTAATACATACGAGATATCGTCACACATGATCGACTCGGCATCCCACTGACAGTAAGTTTTATATTTTTCCAACTCTAATGTGTTTGTACTTGTTAGACTTCAAGTAAATTTACTTGTCATTTAAATGTGTTTGTGCAGTATTACCCAGACGCTTGTTGCTTGATGTTATCAAGGGAAAAAATGGATGCACTAGTTGAAGAATGGTGCACTTATGTATACCCTCTTTTCTCCAACATTAGATGATCCATTCATTAATTAGTATGCTTTTGTTTTCAACTTACAATGGTTGGTTTTATTGTACATTAGTATGACTTTTCTGGTGTGTATGTATATATGGTTTGGCTGGAATGGATAGTGTTGCTGGTTTTTTGCACTGATGCAGGAGGGTGTGAAACAAAAATAAGTGAATATTTATAAAAAATAATGCCTATAGCAATGCTTATTACGTAATAAGCGCTGCTATAGGTTAACCTATACCAGCGCTCATTAAGTGCAACACTATCCATCAGTGCATTCCTCCCTGACTCCAAGAGCGAAAACTGCGCTTAGGCCTACAACGTTTAGCCGTAAACCAGAGCTAATGATTAGAGATCTTCTAGATAGATCTCTATTTTCTTACCCGCTTGACCAGACTCATTCCGTCTAATGGGACCTAGAGGTTAGAACTTAACAAACCTATCGCCATGAGCCCAGCCCCGCTTCCAAAAAACGAGCTAACCTATAGCGGCGCTTATAACCTAAAGCTGCGCTTTTGAGATTATAAGCGCCGCTATAGGTTACCTATAGCGGCGCTTATAACATAAAATAAGCGCTGCAATAAGTCATATGATATATTGCAGCACTGGCTATAGTAGCGCTTAAAAGCGCTTGATTGCACTTGATTATTACATATTTTTATCCACTAATTATGGGAAATTAGCATTTGTTCTGGGCTATTAAATAGGGATTTAGGCACTTTTATACTTAGGATCCAAGATTAGAGAGTTAATTGCATTTTCATTATAATTTGAGCATATTAGGCATTTAACTTGACAAATCAATGTGGTTTAATTGTGCTTATTTAATATCTTAGACTCTTGGATGAAATTAGTATGGGATTAGGATTAATTGGCCATAATTATAGATTAATTTGTATTGATTAATTTATAAGGCTATTTGATCCTTTTTCATATCATATTCACTTGTAGGGTCGCTCAAGGACCAAAGGAATGGATTCCGGATGAATTGTAGAAATTACAGAAAAGGACCTCGAAATTCCCAAATTACAGAAAAGGACCTCAAAATTCCCAAATTACATAAAGGGACTCTGGAATTTCCAAATTGCAGAAAAGGACTCCGGAATTTCCAAATTGCATAAAAGTCTCACTCAACAACCCCACCATCATTATTATATTCTACACACCATTCTCCACTCAACAACCCCACTATCATTTATTTTATTCTCCACCTACCACCCACTCAACAACCCCACTATCATTTATTTTATTCTCCACCTACCACCCACTCAACAACCCCACCATCATTTGTCTTCCATCACTCACTATATATATCATCTTCACCACCACCAAGCAACACAACCTCTTCTTCATCCTCCTTCTCTATTCCTCTCATTCCATCCATCCCAATTTCATCTCTCACCTCATTTTCTCTCAACCCTACCAACATGAGTGGCTAGGCACCTTTGTGGGGATCTTGATGGAGGAAGGCAACCGGAGCTTCAACGTCTTTAATGGGGAGTTATTAGTTTCTTTTCTTGTCCAATCTCATTTATGTATTTCAAATTCCATGTGTTTTGGTATATGTATAAATTTTTGGAACAAGTTGCCTTTGAATTTCTATTGGTCATGCATGTAATCAAGAGATGCTCTTTTATGTGTATGAACCTAGTGTTGTTTTTATGATATCATGCCATAGATGTGCTTCATTTATATCTCCTTTGGATTTCTAGAATATGTTAAATGCATGTGCGATTGTATATGTGTTTAGACACTAGGTCCAACGTTAGATGGTTTGATTTACTTCTAACGAGAGTCTCTTTGCATGTTTATCATGATTCTTCACTACCGAGTTGGGAATTAACGGTTGTTTGATTAATTAATTGAATGAGCGATGCGCCACGTCAATTAGTTAATTAGGTAACCGGACTAAGAGCGATTGCCTTAGGTTCGATCATTAGAACTCGGATTAGAACTCCCATATTCTTTTAGAAGCTAGGAAGGTTGCCCAATTCATCAAGAGACCCATGTTCATCTTAATATTTTTCACAAATCCATTTTACTTGCTTTCTCCATAATCGAAAATCCCAAAAAGAAGTAGATTAGTTTCCTTAATCAAAATCTCAAAAACCCCGAATTTTTATAGCTTTTCATTCATTTAGTTAGCTTAGGTTAGTTCATTAGGCTCCTTGAGAGACGATCCGGGAAAGCACCACTAGTGCAATCCTTGGTTAATTTAATTTTGCATTTGAACCCCAAGGCGTATTAGGAAAGGCTCAAATCAGCGCTGCTATAGGGTTTTTCTATAGTAGTGAATCATACATGCATAAAACACAAGATAGAGATCAAAAGGAGATAATCTATTCTACCACATCAATCATATAATGCAAAGAAACAAACCCAAGGTTTATACATATAAAAGAAATCTCTTAATTACATGCATAACCTAGAAAAGGTATAAACTTTCCAAAACCCTTGTTTCAATTACTCATACAGACACTAAAACATGATGGATTAGAATACATATAAGATAATTGAAGAAGAAAACAAAAACTCCCCTAATTAAAGACATTGAAGCTCCGGTGCCGTCTCTCTATCAAGATCCCCACATGGATCTAGCCACTCATTATCCTGATCATTTTAGATGCATCTTGGATTTGAGACTCCATGGGATTTTTGGTGGATTGTTTTGAAAAAGGGTGGTGAAAGAGGGTGTGATTTTCGAATGGAATAGAAGATGGATTTGGGTTTGGTGTGGCGTGTGTATGTGCGTGTGATGGGTGATAGAGAAGGAAGGTGGGATTTGGCGTTATGTGAATTTGAGGGAGGATAGTGTGCATGTGTGTATTGAGAGATGGATGGATGATGAGGGAGAGGTGGCGTTGAAAATTGATGATGATGGATTTGAGGGAGGATGAAGAGTGGCATGAATAATGAGAGATGAATGAGTTGATGGAAGAGATGGGTGGTGAGCGTACAAATATATGGAAGAGAGTGGATGAATTTTTGTGTGTCTAATGATATGGATAAGATAGAGATATGAAAAGTGTAACACCCCAAATTTTAGAAAATTGAAAATAATGAGTTATTTAAGGTTTTAGGAATGTAAAAAATAGAAAATAATGAGTTATTTAAGGTTTTAGGAATGTAACTAAAATATTAAAAAGCATTGAAAATAAATTTATTATGTTTTAGGCATTGTTTTATAAATTTTAAGGCTTATTTTCTTTAAGAAACAAAGAGAAATAATTAAAAGATAAAATTTAATTTTCAAAAGAATTAAGAAGGGAATATTTAGAATCTTGGGGTATTATTTGATATTTAAAAAGCTTTATAAATATATTTGGGAATTAAAGTATATCTAGAAAATTATTTTTGGAGTAAATTCAGATTAAATTAAAAGGAAATAGTAATTAAAATTTTCAAAGAAGGGCATAATGAAAAAGAGGAAATGAAAATGACCATATCTGTCCCTGGTTGGAAAATAGCTTGAGTAATAGTCTGAAATACAAAATGGTAAAATACCTATCTAAACTATCTACTTCCTTCCTTCATTATTTACCCACGTGTTCCTTCATTTATTCCCTTCACTCTCTCCCTCTCAAACCGACTCTCCCTCTGTTCCTCACTATCTCTCCCTCTTAGCCTCACTCTCTCGATCTCCCTCTGTTCCCTGCGTCTTGCCAGCGGCCATCGATGGCGTAATCTGGCGAAGATCGACGGCGAGGAGTGGTGGAAACGCGTGGGAAGCTTGGGTTGGCTTTGGGTAAACCTTTCTCCTTCATTTTCCCTTCCTCTTTGGTTCGATTTTAGTGAGTATGGGGGAGGGATTAATTCAATTTAAGGACTCTTTGAAGTTCTTAAATTCAAAGAGATGATGTTTGGGCTTTGTTATTGACGATTTGGTGAGTGATTTTGAGTGAGGAATCGAGTTTAGTCAAATTGCTCCAAGAACTCTAAATTTCTTATTGTTTACCTCCGCCTCTAGTTGATTTCGGGTCATCATCCATGGGAACATTCATCTGAAATGAATAATAGCAAGATTGAATTAAGAAATGAAAATAATATGATGAATTTTCGGGTGTTCCTTGGGTTGTCCGAGTTTTCTCCTTAATAAGCTGAAATTGTTGTTCTCTTCTCTTTCTGTGATTTCCGTTTCTAAATTTGAATTAGGAAGGGCAAAATTATTGTTTAGTTGTGAGGGATTGAGGTTTGGTTGAATATATGTATTTGTGGAAATATTTTTTATTATTTTTCTTCTCTGCTGGCGGATGAGTTGCAGGGGAAGAAAATGAGGAATGAAGTTGATATTTGGTTGTGTAGTTTATCTTTTGTTCTGGTTGATTTCTGCTTTCTCTTGGCTCTGTTGTTCGGTGTTACAAAGAATAGCAAGGAGAGATAGTGTGGTTCTATATTTGATGGTTTTGTGTGGAGATAGTAGGGAGAGATCGTAGGAATAGAAATAGAATTTTGTTATGATGACGAATGCTTGAGGTTGTGGCTCAGTTCAGTGAGGATATCAAATCAGGGGTTTATCTCGGGAATTTCTACTAATTAAAAGGTTTTAAAAGGGATTTTGAGCAGTGAATGGCCTTGCTCTATTCTGGTCCGATTATAATGCTATTCATGGTGCTTGAATGTTGGTTGGAAATTGATTATAGCTTATGTTGAGTGGATTAGAATTAATCTTTGAACTCATTATGTTTGATTGGTAGTTTGTTTATTTGTGATTTAGACCGAACCATTGTGCCCTATTTTTGAGTTTCAAATCTGATAAAAAGGAGTAGATATACGATTGTTGTTCCTTTGGGATTAATCTATAAAGAGTAAAAAGTAGAATATTGCAGGTACTTATGTGATTTTATTGTGGCTACCGAATAAGGACAACCATAAGTCCATATTTTGATGTATATGGATTCTTTTGGAGTAGTGGGGATTTAAATGTAATAGAATTTGTGGAATTTATCATATGGATAATAGAAGTGGATACTTTGACAGGTCAATAGGGGTTCAGCTGATTTTTCTCTAACTTAATTGTGTTTGCAATTTTGGGGTGATGTTTATGTGGTTGATCGAATGGGTTAGAAATGGTTCTCTATATGAACTTCTTAAGGTTGTTTATAAGAGAAAAAGGTGAATGAAAGAAAAGGTGTGAATTTGATAGGATGCTTTGAAAAGGGATGTATTGGACTTTGTGTCATGCATTTTGGTGTGCTAAGCAAAGTGAGTAGATCATTGGATGTAACAATGGTTTAAATGAGTATATTAGGAACAAAAAGGAATATAGGAGCTTGTATGGCTTAATGATAATCATTAAACTTCATATGCTTTAAAGCTTATCAGGTTGTCACATTGAATCATCATAGGACCAATCTTGAGTAATGAATCAGATTGGTTATTTGAGCAGTTAGAACATGTTCGTCATGAGGGATAATTCAAAGACAATTATGTAAGTAGAGAAATGAGAAAATATGTGAAGATATGAATATTTTTATGAATGGAAGTTCAGTTTCATTCCAAATTCATTATAGGATGAGTAATGCTAAGTTGTTATGGAGGCTTTCGAATTAAGGACTTTTCTTTTTAAGTCTGAGATTGAGTGAGTCAAGATCTTAGTTATTTTTGAAGTTGAAAAAAGTGTTGTTATTTATGGAGGAAGTTGTTAAGAAAGTCTGCAAGAATTATGGGCATATAAGGTCTTTGTAACCTAGAAATTTAAATATGGTTCTGTGATGATCATGAGGCATTTAATTGAGAGGATGAATGAATTTGGTTGCTTGGGATAGTCTTTAAAGTTAGCTATAAAAGATTGTTTCGAAATTGTAGCATAATAATCTTATCACTGATATTAAAGTTAGACAGATTTTGGAAGTATAGTCCTTAAATTCAAAAGTTTTCTTTAGTAAGTAGATGATGTATGATTCACTGATTGAAATGATCATAAGTTTGAATAATCATGGAGCTAGAATTGTGAACCGATTATAAAAGAACTTTGAGGGGATTAGAAATTAAATTAGGCTTACTGATTTTTCTGTAATTCTGAGAGGGATTAGTTGATGTTTGAAGTCATTAGAGAAGCTAAGTGAGTAGATTGTGCTTGTGTTATCTTTCTAAAACTTTGAGTTTTTGGAAGAATAGGATTTGATAAGAATACTGGATGGATTCTAATTATAGTGGCTATTTTGGGAAATTTGACATATTATTGTTGGAAAAATTGGAATTATGGAAGGAGATACTGTCAAAAACTTTGACAAGGGAATATGGATTTGTTTTAAACGTTATGACATTATTAAGTTCCTTTTGACTATAAGAAAATAGTTAGTATAAGTGTAGATCTTGGAAAGCTGATTTGAAGTTCCATTTTATGTCTCAAAATTGATAAGTGATTGTCTTAGGTAAATTATAATTTGGAGTTGCAAAACGAAGGTTCATTTCCTTTGGAAATCAATGACAAAAGATGTTTATTGACTTTGAATGATTTCGTGAATATGAAGGGTGGTATTCAGATCTCAAATTTAGTTCAAATGAAAGGTTACTTTGTGACACTGGCTTTGTCTTTCGTTGGTTGTTCTACACACTCTATGTTGATATTAAGTATACTAGCTACGATCATGTAATTATTGTGATTGATGATTTGTAATGTTCGTTAATGAATTGCATTGCTTGGGCTTGATTTACATTGTTGATTGATTTATTCTTGAGATTTTGTAATAAATAGAAATTAGGTGTGTATATATATAGGTATGTGGCGTATGTGAATGACTAAAGTCTTTAAAGAATGATTTTTATAAAAACTATTGGTCAAACAGTGAGAATAAGAAAGTTTAATGTAAGTAAATTATTAAAGTAATCTTGGATGGTCAAGATCCTAAATAAGTATGGATAAATTATAATTTGCTTAAATAAAAAGACTTGGGTAGTATTAATTAAGTTAGGAATCGAAAGAGACGCATCGTTTAATTTATAGTTCAACCCCTAACCCAAACCCATATATGTATATAGGCCCTGACTCTTGATATAAGCTCGAGAGAGTAGAAGGAAAGAAGCTAATTCAGGAGTATGTTATGGGATCCAGGTAGCAGTTTATCTCATTACACTCAATTGCATGTATAATTTTGTAATATCTGTTGCATATAAATGGTTAGTCTTTTATTCTTTTCATGTTTGGAGTACTCCAAGACTTAGGTGGTTCGCTACCCCTTTGCCAGAATAGTTACGTTGTAGCTTTAAATGTTATAACGAGAAGTCATGCAGGTAGAACCTCCACTAGCTAAAGTAGATATCGTTATCAGTGGTTGGTAGGTGCATATCGCACCCAAATTAATAGGATAAATGCTATGATTATTTGCAAAGGTTTATAAAATGTATACATGACAATGCATGCATGAAATTTACAGTGAATGACATAAACTGCATTAAATTGCTGTTTCAAAGAAGCTGAGAGATAGTAAGATGGTTGAGATAAGGCAGGAGTGCGGAAGAAGATTAGACGAAAAAATTAAGATTATGTTATGAAAAGTAAGAATATCTGTGGGAGTGCTTTATTATGGTAGTTGAATAACTTACTAGTGTTATCTGTATATGATATAAAATTAAATTATTAATTAATAACAAAAGCATAGAAAATAGTATTGTATAAATTTATAAAGGGATTTAAATTTTCTAAGTACTATAAATAAAGAATAAGTACTCTAAGAGAATTAATGTACTTTTAATTGTTTTATGAACCACTTTGTTTTCAAAAAATATTAAATTGTTCAATTTGTCAGAAAAGCCCATTCCAACAGAAAGAAAATTGGTTTAATATTTGAAAAGAAAAAGTTTTAAATTTTTCGTATTTTTGGGCTTCTAACAATGAAAAGTGGTTATAATTCAATTAAAACGCTATAATATAGTAGAAAATTTTAGGTTTTACAAAAAGTGGGGTATGGATAGGATATATGGAGAAGGAGAGGAGTGTATTTTTCAAGATAAGGAAGGATGAGGTGGCATGACTAATTAAATGAGAGGGAGTGGCAAGTGATTGGATATGTGTATCTAGGGAAAAAGATATGTATGAGATTTATTTTTTTAAGAGAGAATGAAGAAGGCATGCTTAATTTTGGATAGGAGAAGGAGAGAGAAAGGAAAGATATGAGTGAGATATGGGGAGTGTGGTCCCTAAAATTTAGGGAGAAGAAGAGAGAAAAAGATATGAGGGAGTAAGATATTTTTAGAGAGAAAATGGGTTAAAGCTTAGTCAATCTAATAGGCCCAATTAGCCCAATTAACCCAACTAGCCCAATTAGCCAAATAAATTAGATTTTTAATTTATAAAAGGGGCTAATAGGCATTTTCCTCTCCTTTTCTCTTGTTGATTTGTCTTTCCTTGCTTTTTGCTCCTTATTCCTTACTCCTACAATAAATTATTTAAGGCACATGAGAAATATATCAAATCCATAAACCCTAAATGCATGAGTTAATGCCTTAATATGCTCAAACTATAATGAAAATGCAATTAACTCTCTAATCGAGGACCCTAAAGATAAAAGTGCCTAATTTCCTATAATATAGCCTAGAATAAGTGCTAAAATCTCTATAATTAGTGGCTAAAAATATATAATAAGGTACAATCAGTGGCATAGTTGATAGACCGGTGAAGGTGATTATTGGAGGTTACCTTTTGATTTACAATAATTAATTGGGTTAAAGTGCAATTCAGCCAATTGACAATTTTTCAAGATGCAGCCATCGCAAATAACAACTAAAGGGGCAATTATACCTATGGACTTTTAAAATGTGTGCATTTGCCAACATCATCAACTTTGTGAACATTGACCTCTAAAAGTCAATATTCCAGGTTAATAAAATGTTAACGGTTAACGTCCTTAAGTTCACTGTTTTGGCCAATCCATGCCCATTTTAAAAGTCCATTGGTATAATTGCCCCTTTCAATTATTATTTGTATTGGCTGCACCTAGGACAATTGTCAATTGGTAGATTTGCACTTTAACCCCAATTAATTTTAACATTGGTAAATGATCGTCGTAAGAGGGACTCTTTTATCGACTCCATCAAAGTTGTGAGAGAGGGGGAGAGAGAGAGTTGAGAGGAAATAGGAGAGAGAAGGAGGGAGGAGGAAGGGAGGAGGGTGGAGGAAGAGATTGATATGTATTAATTGTGCCAAATGCTCCTAGCACAAAACTTTGTTGTAAAAATTGCACCTTGAATATAAAAATATTCATTTAAAATTAATGATTACAGACATAAAAGTTACAACCATCCTACTATGTTAACGTCATTGTTAAATATGCACAATTTTTAAAGTTTTATGTGAATTTAAGCACCATCTAAAACCCTTTCGTGCCTGACACCTTCTAACGCAACACTTTAATTTATTGTTAAAATTTCACCTTAACCTATATATATAACCTTGAACCCTTAAAAGGTTACTCCCTATGGTCCTAAATATAAAACATGTTTACCTAATTTGATTAGATTAAGTATGTTAGTTAATTTGGTTAAAATTACATGATATTACCAATGCAACTTTAACCATTCACTTATATCCCTTCCCCCCTCTATTGCTTGTTTATTATTAAGAAGCATTAATAGAGATAATTTGGGGTAAAGTTGAGGACAATTAGAAAGAAGTTTTATATTTAGGACCAAGCTCATATCTCCAAATAGGTCTTATATTTAGGACATAAGGGAGTATATATTATGGTTGTCAGGAATTGTTTGAACTATGTAAATATCGGGTGATCACGAGGACAACATTCTTCAAGTTTCATCATCCCTACTCTGTTTGTTATTTTCAATTTTTTTACTATTATTATAGCTCTTCTCAATCACCCTTTCATTTCTTCCTTTTTTTTATCTTCTGCCCATTTCTTCATTTTTTTTATCATTGTATTTGCTTAAGGGTTTTCTTTCTTTTTTTGAGATTTTAAATTGGAACTAACGACAAAGACAATGCCTATTGATTGTTCAACCAGATGAATGAATGACTTGCATGTGTTTATAATGCTTTTCTTTTCTTATCTTGCTTTTTCTAACATTTGGGAAATTTTCATGTTGCAATTGATCTCATTGTCAATTCTCACATAGTGAAAGATGTAGGATAGTCATCACTTTAAATTTACAATCCTCACCTTTTGTGATGATATCTATAAACGTGATTTCAAAGCACATCTAGCTGAAGCTAGTCCTTTTTTGTCATCATAGCCTCGTTGCTCCAAAGATAATTCCTCGATACTTCATGTCTCACCTTTGAATTGTAAGAGAGATATGCATTCGTCATCAACCTCATTTATAGTGGAAGTAATTTTTTGTGGATTTTGCAAGAACCTCACTTATAAAGAAGGTTGTCCAAAGATTTGATGGTTTGGTGGGATCATTTTCAATACATTTGGTAGTGCATTTATTTTTCTTTCATAAAAAGTATATATTCTTTTCATATTCCATTCATTTTGTGCGCTTTTACTCCTTTATTTAATGATATCTTTGAGCATGTGTGACCATCCACTAAGAGGGTGAGTAAAAGCACATCCGATGTGTAACATCCCAAATTTTTAAATTTGAGGTTAAGGATTAATTTAATTATTTAAGTTTGATCAGTGAAGTAAGTATGTTCTACTATGGGGATTTATGATTGATAGTTGGCGTTGATAAGAGAAGGATATGGATTAATGAACTTAGAGGTTGAAAAGGGTTGGTAAATTTAACAATGGTTTTTGAATGATTAAGATTATGGTTTGATTGAGATGGAATTGGATAGGAGGATTGGAGTGTGGAATTGAAGAAGAGGAAAATTTGGAAGTTCCTTACCGTGGTTCATAGTGGCTTGAGTTAGAAGGAAGAGTGGTAGAAAGTTTCCTTTTAACTTGTTTAGTGTGAGCATGCTGAGGTAGAAATGGGTGATTTAAGGTACTTTGTTGTAGGTTTGATGGGGCGAAGCCACGGCAAAGACTCATTCAAAAGTTGGACTTCAAGGTATCTTGTTCATGGTTATTGTTTAGGTTCCTTTCATATTCCATGCTTACATAGGTTATGATGTGAGACTTGTATTTCGGAGAATCAATTTGGTTGCATGCCAGGAAGATCCTCTACAGATGTTGCATCCCAAATTGCAATTATGGATAAATGAGTAATTGAGTTTGACTAAGTAAAGATTTATTGATATTAATGCAATATGATTTGAGGATTTCAAGTATTAAGATGATATGTGATGATGATTTTAATGACTAGGATTATGATAAATGAAGAAATTTATTGGTGAAGAAATAAAGGTAAAGTGACTATGCAAGAGAGTAGGGGCTTAGAAACACCCAAAACTAATGATTGGAGGTATTTTTTCAAGACTTTTTTGGTGCAATGTTAGATATAAAGATCTTCAAGAGACCAAATGATAGTAGTTTTGAATGATTCTTTTTGCATTATAAAGGAAACATCATAAGCTTTCCAAAGAGTCCTAATTTATGATTTTTGGAGTAAATTTTGTGATGTTAAGATCAAAGATCAGACCTCTTGTTAGATATAGGTGTTTTGGGCAGTCATGATAATGTTTCATTTTGAAGGATCAAATAATAGTATTTAGTGTCACAATTTATTTCATTGGAAAGTAGATGTCCTAAGCTTTTTATAGAGTGTTAAATCACGATTTTGGAGGTCTATAACATTGGCTATGAACTTTTTAAAGTTGACCTAGTTTTGCTGTCAGTAGTCCTGTCATGATCTCGTCAGTGTGTGGCCACAATGAGTTTTCATGATAGTCTGTGGTGTTTTTTAGGCAAAATCAATGTGGATTTTTTGGGGCAAGGCCATGACGAACCGTTGATGATAGAAAGGACTATGCTCACTATGGACTCCCTGGTGCGAGAGCATGGTGAGAGCGCAATTGTGCACTTATAAATATCATATTTTGACATATATAAAGGAAAATAGAAGACAAGAGGTGTGACTGAACTCTACTAGGGCTTGATGTTTTGGAGGATTCAAAGCATTGTTGAGCTATCAAACATCTTAATAAGGGTTCCTAACTTGATTTCTACCCTTTCCCTCTTGGATTTTGAAAGGTGAAAATTAGGGTTATGATGGACTATCAAAATGGGTTAGATTTTCTCCAATTCTTCCTCTTTGAATCCTTCATATGAACTAAATAAAATGCTTAGTCAGTTTATTTTATTTGGATTTGGGTTCATATGGAGTTTTGAGTAATTTAAAGTTTGAATAATTAGGGTTCTTAGAGAAATTTTGATAGGAGTGATTTGATGCAAACTATGATCTTTAAATGACTTATTGAGGTTAAACAAATGTTTTAATCAGTTTGGTTTGATTGGAATTGAGATTTTATTAAAGACCTCGGGTTGATCCTATGAGCCATTTTGGCAAGTTATGATATTATAGGGATTCACTGGTGATTTTAATGATGGGTAAATGTGCAACCAGCACGATGAAATAATTTAGGAAGTAGAATTAGCACCCTAAAGTATTTATAGGTGTAGTAAGCACCCTAAAGTAATTTATTGGGAGCTATTATGCCCATTCTTAACAGAGAAATAAACTTCCGTTAACTAGCTATCACGCAATTTTTGTATTGCCACGTACTATATATGAAAAAAGAGGCCTTCAATTAAAAACCCACTACCAAGAATGGAAGATGTTGCAACACTTGAAGCCATTAAGGGTTTATGAATATTAAACAAAATTGAGAACCTCCAATTTGAGACTCAAGCTATAGCAAGAATTATCAGCTAGTGGTGTAAGCTCGAGGATAAGCCTAAATCGACATGTAGAATTCCTTTTTATTTTTTCCATAGTGAAATTCATGGAAGCCCTCTATTGAAAGCAGTTTACTAAAGAGGGTTTTTTCTAAACAAAGAGTGGTGATTGATACGAATCTAGGTGCTAATGTGGATTGGGTTATAGATGAAGTGGACTGGGAAGCAGATGATGTAGAGGTAGTTGAAGATCATGTGGAGCTGGCTGGTTGCAATGAGGGGAAGAAGAATGACGTAGGCGGTGGTTTGCGAAATCCACACTTGTTTACTTTTATATTCAAAACCTCATTTTTATATAAATTTTGATATATTATATATCTACTTGAAATTTTTATATAGAAACTAATATATCAATGAAACTTCCTTCATGCTGATTATATGTCTAGAATATCTCAAGTAGTTTTTTGTTGAAACTTTGTTGCAAAAAAAGTCACTCCATTAGCTACAATTACTTTGGCTATATGTATGAATGGTAGCAACTATGTACTATTTTTGTTAGTGTTAGGATGTTCCTCTTATCATCCTATGTTGGCAAGACTTGCAAACTTCTTTGTACTTTCTCTTCTTTCAATTTTTGTTGGCTGAATGGTTGTCTTTATTTATGCAATTGAGTTCACTTTATTTATTTTATCTTTATCCATTATATCACAGTAATGTATATTTATTGCATCAGAGTCATTAAATGAATATTTTGTAAGTGAGGAGGAAGATTTATTAGACAAAGAAGATGAGGGTGAAGAGGAAGTAATTGAATAATATTCTGAAAGTGATGATTCATATTTGATAGTAGGGATGAACTAATGGGACTTGACTATCATGGACAAGACGAAGGCACTACTGCAGAAAGGACTTTCAATGTCTGTTATTTGGGGGTTTTCACGTCAGTTTTTCATGTGACATTAAAACTAGTGACTTAGAAAATATGACATTTTAACGTCACTAAAAGCAACAGACGTGGAAAGTCATATTTTCCACGTCACAACTTATTGAAAATGTGACGTGAAAAGTCCCTGGTTTGATTATTTTTTGTTTTTTAAAAAAACAAAAAAATTAATGTCACATGTTTTAAACAAGTGACGTGATTTCTCCTGGCTGAAGAAACCACGTCACATATTTGGGCTAATATGTGACATGGTTTTTGAGAAACCATGTCACATGTTATAAAACATGTGACGTGGTTTCTCCTACCAGGAGAAACCATGTCACTCATTACTCTAGTATGTGACGTGAATTCCATTTTTTTTAAAAAAATTAGTTTCTTTTTTATTTTTCCTCATACTTTCATGCATTGCATTGCTGATGGAAACAGATTATTATTTAACAGATGTAAACCATCAACCAGAGATATAACTAATTTAATCAAACTAATTAAATATATATACATGTGACTTTTGCTGCTACTACACAAACAAAAAATTCTATTTTTACACAACTTAGTATTTTGTACAATGCTCACTGATTTCTACTAACCAAATCTAAAAGAAAAATTAACTTGGGAATTGATTTAACCTTTTTGCCTAAATGCGCCTTGGGGGTTAAGATCAAAATTCAATCCAAGGATTGCAATATAGGTTGCAACCCCGGGTCGTCTCACTTGAGGAGTCTTTCTAAACTACCTAACTTAACTAAATGCAATTAAAACAATAAAAGTTATGGGGGTTTTGGTTTGAAATTTCATTTAATAAAACTATTGACAAAAGTAGTTACTTGTTTTTGGTATTTTAGATTAATGAGTGAAAAGAGTTTGGATTAAGGGAAATTGATAAAAATGGGCTTTGATAGTGCTACGGTGGCTCGCAAGCTTCATTAAATTGATATTGGGAGTTAAAGATTCACCAAGTCTAATTGAAAAATCCCCAAGCAACCACTAGGGGTCCACTAACCCTAATTAATAACTAATCAAGCAACCACTTTCATAGCTATCACTTAGGATTAGTGTTAAGCTCCACTTGGTGTGTGTTGGAACATGAGTTTTGAAAACCGATTCCTCTCAAGAATGTGCAACCACAACATTCAATTGGAAAAATTAAGCTACACAATCTAGCAACCACTAAAAATCATATAGCATTCACATATCCAATAGGAAATTTAAACATAAATACCATTCAATTAACATAACTCAATATCCAACACAAATGTTCCAATTCATAAACAACTAAGAAAGGAAATCATGTCTCAAATCCAAATATACAAAGAGAAATGCAACCACAAGACTCAATACATTAGGAAAAGAGCATGAGAAAACAAATAACTCCCCTATTTCGCCCATTGAAGCTCAAGCCACCTTCACACCACCAAAGCACCAAGATTCTAGCTTCTCATGTCTTCAAATTCGAGCCAAGGATAGCCCATAACAGCAGCCTCCATGAGTGAGGAAGCATGGAGAAAAAGTGAAGTGGAAATGGAAGTTGAAAGAAGGAAAAACCAGAAAATAGGTAAGAGTGAAGATGAAATTGAGTGGGAAGGTGAGGATTTGGAGTGAGGAATGGAGGAGATGAGTGAAACCCTAGCAGAGCATATGTATTTCGTGCATAGGAGGCTTAGACACCGAAGGTGGGGGTGTTTGGATCTATTTATACTGCCCTCGAAACCCTAAAAACGCGTCAGATTTTTGCAGATTTTCGTCACTTCGCCGTGGGCTCGCCTTGGTGAAAGCCACGGCGAGCTGGTATCCATTCTGGAACTTGTTGGGAGTTCGCTGCGGCGAAACCCACGGCGAACTCACATTAGTTCTGCCTCACTGGTCTTTCTCGCCATGATCTCGCCGCAGCGAGGAGGCATTGATTCTGTTTCTTCTTTACTTTCTTCCTCTGCTCCGTCCGGAATTCTTCGCTGCAACTTGCTTCTTAGTTTGGGCATGTTTCTTCTATGACCTACAAGTAAAATCAAGCCAGAGGTAGCATCAAATGTTCTTGAAGATGGGTTAAACAATAAATCATGCTAATTATGCCCAAATTGCCCTTGACTAGAACAAATTCCAACAAAGTGTGCGAAAGTCAGATATTACCCTATTAGGTGCAATTACCCCAAGAACATGCAATAATCCAATGATTTTATCAATGAAAGGTGTATAAAAATATGGTGCAATCAGGAATGCAGAGAAATCAAGAATCAAATTGGGAAACAAGCAAGAACAATTTCAAGAACAACCTGGAAATCATGTTCTTCTAATTGAAAAAGTAATCCACTTAATGTAACAAATGTAACACAACACCTCTTATCCTGGAATATTTAGAAGCGGATTTTGCATTATTATTTCCATGAAATAGGTTCAGGAAACTGACATTGAAGAAACAGAGCAAGGAAAAAAACAAAGCAAGAAGTAAGAAATTAGTAGGAACGGGTAGCTAATTAAAGGTGTACACATTTCAATAACTAAGAATGCTCGACAAAAGAGCTTAGAAATCCAAAATAAGAAGATAGAGAAAAATGCAAAGATACAAAAATGCAATACATAGAAAGCAAAAACACAAAAGGAGAGACAGAGGAGCTAAACCTGAAGAATTAACAGAATGAAAGAAGAGGAAGAGAGGCAGAGGTTTCGAGAGCTGGGGGTTTGGGAGGAAGAAGACGAAGTGAGGTAGCTGAGGGTTTGGGAGGAAGAAGAGGATGTGAGGGAGCTGAGGGTTTGGTAGGAAAAAGAGGAAGTGAGGGAGTTGATGTTTTGATCAGGTCAAAGAAGTTATTAGCTAAGAGAGGGAAATGTGGAGCTGAGGGAAAAAAGGCGCCTTTTTTAAAAAAATATTTAAGAAAAATGTCACTTGTATGCTTAATATGTGACATGGAAAGAAACCATGTCACATATCAAAAAACATGTGACATTGTTTCTTCTTTCCACGTCACATATCAAAAACCTGTGACATTGTTTCTTAGCTAAGAGAGGGAAAAAAGGCGCCTTTTTTTTCAAAAAATTTTAAGAAAAAATGTTTCTCAGAGAAACAACGTCACATGTTTCAAACATGTGACGTTGTTTCTTTGAGAAACAATGTCACTTATTTCAGAAATAAGGGACGTTGTTTCTTTTCTGTTTTGAGTTTATTTACAAAATTGCCACCGCATTTTTTTTAATGTCAGTTTTCTATATAACAGACGTTGTTTGCGGACGTGAAATGTATATTTTGTAGTAGTGAGGACACTTTTTCATGTTGGGCATGACATTTGCCAACCATGAAGAATCGAAAAGGGCCATTAAACAATATGCAATAATGAATCCTCTCATTTTTTATGCTTCAAAAGAGGGGTATAACCCCGGATTAATAGTGAAAACCTTTTGTCATGAGCATAATGCCCTAGAATTTACAAGAATTCAAGAGCTAGTTCAAAATGGTTACCTGGATACTTTAAAACCAAGCTTCAAACGTGGCCACAATACAAAACATGTGATATATAAAATGATGTTTGTAGGCTATTTATTAGGCTGGATGGCACCTTTTTGAAAGGTAAAGCAAGAGGCATTCTCCTCACTACAACATGGATTAATGTCAATAACACTTCATATCCACTTGCATTTGGATTGACACAACAAGAGAACAAAGTGAATTGGAAATGGTTCTTAGAATGGCTTAAAGAGTCATTAGATCTTGGAGATGGAGTGACAATCACATTAATGTCTGATATGCAAAAGGTATTTGGTAGCATTTCACATTATTTAATTCTTGCTTATTCATAGATCTAAATTGTGCTTTTTATTTGTAAGGATTACATCTAGTTGTTCAAGAGGTTCTACCTAGTAATGAGCATAGATTTTGTGCTAGGCATATTTATGCTAATTGGAGAAAAAATTGGAGGGGACATGAGCTATAGAAAAAGTTCTTTGCGAGCACATTCCAAGAGCAGTTTAAAGACAATTTAAAATGACTAAAAAAGCTGAACAAGAAGGTTGTTGTGATTGTTTTGACCTTTAATTTGCAAACATGGGTAAGAGCTTATTTTAACATTAGAGTAAAGCATAGATTGTAGACAATAATTGTAGTGAAAGTTTTAATGCATGCATCTATGAATGTAGGCATCTTCCTGTCATTAGTATGTTTGAAGGAATAAGAGAAAAGTTGATGGTGAAATGGGCCAATAGTGTAAAAATTATAGTACATAATTAGATTTGTGATTTTTGCCTAAAGTGTGAAAAAGAAGATTCTAAAAGAAGAAAACCATCAAATGAGAGATCTATCAAAGTTAGAAAATAGTTTGACTACATTTAGGAATCTAACTGTGACAGCAAGAGCCTATCATAGTTATTATAAGGTTTAACTAATTAATTGAGCCTTAACTAGGATAGAAAAAGAAGATTCTAAATTGCAAAAGTCTATCGTAGTTAAAGAAATAAACTAGTTACTTAAAAGCCTAACTATTATAAGAAATGCGCTATCATTGTCAATAGAAAACATGATGTCAGTTGAAAGCACTTATCCATGATAGGAAAGAACATTTCTAAATCATTTAAAACACCCTATCATGGATAATAAAATATTATACTAACTTGAAAAGGGATAACCATGTTAGAAAAGGCATCCGCTAACATGGTTATTAAGAATTTCTCTCATAGGAAAGTTTACCTCAACTATGTTAAGAAAAGTATTAACATAGTTAGAAAATATACTACATTAAGTAATTTAGAAAACATACTATGTTAGGACAGACATAATCTAACATGGTAATTAAAAATTATTAGTCAATTTATAAATTGCTTTTTCTTTACAACAAATGTATAATACATCCATATTCCACAATGTATCTCAAAAATTTAAAATAACTAGAGCATCCCATGGTCCATACATACAGAGGGATGCCTCCTGAATTTTAGGGGTCACATGCATGTGAAACACGTTTAAACGTACCACAACAATCCTAATATCCACAACTAAATACTCGAAACAACTTAAACAGATAATAGTAGTCCTAATATCCACAACTAACCAATTACCGAAAGTAAACAGAACCTAATAGATAATCAACAATAAAAGAGCCACTGGCTCCATCAACCAAAGGCCAAAGCCCAGCATACATACCACGACCCCACAATATCCATGGATCATAGCATGCCACCTAACATAGTTCTATCATAAGTTTACCACAGGCCCCTTGACCACAGTTTCCCAGAGAGGATGGGACTCAGCAGATTATATCAAGTAATAATCCTCAACAGGGTACAAAATAATGTAGAAGCAAACACAAATAGAATGCCTAGTCTATAATGTTTAGCAATAACATATCAAAAAAGAAATGACAAAAAGGCCTCACAGTCGTGAGTCTCTTTTGGCTCCTTGCCGTCCATTCTAACACTGGTACTAGGTCCTTAAAATTGAAAAGAAATGAGCCAATGTCTCAGTAACACTTATACTTTCCATACTGTCCCACCTATGTGTACGTGTAAATGTGCAGTTATGTGGAACCAGCAATAACAAACATTTACCCATCACCACAATTACAAAGGTATAACAAATGTGTAGTGAAACCGAGTTGAATCAGTGATGCTAAGAAAGTATAAATTTGAAAATCATATATATTCCAAAGGCATAATCACAAACCTCCAAAGAGGGCAAACCATAAATAATGCCTGGTAGAAGCCCTAAGTACTGGCTTCACTGTGTCATCCCACACTGTGCCCGACAGAAGCCCTAATTACTGGCTTCACTGCCGTCACATCCAACAACTCACAGTGGGTCACCAATTTCTTACTCCACGGCCTAACAGAAACCCTAATTACTGGCTTGACTATCTGTAAACTTAACAGGTTCACCTGATGGTCGTCATGGAACCTTATCACGTGAAAGGATACCAATATCAATGGTGGTAGACCCAACCAATTAGTCAGACAATCAGTATGCACATACACATGTTTCTTGAAAGGTTGGTAACAAATAACAATAATTTTCTCAAAATCCACAATGATTAATAAACTTTAATAACATGGGCAAGATTTTTCACACATGCTCAATTTTTAGAACAACCAATATCAACATACAATTCCCACATAACCAATGTGCAAATAAGCATATAATTATTCATCATTTCAAGGCATATGTGCCAATTTCAAAGATACCATCATTTAAGATCTTACCAATCACGCACACACCTGTAAGACAAGGAAGTGGTTATCGCTTGACGCAATTTAGCATTACCAATAGAGTGCTACCCTTGTGCTCTACGAGCCAAAGCTTAAGACTATACAAACATAAACAAACACAACCATTCCTCATCAATCATTTGATAAGGCACAACAAGGTTATTTAAAATAACCCAAGCCCAAGACTCACATCCCAAGCTACCCAAGGCCCAATTTCTAACGACAAGGCTGATTTAACCTTTTCTTAATCGCCTTGGGGGTTAAATGCAAAATTATTTATTAACCAAGGATTGCACTATAGTGGTGCGATCCCGGATTGTCTCACAAGAAGCCTAATGACTAACCTAGGAAACTAAATGTCATGCAAATGACGTATAGAAAGGGGTTTTGTTGGTTTTTAGTGTGAAACATGCAAAATGAGCCTAACTACATGATTTTTGATCTTTTCCTTAATGAGGTGGAATGGTTGGATGGGTAAAGTGAAGTTAATACAATGAAATGGAATCTTTTGAGTTTAGGTGAGGTGGCAAACATTGGTTCAAATCATTTCGGGGTTCAATTCATCAAGTCTAATAAAATAATCCCCAAGCAAGCACTAGGGGTCCACTAGCCCTAATTAATGACATCTAGCAACCACTTTCATAGCCATTACTTAGGGTTAGTGTTAAGGTCCACTTGATGTGTGAAATACTTTGAGTCAAAACACTTGTGGCTCTCATAAAAGTGCAACCACAACAATTATGAATGTAAGCAATCAAGTAAGCCCACTAGCAACCATTAAAATGAGATTAATTTCATGCAACTACAATGTAGATAGGAATTAATAACTCAAGTGTTCAAAGCCCGAAATAGACACAATCTAGTTCATACATGATGTGATTAGCTAACTTAGATTGGATTAATGTTTCTTTCCCTTACAATTACACAATACCCTAAATAAATCAACTTGATAGAATCATCAACACATGGCCAAACAACTCAATGTCAAAGAGAATTAATCAAGCATACATATATAATCCATAAATTACCTAATACATAATCCCAATCCAAATTAGCAAAGTCAAACATCAACTACACATATCTAGAATCTCAATCAAATACATAAATCCAAACATCTACAAGAGAAGTTCAAATAAACATAGAAGAAACTCTAAATACATATGTAGAACAAAGAAAAACTCCCCTAATGAAGAACCCATGCTTGAGCCACCATCAACCCATCCTCAAGAGATGAAGAATCCTCAATCCATCATAGATGCTCTAAGAGAAGCCCCAAGAAGAAACTCTATACGAAAATCCATGGAAGGAGAGGGTGGAAGAAGATGGAAGATGAAGAAGATGGAGATGTAAGAAGGATGAGAGGATTTTAGGGTTTGGGAGTGAATGGAGGTGGAAAAGATAATGGGAAATGAGTGTTAGGTCAATTTTTATGTTTAGAAGTCGGGTCTAGGTCATTTTGGGTCGGATCCTACCAATGGGTGCCCTAAAACCCGAAAAACCAGCTAAAATAGCGTATCTGTCAGCTCGTTCTCGCTGTAGCGAGCACCTTTGCTCGCTACAGCGAGCTTGGCAGAAAGTTAGCCCTAAGTGTCTGTCCTTCTCGCTGCAGCCAACAAAAGTGCTAGCTGTAGCCAGATGCTCGAAAGGCTGGTGTCAATTTCTTGCTTTGGCCAGCTTTCTTCTTCGTAACTCGCTCTTCCGCTCGGCCCACTTCTTCTATGACCTGCACTAAAATTACACTCAAGGTAGCATCAAAATGTTCTTGGGAATATGTCAATCAATAAATTATGCTAATTATGACTAAATTGCCCTTGATTAGTATAAACTCCAACAAAGTGTATGAAAGTCAAAATTTATCCTAATTAGGCACAATTACTCCTAGAACATGCAATAATCCAATGATTTTATCAATGAAAAGTGTATAAAAATATGGTGCAATCAAAGGCCCAATGTCATACTTAGCCCAAATATGCTATATTCACACCCATACTCAATCAAACGATTTATCCTCAACTCACCACCAACACAACCCACAATAATTAATTAAATCCTCAATCAATATCCAACCTAAAACTTAAATAACCAACATCACACATTCAACCACATTCACCCCAATTTTCATAAAATCTTAACTACCACCACAATACTCATCCAACATCATCTTTTAACATCAATGAACTTATCGAAACCACCAATTAATCTCAAATACCTATACTCGAAATTTCCTCTGTAATCTCTAATTTATTCCAAACTTTGTCTACCAAAAAATTCCTCCAAGTGCGATTCTAATCAAACCAACCAGATTAATTTCATCATGTAACATTAATAAACCTCTAGGAGCCACCAATTAATCTCAAACAAGTCAGACCACAAAAATCCCAAATTTTTCCAAAGCTCATAAATTCAAAAAATTCAAGATAAATTAGAAAATTCATTTAAGATAAAATCTCTTTAGAAAACTTTAAAATCAAAGCTCAAGTTTCGATTTGATGAGTTTAGAACTCTCAAAAATCCCAACTCATCCAAACCCTATTTTTAAAACGGAGCTAATCAAAGAAATAGATAGGAGCGTAGAGGAGACTTACAGGAGTCCAAAAATGTGCTCGGTTGGTCGGAAAAACTTCGTCTCAGCCAACAAAGTTTTGACGAGCTGCTTGCTCGATCTCACGCATTGCTCCAAAGATCAAAGGGAAAGAAGGAGAAGAAAGACTAAGGGAGTCGAGGGAGGATGAGATGGTGGCTTGAAGAAATAATAAAACATGAATCCGACTTAAGCGACTTACAAGCTAGGCAAAGAGGGTAATGAAAGAGGCAAATCCGAGTGAGAGTGGCATTTAATAAGCGCATCAAAAACACAAAAGCTCAGAAAACTAAGAGCATAAGTGTTGGGTCATCAAGCCCAAGTTGTTGTCTCCAGAATCAGAGGGGTGAGGAGGGGCCACTTAAAATGCCTCTTAATCCTTCCATTTCCATATCTTATGGCCAATATTTCATTCTACAAGTTGCCTTACAGCTATCATTATAATGACACTTATGGGTTAGAACCAAACTTAACTATAAAAGCATAGTTCTTTTCTCTCAGATAAGCTTTTATGGTTACACAAAAAAATTTATGGTCTAGGTGATTTTAGTTCTATCCGTGGGACACAGTTATGGTGTTCCGATCCTTAATAGATTGTTTTGTAAAGAAATGGTTTATGATGACACAACAATATAATCTTTTTATTATCAGTCTATTTTTTGAAAAAATATTTATGCAAAAAGTGGTTCATTTAAAAAGAAATTGGTTTCACTATACATTAAAAAGATGGTAGAGAGGGCTTTAAATCTTATTTAGTCTATTTAGATTTGATTTTTATTAAAAGACTCAATTTCATTTAAAAAAAGCATCTTCATGAATCCAAAAACATATTATCTTAATGATCATTTTTTTATTAAAACATTTATAAAAAGTGGCTTACTCATATCAGTGGTAAATGATCTTTCTATCCAAAAATAAATAAATAAAGAGCGGGATAAAACACATATCTAGATACAAAATAAAAAATGATCTCTTAAAGTTGATTATTATTTAATAAAATTAAGATAACAAGTGAGCTATTTTTAAAATAGAAAACCAACTTACTTTAATAATAATTAAAAAAAGGAATTGAAAGGTAAGCTTTGCATTTTCTGACACTTAAAGAATAGGATCACATATTAGTGTTTTAACCACGGGATAATTATTTTATGACATGTAACCACTGGACAAATAAACGCTTCTTTTCTTAGTTTCATTTGTTCAATTAAAAATTATTCAGGCTAGGAAGTTTTCCTTTAATAGAAAATTATTATGCAAATGGAGTGTTTTTTTAAATATATGTTGCAGAAAAGTGAAAAATGGGTCTATAAAATCTGAATATATCTTGAAATTTTAATATGTGAGGATATATTGATAGGATGGTATGGTCAATTTTGGGGTGTATATAGCTCACCAATCTTGTACGTATATTTAATGCAAGTGAGGATGTATTGTTGGGATGGTATATAATAATTTTGTGAGTGTATATAGCTCAGTTATCTTGCACACATAGTTAGCATGTCATGTGAGGGCAAGCATGTGAGGATACACTATGGTTATATTATAAGTAATAACTTGGTTATATGAAACATACCTCTGATTAAATGAATAACTTATGTTGCTATTTCTTCGCTATGTTAGCAGTATAAATGAACAACTTTATTGGAAATTATACAATAAAATTATTCCCCTGCAAGTCACAAGCATGGATGGTCCAATCAGTCTTAGAAATTTAGTAACCAAGAATGTTTCTATGATAAACTTTAATCTTTGCGATGAAAAAAACATTAAATATAAGTACCCCGTGCAAAGCACGGTAGGTTTTTCTCGTTCTTCTCCAATAAGGATTTGCTATAAGCAAAAGGTAGTGCATGACATGGGAATAAATAATGACGCAGAAATAGGGAGAATGGCATTAAATGTAAGGTTTTTAGTTGCTAAAATAGTATCCTAAATTTTTGTGTGTATTACATGGACATGTCCATACATCTCATTTTTCTCAATACTAAAACAAATTAAAATTATTATCATTGGCTTTCTTTTTACCCCGGAATGCGATCCAAGATTGTAATTGAAGAGGGGACCAGTCAAGAGTATATGGAGCATTATGCTAACCTTGAGATGTGTTTTCCAATCCTGAATGAGATAGAAGTGAGAAAGATCTACTTCTAAACTTTCAATGGTCAAGAGAGGAGAATTTCACTTATTGGTGATGGTGCCACAGCCTCAACTACAACTGAGCTTCCATTAAAACCACCTTGCTTCAAATGGATAGGCCAACCATACTTGACTAATTCACAACTATAATTAGAAAGGCAAAGGAGAATAAGTTTGTAGAAAGCCAAATCACAAAGCGATGGCATATAGATGTATTTATTATATATTTGAATTGAACAATGTTTACTTTGATGGATTTAATGTATATCTTAGTTAGGTATGCAAAACTTGTATACTTTGATGTCATAGAAACCATTTGATAAGATTTTGGTCTATGGATTTTGTAATCCTTTTCTGAAATGACCCTAAATCACATTAATACATTTTATGGTTATGTGTTTATTTTCCAGAGACTTCAATTCATTTCATTGAAGAAGCTATCTTTATTTCATTCAGTTGTTTCTTATGGCTATAAGAAATTTCGGACGCTTGCTCAAGTTATTTTTTCTATTTGGACTTGTTTATTAATTACAATTGCTAGCTATGGAAGTGTTTGATGGCCTCTTGCTTTTCATGTTATCATCTATTATGTTATCATTTTAAAGAAAATCATTGTAAGAAAATGTGCCAACTCCATGTACTTGTAAATCAGAAACTCTTTACTTTAGCTGCATAGGCTTGCTTTGCATTAGTTAACCCAAAAAAAACATTATAGAAATTATGTTTGTAGCTGATGTATTTAATAGAACTCTTCCAAAGAGAGGAGTTACCCTCAAGCTTCCTAGTATAGAGACAGATTTACTATATTATGCTTCTTTTTTCAAAAGAAAAATATTTATAAATTTATAGCAAAGTTACTTTAAGCTTGAAATGCATGCCGAAATTTTCAATAAATTAGCTGTTGCCATTTTTGATGAAAAATGTGTCTTCCATCACTTTTTTATCGAAGGAACTATGATAAATGGATTATGAAAAATTAATCTAGGAAGAACTTTTTTCTCCTTTGATCTCTTTCTCTCTAGAAATTTCGTTCACCCAATAGTCGATGTTGGATGATGAAAAGTTGAAAAGCCTCGCCTCTACCTCTCTCTTTATTAAAAGTTGTGATCCCCCGCTGAAAATGAAGAGGATCCTCTCCCAAAGAAGGAGTATGTTCACTGTACTATTGCTGCCAGCTCCAGCTAGTTGGAGTTGATGGCAGATGCATAACATTGTCAGCATAAATTTTAGGTGTTGCATCGTCTTTCACTCATGGTTGTGAGTTTTTAATTGATGGCCTTTTATATATATTACATGGCAAAAAAAAATTACATGGCAGCTAGTTAACAAAACTTTATTTGTGTTAAGAAAATGGCATAACTGCTCCCAATAACTTACTTTAGGATGCTGGTTGCACCTATAAATAATTTATGGTGCTTATTCCACCTCCTAGATTATTTTGGGGGTGCTAGTTGCACCTTTACCCTTTAATGATTTGGATATTCTTTTGGAAGTATGGGTTCAGGTTTAGTCGGTTTAGAATCTCAAGTAGGCATGATTTTGGAAAATGGGTATACTTAAAATTCTAAATTATGGAAAATGGAAGGTGAGATTATTGGAGTGATTGGGGTTGATGATGGGTTAAGGGGCACAATAGGTGTTAGATAAATTTAATCAAGCCCAATAAACTATAATTGAACACCTAAAATACCAATTAGAATTTAAAGGCGACTTATTATAATTTGTCACTTGCTTAATTGATTGATCATGTGTTATGTATTTGATATATAGAGAATTTACCTTTGAGCTTGATCACGAAGAATTTCATTAGTGGTAAGATTCACTTGACTACAAGAGCTAACCATTTTTCACTTATCCTACATGTTTGTGTTTTGTTAATGAGAAGGATGTGAAATTATTTTGATATAGTTTGAAATGATTATGAAGTTGAATATTTTGTATGGAAATTTGTCATGTGGGATGTATGTTCAAAGTGGACCTAAATATGTGTAATGAGTTTTGACAAGTGATATTATTTTTGGAATATGTATAATTACCACACTATTTGATTGCACCTAAGAATTATATGTTTTTAACCACTAAATCCTGGGAATTATTGCATGTGTTAAGCCATTCAAGGTTAATTAGGCATTGTTGGTAATTAGGAGGCATTGCATGGAGTTAAGTACATATTAGTGTTAATTTAATCATTTTAAATGAAAATTCATGCATTTACTGATTATGGACCTGTGATATTGCAAATATGCTTGAAACCCCTTGTCAATGCTCAATTGACACTTGGTTAGCCTAGAGAGAAAAAAATGACTTCCCGGCAACAGCGCTATTAATTTGACCTTTGTCTAGATTGTGCCTTGAGGTCAAATGCAAACTATATGTAAAACAAAGGATTGTGCATAGTGGCAAAACCTCTGGTTGTCTCTCTGACGAGTAAATTATTGAATGCCTAAACTAACTTAAATGCATGAGAAAGCAATTAAACCGGGGGTTGTTTAATGAGAAAACTCTTTTTAGTATTTTTTTTATTTGAGGAAGGTAAATAACTTGGTTTTGGTGTTTTTAATGATAGGAATTGATAGTGAATGCAATGCAATTATGGGACACTCTCTTATATTAGAATTAACATGTGGCAAGCACATTCTTTACATTCTTGGGGGAATTAAAAGGACAATTAGGCCAAGTTCACACAAGTGAGAACAATTAGACTTCATTGAAGGAATGAGCTAGTTATAGCATCACTCAACTCCAATAGCCCAACTAAGTTACCCATAACCCAACATTGATTAGAAATTAGTTCCAATGGGTATAATAGCTTGGGTCCCATCCAAGTAATTCAATACCTTTGAATCCAACAACTAATCCACATTAGATCATAAGCAACCCCTCTAACTTGTGGAACTCTACCTAATCATACTCTTGTGATTAGATTAAATCATTAGCATGGTTCCTTTAGGTTAGATTAATTGACAGAATTACTTAAGCGATTAAGGACTCAACATCATAAACCTTAAACTAATTAACCCATCAAACTACATCATCAAGACAAGATATATGGACTAAATCACCACACAAAGATTGCTAGGTAATATAATCAACAATTACTCATAAAGAAGATGTCAAATGGAATGGAAATGAAACCATACAAGTTCCAATACATAACCAAAATCATAGTTTAGTAACTACATAGCCTATAGTCTTAAACACAAGTAGAATTTGAACATATGATAGACAAACATCAAAATACACAAATGGAAATCAAAGGCTACATGGCTAGAGCAAAGAAAAAATCCCCTAGAATGGAAGAAATACTTGTTTCACATCATCCATCTAGCAGTTTCAATCACTCATGGCAAAAGAGTATGCTTGCAAAAGAAGCTTCAATCTGAAATCCATGGTGAAAGAAGAAGAAATTGCAAAGTGGTAGTGGAAATTGGCTTAGGAATAAAGAAGGAGATGAATAGAACTCAAAATGGAATGGGAATGGATGATTTTTGGCAAAGGGTTTGAATATTAGGCCATGATGCCATATAAGGAAGTTTCAAACTGGGTTAGGACCTCTACAAATCGGGTTGGGCTTAAAAATAGAAAAAATTGAAATCTGTCACGACCCCATGGCGAGGATGCAGAACCTTTGATTCTTGGCCTTTTTTCCTTGCTTTGCTCCTTATTCTTTGGACCTATGATTGTACCATATTTTTATACACTTTTCATTGATAAAATTATTATTGGATTATTGCGTGTTCTTTGGGTAATTATCCCTAATTAGGATGAATTCTAATTTTTATATGCTTTGTTGGAGTTTATACTAACCAAGGGCAATTTGGCCATAATTAGCATGATTTATTGATTAACCAATTTTCAAGAGCATTTGATGCTACCTCAGGTCCATTTTATGTGCAAATCATGGAAGGAACATACCCAATTGAAGAGCCAAGTATCCAAGAAGAATGACCAGGTGGAGCAAAAGAGGAAGCAAAAGGGAAGAGGTAGAAGCCCCTGGTCCTTGGTGTGGCCTCACCACAGTGAGGGTCTCAAATTCAGCTAGAAGCCTCTGACCCTAGGCCACGGCAAGGGCCCGATATCAGCATTTTTGTTGACGTGTTTTTAGGGTTTGCTAAGGGGTATAAATAGGACCCAAACCCCAACTTTCAGATTTCTAAGCCCCTTTAGCATGAAAATACTCTAGCTCTCCTAGGGTTTCATCATCATCCATCATTCCCACTCAAATTCTCATCATTTTCATTCATCTCCACCTCTAATCTTGTGGATTTTCCTCTTCTACTCCATTCTTCTTTTCATTTCCACCACATTCCTTCTTCATTCTTTCTCATTCATGGAGGCTGTGTTATGTATGATCATGGGCACGAATTTGAAGATATGAGAGGCTAGAATCTTGATGCTTTGGTGGTGTGAAGGTGGCTCTAGCTTCAATGGGCAAAATAGGGGAGTTATATGTTTCCTCATGCTATTTTCTTTATGTATTGAGTCTTGTTGTTGCATTTCTCTTTGTATAGTTGGATTTGAGACATGACTTTCCTTTCTAGTTGTCTATGGATTAGAATACCTGTGTTGGATATTGAGTTATGTAAATTGAATTATATTTATGTTTAAATTTCCTATTGGGTTTATAATGCTATATGACTTTTAGTAGTTGCTAGATTGTGTAGCTTAATTTATCCAATTGAATATTGTGGTTGCACATTCTTGAGAGGAATCGATTTTCAAAACCTAATTTCCAACACACACCAAGTGGAGCTTAACACTAACCCTAAGTAATGGCTATGAAAGTGGTTGCTTAATTAGTCATTAATTAGGGCTAGTGGACCCCTAGTGGTTGCTTGGGGATTTTTCAATTATACTCGGTGAATCTTTAACTCCTCATATCAATTTTAATGAAGTGTGAGAGTCATCGTAACACTACCAAAGCCTATTTTATAAAATTACCCTTAATCCAAACATCTTTCACCCTTTAATCCAAAATACCAAAAACAAGTATTTGTATTTTCATTATAGTTTCATTAAATGACCTTTCAAAACCAAAACCCCAGACTTTTTACTGTTTTAATTGCATTTAGCTAGTTTAGGTAGAATAAAAGACTCTTCAAGTGAAACGACCCGGGGGGTTGCACCCTATATTGCAATCCTTGGATTAAAATTTGATCTTAACCCCCAAGGCACATTAGGCAAAGGTTAAATCAACATACAATGGAAAATTCAAGCACCAATGAAGTATCCCAAGTCCAAAATTGATATATGCATTAGTTCAAGCCCTGAAATGCTCAATTTAACATATAGTGATTGTAACTAACTCAATGCATTAGGCCTAGAACAAGTGCTAATTCCCTATAATTAGTGGCTAAAGATATGTATTTATCATGTGCAATCAAGGTGCAAGAATTGGATGATTTGGCAAAAGAATCAAAAGCAGACTTGAATTCTGTGTACTACGATGAATACTCAAGTTATAGCCAGAAGATTGGAGATACTCATTGTGGTGTTTGCGAGAGAGAACCCATTGTGAATCTTCAATTTTCCAGAAGTTTTAGTGTTTTGGTTGGAATATCCAGTTGAACTCAATCCGACCCGACTCTAATTTAACCTAATTAGCACCTCATGTCATTTCGTACACTTTAGGCCGAATTACACGAATTCCTTTCTACTTTCATCTCTCATTAACCCCAAATCTGATTTCCATCATTCCTTACCAATTCCTTCTATTCCATCTCTTTTCTGCCTATCTTCCATGATTTCCCAGTTGATTTTGGCCAGAGCTCTAACTTTCATGGAGCATCAAAGCCATATCCGTTTTTGGAGACTTGGAAGCATGAGTGGCTAAAGACCTTGGGTGTTCTTGGTGATGATAATGTCAAATTTTCATTGCTATTAAAGGAGAGATGTTTAGTTTCTTTACGTCATGATTACATGTATTTGATCAAATTCCTTCTAGTTTCTATTTTGTATATGTAGATCTAGAACAAAGATGCTATGATTTCTATATGTTCATGTAGATTTCTTGAGTCATGTATGTATATTCTTATAATAACTGTCCCTCCCAGTATGAGGATTGCAATTCTATGTTCCAAGGGAGCCAAAACCCTAAGTTCTTAGAAAGGCATGATGGTGATGCACCTAGGCTACTCAATCGCCAAGGCCAAGGTGAAATTTCAAATCAGATAGTTCCTATGAAGCAAGATGGGTTTTCTAATGTTACTAATGAACTGATCAAAACTTTCCAGCAAAGTTTCTAGGATTTTCAGAGCCAGATTGACATGAAATTTGAAAAGAATGATGTTAGAATGAAACAGCTAGAGACAAAGAATTCTAATCTTGAGGATTTTCTTACAAAAATGGCTAATTCTTTTAGTGAGCTGCAAGTACAGTTGAGTGGTTCTATTCCTTCAAACACTGTTAGGAATCTAAAATCCCTCAATGCTATATATCTTAAAAGTGGTAGACATGTCCGGTTCAAGGACCATATTAAGGATAAAGAGCCAGTAGATGAAAAGATTGAGTGTGAAAGTCCTCCACCTAAGCATCTACTCTCATTTGATGCTAATGCGAAGAACCTAGTGGAAGAAAGCATGATGAATCAACTTAACAAGGAGCTGCTGCTACTGATGAGCCTCAGTCTCAAGTGGAGACACCACTACTTCTGTGAGAGATCGCTGCCGAGGGATCGAGTTCACCAACACTTGCCAAGCAAGGAACCACTGACATGCATGGAGCCTCATTGCAAACAGATAAATAGGTAAATCTTTCTGATCTCCCTTTTCCTCAAGCTTTAGTAAAACTGAGGTGAACATTTCCTTTGCTTGAGCTTGTTAAAAAGGTGCCTGCGTATTCCAAATTTTTGATAGAATTATGCACCTCTAAAGGAAAATACAAACTTGATGAGAGAGTCCAGTTAGGGTCTAGTGTATTTTCACTGTTCATTGATAGCATGCCATTTAAAAGTCTTGATCTAGGGTTATACACTATTTCTTGTATTTTGGTAGAGCTTCCATTTTTGATGCATTGTTGGACCTAGGTGCAGCCATTGATATGGTGCCTAAATCTTTGTATGATACCTTAAGATCCAATAATTTAAAGCCTACCAAGACCATCCTACAATTAGCTAACCAAATTATTAGGTATCCCTATGGTGTTTTAGAGGATGTGCTTGTACAATTAGAGACTTAGTCTTCTTCACTGACTTTGTCGTTTAAGATACCTTAGGGATTCTAATGGTCGGAGTAATCTCATTTTAGGTAGATCTTTTCTTGACACTACAAACACGATCATTAACATAAAAGAAAGGTCTATTACTATGTCTGTTAGGGAGCATGAAATCAAATATGTGCTTGATGGTTGTTCTAAGCATATGCATGATGTTACTTCATTGTATGGTGTCAAGATTAATGATTCTGTGTATGATTGTCAAAATGTTGTTTCATCTATGCATGCTATAGACTATGATACATGTTTCGCCCACCCCCTCTACTTATCATTTTTCTACTTAGGAGCCTGTTGCTCCTGCTATTATACCTAACCCTGTTATGCTTGGAAAAGATTTTGTTTTATGTCATATTGCAGGTGTTAGCAAGGAGATCACACCTCTTAAGTCGATGCTTAAGAAGAAGAGAAAGCGGAAAAGAGCTTGAAAGAAATCTATGAATGCTACTGTTGTAGATGACGCACTCTTGGAACTTCAAAGAGAAGTAACCATGCAAGTCCACTCTAAGTTTTTACCACTACTTTCTCCCATCCTAGCTCGATTGGATGTATTAGATGCACCAAACTAAAAAGACCCATTTCTTCCGGATACTGTGGAAAATGTCCCACTCAAAGTCTCCGATTTTGTTTGGTTCCAGATCACTTAGTCTAGAGATGCAGATTTTGGTAAGAGAGCCCAATGGGTAGGACCATTAGAGATCAAGTACATTGACTATTGCAAGAATCAAGCTTCACTCCAACTTTTTGAGGGACAAAGCATGTGTTGTGCGCTAGAAAGACTTCGACTTTACCATTCAAGATATAAGCCTTCATAACTTGTCTGGTTGTTCCTTTCCTCTCTTATTCTACTTTTCTACATGTGTGACTAGTTAGTGATATTTGATGATGCATGTTAGGATAAGTGTGGGGGAGGAACCATTCTAGTAGTAAAAGGTAGTTTAGTATTAGTTTAGTGTTAGTAGAGTCAATAAATACCCCTTTTGTGGATAACTGCTTATTGCACCTTACATTTGGATTTTGCATTAGGGACATTTTGATTAGGTCATTTTGGATATAACTATGCTTGATTTCCTATGGTTAGTGATTTTGGGTGAACTTTGATTGTTTTTGAACTATTTTTCAAAATTTTGACTTGAAGTTGTTCTTGGCTTGCCTATTGTGCACGAAGGGTTGCATTTGTCATAGTAGACTTTTTAAGAGTGAATTCAAGTGTTTTTCAAAATATTTCTTTTGTGAAAACCTAGTTTGCCCCACTTTTTGAAAACCTATGCAAGAAGAGACCCATCTTATGTTGTTTGTTATGTTGGATTTTGGATAGATTTTGTAATGCTTTTGTCCTTTGCTTTTTAATTTTTAAGAGTTGGACATGAGATAGGTTTAAGACATGTATTGTGAAAATTTGCTTGCTTTATAGTTGTTGAACGATGATGGTGTGAGCTTTAGCTAGCTGTGAGGTTATTGTCGGCCTAATTTGAACTTCCTAAATATGTGTGCATGCTTGCTTAATTATGTCAATTTCTAGAATTTGTCTCAATTCTTGGTTGAAACGATATTAGTCATGTGTTTTGATTATGATAGAGGCATTCTTTCATCACCTATTGCCCCAAACACAAACCCTTCCATATTTTCCATTAGTCACCCCTTTGAGCCTTCACTTGGTTGATTTGTAATGCTTGGATTGTTATGTGTAGCATTTGCCACTTTACATTTGTGAAAGCCAATTGTGAAAGAAAGTTAGATGCCACTTATGGGAAAAAAATCGAAAAAAGTTGAAAAAAATAAAAAAGAGGAAAAAGAGTAAAAAAATAAAATAAAAAATAAGTTAGAAATAAGGCATCTTGAGAAATATGGCTAGTATATGCTTGAATTTGTGGTCTTCATTGCTACTGAGTGTGTTTTAACTTGCATGGGCATATCAACCATCTTTCTTTCATATATTACATCTTATTCCATCTTTAGCCTTTCCAACATTGCAAGCTTTAAAGTCCTCTTGATTCTTTGCATGTGTGCTAAATTAGTGGAGATTTTGAGAATTGTTACAAGCATATGGTAAATTGTATGTTGACCAAGTTGAGAGAAATAACCCATGATTGTGAGATTGTGTGAAACACTTTTTATCCTTGAGAGTGCTCACATGTTGAATGCTTCACTTTCTTGTATTAACACGCACTTACACATGTAGACAATATAGGAAGAATAAGTGTTACTGAGACTTTGTCTCATTTGGTTACTCTTCAGTTTTAGGTCTTAGCTCCAAGGGTAGGCGGTCAAGGGAAGGATCTAGAAACTTCTCACTGAGACAGTGAGTTATTCTAAGCCATCAGGATAAAATAGTATTGCTACTTGGGGCTCATGCATTTCTTGTTGCTTCCGTATGACTTAATTCAGTTTATTTGTCCTTAAATTTTGGAATTGTAATTCACTCATGGACATTACTTTTGGAATGTTTGGTTGATGGTTCTTTTTGGGACCGGTCCAATTTCAGAAATTTCTATTATTGACTGGTTGCTGAACCTTATTATCATGAGCACTTGAGACAATAAAATTTCTTGAGAACGTTACTTTTGTTGGATATGCTTAGTTTTGATGATGTCAAATATAGAGTTAAATGTAGGAAGCAAAAAGTATGTATAAAGTGTTTATCTCCTACTATCTATTAGATTATGTTTGCTATATGTTTACTGTGATTGAAAGCATTGCATATATGATTACATAACATATCCATAGATGATTTCTTATGATTTGGGCTCAGATTGCATTCATAAGAGCATATAATTTAGTCTGGAATAAACTGAGATAAAGAATCATGATGACTAAGTAGAAGTTTTATCGCTAACATGTTTATCATCGCTAATAAGAAGAAATTGAGCTAGCTAGGCAAAGAACAGATTCTCTATCACTAAGCTAAGAGCCTATCACCATCAAATGAAAAGCTTAGGATAATAGCTAATGAGGACTTAGCAGTAATCCATTGAAAGAGCAATATCTCTATCGCTAAGGACTTCACTATCTCTAATAGATAGAAAGGAATAGCAAATGAAGACTTGAAATAACAAAGTTAATATCTATTGCTAAAGTCTTTATCTATCGCTAAGAAATATCCTATCGCTAAAAGTTCATTGATAACATGGATAAATGAAAGGAAGAACAACTAGTAGAAAAATAAACCAAGTCCTTGAGCTAATGAAATCAGCTAGCGATAACAGGTTAAGCTATCGATAACAGAGTACTTCAGATAATAGATATTCAGATAGCTAGTGCCTGAGAGCAAATGAGTTAACTAGCGATAACATAGTTGCTAGCGCTAACACGTTTAGCTATCGATAACAGGATACCTGAAATTACTTAGAATATTCATATAACTCAGTATCCTTAAGCTAATGAGCAATCAAGTAACTAGCAACAATGGGATTAGCTATTGATAGAAGAATGCTTAGCTAGTACGCTGTACATTGAACTAAAAGAATATGCTAGCGATAATGTTTATGCCTATCGATAGAGAATGCTTTGAAATTCATTAGCTGATATATTGTCTCTATCTCTTTGAGCTAATGAAATGCACTATCGATAACATTCACTGTATGAGTACTTGTTTTAGCTAACAGTTTAAGTGCAGGACTCACACTGTCAAAATAGCGATAGCCAAGGGAGTTAGCGCTAATGAAAAAGCTGACATGCAAGTACAGTGGTAGGTAGCAGTAGGATAACGTTACTCACAGTCTCCATCTCTCTTATCTTATCCTCTGCAAGATTAGTTGAAGAAAGAGAAGAAAGAAAAGTGTCAACTGCTAGTTCTCCAAGTCTCCAACGGATAGAAAAGTATGATACCATATATAAAGACTTGAAGACATCAGAAACGAAGAACGAACACACGACGCATATACATACAAATGACAAGATGATTCGAGATGAAAAACAGAGGCTCTGCACAGAGTAACAGTTATATTCAAGTGAGCCCAGAAATGATGAATCGAGTGAATTAGAAAAGTAAAGCTAGAGCACACATTGTCAGATTGATAAGCTCTAGAATTGTAGTTTCATCATATATTCCTCTGTACTTAAGTGATTATCACAATATGTTCATTAAGTGAACCTATTATCTAAAATCCTCTATTGTTTGAGGTTGTTCTAAAGCTTGGTGCTTTAAGAACAGGGTTGTAACCTTACAGGTTGTAAGGGGGAGTGTTTAGAGAGAATTCTAAAGCTCTGTGAAAAGGTTGGCAGGTGAACCTGTGTTCGTAAAACCTGTGGTAGGCTTCACAAGTGCCCGGCTAAACTTGTGGGTTGTAAAGGCTTCTCTTGTGCCCGGTTTAAACAAGAGGGTAGTGGAAATCTCAGGTGGAGCCTGAGGACTGGATGTAGGTCTGGGTTGACCGAACCAGGATAAACTCTCTTTGCATTATCTCTTCCCTTAACTCTCTTAGTTTTCAGCATATCAAACTTGTATACTCTTTAGTGCATTTCATGTTTTGAAATATTCTCAGTGTTAAACCGAAAAGGATTTTAAAGATTGCCTTCATTGTGTTTCTAGAAAAGAGAAGATTTGAAAAGAGTTCAAAGTTTATCCTATCACCCAATTCACCCCCCTCTTGGGTGACAGCCAGCACTAACAACTTTTACTATGATGAGGGATGGCTTGATGTTTAGATTGAGGAGATGGAATTTGAGGTTAGAAGGTCATGATATATACATATACATATATATAGTTCTTTTACTTTCCTTGATAGTGTGTTCTTTTCTTTATCATCGTGTAGGTGCGTTTAATTATCCATGTTAGTGTTAAATGATAGAAAACTCCTTTTCTAACATAGATAATGGTTTGGAATTTACGTAATGCTTTTATATCCATTTTAGCTTTATGTAATTTACTTGAATCCTTTTTCTAACATGGATTTCCTCTTGATTAAGGAAACTCCTTTTTGTAACCATGATAGATTATATTTGTGTTTGGAAATCTCTTTTCCTATCAGGGTTAGTCAATTGAATTTGTAATATATAAATTATGAGAAATCTTTTTTCTAACTATGTTAGCTATTTATAATAAGTAAATTTCTTTTTCTAACATAATTAGCTACTATATCGATTTGATGACGTGTATATTGGTAATTTAAAAGTTTAATTAGAATGTAAATGTTAGAGGACACTTCTCTAATTATTTTGTCAAATGTTCTCCATTTAGCCCTACAATGAACAATCAATTATAATTGTAATATCCATAGTCCATTAACTCATATTGCATGTGTTCAACACTTATATAGCCAATTTAACCTCAAATAGCTTTACTCCATGCAATGACTCCTAATTACAATCAATACTTAATTAGACATGATATGGCCTAGAATATGTAATAATCCTCTCAATTTGGCTATCAAATTGTTATGAAATTGGGGTGCGATATGAGAGATCATGTCCATGCAGTCATGGAAAAGCATTTAGTATGAAAGAAAAATGAGGAAAAGGCAAGACAAAAAGCATCTAATCAACCAAGTGTGAGTGGGAGATGTAGGAAACTAGGCTTTGTCCGCCCTTGGTAGATTAGGCCCAAACACATTAAGATTGTGGCCTAAGTGTAGGTAACAATATATTTTGGTGGTCAAGTATAATATTCGCATCTAATTCAAATAAGTTGGTGGGTTACAAGAGAGAAATCAGGAACCAACATCTTATGCATAATATGTTGGTTCTTTAGAATATCCATATATAGAACAAATATTGTGTCCTTATTCTCTGGTTTTTCTTTCTTTTCCTCTTTCTTCTTTATGTGAATTTGTTCTGTGTTGTAACATGAATCCACCACTGTTGTGATCTAGTTCATGTTGGTGCTTGGGTACTTGAGGAAATCAAACTACACTTTAGGTATGCCTTTTCCCAACACCATACATTCTTCTTCCATTGTTGTTCATTTCCTTACACTTCCAACTACTATGACTAAATATTGAAAGTGGCAGAAATGCACAAGAGGAGGGTGAATTGTGCTAATTAAAAATATAAGCAATGAGACACAAGGCTTATACTAGTTTAGCCCAACTCTTGGCCTACATCCAGTTCTCCGACCTTCAGTTGGGTTTCACTAAAATCTTCAAGATTTAATTAGGCTCTTAATTGCCTTTACAAGTAATCCCTCAGTAAGAACTCTCTCTTAAAGATCACTTCCCCTTACAACTTGTAAGTTTACAACACACTCTTAAGATCTCACTATCTTAAGAGTAATCGTCACTTAGAATGAGATTACAAAGACTTGTTCACTCAATGAACATATTTTGATACACACTGATGTACAAAGATAATGAATGAATATAACAGAGTAGATGAGTATTGAATGCAGGAAGTATTGATTGCTTGAGAGTATATTAAATGTATTCAATTAATGACTTCACCAACTTCTTCACACATGGCTTTTATAGATGTCTCTGGAATTCTGCTTGTTGGTAAGTTTATAGCCGTTGTGTATCTGATGTGGATGAGAGATGACAAATCTTGATGGAGTGTTGAGTTGATGATGTTCTTGTGTTGCATTAACTCCCTTGTATTAGGTCAGCTTCAGTTCTTCTCTCTTCATTAATTGCAGAAAGCAAATCTAGTTTCAAATGGCTCAATTCTTGAATCTGTGTGAGTAACGTTAACTTCCTAAAATAGGTCTGACATACTCTGTACAAAAGGCTAAACATTGTACTTGAAGCAAATCCATCGCCAAAACGATTATAATGCTCTATTCGATCACTGCTTCTATTCTCTAATCGTTCACACATAGATCAGCTTTAGATTAGGACTTGCATCACTTGAACATGAGATTAGAGTGCAGTTATAAAATACCATGCCTAATCGATCACATGGTACCCTGATCGATCATGCTTCATTGATAGAATAGGCTTAAGTTATATTGGCCTTGTTTCAGTTAATCCTAGACTTTCATAATCGATCACAAGTTATCACTCACATACTTTCTAATCGATTAGGCGACTATGATCGAATAGGCTAAGATCATTCTACAGGACTTTTGAATTGCAACTAAGACTTCTTGATTGATCACAAGAGGTCCTGATCGATCATGTCCTTTCACTCAATGATGCTAAGATTACTAAGTTTGATTTCCAATTAAGTTCAAGCTTCTCTAATCGATCATAGAGCATCCTAATCAATTAGGTGGCTATACTTATAACTTATGTTCATTCTAACCTTATCATGATCGATCATAACCTTAGATTCTTAATTGATTATCTCTCCCTGATTGATTAGGCAATGACTTAGGATTTTTTTATCAGATTATTCTGAGCTCATTCCAGTTCTAAGTCCAATCTTTCTTTATGCCTAAGTTATGTTTAGTTATCATCAAAACCAATTATTTTAACAAATATTACACCCTTGTTAGGGTTACTCTTGGAGCTATGAGGGGCTCAGGATGTTTTATTTTGAAGATGGTGAAGATGGTGAAGATGGCATGATTTTCCAAGTTTCAAGGGGTTTGTTGTTTTAATTGAAAGTGGTAGAAATGCACAAGGGGGTGAATTGTACTAAAATTTTAAGCAATGAAACACAATGTTTATACTGGTTCAGCCCAACTCTTGGCCTACGTCCAGTTCTCCAACCTTCAATTGGGTCCCACTAAAATCTTAAAGATTCAATTAGGCTCTTGACTGCCTTTACAGTGATCCCTCATTAAGAACTCTCTCTTATAGATCACTCCCTCTTACAACTTGTAAGTTTACAGCCCACTCTTAAGATCCCACTATCTTAAGAGTAATCCTCACTTAGAATGAGATTACAAGAACTTGTTCATTCAATGAATAGATTTTGATACACACTGAAGTACAAAGATAATGAATGAATATAATTGAGAGTAGGTGAGTATTGAATGCAGGAAGTATTGATTGCTTGAGATCGTATTCAATGTATTCAATCAATTCTCTTCACCAACTTCTTCACCAATGACTTTTATAGATGTCTCTAAAATTCTGCCCGTTGGTGAGTTTAGAGCCGTTGAATATCTGATGTGGATGAGAGATGATAAATCTTGATGGAGTGTTGAGTTGATGATGTTCTTGTGTTGCATTAACTCCCTTGTACGAGGTTAGCTTCAGTTCTTCTCTCTTCATTAATTGCAGAAAGCAATTCTTGTTTCAAACGGCTTAATTCTTAAATCTGTGTGAGTAACGTTAACTTCCCAAACTAGGTTTGACATACTCTGCATAGAAAAGGCTAAACATTCAAATCAATCGCTAGATCGATTATAAGGCTCCATTCGATCACTGCTTCTATTCTCTGATCGATCACACATAGATCAGGCTTAGATTAGGACCTGCATCACTTGAACATGAGATTAGAGTACAATTATAAAACCACACGCCTGATCGATCACAAGACATCCCTGATCGATCATGCTTCATTGATCGAATAGGCTGTCCTTGTTCAATCAATCTTAGACTTTCACAATTGATCACAGGACACTACTCACTTATTCTCCGATCGATCAGGCGACTATGATTGAATAGGCTGAATTAGACTTAGAATTGCAATCAAGACTTCTTGATCGATCACAAGAGGTCCTGATCGATCATGTCCTTTCATTCGATCATGATGAGATTACTAAGTTTGATCTCCAATTAAGCTCAAGCTTCTCTGATCGATCATAGGGCATCCTAATCGATTAGGCTTATAACTTATATTCAACCTAACCTTATCATGATCGATCATAACCTTAGATTCTTAATTGATTATCTTTTACTGATCGATTAGGCAATGACTTAGGATTTTTATCAGATTATTCTAAGTTCATTCTAGTTCTAAGTCCAATATTTCTTTATGCATAAGTTATGTTTAGTTATCATCAAAACCCATTATTCTAACATCAATCCATTTGTTTAGTTGTGTGATTGTGATTTATTGTGTTAGAGATTGTGATTATTTCACTGAATCTAAATTTATTTGGTTAAGGAATTTTGTTTGGATTAATTATGTGATTTGTGATTTGTCAATGTAGAACTTTGTGCTTTAATACATATAGTTATATGCATGTTCATAGGCATGTTCCTTGTGATCTTTTGGATAGTTCTTTGGCATGTAAGAGTACTTTGATTTTATTTAGGTTGTAATAAGTGTCTTGGTTGAGCCTTAATTAAAAAAGGGACCAATTGCATTAATTATTTCAGTTGCACACTAAGTGGTTATTAATAGTGTCTCAAGAGATGTTTGCTGTGTAAGGAGCAAACATTAATAAAGTTTGCTAGACTTGGATTGTTACTTAAGGTTTAATATAATTAAGGATTTGATGAACTCTGATGAATTCTTATTCTTGTATATTGTTTTACATCAATATAGGGATTTTTATGTTGGAAACTCTGCCATAGTGCAACCCTTATCAGGAAAATATGATAAAGACAATGAAGCAAAATAAAAGTTAAAAATGGTAAAAAAATTGTCATTTTTATGTTCTTGCTCGTGTCTATTGTTGGGAAGTTGAGAAATGGAGTCAAAAAACAATTAAGCCCAAAGATATGACTGACGCAAAGCTCTAAAAGAAGTGAATTCTCACATGAGAAAAATCCCAAGATCCAGATCCCTTAGGATTACTTTTGGGCCATAGTTTAACAGGGTTTGGGCCCATATACCTTATAATATTACTTAGACTCCTTAATGTCCCTGTGACCATCACTTAAGCCCAATTGCATGTCTTTTACCACCCATGTAGAGCAAAAATGTGGCTCATCATCAAAAAGGGTAGGAAGGTGATTTTGGAAGGTTGACAAGCAAGGTGTCACCTATTTAATGATGGGCATCATGTAAATTTCCAAGGCCTTAAATATCTTTATTATATTAATTTGTACAGCCAATCTAGTTAATTAATGAAGAGATTTAATATCTTTGAATATCCCTTTTATCATTAAATATAATAAATGATCAAATTGATATACTGTCTCCTGCCACATGGGCCCACAAGATTCAAAGATTAAATTGATTCATAATTTGAAAGTGATTGAATTCACATTATTATATCTTTTCATGCCTAATGAATTAAATTCAATTTTTTTCAAAAGAAACATAACAAAAGATAAAGAAGAGGATAAAGAATCTATCATCCCCGTAATCCACATCAGCAAAGGAAGACATCTATGGAGCATCCTAAGCACCACACACCACACCACATTCTCTTCTTCTTCCTTCCATCACCGTATGTGACTAATCCTCCTCTTCTTCAAGGATGTATCTTATTGCTTGAGTCTCTTGCAATGTAATTTTGGAGCTTTTATGTTTGATTAGGATTAGATTTTTGCATATAATCATTCTTTATGATTTCCCTAGTTTTAGGGTTTTGAAAGGTGTTTAAATGGACAAGATAGTTTCATTTTGAATATAACTTTTAAAATATTTTTGTGAATGTTAATGAAAGATTATGATTCTTGATATAATTATAAAACATATATTTTGTTTCTTCTTGATCGTATGTACTCTTGATTGTTATTTCATGTTGCTGCTAATTTAATTGCAATAGAGATATATGCGGCCTAAGGTTTGACTTTGAATGACCTTAATTAGGAAGGGGGTAGTAATTTGAACTGAATACTCACAAATAGTATGTGTTTAGAACAATTAATTAAAGGGGTCTTATAGTCAAGGGATCTAGAAATAACAACTAGTTAATTAATTGAAACCTAGGTGTTTATATGTTTATGACCTAAAACCTATGTTCTTGATTAAGCTCCACTTATTCTTTTAGACAATGATAGCCACATATCTATTTCCAGGATGATTCAACATCATATCTCATCCTCTTGTAGTATCTTATTTGTGTTCTTATTTTCTATTATTATATTTTCATTTTTTATTATTAAAATTCCGAAAAATATTACTCATTATTTTTTGATCTCCTGAATATTTAATTAATTATGAATTAAATACTATTGACTACATGAAGAAAATAAAACTTGAGTTGCAGTGTTATACTGCAGAATAATTTGATATTAATTTGAGAGCCTAGCAATGGGGCGCATCAAACTCTCCATATCAACTTTTAAGTATTAACAATGATTTCCTTCAAACCCATTTTCATGAGATCACTATCGTCCATTTCATTTCTATCTATACTATCCATTATGTAAAAAAAAAACAAAAATAAGTAGCTTAGGCCATTTAATTTCTTGCACCATAGTGTGACAGATTTAAAATCCAAAACCCTCATTTCCCTAGTTAATTGGATGTTTTCATTGCTTAGTTAGCTTAGAATTCCAAAGAAAGGCTCCTCAAAGTGAAACAAATTGATTTGTCAAGTAGCTTAGGCCATTTAATTTCTTGCACCATAGAATTATAGATTTAAAATCCAAAACCCTCATTTCCCAGTTAATTGGATGTTTTCATTGCTTAGTTAGTTTTTATTTTAGAATTCTAAATAAAGGCTCCTCAAAGTGAAACAAATTGAGTTGTGCTATATTGCATTGCTTAAATTTACTAGTTGATTGTGGACCCCAAGGCATTACAACAAAGGTTTTTATCAATTTGTCCTACACTAACAAGAGAATCGAGAGCTTCAAAAACTATATTTATGCCTATCCATTTGGAACGACATGAAAGAAAAAGGTGAAGATGGCAAGTGTTGTAGTGATTGTGGAATATTTAGAAATTTTATTAGATAACAACAATAACAATAAGCCTTATTCCACTAAGTGAAATGACATCATTGTATTCTATTAAAAACCAAGTCTTGAGTTAAATTGTCAACCAAGAGTTTTCTCTCAATAAGTCCATTAAGTGTTCAATCTTCCTCTACCCTCTTTCAAAGGACTCCATACTGCTTGATTACCATCCTTATCAGGAAATCCGATAGCACTTATCCTCATATGTGTTTGTTATAAATCTTATATTTTTTATGACCACACATCTACTTCAACATCCTCATATTAACCACGCCTACTTTATGCTCTTGTTTCTTTTTTATTTTCCCATTAAAAAGTTTTAAGTTCACAAATTTATGTTTCCTAAAGAAATAGGGATGGTTTCCCCTGATGCTATATTAAGTATAAAATGGAAAGAGAATCTGAAGGGGCTTTCCTTAAAAACCTATTCTAGTTTCAGGTGATGATTCTATACAATATATTACTTTTTTTTGGTGATGTAATCGCTGGAATTCATCCGTACACTCTGTCCATTAAATAATAGATTTGAATCTTTATCTTTTTGGTTCTTTCCAAAAGCATTAATTAGATCCTGTTTATACACCATAACTAGTACCGAGAGAGAGATCATTACTGCTTTAATATAATTGACTATAAAGTCATGTTACATTAAGTTTAAAGAAACAGTTTGTTATCATGACAACTATCAAGCACTGAAACACAAGCTTATATTGTAACAATGTCAAACCCACTCCTTTACACATCACTTCTCTGATGATGTATTTGATAGTATTTCATGAAGAAACTCACAAACCTATAGATGATATCATTAATCTGAATGTAATGGGAAACACAAAACACTTATATGTATGTACAAAGCCAAATCCCCAAACTACCTTTCATCAACTTTCAACAAAACTTTATTTCAAAAAATAACCTCACTTAATTTTGATTCTGTATGTGCATAAAATCCCAAAATCAATACTGATAGACCAATCTCCTTCAACATTCCAAATCATTTCTAGAACTTTTCATCTTTCTTTCATCACTCTGCTGCAATTGCATAAAAATGACAAAAAATGGTATTAGGAATAATGAAAATAGTACCCAAAAACTTACACCAATCCGCTGGGTTTTGGAACACAGAATACTTACTACCTTCTAGATGAAATAATGCTTATGTGTTTCTTGTTATCATCAGCCTTTGTTGTACTTGTTACTGCTTCCTTCTCCTTTGCAACTACTTCTCTTTTAGTTTTCTTCCACTCTATTTCCATGGCCTTACTAAGTGCCTCAACCTTCTTCATGAGCATCTGAACATCCACATGTCAAACAATTTAGAATATCAACACACACACGTGGAGTAACTACGAAAAAATTTTAATGATACACAACTCAAATGCGACATTAATCTTATTCTGAGTTAGAATATGTAAAGAGATGCTACCTTTATTTCTTCATCTTTGGCCTGCAAATTACTGTCTTTAGCTTCACAAGACTTTCTTAAGCTGATGACCTCTTTTTGAAGCTTATCATATAGAAAGCCTGAGACAACATCATCATTACTATCCCCTCCAACTTCACTACTTCTCTGGAATTTGGGCTCTTCATCCACATTATTACAAACATTCACATTATTCATCATGTCGGCGTGGCCAACCTGTATTATTGTTTCATTTTCCTTCTCACCATTGTCAGCAACTTTACTTCTTGAAGATGCCCATATACCTTTCTTGATCAATGAGTCTTCTGCAGAACTATATCTGGCTTTATTAGTGTTAGTGTTGACTTTGATGTTTGTTTGATGAAAGAGAGAACTTCCAACAGAAGATGCTCTTGGTTGTGATGTGGATCTCTTTCTCAGTGCACCACTAGTTGTTAGGAAGCCTAAGATGTTGTTAGACTTTTCCACTTTTGGAGACCCAGAAGCTGCAGTTGAATTCATTGGGTAATTTGAGAAATTTTTCATTCCTTCTTCCAATGTCTTTAGCCTCAGCTTTAGTTTATCCTAAAGAGAAGAATAATGCAAAATATTTACAATTAAAACGGACTATTACATGGTTCAATGGAAGGCTATATATAATGTTATATGCCATTGTACAATTTACCTTTAATTGTGCTTCCGCCTTAGCTGTTCTCTCAAATATTGCTAACTTGTCTTTCATCCTTTGCATCTCTGCCTGTACAAGGAAGGACATGCTTAACGTATTGGAAAAATTGCATTTAAGGGCCTAAACTGGACAAAAATCTCATTAAAGGAGCTTCGAGACTGTTTGTTTGCCTAAGGACTAAAAAGTCATTATCAAGCTTTCAGAGACTTCGTAAAAAATTGAAGATTTTTTTTTTTTTTTTAGGAAAGTTAGCTTTAAAATGTAGGATTTACCTGCATAATCCTCCTCTCTTTAAGCCATTGCTTGACAGGCATGACTTTATCATTTTCATCCTTCCACTCATTAGCTACAACAGTAGCTACTCTGTTTGCTGAAACTTTTACTCTTGCTAGTTCCCTCTCCAATGTTCTCTTCTCTTCCTGTTACATTTATGTACCAAACCTGGTTAATTACTGCACTGATAAAATAGCAGGCTTTATAAGTTAGATGTGTGATAATTAGATGGACATTCTATTGTGGGATTCTCTTGCATCAGACAGTCACAAATCAGAAATAAAAAAAAAGGATTAAGGTGCAAATTAGCCTTAAAAGTTTTCTCTCATAAGTTATTTTGCCTTTGAAGTTTTATTGGATTAGAAATTGGCCTGAACGTCGTAATTTTATCTTTTTTTGATGAAACATTAACTTAACCGTTAAAAAAATGACATTAACCATTAATATTTTAACTATAAATGACAAAATTACTACGTTTTGAAATTTTCAGGATAATTTTGACAAAAAAAATTTTTCGGATAAAATAACTTTTAAACGAAAACTTCCAAAAATAGAGGATATGTGAGAATCTAAAGTGGGAAGTAGATCCCCTCATTTTCCTCATTTGTTTTTCTCAAAATCTCATGTACCTTGAGATTAAAAAATAAATTGTTCATATTTAATATTTTATAAATTAATTTTATTTCTATTATTTCTGTATTTAAGAAACTGTGCAGATCAAATTTTAATAAAAATTAAATCAAAACCACCTATTTTCCCCCAAAGATGGATATGAGATTCTAATAATAAAAACAGAGAGAGGAAAATGAAGCAACTCGGGCTCATGTAAAGCACCTGCAACTCCGAAATGTGTCGTTGAAAATCTCGAGCAGCATTAGCAGTGGCTCCACTAGACAAGATTACTTCCTCAAGTTGTTCGATGGTTTGGCTAAGTTTTTCAACTTCCAAAACCTTCTGGCGATGGGTTTTCTCTAAGATTTTGTTCTCCTCCTGTTCATGATATGCTTAAATTTGCTCAAACACATCCTAAGATTCTATCAAGACAAACCAAAGAAGGATATTAATTATTAGGTTAAGGCGCAATATTACGAATGAACAATTGTTCGACAAAGTACATCACAAAATAACAATCAAATGGTGTAAATGTAAAAATAAACTTTTAAAAATTAAGCAATTTTACCAATGCCATTAATAAGAAAAACGTCAGTTTATCTTTTTGCTTGCCTATTTATTTGTGGATCCCATTTTATGAAGGATAAAATAGACGGATGTTTGGAGTTAAATTTAACAGCATTTGTAAAATTACTCAATTTTTTAAAGATTTTATATTTATACCATCCAATAGTTATTTGTACTTAGTACTCCTCAAACAACTATTCATTGATAATATTTCACCTTAACCATTAATTAAACACAAGTAAAAAACCATGCCTGACAAATCTCAATCTGTCTCCTCAAGTCAAAATTCTGGTTTTGAACTTCCTCAACTATTAAAGCCCTCTCTAGTGCACTTCTCAGAATCCTCTCTGCTTCAAGTAATGCCAATTCTTTTGACTTCATCAGCCGTTCCAAAGCTTTCTTATCTTCTTGTAGAGCTGTAATCTACATGGACACAGCAGGAGAAGTATGTACAATTTTTTAAGACAAAAATTACTAAAATCTCACATTCACTTTCTTAATGTGGATCATACCTCATTCTTACACATTTTGATCTCAGCCTCAAGAGGAGCAATGACAACCTGAAGTGGAACACTTTCATCCTCCTTTTGATTTGCATGTAACCTTCTGACAGTTGTTTCTGCAGCATATTGTGCAGCCAATGCATCTTTCTTCTCATCGTTCAATGTTTTAATTTCTAGATTCTGCATATGTGAAAACGTTGTTATGATGAAGGTGGATTCATACTAGAGTTTGGCTCAAGCAATTTGGGATATATCCATGAAAAATAAATTATACTAGCACCCTTACCGAAAAAAAAAAAAAATTATACTAGCACCAGTTTAGCATGCACACCTTGTGTTCAACGATATCCTCTGTAACTCTTAGTTTTTCTTCCAGTTTATTCACTTCATTTCTCAGCTGCATTTGAAACAAGACAGTTTAGAACAATATTTGTGAAGAAAATCATGTAATAGGTTTGAAGAGGTGTACTTTTGGACCCAGAAGCCTAGAAATATATATAATTCAGTCATTCAAAATTTATTGACTCTTGATAATTTTACAAGTGGATTTGTCTCGTTGTTTTTGACTGACAGATAAAGAAAAAGTAGTAACAAGTAAGAAATTTGAAGCACTGCATTACTAATAACTAACTTTTCAATAATGATAATGAAAAGTACATATTTATACATCAAATATTTAAATTTCCTTAATAGTTTTGTACTATATCTTAAGGATTGTGATTAATGAGAATTAAAAGGAAAGTACCTCTTCTATGGCCTTATCCCTTAGTGATTCGGTTGCCCTCAAGGCCTTGATTTCACTCTGACAACTTGCTAGTTCTCTAAGTTTTTCTGTAATGATGCAATTATTAGTTTATATAGATATAATCTGTAAATAGTCGGAAATAATAAACAAATGTAAATACAATATTTGGTGTTTGTATTTTGTCATCATTTTGTTTTAGTCCATATAGTTTCAAACTACAAATTTTGGTTTCTTAGAGGGCAAAATGATTAAGGTTTTGAAGGACCAAAATTAAAAATTAGAAACTGTAGAAACCAAAATCATAATAAGGATAAACTATAATGATCAAACATAGCATTAAACCTTGAAAAAAGAATGATAGGAGCAATGACTCCCTGTTTCCAATTAAACAGAGAACATGAGAAGCAAACAAAAGAGAACAATCAAACAGTAAAGCGATTTCAAAGAAGAAGCAACTTTCTTTGAGCAATCTCGAGAATTACTTTCTTCAAAACATTGTGTTGCCACTGACACAAACTTTTGGAAAATCATGCTCCAAATAGAAATCCACACGAACCCCATAACAGAATCTCATCACGCGACAACGCTTTTTGGAAAACGATGCGTTTTGTCAGTGACAAAAAGTTATAACTGACATGAATCAGAATAACCAATTCAAAATCAGAAAGAAAGGGAAACGAAGAAACTATGCTTCTGAATTCAGCAATAAACAAGGTGATAGGAGGGAAAAGGGAAAGAGAGAAAAACAGACGTAAAACTAGATTTCTTATTCAACAAGTGTACTGTATACATGCCTTCGCTATTTATATTGCTATACCATATCTATCCACTTATCTATAATAGAATTAGTTACAGTAGTATGCCAATTAGGCTGTAACTGAATAACTAATTCCTTATTCCTAATGCCACGTATCACAAGGCACACAGGAAAAAAAGAAAAAGCTATTGCAAGTCCGTTAAGTTCCAGCAAATGCAAAGAACTTGACAAGAACATGACACAAAAAAATTATATAAATGAATGGATGAAGAATGAACCAACCTTTGAGTTGGTTTTGCAAATGGTCAATCTCCAACACAAAGGGGTCAGACTGAACAAGAGGATGATCTTCTGCAACCATTTTTGAAACTGCAATAATTAATAGAGCAGAATTGCTGAGTTCTGAAGGGCAAGTGAAGAAGGGATAAGTGTATGTGTATATATATGATGGTTAAGAAAGAGAAAAATGGGGCTAGTGATAAACAAGAAAGACGATGTGATTCGTAGAAGAAATTGACATTGAAGAGAGGAATGAGTTTCCTCTTCAGTGAAGCAAACTTGTTAATGGGATGACAGACAAGCCGGCCAAATCCCCTTGTTTATGTTCTTATCAGTAACGGTTACTTTCAAATTTTTCTGCTTAATTAGTTACACTTTTTTTTGTGATTATTGTATTTAAAATTCTAAATTTGTTTCAAAAGTTTAAATTCCCGTGTCAACCGTTGGGATAATGACTCGGCTGTTAAATCCACAATTCACCACGAACCACCTTTTCCTTTTCCTTTTCCAACTCGTAATTGTAGCATCTTTTGTATCTTCATACATATATATATATATATATATATATAAGAGAAAAATGACAAATAAAGACTCTCCAATTATCAAAAGGATAATTTGATACATCAAATTTCAGAAATAACTAGATTTTTCTCCCCCGTGCGATGCACAAAAGTTAAAAATAAAAATAAAATAAACTAAAGGGTATAATTTTTTGAGTAACTATTTTATGATTAAAAATATTACTTGAAAACAACAAAAGTTGATTACATATGGATATAAATAATCTAAATCATTGATTGCAATTTTTTTAATAAAAGAGAAAATATGAATTATTTTTAAAAGGCTTATTGCAAAATTGTGAGTTATCAAAATACATATTTATATTCAATAAAATAAATACATATTTATATGTTCATTAAATATTTGACGACAATAAAAGTTGATTTCATATGAGTATATATATATTTGCAATGTAGAGAACTAATACAGAATTGTGGGTTTATAAAAAATATTGTTCCAAGCAGTCAGTTATAACAAATAGACTTAAGGGAAATATAAAAAAAATAAATTAAAGCAATCAGTTAACAATGTGATTCAAATTTCAAATGTAAAACTTTCTAAACAGCAAATTAATCAATACTTCATTGCCTAAATTATTGTCTTAATTAAACATAGAAAATATCTGGTTAATTTCAAAAGTCAAAAATGTAATGTTAACAATGGAATTCATCGAAATTCCAATTCCAATTTTTCCAAATACTAAAATAATTAATCCTTTGTTGCCTACATTATTGTTAAATTTGAGGAGCCCAAAAGTTTATTGTTAATAGAGGAATTCAAAATTCAAATCTAATTTTCCCAGATACAAAAATAATTAATTTTCCTTTGCTCAATTTTAAATAACTTTCAAAATTAAAAAAATACCTTCCCAAAAGCATAAATATATGATAAGTAATGATTAATTATTAGTAATGAAATTTGAAATCAAGAATAAAACCTTCCATTATGACTTTGATTATGTGAATATGTGGACCAATAATTGAGTTAAGTGAAGATGATGTCATTGGACATGTGGACCAATAGAGTTGTTGCTAGGAGCTTTTAAGAAATATATAGATGGATCAGTACAATTGATTGAAGTGTCCAATGCAAAATTAAAAGGAAAAGTAAAAAAACCCCTCAAAGATCTTTCTCTTCGTTAGCACAATGGTACATATGAATACCAAATTCTTATAAAGGAACAAAATTATCCATTACTAGAATAGTATAAAGAAATAATGAATTCTTCATCTTTGTTACCAGAATGATATAAGAGAATATCAATATGGTTAAAGCATGTTGATAATTCTTTAGCTGAAATTCGTATTCCCTTATAAGAATTTGGTATTCCCTAATATAATTCTGATAACTAAGAGGAAGATCTTTGAAGGCTTTTTGGACTTTTTCTTTTAATTTTGCATTTGACATTGCAGTCAATTGTACTGATCCGTCCTTTCTAAAATTCGGTGTATCAAATTGTTCTTTTGATAATTGGAGAGTCTTTATTTGTGTTTTTCCCTGTATCCATCAAAGTTAGGAATTTAATGCAACTAAAGGATTGTTTCGGCCGAAATGCAACTAAAGGATTGGAAAATGAATTATGACATTAAAAACCAATAATTATGTTTGATCCACCTAATACCCCTTTTCAGTTTTCACATAGCAATAGTGGCAAACAAAGTTAAGCATCAATCATGTTTTCCACCAGATTAACAAAATAGCGCATTAGTTAGGATCTTTCATTCCTTAATCTTTCAGATTTTCAGGCTCTTACATAATATTATTATTTGCTTCAAACTCAAATAATACATGATTAAAAGATCTTCTTATTCTTTGATCATCCAATGCCTTCCTTACTTTCAGTTCAAAAAAAAAAAATGCCTTCCTTACTTACATCAAATCATTGAGGGTAGGTATTATCATTATCATTGTTCTATCTTCTTTTTTTTTTTGCCAAAATTATACAGGCTAAATTATAATTTTAGTCATTTATACTTTCATCAGGTTGAGTTTTTGTTTCTTAAGTTTGAAAATATACTTTTAGTCCTTTTCTATTAACACCATCAGTTTTTCGTTAATGTAAAATTCTAACTCAACAAATTTAGATGATGATTATGTAGTTAATTGCTAAAACGTACACTTCAATTGTAATTTTTAGTATAACCATTTTATAATTTAAAATTTATCTATATTTTATCAACATTTAATTGTAGAATCATCATTTAAATTTGTTGAATCAGAATATTCCGTAAACTATAACTTAGCTAGTCCTTTTAATAAAAAGGGATGCACATTTCAAACGTAAAGGACCGAAATTCAACTTAGTGCAAATATAAATGACTAAAACTATACTTTAGTCGATTATATATTATTGTCCAATCGTGGAAAGCTTTTTTTTTTTTTCTAATTAATTAGCTCCTTAACTAAAAACAATTAAGCATTTCAATTGAAGTGTAACTATCAAATGAAAGATAATATTTTGGACTATTCAATTGCTTAAGCGTGAAATCCGATTTTATTAGATCATTCTTCATTCTTTCTACTTTCATTTTGATGGATGAAAAAGATTGCTCCTATGGTTATGTCCAATAAAATTTGGTACTTACAAAGTTACACCTCAATTTAAAAGCGACCATCATCAATCTAAAGTGGCGTCAAAGTGTCCCTAGCTTAAATATTATTTTCTTTTCTTCTTTTAAAGATTTTAACTTCCATCATGTTAAAGTATACATTTATCATTGTTTGAATTTATATACCAAGTGTTACATGGAGTCTAAATATCATAAAAATAAGCATGTTTTGTAAGCATTTGATGGTTGAGTTACTTATTAATCGTATTAACATTTTTCCTTAGACTAATGTTATTAAAATTAAGCGACTAAAATATACTTTATATCTTTCAAAAAAATAAATTTCAATCTAAAACTTAATATAAATTTAAAAGACAAAACCATGTTTTAGCTATTATTTTTAATGTGAAAATATATTTTTGGTCCTTTATATTTGTATCAAATTTTATTTTGGTCTTTTAAATTTGAAATGTGCATTTTTACTAACAATGTTATTTTCATTACCTCAAAGGTGATTCTATTATTATATGCAGATAAAAAATGACAGAAGTTTAAAATATAAGAATGATTATACTAAAAAATTTAAATTTAAACATTTTTGTCAACATTTAATCATATATTCACTATTTAAATTTGTTAAGTCAGCATTTCCCGTTAAATGAAATTAGCAGTGTTAGCCAAAAAGGTTTAAAAATAAACTTTTCAGACTTAAGGTACTAATAAAACTTGATGCAAATATAAATGATTAAAAGTATACTTTAGCCTATTTTTAATAATAAAATTAATATGAATAAAATTTGAAATTGTATTAAACTATTACAAATCCTATTTTCAGAAGCCAGAATAGCTTCCCAGAATTAAAAAAAAAAGTAATTGTAGTTATTTAAGAAAATTTAAACAACCTGTATAAAAATTTTTAAATGTTATTTCCCAGAAAAAAATAAGTTCTTTTTTTCATTAGAAAGAAAACGCTTAACAAAAGACAATATCTCAACCTCCAAAAAATATTGAAAGAAATTGTATTTTTGGTGTTTTACAATATTCATGTGAAGATTATTATTTAGTTTAAAATTTTTAAGATAAAAAAAAATTCTTACGTTTTCTTTACAAATATATGCATTTATTAATCTGTTAAAAATAAATATTTATTTACTTTAATTTTAAAAATGATGAGTGCTGAAAAATAATTAAGTAAATAACGGTAATTACTTTTTTAGTAATACATAAATAACGGTAATTATATATATAATTAAAATATTTTTAATAAACTCTTTTACAACATATTTTTAATAACAAACACAGTTTTATCAAATATGCGGGCTTTAAATATTTTAATCCACAAGATAGAAGTTAGACGTCACCATTTGAATAAGATATACGCACAATCAACTTTTAATCTGTCATCCCAAAACACAAAATATACTTTTTATTATCTGTTGTATATACTTCCAGCAGTTGTCATCTTTACTTTAAAGTATAATAAATAATTAGATAATTAAATTTAATAATGAAAGATAAAGTGAGGAAAGCATCCAGCTGTTCGTAACATAAAGATTGAAGCCATTTGGCAATTCTTGGAATATAGGTGTTCTTTCGAAACACGACAAGAGGAAGAGGCTTTACCAACAACAAAATATTTATCACTGAGAAAAAAAAAAACAAAATAAATAAATCGAAACTTTACTAAGCAATAATAAGTTATCAAAGAGTCATAATATTCTATCATAAAACACCTCAGTTTTAAATATGTATTAGCACATATATAGGGCTTTTAAGAATAGAATTTGAAATTAATATTTTCTTAATCCAATTACTTTATCTCTTGCCAACGAATTTTTTTTATCACTAAACAGTGTTTTCTTAGTGATGTGATGAAATGTGCGGTCAAGCTAAGCTTCGATTGATTCTCTTTATTGTCATTCATTTTATAATGTTTATTTGAGTGTGCAGAATAAATATGATTATAATGAAATACCATAATTTTATTCATTTCATTTTAATGAAATATAGTTTTCATACACAAGCAAAAACATAATCAATTCATTGAGATAAAGAATGAATATATAATGTAGGCATAATAATACGGCCAAGGCGTACTAGGCCCAGACGAGGAAGCCTAATCCACTACGCACCGCATCAACAACGATAAGCCCAACAAGGCCGGCGGTGTGGCCCTTTGGAGAAGCCACAATTCAAGACCATCATTCATGAAGCAAAGCCACATAGGGATTACTGAGTCAAACTAAGGCGGTTGCCACGAATACATTGCAATGGCATTTCAACCCAGTCGCATCCACAATTTTCCGGGGAACTTGGAAGGAGGAAGCACAACACAATTAAAAAAGGGATCAATCCTAGGACTGAGGGGAAAGGAACCCACAAAGAGAACTTTTACTCGCAAGCTTACCAGTGTTCTTGAGCATTCAGATTTCCTTAATATTCCAGCATTTACTTTTACTATTTTCCTCGTTACCTTGGTTGTTCCCTGATATAGATCTTTATTTTCACTTGTAACCACCGTTACTGGTGACTCAATTACTTAGTAAAAATATCAATTTTTTCTTTCTTATTTACTTGCTAAATTTGGTACAAACATTTTGGCGCCGACCGTGTGGACTTTCTAAAGGCCACTTGTGATCTTGTCGTGGAACAACCATGGCTGACTCCTCTGATGAATAACTAAATCAGACTAATTAACTGGCCAAGATCCTTCACATTGTAACTAAACAATCTGCAAAAATGTAGCAGCAGGTGGCCCTAGCTAAGAAGCATTCTCGCCTCCTAGAGCAGCTCACAAAATGAAATGTTCGTGGTTTGGCCCAGGTTCTCTCGTCCTTTCAACATAGAAGACATGCTGCCAACGCAGCCACTGACCACCCCAACTCGATCTATTAGGTAAGAGGCAAGTTACCTCCGAAACTAATATCAATGATTTTTGTGCAAGTACTAGCGTTGAAGCATATGAACAACGTTTCGTAGATCCAGAGACTAAACAACATCTCAGACTGCAATCTAAGTACCCTACGGAGCCAGCTGGGCATCCCCAGCCGCATCTATCACAAAAGTCGAACAATACTTCCATGACAGCCGCTGAATCGGCGAAGCACACTGAATTGCAGTAGGAACTCAAGGAGCTCAAGAAAGTTGCGATGCTGATGCCCGGAATCCCGCAACTTTGGGTCAAAACTAACCCCATAAGTTTTTCCGACTCTCATTTCATCGAGGAGATAGCTAATAAAGAAATGCCTGAAATGTTCTGTTACCTGGCCATGCCAAAGTACGACAATACTAACGATCCAAACTATCACATGGCCTAGCATCGTCAAATCTTGATGGCTCTAGTGGTTCCCCCAGAAAAAAGGAAAGCCTACATGTGTTAAGGGTTCGAGATCAGCCTATTAGGACCAGCCTTTTTTTGGTTCACCAACATTCCACCAAGAACTATTACTACATTCGCACATCTCAATGACCTGTTCGTGTAGTAGTTCATGAGTAGTAGAAAATTACATAAAACCTTTGATGACCTATACTGGATCCTTCAGCATCCAGGCAAGTCGATTAGGAACATATTGGCCGGGTTCACCAAACAAATGGTTAGTATCCACCATTGTGCTCAATAAACTTCTATAGCGGCATTTTGATGTTGCCAATGCACAATGGGGCAAACTAGCACCAGCTCATCAAAGAAGTGGATCCTTTGCACCAATCCTCTCAATTATGTCGAATGGACCCATAAACTAGTCATTGGGGAGTGAGCTTCTTAGCTCTGATGGACCTCCCAATACCAGTCATTGGCGATACTTGAAGGAAAACATGATCTCCAACACTGAACTTCAATGGCCTCTGCCACTTATCTGCATAACTCTTCTGCTGACTATGGCTAGTCAACAACCCTGACAAATTATCTCAATCTTCTCAGTCATCTAATCAACAACACCTGAACCAATTATACTCCTCTTACTAAGCTATATTTAACAAATCGATGATTGGCACCTCCTAACGTATAAAGCTTGAAAAGGTGCCATCTGGATACTCCAATGGTGACTGTTGTTATAGGCGAATTCCGCAAATGGGAGATGCCTATCCCAACTGCCTGACAATTTGATAGCACATGCCTGAAGCATATCCCCCAAAGTCTAAATCATTCTCTCAATCTGTCCATTGTTTGAGGATGAACGTGGTATTGAAGTTGAGCTTTGTACCTAAAGCCATCAGTAAAGACCTCCAGAACTCGGAGGTAAAATGCGGACCACAATTAGAAATGATACTCTGGGGAATCTCATGAAGTCTGACAATCTCATCCACATACAACTGAGTCGACCTCGACAAGGGATAATTAATCCTGATCAGGAGAAAATACGCAGATTTAGCCAAATGGTCCATGATAACCCAGATTTTATCGTGGCCGGACTGAGTCAATGGCAATCCCACTACATAATCCATCCAAATATTGTCCCACTTCCATTATAGAAGCTCAATACTCTAGAACAAACCACCCGGCCTCTGATGCTTGATCTTCATCTTTTGACATGTTAGACACTTCAGAATGAATTGAATCACATCAGACTTTATCTTAAGCCACCAATACAACCTCTTCAAATCATTATACATCTTTGAAACACCAGCATGCATCGCATAAATGCTCCTATGAGCCTCCTCAAGAATGGTCTTCCTCTTCTCATCATCATCTAGAACAAAAATTCTCTTCTTGAATTAAAAATACCCAAATTACCCAAATCATATTCAGGATATCCTCTACTATGTAGATACTTCTGGATCTTCTTCAAATGATCATCTTCATCCTAAGCTACTCTCAAATCCTCGAAAAACCCAAACTGGCCAACCATGGCTTCCAAGAAGGCCATTGATCTCTCGGTCGTTGCACAAATAACTCAACACATGTTCAAAAAAGACTGCTTCTTTATACTCAGACCGGATACATGAAATGACTTCTGACTGAGGGCATTGGCACATTCGCTTTACCAGGATGACACTTGATTTCAAATTTATAATCCTTAATCAGCTCCATCCAACAATGCTGCTTATTATTCAGCTCTATCTGATCCATCAGATACTTTAGACTCTTATGATCACTGAACGCTTTAAACTACATCACCCTCAAATAATGTCACCAAATCTTCAAAGTAAACACCATTGCGCCCAACTCATTTGAAGCGTACATGATAACCTTACCGTTCCGCATCAAAACACAACACAAACCCATCAGTGAAGCATCGGTGTAAAACTCATAAGGCTAACTCAGATCTTGCAAAGTCAAGACGGGTGCAGTCCTCAACTAGGTTTTAAGATCCTAAAATGCTGACTTGCATCAATCGGTCCAAGAAAAAGGCCTATCCTTCTTAGTTAAATTAGTCAAAGGACTTGAAATCTTTGAAAATCCCTGAATGAATTGATGATAACACCTCGCCAAATCGACAAAACTTCTAACCTCAGCCATGAATTTCGAGGACTCCCACTGCAATACCACCTCAACCGTACTGGATCCACTACCACCCTTTCTGCATATACCACATGCCCTAGAAATTTCACCTCAATGAGCCAACACTCACATTTTGATAGCTTGGCATAAAGCCGATGATATTTTAGAACCTGTAAAACAATATGCAAGTTGTAACATCCTAAATTTTTTACCTAAAGATTAATTGGAGTAATGCCCAAAAAAATTGAAAAATAGGCAATAAGAAGTTATTTAAAGTCTTGATGTGTCACTTGAAAATTTAAAAGCCTTATGAATAAATTTACTAAGTTCAAAGTATTTTAAGGAATTTGGAGAATTATCTTCTTTACAAATTGGAGAAAGCTGAAAATAATTGAATGTTTTACTTTTGGTAGATTTAATATAGTAAACATGTGCTCATTGATGCAGGGAGTTTGGTGAACATCATTTAACTCCAAACTGTCAAGGAGATGGGTCTAGAGTCCCAGATTGTCAAAGCACCCACTATGCTGGTGTTTGTAAATGATGCTCCAGGCAAAACGACTAGTGAGATTTCCTTATTGACATATGCTATCGAATTTACCAATTGTTCAAGTTTCATGTCATGGACTTCCCGTCTGCCTTTAATGCAATATAGGGGAGACCATAAATACACCAGATGAAGGGTGTACCATCCACCTTACATCAAACAATCAAATTTTCAACACCATAGGCAGTCTGAGAATTTAGAGCGAACATCGAATGGCTCGTGCTATTAAGCCATGGTGAAGAGTATGGATAAGAGCCCTACATCCGTATAGCAATTACAGATTCTGTCTCCTATGGACAGGGGAGCGAGAGATAGATGAACTTGACATGATATCCTAGACCTAGACAACCTGGAAAGACAAATATCTATAGGAGCGATCTAGATCCTAATGTAAGAGGTGATCTTATAGCATTTTTATCTCACAATTTAGACTGTGTTGCTTGGTTATATACAAACATGATAGGGATCGACCAGAGTAACATAACCCCCAAGCTGAATGTCGACCCCCAATTATAAACCAGTAAGACAAAAACGTCACAGGTTTGTCCCCGAAACAAACTGGATCATCAACTCAGAAATTCAAAACTTACTCACGATCAAGTCAGTTAGGGGAGTCCAATACCCTGACTGGTTGGCCAACATGGTCATCGTCCCAAAAAAGAATGGAAAGCATTGGGTCCGATCGACTTCACCACCTAAACAAGGCTTGTCCAACGGATTCATTCCTACTACCTCATATTGACTCACCAGTCGATGCTACCTCTGACCACAAATTGTTGAGTTTGATGGATGCATTACAACCAAATCTTAATGCATCCCGAGGACCAGGAGAAGACCTCGTTTATAACAGAATGGGGAACTTAGGGTGCTTAAGAAAAATCATATCATTTGAACTAACTCAACTAACACCTATAATCTCTTGCAAAAAAAAAGAAAACCAACATCTTAAATCTCATCAAATTAGTTAAACATATCTTATATTTAGCATTGGAGGGAGTATTTCAAAAACTATTCATATATCTTGAAAAAATAGCATAAAAATGTCAACATGGTTACATATGCATGTAAAGAAGTAAACATTGAACAAGAAAATTGTAGGAGATTCTTATATATTCATATGGTTCTTTGTTGAAAGGTTGGATAAAAAACATTATAAAATTGTTGGTTGGTATTTGAATAAATCATATAAAATAATCAGAGATCATATTATATTGATAAAAAAAACCAAGAGTTCGGGGGAAAAACAACACATTTTTCTTTTTTTTATTTTTTTTGACAGTAAAAGAAAACATCACGTTAGTCACAGTTTGGTGATTGCACATTTACTTTAAAATTTAGATTATTCATATAATTTATTATTTCGAATAAAATATAATTTATACAATGGAAAGATTTGACAATTAATTTCTGTTAATTACGGACTTTATTAATTTGTCCTCATCCCCATTGTAAAACTGAAGATGACTTCTCACCTCTGGGATCATAGATGTCATGCACTGCATGAGATTGAATGTTACCCCTCACCTTAAATAGAGGAATTTTATATATGCATGTAATTTAAGGAAATTTACTCATTAATCGGACCGGTTTTCCATACATATTTAAACAATCTAAATCTCATATGCTCAACTTAGATTTGATGCTTTTGAATTAATGATTATTTTTTAAATAAAAAATAACTTTATAAAAAATTGATAGTTCAGAGATTATCTTTATTTTATATTCTGTATCCATTAAAATATTTTTAAAAAAATCAAATTTAATGCAAATAAGATCTAAATGATTTAAATATGATTAACTCTTCCTACTCATATTTTTTTTTATTAATAGTGAAACCGGTTTCGTCGTTAACCAAGTTATTAATTACTTTGTTGATGGATAGCAGAATGTTTATTTTTATTTTTTTTTATTTTATGAAACCTATTCCCCCGGTCCCCCTAAAAAATATTATCCAATGAAAGCTAACTTCTTATATAGAAGGCGTATTAGAAATAGTAGAATCATATTTGTTATTCTTTTATATTTTCATATTCATTCTATTTAATTTTTGGTTGAGTTGTTATATTTAAACTTTTCTTTCTGTAACATTTATGATAATTTAATTCCATTTTTTGATATAAGTATATGAATATTTTTATAGCTAAAAGTTACATATAATAAAAAAAAATCCAAAGAAATATTTTCAATCCTAATTCTTTTTAAACAAATCCCTTTGTACACTAATTATGCATAAGACCGCATTTTTATTTTAAATCAAGAAATAGCACTATTATGGTTCAATGATTGGTACCTTTTTTATTATTTCTCAATGTTATAACAATTTTTTATAGGCATGCAATATATATAGTTTGCTTTAATTTTTATTAAATATTTTAATTTTACTCTATTAGCACCATTAGCTTATGTACATGGGCTAGCAATGCTAACATAGCAAAGTTATAAGGGCTAATAATGATACTAAATGAGTAACATTTTTTTGGTAAAAAATATTAAATGAGTAACATGAAAAGATTTAATAAGGTGAAAAAACACTTAAGTACTAAATTAAGAATTAAAGAAAACTATAAGTGCTTCTCAAGAGAAGTTTTCCCATTTTTATAAGAATGCAAATAAGTATCTTAATTAAAAAGAAATAGTCATACCTAATTATTAACCAACCTGCATGTATCTCTTTTTATCAGTTTCATGAGACATTGCATATAATGTTTGAGTTAAGAAAGAAAGGTTATACGCAATGCTTATCCACCAAGTGAAAAGGGAGGTCATATATAATAAACTACCCCATCCGTTCCTAAATATATATAAGATCTAATTATCTAATTTGATTAGATTAGGACGTTAGTTAAGTTAGTTAAAATCACATGATATTACCAATATACCATAACCAATCTACCTTTATTTCCACTCTCTGTCTCTCACTTGTTTATTATTGAGAAGCATCAATAAGGATAATTTGGGAAAAGTTGAGAAAAATTATAAAGAGGTCTTATATTTATGAACAAGCACACCTCCTTAAATAGGTCCTATATTTAGGAATGGAGGGAGTAATTAATCAAGTAATCACTATAAGAATCCCATATGGGAAAAACAAAATTTTGATAATATTATAAAACAAGCATGAATGCACGGTTACTGTGCTTGTTTAAAAGTAATTAAAAATGAAAACTGGTCACACGAGTTGCTTAATGGTGGCCGGAATCTGCTTTGCTTGTTACTTTAACACTTCATTTAACATTAATTTCACACTAATTTGTCACAAAAGTAGAAGAATTCAGATTTCAGAATCAAAAGCAAAAAGACAGAGCAATTGAGAGTATTATTAAATATGTTAACCACAGTAAACCGATGATAGGCCTTAATTAATTCTGTTTTGGATAGGAATATGATTCTAGAATGCTTTCGTCAAGACAGTGTCTGTCTTTAGGGAAACCTTAGATTTAAAGGAAGAAAAGAAGTTAGCCCACGCGACTCTCAATTATCTTTTGATCAGTTTAAATTAATTAAGTGTTATGATATACTTATTATTTCCATCATGATGAACGAAAAGAAAATATCTCTATCCTACTTACTACTCCATCCGGTCATAATTATAAGATCACTTTGACTTTTTTGGAGAAAATAAGGACGCAAAATTAATTACTTTAAAACGTCTATAATTACCTTTTTTTCTCAAAACTAATTTACCTTACTTATAAACTATCGTATAATACAATTATAAGTAAGATACGTTAAAATTAAGTGGTCTATTTGACTTCCTTAATCTCCACACAAAAAAGTCAAAGTGATCTTATATTTAGGAACAGAGGGAGCCAGTACTATATATTAATTGGTGGGGGGGGGGGGGGGCGTGTGTGTGAGTTGTACTTTGTAGATTTTAGATTACACAATCTTAAAATTATATACAAATTTTTTAATAAAATCAAAGTCACCATGAAAGTTTTAGTAAACATAATATGAAGTTTTTGATAAAGTATACTAATCAATTTACCTAAATTTTGTAATAGTTTTAATCTTTTAAAGTATTTGTATTTGTTCTATGTTAATATTTTCAGCTTTAAAGTTTTGAATTTGTTTTAAAACAACATTCATTTATAATTTTGATTAAAAACACATTTTTAAATTTAATTTTGGTAATATGCTTAAAGTTTTACTCTATAGTCTAATTGATAATCAATCATCTCGTGTTAAACTTGCCTTCTCTTATCAAGCTAAATTTGCCTTATATGGCGGGAGATATTTGGGAGTTGGGATTAAGATGTAGATTGAAAAATTAAAGGCCATTAGATATATTTGCTGCCTTCTTCAGCAATCCTTGGGACAACTACTCTTCTTATTTTTTTTAATAAAAGACAAGTATATTAAGAATTAGACAAAATAATATATTAAAAGGTTTATCAACATCTAGCATTCTAAGGTAAGTAGTTGAGAAGCCCAACAGCAAAAAGTAACAACAAAATCAAGCACAAGTAAAGAATCATACGAAAAAAGAAGAAGATAAAACACACAAACAACAGGGATTTGAAAAAGGCTATGGCTTGCCATAGTTGATCTGCACTTTAACTAGTCTATGTCTGTCTATAAGGGATAGCCGACAAAGCAAGTCCCTTATCCTACACCAGCTAACCCAACTCTATACAGATTCATAAGGCTCAAAATGTTGGGAAGATGCTTGACAAACCGCAAGACATGAGTACAACCTATGGTCTTACCATGTAAGCAACATTTATATAAGGTATTGGAAAAGAGGTTGATGTCGATGTCATACCCCAACAACAACAAAATAGAACCAAAACCAAGATGGTCATGGAGCATCAACCGCATTTATGTTCCAAAGCAAACAAGCCCAAATACCCTAACAAGAAGCTTATACACTGAAAACTAAACACAAACATGACAAAACCATAAACGAGTATATTGGGAAAAACATCATCAAGAAAGGAACTACCCACTCTGTGCTTGATGTAGGATAATATGATCATGGTGCAATCATTTGAGCTTTTTTGCTTCCATATCAAATTTCTGAGAACTTATACCATTAGAGTCCATTTAGTTCACAGAAAATATTCTAACGGAATTGAAATGATATGAAAGGAATTGAAGGTTGACACGTTTGGAATGAATTGGAAAGAAAATGAATGAAATGAAAAATTTTATGTTTGGTTAGTTGAAAATAGTGGTAAGGAAACTTAGAATTATATGAAAATGACCATATTGACCTTAATGATTATTTCTTAATTAAACTCACTAATATAAAATTTTAAAATATTTTAAAATTGAATAATCACAAAAATAAATGAACATATAATTTTATTAATTATAATTTACATAAATTAAATATTCAAATAAATATTGTGCGTTAATAAAAAATTACAATTTACATAAATTAAAATATTTCTGATAAATATTAGATCACACAGATTTTAATTTTAAAAAAATATAGATATCAAATGATTAAAAAACAGCTGCATAGTATTTAAAAACACCACCAAGATAACCTTAATTTAGATACGTAAGATACTTGCAACTAGAGGTGGGCATGGTGCCCAGCTATCCTGTAAGCCCACCTGAATCCAATCAAAAATTGCCCAGCCCAACCCAAAAAGAAAGCAACCAACTTTTTTTAACATAGTTATTGAGTTTTTTAAATGTAATTTTTGGGATAACCATGTGATTCCACTTGATTATTATATATTTTTATCCACTAATTATAGGAAATTAACACTTGTCATAGGCTAATACGTGGCAATTTATACTTGAATATTACAATTCTGCTTGCATATGTCATTTTAAAGCCCCTCACATTCATTCCTCTCCACCTCTTTCATGCCTTCACCCTCTCCAGATACATACCTTCGGCCATCACGCACTCTCCTCTCCACTTCACGCACTCACCACCTCACACCTACACCCTCAGCTCCTTCACGATATACACACAGCAACGCCTTCAACATCTACCACCACATTTCAGGCATTTGGCCTTCACCATCCATACACACACATTCGGTACATCCATCTCCAAATCACGCACATTCCTTCCTCCCTATTCACACATTCACAGTTACACCCTCTCCATCAACAACCACCCACTCCTCAGCTCCAATCGAATTCATGCAGCACACACATCTTCCTCTCCATTCACGCCTTCACTAACCATTCACTCTCTCACCCCAAAAAATTCTTCTCATCTCCATTCACCCAATCATCACACATTCGGACCTCCTCACCATTCGAACAGAACACTCACAACTCCATCACCCATTCCTCTCTTCACTCATGCAACACTCACATTCATCTCAACTTCACCATTCTCTTCCACGGCCTTACACATTTCATCATGGAGCATTTGGGGATTCTTTGTGGATTGTGCAACCAGAGCCTCAAGGATTCATCTAGGGGAGTTAATTAGTGTCTTTCTATGTCTAATTTCACTTACATGTTCTAGATTCTTGTAATTTTTATGTGTATGTGATTTTGGAATATAAGACACTATGGATTTATATTATTTGTGGTAATTTTCCTTTTGGGTTATGTATGTAATTAAGCAATTGCTTTTATGTGCATAAACATAGTGTTAACTATTTGGCATAATGCAATTGATGTGGTAGTATTGATTATCTACTTTGTATTCTTAGTTTGGATTAATGTGCTTGCTTGTTGCATCTAGCATTATACACTAAATCCATTTTTGAAGGGTCAAATTATACCTTCAAAAGTAGACTCATTGTGTGTTGTCAAGATTTTCACTACCAAACAGTTTTCTAACAATTGCTTAGTTGACCAATTGTGCAGGTGATGCGCCAAATCAATTGGTAACCAAATCAATTGGACTTAGATGATTGCCTTTGGTTTTTACACTTGGACTTGGATTTTTCACTCCCACATATTTAAAGAGGTTAGGAAAGTTGCATGATTTCACCAAGAAGCCCTATTTTCATTAAAAGAGTTTTCAAATAATTTTTCTTGATTTTATCTAAAACCAAAAATCCCAAAATCAAGTTTCTTTGCATTCCTACGATTGAAAAAAAATACCAAATTTACATTTCAATGATCAAACCTCAATTAACTTTCTTATCCATGCATTTAGATTAGTCTAGGCATCAAAATAAGTTGATTAATTGAGAGACGACCCGAGGTAGAGCTACTTTGCTCAAGCCTCGGTTTCACATATTTTCTTGCATTTGAAGGGGCATTGGATTTGAGTGTGTTCATGGTCTCATGCTGTGAGAGTCTAGTCGCCCCACGTGAAGTAACTCGGTGTAGTCCATACCGAAATTGGGCTCCATATGATTTATCTTTAGCGATCCTCATCTGCTTGTAGGCCAAAAGCATATGCCATTCGGCTTAATAGGACTTGTCGAAGAACTCAGACCAAGCTTCACTGAATTCCCAAGTGTTGAATCAACCCCTAGTTGATCTAAAGCAATAACAAACTTGGGATGATCATCATTCATGCACTCAATAGTGGTCTTTGGCACTGAACCAAGACTCTGTTGATTTGTATTGTTGGAAAGATTTGATTCATAGAGTTGTTAAATTGTGGATGTTGATGTTGGATGGTTCTGATCAGATTATGGATGAATTTATCGGATGGATTGTTTTGGTATGAGTGATAGGGTATTTTGGTTCATATATATTTGCAAGAAAAGAAAGTGATTATTGTGTGATGCATGTTAAGTTGTAATTACCATGATAGGTTTTACCCTTTTCTATCTTGGTATGCGTTGAAAGTGTAAGGAAGTCTTTATTTAACTATGTTAGGTAGTTGAATTCTATTCTATTCTAACATAGTTAAGGTGTTGATTACTTGTGAAATTTTAATATCCATGTTAGGTATTTCCTTTTCTAACATGGACTACTTAATTTAACTGTTTGACTTTTAATTTCCATGTTAGTATTTTGATTTTTAGCAAAACTCTTTTCTAACATGGATGAACATGTTTGGAGACTTCAGACTCCTTTGCCAAAGTCATATTCTTTCAAGTGCCATCTTTTCTCTTACTTCGCTTCTTGTCCTCTTATTTCTTAAAGTTTTCATGATGGAATTCTAGGGTTTCTTAACTTGAAAATTTCTTGATTCCCTCTACTTCAAATTGCTTCTAAGACCCAGGTTCCTATTGGATTACTTTGTTTGTTCTTGGCCTAAAATGAATTAGTTGTACTCGAACGTAGTGAAAACTAAAGTCGTTTGGGATTTCGAAATTGCGAGTATTTTCCATGATTTAATGAGTTCCCTAGCTTTAGTGGTGTTTATGAAGGATTTTTCAATTCTATTTGTGGATGTTGATTTAGAAGGGAATTTTGACAGATTTAAGGTTGTGAAGGTTTAGGGTTGAGTATGGATTACTAAATATTGAAAGGAATTTTTGAGGTTTCTTGATTTCTTTGCGGCATATTGATGCTAATGAAAAGTTTCTATCAATTCTAAAATTTGTTGGGAATTGAAATTTATGAAATTGGGGGATTACGTTATGATCATTTAGGTAAAGCTTGACTGGGTCTTGATTGATTTGATATTTGATTCTAATTTTTGAGGATTCAATTATCCTAAAATGGGTATGAATTGATGGTTAATGAGTTGAAGATCTTACCTAAACTTGAGATTGGAAATTGAGTTATAGGGGTTAAGTTTGATTGAGCATGGTTAATTAAGATCATATTGTAGTTTAAATGATTTGGACTCACTATGTTGGTCATGAATTGATGACTATTGGACATAGATTGTACTTAGGCTTGCTATTTCACGCATATGTAAGAGGTTTGACCATCAATTTATTTAGATTGATTAAATGAATGAGTCTTGTATTTAAATAGCTATTAGATTATTGCAATTAGGTTGAAGATTGATCTAAGTTGGTGGCTAGATAATGCTTGTAAATGCAAAGAGAATCATACATGGGTGTACACTGTCTGAAGATTCTAAGTCAATGTTTAAATTGAAATTTCTAGACCATGGTTAAAATAGTTTAGGTTAGATAATGATAAAGAATCAATAAAGAATGTTACTTAAATTGATCTTGTATGCATCTGTGAAGTTTTGGAAGTGATGAAATTTATTTCAAAGGGGTATTTAAATAAGTTGATGAAGATTGAGGTTTGTTAGTATTAATCAAATATGGAATTCTCAGTATTTTGAGTGAATTAAGGGACTAAGTATATAGTGTGCATGTATATGTTACTATTAAAATCTTTCTCAAGATTAAGAATATTTTATTTGGGAATTTAGAAGCTTGTTATTATGATTAAGTTTAGTAGATATTGAATCAAGTTAAAGTTAAAAATCTATTTGAGGCTTTAATGAAGGCTTAAGTTGATCTATTAAGGTCCATTCTGATTGGAGAACATTATGATCAGATTTGATTCTTTATTGCTTATGCTAAACTGAGGTGTTATTGGCTTTAGGATTGGATTATGAAAGCTTAAGTGTGTTGTTTAAGATATGCAAGGTGTCCAAAGGGTATAGATTTGAGGTTTTCAAAGATAAATGGTTTTGTTTCTGGAACTAAAGTTTCATATTCTAAGAAAATCGGTCCAAGGATTTTGATATTGTTTGGTCATATATTTATGGATAGGCGATATCTAATTTTGTAGATGCTTAAAGTATGGCTTCTCTCCATTGGAATCAAGGAAACAAGTGATTGTTGATGTATCAAAATATAATATTTTGAAGATTTCAATGGCAAGATTTGGGTTATCATTTATAATAGTTAGTTGTATCCAAGTTAGTATAGATGCTAAATGGCCTAAAGAGGGAGTAATTGTAGCCAAAAAGGGAAAATAATTCAATAAGTGTTGACTTTCATGGTGATGATGGGTTTCTATCCTAGTTTATGGGTGGTATGATATGATAAATATAGAGGATGATCCATTTGTTCGCAAATAAGGTTTAGCAAAACTAGTTATTGGCTTGAAAATTAAAATAGTCCAAGGAATGAGGTTGATTTTTCACCTTCCTAAACTCCTTAGGGTGCAAATGAAAAATTAAATCTAGCCAAGGATTGCACTATTGGTGCTTTCCTAGACCGTCTCACGTGGAGTCGATTAACTAACTACCTAAGCTAACTAAATGCATGCAAAAGCTATAAAAGTCAAGGGTTTGTGATTTTAATTAAGGAAATTGGACTAAATTCTTTTTTGGATTTTTGTTTATAATGAAAGAAAATAAATTGGTTGTGAAACTTATGAGATAAACATGCGTCTCTTGATGAATTGGGTAACCTTCCTAGCTTCTAAGATGATTTAGGAGTTTTAAACCAAGTTCTAATGCAAAATCTAAGGCAATCACTCTTAGTCCAATTAGCCTAATTAATTAACTAACGTGGCGCATCGCTCATTTAATTAATCAAATAGGCAATCATTAAGTTCCAACTCGGTAGTGAAGACTCATGATAAACACGCAAAGAGACTCTCGTTAGAAGTAAACAAAACCATCTAACGTTAGACCTGTTGAACTCTATATTTTTTATGATAACCAAACATGACTTAGGCTATAGGATCGTGAGAACTTATCTTAGAAAAATACTTCAAAAAAATGTTTCTCAAAATCTAAGTTAAGCAATCGATTGGACATACTTGCAATCGATTGGAGAATTACAGTTGCAATCGATGGGATATCGATTGGGGACTATCAATCGATAAGAAAAACTAAACAATCGATTGTTGCACTAAACTACTCTTGGTAATCAGAATGTGATCAATCGATTGATTAAAAAGCAATCGATTGGAATAACAATCAATGAGCACTCGATTGGAACTTACTTCGAATCCGAGATATATGTAATCGATTGGAACTTAATCAATCGATTAACAAGAGGAAATGATTGGTAAACCAAGCAATCGATTGACATTCCTTGTTTTTATTCGATAGCTAACATATCAATCGAGTGTTACAGGTAGCAATCTGAACCAATCTGAAGGCAATCGATTAGAGGCCAGAGACGGTAATCGATTGGAGCATCCTGCAATTGATTAACTTATGATGATTTTCAAAGTTGTTTCTTTTCTCATGATTAACTAACTTTATATTGCAAGTTGTACTTGTTGCTATTTTGGGCAGTTTATGTTGGACACAAAGAAACATAAACAAAGAGCCGTTACACACAGCTACACAAAATTCTGGCACAGTACGCTAATCACAGAGGAGAAAGAAAGAGAGAACGCAAATCAAAACAACTCTAGAGCATTAAATGAAACTCAGAATCATCATCAAAATCCAGAATTCCATCTCTCTCTTGGTCTCACATCAGATACATCAAAGACTCAGATTTTGGGTTCAACGAGTAGAAGTTTTCAAGGACTATAAAAGCGTTGAAGTTGAAATTGGTTGGTAGAGAACATTAAGTGAAATCCAACTACCTATCTCCTACTGCAATCAATTCAATCTAAGTTCTCTCAACTGTTCTTCAATCTGTAATCTTATCAGCTCAAGTGTGTGAGCAAGCTTTGTATTTCTGAATTACTTATCTGTTGAGTAATTCCTTGGGATAGTGGGATCCTAGAGGAAGGGTTGTATTCTTACAAGTTGTAAGGGGGAGTGATATGTGAGAAGGAGTTCTTATGGAGTGATTACTTGTAAAGGCATTCAAGAGCCTGATTAAATGTTAAAGAATTAGTGGAACCCAACTGAAAGTTGGATAACTGGACGTAGGCCAAGAGTTTGGGCTGAACCAGTATAAATCTTGTCTCATTCAGTTTAAATTTTAAATAGCACAATTCACCCCCTTCTTGTGCATTCCTACCAATTACATTTGGTATTAGAGCAGGTCTTCTCAGAATGAGTTGATCCAACAATCAAGAGAAGCAAAGATCTATCATGGTAGGTTATGACAATCTTCTCCCAGAAGGAAGCTCAATCAACCGACCTCCAGGCTTCAATGGAGAACATTACACTTTCTGGAAGATGAAGATGAAGACATTCATCAAGGCAAATGGGTATATGCTCTAGAAGATTATAGAAGATGGAGACATTGTGCCATTGAAGACTAAAAATGGAGCTCAGGTTCCTAAACTTCCTGTAGAATTCACAAATGATGACAAAGACAATATGGAACTGAACAGCAAGGCAATTATGGTGATTCAAAGTGCTCTCAGCCAGAAAGAATACTTTAGAGTGTGTCATTTAGAAATGGCTAAAGAAATATAGGATGCTCTGGAGATTGCTCATGAAGGAATCTCAGGAGTTAAAGAAAGAAGATCTGAGCAACTAGTCTTAGAATTTCATCTTTTCAAGATGGAAGAAGCAGAGCCTATTAGAGACTAGAGATCAGATTCACACATATGATAAATAATCTCACTGCTCTTGGGAAAAGAATCACAGAAGCTGAGTAGGTGTCCAAAATTCTGAAGATCCTCACACCATAATGGCAAATAAAGGCCACTACCATTCAAGAAATGTGGGGTGAATCAATGAGATCTATCACTGCCCTATTTGGAAGCTTGGCAGAATACAAAACTACAATCCGAACTCAAAGAGAGCTTTATGGAGATAAAAAGAAAAAGAATCTAGCCCTCTCAGCTCCAATAAGAGAAGATGAGGATGAGGAGGAAGAAGAAGAACTGGATGACGATGAGATGGCCTTTATGGTCAGAAAATTTAGAAAGTTCTTCAAAAATAGAAGAAGATTCCAGAGAGGTGGTTCCAGCAACACTAGAAGGGATCCCCAGAAAAATCCTCCTGTGTGCTATGAATGTAAGAAGCCTGGACACTTCAAATCAGAATGTCCAAGTCTTTAGAGATTTAAGGAGAAGGAGAAAAAGAAGGAGAGATTCCAGGGCAAGAAGAAAGCCTATGTCTCTTCCATATGGGGAGATAGCACAGATGAAGAAGCTAGTGATGCTGAGGAAGCAGCCAACCTCTGTCTGGTAACTTAAGAGGAATCTGACACTGAGGTATATCATATTTACTCATCTTTTTCATGAACTCCAAAATGCATATAATGAACTACACATAGAGTTTGTGAAATTGGAAAAAGAAATAACTGTGTTAAGGAAGAAAAATAGGGAACTTGAAAAGAAAATTGAGAAAACTGATTGTGTATAAGTTTCAAAAATTATTTCTCAACAGGATGAAAATTCTGAATGCAAGGGCTGCGAAAATCTTTCAAGAGAAAATGAAAAGATCTCTGGTATTTTGAAGAAATTTACCAAGAGCACTGAGGCTCTTGATATTATGCTAATGAATCAGAAGGCTTTTAGAGATAAAACTGGCATAGGTTATGACTTAACACCTAAGTCCTTAAAAGAAAGAAAGTCAGCATCTAAAGAGAAACCTTAAAGTTTTTCAAAAAAGCCTCAAAATATTCATCACCATTTAGCTTTTGTAATTTTTGCAATAGAAAAGGGCATACTGAGTCTACTTGTTATCCTAAGAAATATGGTATATCTGAGTTATACAAATGGGTCCCCAAAGGGACACATCAGCCTAAAGTCCATTTGGACCCAAGGTAGCAAACTAATCCCAAAGGACCCAAGAAAATTTGGGTACCTAAATCTGTTTAGTTTGTGCATGTTTGTCTTAAAGCATCCAACAACAACAAGTGGTACATAGATAGTGGATGCTCAAGACACATGACTGGTGACAAAGATAAATTTGACAATCGGATCATAAAAGATGAAGCCAAAGTTAGCTTTGGAGGTAACCAGTCAGGAAGAATTGCTGGAATAGGAGAAATTGGGACAGTCAAAGATGTTTATCTTGTGAAAGGTCTCTGCCACAATTTACTAAGTGTCAGTCAGAGTACTGACAGAGGTAACTGGGTAATTTTTGATTCAAATGAATGCCTCATAGTAGATAAGCAAGAATTAACCATAGATAAATCCAATCTTAAGTGTCAAATGAAAGCTAATAGAAATCGTAACTTGTATACTGTTGATTTAAGCCAACAATTCTCTGAAAAATGCTTTATAAGTAACTCTGATAACTGCTGGCTGTGGCATAGAAGATTAGCCCATGTGAACATGTCTCAATTAGATAAGCTAGTTAAAAGGGATCTTGTCATTGGCATACCTAACATGAAAGTGAAAACTGATTTATTGTGTGAAGCATGCCAAAAAGGGAAACAAACAAAGTCCTCTTTTAAACCAAAGAAGGAAGTCTCCACCACTAGACCCCTGGAACTGATCCATATGGACTTAGTTGGTCCAACAAGAGTGAAGAGTCTAGGAGGAAGTCTATACACTCTTGTAATTATGGATGACTATTCAAGGTTTACTTGGACTATGTTTCTTTCCTCGAAGCATGAAACCTTTGATGCTTTTTATCTGTTTGCTCAGAAAGTGCAGAATGCAAAAAGGAAAAAGATAAGCTCAATTAGAACAGATCATGGAGGAGAATTTGAGAACCAATACTTCTTGCAGCTATGTGAAGAAAATGGCTTAAATCACAACTTCTCAGCTCCCAAAACACCACAACAAAATGGAGTGGTGGAAAGGAAGAATCGTGTACTCACTGAAATAGCCAGAACAATACTCAATGAAAAAGAAGTATCTCAAGTTTTCCGGGCAGATAAAATGAGTACAGCTTGCTACATATCCAATTGGGCTTACATACGAAAGGGGATGGGTAAAACTCCATATGAGCTTTACAAAGGAAGAAAGCCAAATGTAAGTCATCTCAAGGTCTTTGGTTCCAAGTGTTTCATCCACAACAATGGAAAGGTAAACTTAGGTAAATTCGATCCCAAAGCTGATCCTGGAATTTTTATTGGTTATTCTAACCGAAGTAAGGCTTATAGAGTATTTAATAAAAGAACCTCTACTATTGAAGAGTCAGTACATGTAGTATTTGATGAAAGTGACTCTGAACATAAGTCATTAGTAGAAGAAGAATATGATTTTTCAAACAAAGCTAAAGCCTCAACACAACCAGTATCATCACCAGATGAATAAGACCAAGAGAATGATTCTCATGATGAACCAACAAGTCCCTCAGCCTGGAGACATCATAGGGATCATCCTCCTGAGAAAATAATTGGTGATGTTAGTGGAGGTGTCAAAACCAGAAGACAGATTCAAAACGAAATGCACTTTTTAGCATTTATTTCTGAAATTGAACCTTCTTGCATTGAAGAAGCACTAACAGACTGTGACTGGATAGTTGCTATGCAAGAAGAGCTCAATCAATTTGAAAGAATTCAAGTAGCCAAAGGGTATAACCAAGAAGAAAGCATAGATTATGAGGAGACTTTTGCCCCAGTTGCAAGATTAGAAGCAATAAGGCTCTTATTAGCTTTTGCATCCCTCAAAAATTTCAAAATTTATCAAATGGATGTAAAGAGTGCCTTTCTTAATGGTTATATTATGGAGGAAGTATATGTTGAACAACCTTCTGGTTTTGAAGACTTCTCTAAACTTGATCATGTTTTCAAACTGAAAAAGGCTTTATATGGACTTAAACAGGCACCAAGGGCCTGGTATGAAAGACTAAGTAATTTCCTGTTAAATAAAGGCTTTACAAGAGGAAAGGTAGATACCACCTTATTTATTCTGCATAAAAGGAACAACATGCTTATAGTACAAATTTATGTAGATGATATCATTTTTGGTGCTACTGATGAATCTCTCTGTGAGGAGTTTTCTAAGACTATTGATTGCACCATATTTTGATACACTTTTCATTGATAAAATCAGTAGATTATTGCATGTTCTTGGGGTAATTGCACCTAATTAGGGTAATTTCTGACTTTTGCACACTTTGTTGGAATTTATTCTAGTCAAGGGCAATTTGGGCATAATTAGCACAAATTATTGTTGACCTATTTTCAAGAACATTTGATGCTACCTCTGGCTTGATTTTACTTGTAGATCATAGAAGAAGCATGCCCAAATTTAGGAGCCAAGTTGCAGCGAAGAATTCGGGACGGAGCAGAAGAAGGAAGCGAAGAGAGAAACAGAATCAATGCGAACTGACGGCGAGAAATACAAGAAAAGGCAGAACCAGTGTGAGTTCACCGTGGGCTTCACCGCGGCGAACTCACGGCAAACTCCTAGCAAAGTCCAGAGCCAACATGAGCTCACCGTGGCTCTCGCCCGCGGCGAGCCCACGGCGAAGTGCCCAGTATCTGCGAAATCTGACGCGATTTTAGGGTCTCTGAGGGATTATAAATAGTTTCTAACACCCGAAAAAAAAAAGCTTCCTCAGGTCCGAAAACCAGCCCTCTCCTAGGGTTCCTCTTGTTCTTCTTCATTCCTCACTCAAATCCTCTCATCCCCACTCATTTCCACCTCCATTATTGCTTATTTTCTTGTTCTTTCTCCTTCCACCTTCCATTTCCACTCCACATTTCCTTCTATCTTCTTCATTCATGGAAGCTATCATCATGGGTCCTCTTGGGCACGAGTTTGAAGACATGAGAGGCTAAGTTCTTGGTGCTTTGGTGGTGTGAAGGTGGCTCTAGCTTCATGGACCAACATAGGGGAGTTTCTAGTTTACAATTTCTTATTTCCTTTGTATTTGGCTTATACTCTTTTGTATTGGTCTTGTATTTGGATTTAAGACTTGGGATATGTGGTTGCTATCTATGTTTGTGAACTATATTGTGTATGCTTTGAATTGAATGTGATTGAGATACAATTTCCTATCTACTTGTGGTTGTATTCTTGGTTTTAGCCATTTTAGTGGTTGCTAGTGGTTATAGTCAATTTCTTCCATGCATGATGATGTGATTGCACTTCATGAGAGTTAAATTGCATTTTTTTCAAGGCATTTCACAAACCAAATGGATCTTCACACTAACCCTAAGTGATGGCTATGAGAGTGATTGCTAGATTAGTCATTAATTAGGGCTAGTGGACCCCCTAGTGGTTGCTTGGGGATTTTTCAATTAGACTTGGTAAATTAAACTCCCACTTATCATTTTGAAAGAAGCGTTTGAGTCACCGAAGCATTACCAAAGCCCATTTTATAAAATCACCCCCAATCCAAACTCTTTTCACTTTTCACTTATTAATCTAAAACACCAAAAACAAGTAACTGCTTTTGTTAATAGCTTTAGTAAATGAATCTTCAAACCAAAACCCCCGTACCTTTTTATTGTTTTAATTGCATTTAGTTAGCTTAGGTTGTTTAGAAGGATTCCTCAAGTGAAACGTTCCGGGATTATGCCACTTTACACAATCCTTGGTAATTATTGTGATTTTAACCCCAAGGCGTAAGGAAAAGGTTAAATCAACTATGCAAGGAGAGTTTGAAATGTCCATGATGGGAGAACTGAACTTATTCCTAGGTCTTCAAACTAAGTAGAGAAAAGATGGAATATTTATCTCTCAAACCAAGTATGTGAAGGAGATCTTGAAGAAGTTTGGGATGGACCTATCCAAGGAAGAAGACACACCCATGACTTCCACAGCATTACTGGATGCTGATGTAGAAGGAAAGGACTTTAATCAGTCCACATACAGAGGTCTGATTGACTCCCTCCTATACCTGACTGCTAGCAGACCAGACATTCAATTTAGTGTGGGAATGTGTACCAGATATCAAGCCAAACCGAAGGAATCCCACCACAAATGTGTTAAGAGAATTCTGAGGTATCTGGTTGGAACTTAGGAACTAGGATTATGGTATCCCAAGGGAACTCGGGAGTACCTCATGGCCTACTCAGACTCAGACCATGCCAGATACAAAACTAATAGAAAGAGTACCAGTGGTCAGTGTGAATTCCTTGGAGGATCCTTAGTCACTTAGGCCAGTAAGAAACAGAACTGTGTCTCCCTGTCATCTACAGAAGTTGAATATATTGCTGCTGCAAGCTGTTGTGCACAAGTCCTATGGCTCAAGCATCAATTGAAGGATTTGGGAATGGAATTTCTAGAAGTCCCAATCCTCTGTGACAACACTAGCACAATCAGTTTGGCCAAGAATCCAGTGCATCATTCAAGGACTAAGCATATCGATGTCAGACATCACTTCGTCAGAGACCATGTGAAAAAGAAGGATGTCAAGGTGGAATTTATTCACACTCACTTGCAGCTAGCAGATATCTTCACCAAACCACTAGCAGCTGAACAATTCATGTATATCAGAAGGGAATTAGGAATGGTAAATCCTAATGAGCTGTAAAAGTTGTATCAATCTCTTAACCCTTATGAATTTAGTTGATTTTGGTTAAATTTTAATGATAAAGTACTGACTTAGGCATCGGAGTAGCTTACAATCTCTTTGCAGTTCATGTTGCAGAAAACCAGAAGGCCAATTGATTGTAAACTCTTGCCATTGATTGACCAAAATGACTAACAATCGATTGGACATCAATTAGGTATCGATTGGCGATTGCAAGATAAAAGGCTTAAGATAAAAAGTGAAAAAGCTCAATCGATTGCCATCAACCAATCGATTGGACAGGCCCAATCAATTGCACCATGGGTCAATCGATTACAAACAACACCAATCTGAAGCATGGGAAGGAGCAATCGATAGCCAATCGATTGCTCAGCGTGGGATTCATTCGAGCACAACATATATCAATCGATTGCTATGACATCAATCGATTGAAAACCCTTTTCATCGATAGAAAATCTCTTTACTCAATCGATTACAACCATTCTCAATTGATTGCCATCTCAACGGTAATATTACAATGGTAACTTTTCTCTCTCCAAATTCTTATATAAGTGCAAACTTTTGACTGTTGCATCATTTTGCATTCATTATTAGTTATCTTCTACACCTCTTCAAAGCAAATCTCGTAACCTTAGCCAAAAATCACGCATCCTCACTCAAAACCCTTAAAACCTCATTCAAATCCATCAGTTACGAGTCAGAATCACACCCAAGCATCATTATAAAGCCAAAATGCCTCCCAAAATGATCCTACTCAGTTCGAAATCCCCCAAATCCTCCTCCAAGAGCCAGAAGAGAAAAGCCCAGAAAGAATCCATAGAGAAATATCCTCGGTTTATACCCAAGGTGCAGAAAGAAAGGTTCCCTCTGCCTCCAGACGATCCCTCTATTACTCTGAGGTCTGATCCTAGTAGGTTCGAAGCACAGGGCATGGCAGAATTGGCAAAAACCTCCTCATCGAAGAAGCAAGTCACTTTCGCTGATTCTGTAAATACCTCCCAGAGGCAATTTGACAGGGGGGAGGTCCAGTCCAAGTCTTCTCCTATCTCATCTGGCAAGAACAAGGGAAAATCAAAAGCCAGAATTATTGAAGAAGCAGTTGTTCCTCCAGATAATTTTGTCACAGAAGGGGTACTACCTATGAGTGATTGTACAAGCACAGGAGCATTAACAAGAGAACCTGATTCTTTGACATTGACCACCTACACCAGTTGGGAGTGGATTTATCTACCTGGATAAAGGATTACAGAGAATTTATGAAAATCAATCTGCCTTACAGTCAACAGGTTGTAAGGAGCTTTTACTCTGCCATGGAGATCAATAGCACTCATACCACCAAAAATGAGGTTGAAGATATATAAATCATCTCAACTGTCAGAGGAAGGACTTTCTCATTCAACTGGAGGACTCTAAACGAGTGGTTCAATATTACCAATCCTCTGTGCAATCAATGGTAGAAGAAGGAGAAATATCTGGAACCAGATCTTCTGAGGACCTACCAACCCTCTGGTGAAGCAAATGACTCATGCAGTGTAAAGCCTGCTGATATGACACTCTACAATAGATTGATTCACTATGCTTACTCCAGATGTATGGTCAACAAGGTAGGGAATCTGAGTCAGTTGCAGAAGGTAGATAACCCAATTCTACCTACCTTAATCAAAGGAGACCCTTTGAACCTTGGCCAGATTCTAACAGAGGAATTCATGACCTTCAGAAGTTCCTCCAGTGACAAGACCCCTCTTCCATTTCCTCAACTGATATCATTCATTCTATAGCAGAATGGTATCTGGTACCTAGAGGAGAACGATGTTCATGAGGTGCCTCTCTTCACAAGCACTCACCTGAGAAGATGAAGCTTGAGATCCCTGATTCTCCCCAAGAACCCTTAGTCCCTCTTCAAGCTCCTCCAACAGCTCAGGAGCCCTCTGCCTCCAGGCCTGATAAAGGCAAAAGTGTTACAGTTCAAGGCTCAAGGGTATTCCAAGATGAAGCCCAGTCCTCAGCACCAACAACTCAGGCTCCATCCATGTTTGGATCTGCCATGAGGACCATGCTGACAGATGAAGTCATCAATTAGGTAGTTGTCAAGGTAACAGAAAACTTGCAAGGCATCATCCCTACGTTGGTTGAGCAGAGTAACACTAACTTGGTGGATGAAGTCTCACTACAAATTCAAGGTGTGGAGGATAGGTTGCTTAAAAAGCTGGTGGTAGCCCTGAATTCCTCTTTGATTCCCTCTGTTGGTGACTGTGGCAAGTTTGTGTATGAAGGCTACAATATTGTGGTGGACACCATCACTCATCTGGAAGCCAGGGTGGCAAACATTGAGAAGATGCTGGGCTACATTCATCCCAGTGAGAGAGGAGCTGTTGGTGCACATTTCATGGCCTCAGATGGTGCAGGACCATCCACTCAACCTGGTGCAGATCATTCCCCATAAACCTCCCCACATCACTCACCCATCACCCTAAATCACTCTCCCACGGCCCATACCACCTCACCACTTCCAGATATCCAAACAAAAGCCACCCCTCCAGCATGCAAAGAAACCTCACCTCCTATCACCTCACAACCTTCTTCACCAAAGTCACCACTCAAATCCCCACCCAGATCACCTCACACTCCATCTCCCACTATGTCACCCAATTCCCCATCTCAAGCCCCTCAAACACAACCCTTACCTTCGGCTGCCATAGAACCTTCACCTCCCCTCACTTCCTAGCCATCATCTTCCATCCCACCTCCTATCATCTAAAGTCCCAAATACACCAAGCACCCCTCTCACACCTAAGCCCGAAAGAAATCCACAGCACCCATCACCTCTCCCAACCTCCCATCACCTCCTTCCTCTGCCAATACTACCTTTTCTCCCATTTCCACTCCCACATCAGAACCCTCTCCCCTGACCCAGCGCACCCTCTTTGATGATGACAAAAAGGGGGAGAAGGAAGTTGAAAGACCAGAGGAAGAGATAGCCCAGAAAGCACAAACTGAGGATCCAATGCCACTCTGAACCAGATTCTGCCACAAATTCATGAGCTGGCTGAAAGTATCATGAGAGAGCAGGTTGAGATTGAGGACCTAACTCATGAGGAACCCAAGTCCTCCAATATGCCTCCCTTAGATGCAAGCCTAGTTCTGGAAAGGGAAGGTGCTGTTGAAGAAGAAGATATGAACCTGGAAATGGTGTTATATTAGGAGCCTCAACCAGTCTCAGTGAACATAATACCTCACCTCTACCAACAAGCAGATGAACTTCACCATCAAGTTGAAGAGCTGAATGAGAGGTTAACCAAAAGCCAGCAAGAAAGGGAAGCCAGGGATGTTGCAAAGGCAGAGGCTGAGAAAGAAGAAAAATATGATCTACCTCAAGCTGTTATCCTTAATTGGGGTGTCAGGAGGCAACTCACATTTAGAGGCAAGCCTGTCACAAAAGATCCCATCCAGACTACTACTTAATTCCTAGAGTCTGGTGAAGAAGAAGAAGAAGGGCAGGAGGTTCAGTCTGTACCTAAAGGGAAGAAGACCAAAAAGACTGTTGCAAAACCTCCTCATAAGACAACAATCAGAAAAGGGTCCAGGGCTTCAAAGGGGATAGTAATCGAAGAGCCCAAACCTGCTCCAAAAAGGAAGTCTGCACCAAAAGGAAAGGGAAAATCAGTCAAGCCTCCTCCTAAGAAGAAGCAAAAGCAACAGTCCCACTTGTACAGAATGCTCTCCTACTTTCCTCCTCCATCTCCTCCTAAAAAGAAGAAAGCTCCTGCCAAGAAGAAAAAAGATGAATCTGAGGTGGTGATTCATTATGAAGAGCCTTCAACTGACTCTGGGAGAATTAGCAATGAGGAAGGAGACTATGACCTGAAACCCCACTGGAAAAAGAAGGGATTAGACTCAGACTCAGACTAAACCAAACCTCACCCACATTCATTCATCATGCACATGTTTAATTCTGTCTTGTCTTGGATTATAACTGATGTTTCTTTTGGTTTTTGCAAGTATTATTTGTGTATGAACTTGTTTATGCATCTGTACTAACCTTATCTGCATAATAATATTGTGAATCTCATGTACCTTGTTCATTTTTGCTTTATGAATTATTTCTGAGAATATACTGAAAATTCTCATCTCATGATTTATCTAAAGTTTCAAATTTATAACTAAGTATGTTTTGTCATCATCAAAAAGGGGGAGAATGTTGAACTCTATATTTTTGATAATAACCAAACACGACTTAGGCTATAGGATCATGAGAACTTATCTTAGAAAAATACTTTGAAAAACTGTTTCTCAAAGTCTAAGTTAGCAATCGATTGGACATACCTGCAATCGATTGGAGAATTACAGTTGTAATCGATGGGATATCGATTGTATATCATTGGGGACTATCAATCGATAAGAAAAACTGAACAATCGATTGTTGCACTAAACTACTCTTGGTAATTAGAATGTGATCAATCGATTGATTGAAAAGCAATCGATTGGAATAATAATCTATGTGTAATCGATGAGCACTCAATTGGAACTTACTTCGAATTCGAGATATATGCAATCGATAGGAACTTAATCAATCGATTAATAAGAGGCAATCGATTGGTAAACCAAGCAATCGATTGACATTCCTTGTTTTTATCCGATAGCTAACATATCAATCGAGTGTTACAGGTAGCAATTTGAACCAATCTGAAGGCAATCAATTAGAGGCCAGAGACAACAATCAATTGGAGCATCCTGTAATTGATTGGCTTATGATGATTTTCAAAGTTGTTTCTTTTCTCATGATTAACTAACTTTATATTGCAAGTTGTACTTGTTGCTATTTTGGGCAGTTTACGTTGGGCACAGTACGCTAATCACAGAGGAGAAAGAAAGAGAGAACGCAAATCAAAATAACTTTGGAGCACTAAATGAAACTCAAAATCATCATCAAAATCCAGAATTCCATCTCTCTCTTGGTCTCACATTAGACACATCAAAGGCTCAGATTTTGGGTTCAACGGGCAGAAGTTTTCAAGGACTATAAAAGCGTTGAAGTTGAAATTAGTTAGTAGAGAGCTTTAAGTGAAATCCAACTACCTATCTCCTACTGCAATTAATTCAATTTGATTTCTCTCAACTGTTCTTCAATTTGTAATCTTATCAGCTCAAGTGTGTGAGCAAGCTTTATATTTCTGAATTACTTATCCGTCGAGTAATTTCCTTGGGATAGTGGGATCCTAGAGGAAGGGTTGTATTCTTACAAGTTGTAAGGGGGAGTGATCTGTGAGAAGGAGTTCTTACGGAGTGATCACTTGTAAAGGCATTCAAGAGCCTGATTGAATCTTGAAGAATTAGTGGAACCCAACTGAAAGATAGAGAACTGGATGTAGGCCAAAAGTTTGGGCTAAACCAGTATAAATCTTGTCTCATTCAGTTTAAATTTTAAATAGCACAATTCACCCCCTCTTCTGTATTCCTGCCAATTACAAGACTTAGTGTCTAAACACACATACAGTCGTACATGAATTCAACATATTCTAGAAATCCAGAGGAGATATAAATGAAGTACATCAAGTACATTTGTTGCATGATATCATGAAATCAACACTTAGGTTCATACATACAAAAGAACATCGCTTAATTACATGCATTACCATTAGACAAAAGATTGAAAAAGCACACTTGTTCTAAGACCAAATACATATAACAAAACAAAAAGAATTGCAATGTATAAGTAGACTTAGACAAGAGAAACTAAATAACTCCCCATTAAAAATGTTGAAGCTTCGGTTGCCTTCCTTCATCAATATGCCCACAAGGAGTTTAACTGCTTATACTCCCGAACACAATCGATTGAAATTTGGATATGGAAGCCATGGAATTGATGTGGAAGGAGTGGAATTTGTGTAGATGGATGAATGGGAGAAAGAATTCCGTGCAAAGAGGTTGAGGGCAAGGGAATGGAAAGAATGAGAGTGAATTGTGGTGAATGGTTAGTGTGTAGAAAGGAAATTCGGGAATATATTTAATAAAACAAAAGAGGCAACCCAAAAACCTTCCTAATAGGCTCTAAATTACTTGGAGAGGTCGAATTCATTGATTAAGAAACAATGAAAGAGGACCCAATTGCTAAAATTTGGAAATTAAATGAAAATGGCAACTTTCTAATCTGTCCAGGATTCGCGCCCTCTCCGTGGCCCTCGCCGTGCTCTCTGTGGCTATGTTTTTTTCTTCTTTGTTTTTCTCGTCTTTTCTTCAATCAGAACCTCATTCTTTGCACCTATAATGGAAAATTAAAGTACATGTGAGGTATTTTAAGTCCACGATTGTGGAATACATGAGTTAAAAGCTTAATATGCTCAAATTACTATCAAAATGCAATTAACTCCTTAAGTATAGATCATACATGTAATTGTACCTAATTCCCATATAATTCTCCTAAATCAAATTCTAATTTCCCAATATTGGTGGTTAAAATCATATAATAATCATGCACAATCATTTCCCCATACTTAGACCTTTGTACTCCTGGACAAAGCATAGACTCACAATGGTAAATGCTTAAGATAATCAATAATCTCAAATTGGAATAAGACATGTTCAAGACATATAAAGGGAAAACTATCAATGCAATTAAGAATCAAATAGTAGCAAGTGAGCACACTCATAAATGTTTCGCACAATCTCACCATACAGGTTATTTACTATCTGCTTGATCAATTGCAACTTACCATATGCTTGCCACAATTCTCAATCTCCACTAGATCAGCACACACACAAAGAATCAAGAGGACTTAGGATTATGATAATGGACAAATGTCATCCATGAGTAAAAACTAAACCGCTTACAAGCATCCTTATTATCTCTCTCTCTCTCTCTCTGTTTTTTTTAAATCTTGAGATGTCGTAGATTCCTTTTTGATGTGACCTTGCACATGGGTAATGCAATACCGGTTACTCAGTTACTCCAACAAAGCATCAAGAGACCTTTGGTCCAACTCATAACCCTCTTAGACTTGACTGTTTGACGCGAGTGCCAACATTGGTGTTGAAGTGCCCCCGGTTACTAAGTCAAGCTTAGATAGCCAGTGGACTAGTGTAATTATAGCATTTAAAACCTGGATGCAATTTTATAAACATGCTCTACTCATCCTAGAGATCAGTTGGGAGTGGAAAAGATGTATATATGGATGTATGAAGTGAATGCCTCTATCATGTTCATCATGTATGACTAAAGCAGTCTAAACTAAGAATTGAGACAAGTTCTAGAAATTGACATATTAAAGCAAGTATGCACTCAAATTAAGAAAGTGATCATTTGGCCAGAAATAACCTCACCATAAGGATAAGCTCACAAATTACCATTTAATAATCAATTAACACAGCAATTTTCACCATATATACCCTAAACATATCTCATATCCAACTTTTGAAAATTAAAAAACAAAGGTCAAAAGCATTGTAAAGTCTATCCAAAGTCCAAGATAACAACAACCTAAGATGGGTCTCTTCTTGCGCAGGTTTTCAAAAAGTAAGGTGAACCAGGTTTTCACAAAAACATTTTAAAAAGCACTTAAATTCACTCTTAACAAGTCCACTATGAGAAATGCGACCCTTTGTGCATAATATACAAGTCAAGAACAACTTCAAGCCAAAAATTTTAAAAATCAGTTCAAAAACAGTCAAAGTTCATCCAAAACCACAATTCATGGGAAATCATGCAAGGAAACCTCAAAATACACATTTACACCCCCACACTTAAACTAAACATTGTCCTCAATGTTTATAATATGACACTATCAGATACCAAAGAGGAACAACAACAAGGTTTTAGGGAACCAAAAAGAAACAAAAACAAAAACAAAAAAACACTACTATCCTACTAGTAAATCCCATTCCCCCACACTTTAACTACACACCACATCTAGTCAAAATAGCATCTAAACGATATGCAGTGTAAAGCAAAAGAGTAAAGAAAAGAGACAACCTGGCCTCAAGGAGGCTTTACTGCAGCACCATGGTAGACCTTAAGGAGATGACCATTAGCTTGAAAAGTATTACTAGTCTCCTCATCCAAAAGGTCTATCATACCATATGGGTTCACCTTAGTCATACGATACGGCCTGGACTAATTCAATTTCAGCTTACCATGACCATGGTGATAATGAGCTTGGTACATGAGAACTAAGTCACCAACTTTAAAGCTCTGATTAACCAAATTTCAATTGTGAAGCAGTTTGGTCTTAGCTTTGTAGATTTTTGAGCTCTCATAAGCATTGAGTCGCAACTCATCTAGCTCTTGAATGTAAAGAGCTCTCTCCTTATCCAGCTGCATCTATCTCCATGTTGCACAATGTCACTGCCCAATAGGACTTATGCTCAACCTCTGCCGAAAGATGACAACCCTTACCATACACCAATTGGTAAGATGACATTCTTATAGGTGTCTTTAATGCAGTGTGATAGGCCCAAAGTGCCTCATCAAGTCACTGACTCCAATCAGTCGTACTCGGCTTCAGAATCTTCTCAAGTATTTTCTTTACCTCACAATTTGACACTTCAGCTTACCCATTTGTTTGTGGGTGGTAGGGACTAGAGACTCTGTGGGCAACCCCATATTTAGCAAGCAAGCTATTGAGAAGCTTGTTGTAGAAGTGGGTGCCTCTGTCACTGATTAGGGCCTTAGGAACTCCAAACCTACTAAAAATGTTAGTTTTCAAAAATTTAGACACAGTTTGAGCATCATCATTCCAAGTAGGAATAGCCTCAACATATGAAGGTGAAAAAGGATCCATAAAATGAATACCCCATACATCAAATGGCTCACAAAATAGAATAGGTTTCTGAGGTAATTCGTCTCTCTTACTCACGCCCCACCCAAAACGCTGGCATATATCACATGAACTAAAAAAACCATAAGCATCTTTAAAAATAGAAGGCCAATAAAAATCAGACTCTAGAATTTTCTTGGATCTTCTTTGTGAACTAGAGTGCCCTCCGCATACAACAGAATGACAAGAAGTGAGAATCGCGGCAAGTTCATCATCAGGGATACATCTCCAAATCACTTGGTCCTGGCAAATCCTCCAAAGGATATGATCGTCCCATATGTAGTGTTGGGACTTCTGCTTCAGCTTCTGGACTTGAAAGTAAGACATATCACTGGGAGTGAGTCTGCACATCAAATAATTAACAATAGCAACAAACCATGGTGTATCATCAGAAATAGCACAAAGAGAGGAATCAGGAAAATCATTACAAGTTAAATCATAATAATCAACTCCCCTTGTGTTTTCTGGAAGGTGGCTTAAGTGATCTGCTACAAGGTTGGCACTACCTGTTCTATCCTTAATCTGAATGCAAAATTCTTGGAGCAATAGTGTCCAACGGAGCAATCTCGATTTAGAATGTGTCTTGGCAAAGAGGAACTTCACAGCTGCATGATTAGTATAAACCATAACAGAAGAATGCAACAGATGTGGCCTTTATTTAAAGCAAAAACAATGGCATACAATTCCTTTTCAGTTGTAGTATAATTTCTTTGTGCAGTATCCAACGTTCTAGAGGCATATGCAATAACATGGGGTTGTTTATTGCTTCTTTGGCCCAACATACCACCAACTACAAGGTTGGATGCATCACATGCCAACTTAAAGGGCAATGACCAATCTAGAGCAACAAGTATAAGTGGTTCAAGCAGCTTATTTTTCAAAGTATCAAATGCAAGCATACAATCATTATCAAAAACAAAATCAACATCTTTTTGTAACAATTTAAAGAGGGGTAAGGCTATCTTAGAGAAGTCCTTGATAAAGCGCCTATAGAAGCTTACATGTCCCAAGAAAGATCGAAGATCTTTTAAGCATGTGGGATAAAGCAAGTCGCTATCACCTCGGTCTTAACCTTTTCAACTTCAATACCACAACTAGAAACAAGATGTTCTAATACAATGCCATGAGAAACCATAAAATGACATTTTTCATAATTTAAAACCAAATTTTTCTGGACACATCTAGTGAGTACCCTCTCTAAACTCTCTAAGCACGTATGGAATGGATCTCCATAGACTGTGAAGTCATCTATAAATACTTCCATGCAATCATTGAGCATATTAGTAAAAATGCTCATCGTGCAACTCTGAAATGTGCCTAGCGCATTACATAACCCAAAAGGCATGTGCCTATATGCAAACATACCAAATGGATAGGTAAAAGTGGTTTTGTCTTGGTCCTCTCGTGCTATAGGAATCTAAAAGTACCCAGAATAACCATCCAGGAAGCAATAATAACTGTGATCTGCCAACCCTTCCAACATCTGATCGTAAACGGGAGGGGAAAGTGGTGTTTTCTAATGGCATTATTAAGCTTTCTATAATCAATACACACCCGCCAACTATTTTGCACTCTTGTAGGAATAAGTTCATCATTTTCATTTTTAACAACGATGATCCCGGACTTCTTAGGTACCACCTGCACCAGTGAAACCCACTAACTATCTGAGATCGGATAAATGATGCCAACACTAAGGAGTTTGGTAACTTCCTTTTTGACAACATCTAAAATGAGTGGATTCAACAGTCGCTGGGGTTGCCTTAGAGGCCTAGCATCATTATATAATAAAATACGATGAGTGCAAATAGTTGGATTTATACCCGAAATATCTGCCAATGTCCAGCCAATAGCTTTTTATACTTTTTCAAAACACCTAGCAATTGCGCTTCCTTGCTTGCCATCAAATCACTAGAGATTATCACAAGCAGCGTATCATTGGAAGAAAGAAAAGCATACTTTAGATTACTAGGTAAAGGCTTTAGTTTAAGGGAAGGGGGTTCAACAATAGAAGGAATAAGGGAAGGCAAAACAGTAGGTATAGAAAAATTTCCCTTCGTTGACCCGCCTACATGGCTAGGACTAGGCTCAACCACACTTGCCACTTGACCATTGGTCTTCCCAAGCATTGAACCAACATGTCGTTGGTCTATCGCAGCAACTGCCTTGGGTTAAGCATCATCCACACTTAAATGTTGTGTCTGGGTAGCCGAATCAACCACTGGTTGACTACTTACAGCAACTACCTCGATTTTTCCTCCACTCTGCACACCTGTATCTCTTTTCATAACAAGGTCATTTAAATAGCGCAAGGTATGGGAGGAGATTCTAGGTCTAGAAAGTGAATCAATAGAAGAAGAAGAGAAAGGTGGCCCTGAAACCACATGAGAAGTATGCTCGATGGGAGCAGTGGGAGTCATCATGGCTGGAGTAGGGGCTATCCCCTGCGAGCTCACATCATGATTTTCCAGCTCAAACTCCACTTCCCAAACATTCCTAGTACCTACAGCACTAAACAAACTACGAGATTCCACAGAATAGTCATCGCTCAATAAGGAGAGGTTAGTGGAACTCATTTCATAGATGAAATAATCAAGTACAGAGACATCCCTACTTATAGACAACAAACTATTAAGCATAAGGGAATCAAGATCATTCACATTACTACTCAAAGATGAGAGAGCGAACACATTAGGCAGTGAATATAAACAAGATTCATAAGCATCTAGGTCAGAGATATAATCATATGAATGCAAACCTGACTCATGCTCTTCTATGGCATCCTCAACAGTAACATCAAGTACACTAACATCAAGCAAAGAATAGTCCTCATAAGGGTGCCACATAGTCTCATACATGTTAAAGCTAATTATATGGTCTCCTACTTCCATAGTTATCAAACGATTTCTCATATCAATAACAAAACCAGCGGTCCGCATGAATGGCCTACCAAGAATTATAGTCGACTCACTTGTCTCACTAAAAGTGTCTAAAACAAAGAAATCAGCAGGAAAAACCAAATCCTTAACTTTAACAAGTATGTCCTCAAGAATGCCTTCTAGATATTGGAGTGTGCAATTGGCTAGTTGTAAAATAACACTAGTCTTTTTCAAACCGGTGATGCCTAAAGTAGACAAAATGGCACTAGGCATCACATTTATAGCTGCTCCTAGATCCAACAATGCATTATTGACTGTCAAGTTCCCTATAGTGCATGGAATCATAAATGATTTAGGGTCCTTACATTTAACTAGCAACTGAGGTTTAAATAAAGTAGACACACTAGGATTTAATTGAATGCGCTGATTAGGTCTAAACTTTTTTTTGTTAGTACACAGTTCTTTCAAAAACTTACAATAACTAGGCATGGATTTCACAAGCTGAAAGAATGGAACATTAATATGCAACTTGCAAAACAAATCAAGCATCTCTTTTTTAGTTTGATAATATAATCTCTTCCTACTCTTAATGAAAGCATGTGGAAAGGGAAGTTTAGAAAGTGTTTGATTGCACCATATTTTTATACACTTTTCATTGATAAAATCATTAGATTATTGCATGTTCTTGGGGTAATTGCACTTAATTAGGTTCATTTCTGACTTTTGCACACTTTGTTGGAGTTTGTTCTAGTCAAGGGCAATTTGGGCATAATTAGTATGATTTATTGTTTAACCCATTTTCAAGAACATTCTGATGCTACCTTAGGTCCATTTTATATGCAGGTCATAGAAGAAAAAACCCAAATTAAGGAGCCAAGTTACAGCGAAGAATTCTGGATGGAGCAGAAGAAGAAAATAAAGGAAGAGGCAGAATCATCCGTACTTCGCCGCGGCGAGGAAGCCAAATCCAAGTAGAAAGCTCTGTCCTTCGCCGTGGCGAGATGACGGAGAGGAAGCCAAACCCAACTAGAAAGCTCTATTGCTCGCCGTGGCGAACCCACGGCGAAGTCACGAAATTCTACAGAAATCTGACGCGATTTTAGGGTTTCTGAGGGAGTATAAATGGATCCTAACACCCCTATCTTCGGGCTCTAAGCCTCCTAAGCACGAAATTGAAGAGCTCTCCTAGGGTTTCACTCATTTCCTCCATTCTTCACTCCAAATCCTCATCTTCCCACCCAAACTCACCTCCATTCTTGCTGGTTTTCTTGTTCTTCCTTGCTTCACCTTCCATTTCCACCATTTTTCTTCTTCTACCTTCCTCATCCATGGAGGCTGTGGTCATGGGCCATCCTTGGCTCGAATTTGAAGATATGAGAGGCTAAGTTCTTGGTGCTTTGGTGGTGTGAAGGTGGCTCTAGCTTCATGGACCAACATAGGGGAGTCTCTAGTTTACAATTTCTTATTTCCTTTGTATTTGGCTTCTACTCTTTTGTATTGGTCTTGTATTTGGATTTAAGACTTGGGATATGTGGTTGCTATCTATGTTTGTGAACTATATTGTGTATGCTTTGAATTGAATGTGATTGAGATACAATTTCCTATCTACTTGTGGTTGTATTCTTGGTTGTAGCCATTTTAGTGGTTGCTAGTGGTTATAGTCAATTTCTTCCATGCATGATGATGTGGTTGCACTTCATGAGAGTTAAATTGCATTTGTTTCAAGGCATTTCACAAACCAAGTGGATCTTCACACTAACCCTAAGTAATGGCTATGAAAGTGATTGCTAGATTAATCATTAATTAGGGCTAGTGGACCCCTAGTGGTTGCTTGGGGATTTTTCAATTAGACTTGGTAAATTAAACTCCCACTTATCATTTTGAAAGAAGCGTTTGAGTCACCGAAACACTACCAAAGCCCATTTTATAAAATCACCCTTAATCCAAACTCTTTGCACTCATTAATCTAAAATACCAAAAACAAGTAATTGCATTTGTCAATAGTTTTAGTAAATGAATTTTCAAAATCAAACCCCCATACTTGTTATTGTTTCAATTGCATTTAGTTAGCTCAGGTAGTTTAGAAGGACTCCTCAAGTGAAACGATCTAGGATTGTGCCACTTTACACAATCCTTGGTAATTATTGTGATTTTAACCCCAAGGCGCATTAGGCAAAGGTTAAATCAGTGTTACCTCCCTAGCCGGAGACTTGGCTAGGTCATTGCTGGAACTCAACTCTCCATGCTCATGTATGCTTGGAAGCTTTGGTCTTTTAAGAGATGTGGATGCCTTAGGAACCTCTTCAGAAACTGACTCCTTCATGGTAAGGATGCGCCTCTCAAGCAGCTCCCTCTCCTTGGCACTCTCAGATGCCCCTAGATTCAAAGGGCTCAGAGGAGGGCTATCAGCAACAATCTCCTAATCAATAGGTCCCTCTTCTTCCTCATCAATCACAAACTGCACCCTCTTAGCTGGGGGAGCAGAATGAAGTGTCTTCCCACTTCTCAGATCTATTGCATTAAGGGCTTTTGGATTCATTACAGTGTTAGAAGGAATAGAACCACTCAATTGTGCCTGCAGCTCACTAAAAGAATTAGACAATTTCGTAACAAATTCTTCCATATTAGAATTTTTTGTCTCAAGCTGCTGGAATATAGCTTCATTTTTGTCTAATTTTGAATCAATACTTTTAAACATATTAGACAACTCATCAAATTTATCTGGCCTCGTAGGAATTATCTAATTTGAACTTTCACCTTGGCCTGGGCGATTGAATGGCCTAGGTGCATCACCATCCTGCCTCCATGAGAAATTAGGGTTTTGACGCCAACCCTCATTATAAGTATTGGAATATGGATCCCAACTTGGATTTTGCACCTCCCAAGCTTCCTTGGAACATGGCATTGCAATCCTTATACCTGGGAGCGACAATTACAAGATACATGCATAACATATCCACAAAATTCACAAGAGGGAGCTACAAGTTCGTTACCTACCATGTGGCTTGAAGAAAAAGGACCAGAGACTCGGTCCAAAATAGCATTGAGCTTAGACTCAAACTTCTCCATCTGAGGGATGTGGAGAGAAGTGGCCTCAACCAGATAAAGGTCTTGGATAGATCTTCGAGATGTACCATACTGCTGCTTAGCGAGGGCTAGCCTTCTGACTAGGTCCCAACCCTCCTTAACGGTCATATCAATAAAGGAACCACCAGCAGCAGAATTTAGCTTGTCTTGCTCTTTCTCATGTAACCCATCATAGAAATTCTGAGCAAGCTGCTCCTCAGGTATTTGGTGGTGTGGGCAGCGTTGAAGCAAATCTTGAAATCTAGACCAGTAGTCATAAAGAGACTCATCTACATCTTGCACAACCCCATTGATCTCCTTCCGTCTAGCTGAGGTTCGGGTAGCAGGATAGAACCTCTTAAAGAAAGCATTCTTCAACTTAGCCCAAGAGCGTAAGGCTGCAGGTGCAACTCGTGCAAACTCATGTACCACTCATTCCCTAAGTTGCCAAATTGCAATAAAATGCCTTCAAAAAATTACTAAATGCACAAGTTTGGAAATTTGGTACAAATGGCCTCAACAAGTCCAACAGCCAGAAAATGACTTAGTTGAGTGGTTTTGGTTGAAAAATTGAGTGTAATGCCAAATATGAGTATGTGATGCCAAATACAAACTCAACCAATCAAAGCAAATACTACACAGCAGCAACTAGTCAATGAATTCTCACTTAAATGGTGTAAGAAACTAGCAATACACCACAAGCACAGTAGCAAATATCAAGTACAAGATCAAGAACACTATTATTTTTTTTAATTTTATCAATGCAAATGCAACCTAGAATTAAACTAAAACCTAAATGCAACTATATGAGCTAAAACTAACCTAAAATGAAACTAACCTCTTGTCAATAAGCAATTGTCACTTAGTTAACCTAAGGATTAAAAAATGGCTCACCAGAAACAGCGCCATTGATTTGTCACCTTCCTAAACGCCTTGGGGTGCAAATGCAAAATTAAATCTAACCAAGGATTGCACTTGTGGTGCTTTCCCAGATCGTCTCAAGTGGAGTCGATTAACTAACTACCTAAGCTAACTAAATGCATGCAAAACCTATAAAAGTCATGGGTTTGTGATTTTAATTAAGGAAAATAGACTAAATTCTTTTTGGGATTTTTGTTTATAATGAAAGCAAATAAATTGGTTGTGAAACTTATGAGATAAACATGCGTCTCTTGATGAATTGGGCAGCCTTCCTGCCTTATAAGATGATATAGGAGTTTTAAATCAAATTCTAATGCAAAATCTAAGGCAATCGCTCTTAGTCCAATTAACCTAATTAATTAACTAACATGGCGCATTGCTCATTTAATTAATCAAATAGGCAATTGTTAAGTTCCAACTCGGTAGTGAAGACTCATGATAAACATGCAAAAGGACTCTCGTTTGAAGTAAATCAAACCATCTAACGTTGGACCTAGTGTCTAAACACACATACAGTCGCACATGTATTCAACATATTCTAGAAATCCAAAGGAGATATAAATGAAGTACATCTATTGCATGATATCATGAAATCAACACTTAGGTTCATACATACAAAAGAACATCGCTTAATTATATGCATGGACATTAAACAAAGATTGAAACATGAAAGCAAACTTTTTCTAAGACCAAATACATATAACAAAACATAAAGAATTGCAATACATAAGTAGACTAAGACAAGAGAAACTAAATAACTCCTCATTAAAAATGTTGAAGCTTCTGTTGCCTTCCTCCATCAAGATCCCCACAAGGAGTTTAACCGCTCATGATCCCAAACACGATCGATTGAAATTTGGATATGAAAGCCATGGAATTGATGTGGAAGGAGTGGAATTTGTGTAAATGGATGAATGGGAGAATGAATTTCGTGCAGAGAGGCTGAGGGCAAGGGAATGGAATGAATGAGAGTAAATTCTGGTGAATGGTTGGTGTGTAGAAAGGAAATCCGGGTATATATTTAATAAAACAAAAGAGGCAACCCAAAAACCTTCCTAATAGGCTCCAAATTACTTGGAGAGGTTGAATTCATTAATGAGGAAACAATGGAAGAGGACCCAATTGATAAAATTTGGAAATAAAATGAAAATGGCAACTTTCTAATCTGTCCAGGATTTGCGCCCTCGTCGTGATGAGCCACGGTGAAGCTCTTCAATTCTGTCTCCCTCTTTGTCTCTCGCCGTGGCTCGCCACGGCGACGCTACTTTTTTCTTCTTCTTTGTTTTTCTTATATTTTCTTCAATCAGAGCCTCATTCTTTGAACTTATAATGAGAAATTAAAGTACATGTGAGGTATTTTAAGTGTATGATTGTGGAATACGTGAGTTAAAAGCCTAACATACTCGAATTACCATCAAAATGAAATTAACTCCTTAAGTATAGACCATACATGTAATTGTACCTAATTCCCATAGAATTCTCCTAAATCGAATGCTAATTTCCCATTATTGGTGGTTACAATCATATAATAATCATGCACAATCAGAGGTTATGTGGGGTATCATTGCAGGTAGATTTTGCATTTCCTTGATCAATAAGAGCCATTTTGAAAAGTACCATATGAGCGTAAATTGTTTTTAGGTTCCTCGTGTTGTGTATTATTTGTTCAGGGTTGTATGCTTTAAAGAATTTTGGGGATGAAATTCCTAAAGGTAGGGAGAGTTGTAACATTTTAAATTTTAATTTAAAGATTAGTTGATGTGACACTCAAAAAATTTAAGAAAGAGGCAATAATGAATTATTTAAGGTCTTAAGGTGACACTTAAAAATTAAAAACCCTTGTAAATATATTTACAAAGTTCAAAATATTTTTGAGGATTTTTAAGGTTTATTTTTTTTATAAATTGGAGAAAAATAATTAGGCATTTATTTTTAACTTAAAAATGTTAGGGAAATTATTTTTGAGACTCAAAAGAAATTATGGTGGAAGAAAATTACAAATTTCATCATATTTGCCTCTCATTTTCTCCACTTGCACCCTTTGTCAATCTACTTCATCACCATCATCGTGCCTCCATCTTCTTCGCCAAGAGAGAGCTTGGCTTATCGCTGGGAAAGCTTACTGTAGTCATCTTGCCAATTGAGGAACCTCAATTGGCTGATTAAGTTCACCAGGCTAGATATCATGGAGAGGCGCCTGATCTTTGAAGAGTTTCACGTAATGCAATTGCTTCCTTTCGTCCATCCGATATCACACAAGACACATCTGTTGGGAGATAAGAAACAGCCATATAAAACATAGAAGAACCCAAATCTTAAACACCACAAGATTATGAGAACTACGAGGTCGATTCTGGATGGTAGATACGCTGAGCCTCCCTTGATTCATAGAAATCAATAAAGGTTCAAAAAACAAGAGTGATTTTTTTTAATTTTAATTATTTTTTTTTAAAAAAAGCTAGTTGGAGCTGATGTGGGAGAGCTTTCATTTGTGCTATGCCGTGTAGGACTGATTCAAGGATGAAAAGGATAATAGTTTAAAAAGGTGAAAAGATGGGGGCATTGAGTTACAAATGAGTCAAAAGTTGATGGATTGAGTCAAGCCAAGTCATAGTTGAGGGACTGATTATAAGTGAATTGAAAGTTGAGGAACTCCAAGATTAAGTGCTTGTTTGGATTAGTGATTGAGAATGAAATAAGCCCGACTGAAGCAAAAAGAAGTACTTAATTTGTTTAGTTGATATGGTTTTGGTACTCATTTTTAAATCATGATAACGTTTTATCGTGATTTGGATTTTTTAAGCGCTTTTATGAAAAGTGATGGAAGAGTTGCTTTTGCGATTGGAAAAATCACGATTGAATTTAAAAACAATAAAATGTCCTAACTACCCTTGCTTTTTGTCTAAAATCTCACATGCCCCATTTGTATTTGACTTCCTTTTTATTTCTCAACAAAACTATTTTAGATCTAGCTATCTTATTTTTTTAGAGTCATATATATATGTATCTAAATTAAAATAATTGATTTTTTGAGAAAAGAAAAGAACCATGGATGGATTTCTCTAAACTCATGTTTGATTTATTCCATTAATTCTTCCCTTTATTTATTTTAACAGTTGTATTTTGAATTTGAACTGTGGATGATTTGATTTTGTGAAACCCACCATAAGTTCTGTGTAAATAATGTTTATATCATTAAATTGAGACAGAGTTTGTTATGAATTTGTTGTTAAATTATAATTTTAAATATGTATATTTACAATCTATAAAAAAACCATTATTCTTTTTATTTTCAAAAAATATTGTTCACTTATAAAGTTATAATAGGTACGTATGTGTGTGTATATATATAACTCGTGTTTGATTTATTCCATTAATTTTTCCCTTTATTTTTTTGTTTGAAATTTGTAATAGTTGTACTTTAAATTTGAATAGTAAATGAATTTTTTTTTCTAAACTCCCGGAAGTTTTAACCAATTATATTGTAATAGTAGACATTAATGCTATTTCTTAAACTTTGAAACTTTATAATATTATTAATTAAACTTAAAAAATTATTAATAAACTTTATTAAATTCATACAATTTTTGGTAATTATACATCCATAAGTACTTTTAATAAATGAAATCCAAATATAATCAAAACTGTCAATATCACTTATGAAAAAAAATATTTAAACAGAAATCATGATTGTCCAGTGTCACTTCTATCTAATACTCCCTCAGGTCCTAAATTTAAGATCACTTTGATTTTTTTTTGTGTGAAAGTTAAGGAAGCAAATTAAGCCACTAAATTATAACATATGTCACATGTAATTCAAACAGATATTAATATTCCCATTGTAAAATCACCAACATTTTAATATTTCATTTCGGTGATTGAGTATGAGTTTGAGATTTTGAGCTAAAAACAAGTTAAATATAAATACTTTATAATTTATTTTGGGGTTTATTACACTTCTTTTTAAACCAAAATCATTGCATTCCTTTATTACGAAAAGCCATGAAAAACGAATTGAATTTAAATACTAATATTTATTTAAATTATCGATTGTTTCATTCAAAAATGCCATACGCACGCATCCACGTTTTTGTCTTTTTCACTTTGCTTAACAATAAAAAACCTTTTCTGTTGCCATAAAAACAATAAAAAAGTTTCCTATAAAAAGAAAAATAAAAAGTTGACTCTGTAACTAAATTAGATCTCCTTTGAGACCTACTTGCGCAAAAATGACCGTTGCAGTTCCCTAGGAACCCTCCCTTGCACTGCTCGCACCGTTAAGTCCCCACTCGGCTCAGCTTTTCCACATTCAAATTTCAAATTTTCAAAAGCAAAAGCTGCGACACTTCACTCCCAACCTCACATTTACAAAACAAGTACTATCATTCGTTCATTCCTCTCGCAAATTCAAATTCGAGCTTCCAAGCTTCATCAATGGAATAGAGCCTTACTCTCCTCAGTTTACTCTCCATTTTTTTTTTATTTATTACAGTAGTGTACGCCCTTGGATTCCTCTTGTTATTAGTTCTCAAGTATTTCCATTAGCAATATGGGAGAAGAAAACGCAGCGGAAAATAGGTCTAGTACCAAGGGTTCGTCAAAATTTGCAGATCAAAATCAGAATCCAAAGCTTCAAAATGCGAAAGGGAATTCGAATCACTCGAAGCCTAGGTTAGCATCTTCATGGGGAGCACACATTGTGAAAGGCTTCACCGCAGAGAAGAAGACGAAATCGCAGGCGATGGTTCCCAATAAGAAACAACCTCCAACGAATTCAGTTACAGTGACCACCGCTCATTCAAGAGTTAAGAGATCTCTCATCGGCGACTTGTCTTGCTCAATGAATGTTGCTCAGGTTTATCCAAATCCGATGCATAGGAGACAGTCGTCGACGGATTTGTTTACGGAGTTGGATCATATGAGAAGCCTTCTTCAGGAATCGAAGGAAAGAGAGTTGAAATTGCAGGCAGAGCTTTGTGAGTGTAAGAGAAATCAAAAGGAGCTTGAAGAGGAGAAAGCTAAGCTTGCTGAGCAGTTAACTGGTTTAACGACATGCGTTTCAGAGAGACAGGAAGAACAAGAAGTTAAAGGAGAACACAAAGGAAGTACTCAGGATCTTGAGCTTGAAGTGGTTGAATTGAGGCGATTGAATAAGGAGCTACAGATGCAAAAAAGGAACCTTACTTGTAGACTCTCTTCTTTGGAGTCTCAGATGTCTTGTCTTGCTAAGACTTCAGAGGTAAATTCTTTAGTTCACTATTACTTTGTGAGATAAAATTAACCCTTCCTTTTTCAAGCAGAAAAGCATCGACCCAATTGAAATTACTTGCTTAACATAAATTTAATTCTTCACTTGTTGATATACTCAATGTCTCGATACAGAGGAAAAATGAGGGCATTATGTTTTAGCTATTGCAGGAATAGTTCCACTAATTACATTCCTTATTTCTTTTGTTGGTTTTGGTGATTCTTTTGTGTTTAGAGAATTTAATAAATTCCTAATCCTAAAGTACATATATTTTGCAAAATTGCATATCTTTGTTTTTCCAGAGCCGAGGAATTTATTTAAAGTAAATATAATAAATAATTGTAGTCATGAAAATTTCGGAGAGTAAACATTCACTACTGTAAGGGAATAACAAGTATGCAGGGAGTTTCTTAGTGTAATAGACCAACTCGTAATGAGAAATAAATTCGATGCTAAAGAGTTTGATATGTTTTAATGCTCCAAAATATCGTAGTGGACTAACTAGTATGCATAGAGATTTTTTCGTTTTGTTTTCCTGATTTGATATCTTTTCTCACCCTGCATTCTCATGATGCTTGTAATCAGAGTGATATTATAGCGAAAATCAAAGCTGAGGCATCATTGCTCAGACTGACAAATGAAGATCTGTGCAAGCAAGTAGAAGGTTTACAAATGAGCAGGTTAACTGAGGTTGAAGAACTTGCCTACCTTAGGTGGGTAAATTCATGCTTAAGAAATGAGTTGAAGAATTCATCATGCTCAACGCCTGATTCCAAGCCTTCGTCAAGCCCTCTATCATTTGAGAATAATGTAAATAGTTTCAATTCGATCAAGAAACCCAAAAAATGGCCCATAAGTAGCGACCATTTATCACAAATAGAAGAAGAATGCCCAGATATTCTTATTGGGAGAAGCCCCAGAAGAAGACATTCTATTAGTGGATCATCAAATTGTTCTGATGAAGACACTGTGCTGAATAAAAGGAGACAATCTGATTATTTCTTGTGTACAAAAGAAATGGAAAAACAATCTGACTTGGAGGTTGTTCAGAGGCCCCAGTGTTTTGGGAACTTCCAAGAAGCTAACAAACTTTTGGTTTCTTCAGATGTTGAGAGAAGGGCCTTGCGTATTCCTAATCCACCTCCAAGGCCTTCTTCATATTGTATATCTAGTAATCCAAAACAAGAAAATACTAATCAAGCCCCTCCTCCTCCACCGCCTCCACCTCCACCTCCTCCACCACCACCTTTGAGCTTTGGTCAGAGCAGTAGTAACACAGGAGGGATGGTTAAACGAGCCCCACAAGTAGTAGAATTGTACCATTCGCTCATGAAGAGAGATTCTAGAAAGGATTCTTCAAGTGGAGGACTTAGTGATGCAGCAGATGTTTCTGATGTTCGTAGTAGCATGATTGGAGAAATTGAAAACCGCTCGTCACATTTGCTTGCTGTGAGTAGTGTCAACTTTTCTTGTTCCTTAATTATTTTTATTTTTAGATTATGAATGCTTTGCTTACAATTTTAGAAAATACTATGGCGTTCATTGTCATTGATTTTGTCCTTAATATTTCATTAAACGTTATCGATGGGATTTTATTACTTGAATATATATGACTTGGATTATAACAGTTAACACAATGCTTAAATGCAGAAGATTGATAATCACTCAACTGAGGTATCACATGCTACCTAAGATCAGCATGAACTTTACACGTTGGTTGAATATGTTTGGATAACATAAGAGAGATTTGACTAGAAGCTGATCCAATTGAAGTTGTTTTGAGCTACAATCATCCAATAATAGCTTTTAACAATGGGAATTGAACTAAAATTGAACTTTTAAGACTAAAACTGAAACTTTTAAGATTAAAAATCTTATTTTTGGCACGACCACAGGGGGAAGTCAAATCTTGGGGGACTTAGTATCTGCTTTACTATTTTGCATAACTAATTATTATCCATTGATATGCAGATAAAGGCAGATGTTGAGACACAAGGCGAATTTGTTAATTCATTGATCAGAGAGGTAAACAATGCAGTTTATCAGAACATAGAAGATGTAGTGGCATTCGTGAAATGGCTGGATGATGAACTCTGCTTCCTTGTAAGTCATTTCCTTCATTTGAATCTAAAGTAAAAACCGTGTTGTACATTCTTGTCTATTTTCACTGGTTTTAATTATATACACTCTTAGGTTGATGAGAGAGCAGTCCTTAAGCATTTTGATTGGCCTGAGAAGAAAGCTGACACATTACGAGAAGCTGCATTTGGGTACCGAGATCTGAAAAAATTGGAGACTGAAGTGTCCTCTCACAAGGATGATCCGCGGATCCCTTGCGATATTGCTCTTAAGAAAATGGTTGTATTATCGGAAAAGTAAGCAACTGATTATCTATTAAAGCTTTCTTAGGCCTTCATTTAATATTTCGAGCTTACATGTTTATGTTTTCCCTTTCAGGATGGAACGTACTGTTTATAACCTTCTTCGCACAAGAGAGTCTTTAATGCGTAACTGCAAGCAGTTCCAGATTCCCGTAGAATGGATGCTTGACAATGGAATTATTGGCAAGGTACGCCATGCTGTTCATCAATCTGTATAAACATACAAACAATGACTTTGGCATAAAATTATCGTGGTGTTTTTATACAATGAAGGCGTTACCAATATCACTTTCTGTTTCTGTTGGGTAGTGTTTCCTGGAAAAGAGTTTAACAATAGATATGAAGTCAAGATATCAAAATAAAAGGTCAATAATGTGAAATAAATAATGTTCTAAGGTTTCAGCTTGTTTCTTGTTAACCTGGTATGGTCCACAAAAATAAGGACATGCTACAGACTACTATATAGGCAATGAAGTGCAATAATCATGTTGTAAGATAGTTATAGTATTTGATGACACAAACTTGAAAAGGGAAAACCATAATGATCTATCTTGAAAAGCTAATTTTCAACCAGTTATCGCACATGATGCATCTCTGCTAGCCATAGCTTCAAATAACATCTAGAGTTGAGTGGGGTGTGAGGATGGATTGTTACTGGTTCAGCAGAGCTTCAAATGAAATTTGACCAAGATTAATTGATGCAGATAAAACTAGTGTCAGTTAAACTGGCAAAGAAGTATATGAAAAGGGTGGCTATGGAACTTCAAGCGAAGGCATCAACAGAAAAAGATCCTGCAATGGACTACATGCTTCTCCAAGGAGTGAGATTTGCTTTCAGAATCCATCAGGTTCATTCCTACTATCTTTTGGCAATTATCCAATATTTTATTTTAGATCTCCCATATGAAAGTGAATTTTCTTGTCACTTTTACTCCCTTTGATTTGTTTAAGAAAATAATTTCATTTTAGTATCTGTTGAAGCAATTTAGTCTTTTTAGTTAGGCTAAAGTATACTTTTAGTCCTTTATGTTTACATCAAGTTTCATTTTAGTCCTTTATGTTTGAAAAGTATACTTTTGATCCTTTTTGTTTTCATCAAGTTTCATTTTAGTCCTTTATGTTTGAAAAGTATACTTTTGGTCCTTTTTGTTTTCATCAAGTTTCATTTTAATCCTTTATATTTGAAAAGTACACTTTTAGTCTTTTTTGTCTAACACCGTTAGTTTTATTTAACGGAAAACACTGACTCATCAAATCTAAAAGGTAATTTTATAATTAATTGTGGACAAAAAATGCTTAAATTTAAATTTTTTTTAGTATAATCATTCTTATTGCTAAGAAAAGGGCAACAAATTTTCTCAAAACATAATGGATAATTGTTGAGCCAGCCCAAAACCTAATTGCATGTTTAATGTTTGTATATGAACACTTTCGGATTTTGCCATGTCATTCTGTCTTTTTTTTTTTATACATGCTATCTAATGATCATATGATTGAGAAATGCTTATGTTTTCCAATTTCATTTTCCAAATACAGTTTGCAGGAGGATTTGATGCAGAAACAATGCATGCATTTGAAGAACTTCGCAATCTTGCATGTTTGCTGAACAAAACATAAGAGAAAGGGACGAATGGTTATTTCTACTTACCTTCTCAGTAAGCAGAATATATAGTTTGGTGTATTGGATTTTGAAGCTTTTCGGGGTTTAATTGTTAATCCATTCGAGTCTGTAGAATGTCACAAAACTGAGTCACAATCAGTTTATCTAATGAAGCTTACACTCTAATTCACCAAAGGTGGAGTAGATGTAACCCAACAAAAAACATGGGGGGTAACGTCTTACATGTGTTTATATGTGTTGCTACTAGCAACCTTCCTTTGAAAGTCATCAGTGACTCTTATATCTTATCCAGTGATTCAAAGAGGGGGATGCAAATCTAGATTTGGACCTTCAAATTCAAAGGGTTCAAAGGGGTTTGGGGAATATACAATACTGTCTGTAGCAATTCCCTGTGAAGACACTTCAAAGTGGTTGCTACTAGCAACATTTCATATTCCCCGAATCCCTTTGCACACTTTAAATCCGAAGGCCCAAGTTTTGAATCACCTTAAAAAGAAAAAAAATAATTAGAGTCATCTCGAAGACATTTCAAAGGTGGTTTCTGACATTAACCTTCATGCTTCGTGTTGGTATACTTAGCACACCCTTGGATGAACGAGAGCCCAAGCACAATTTATTCATTACCCTCAGTTTCATGCATAGGTAAGGCCCAAAGCTTATGTTAGAAACCATTAAAATCATCATTGTTTTGGAGGTAAATGACTACTAGTTACTACGGAAACAATGGTTTTAACGGTTTCTAATATAATTACAAACACCTTTTGAATTGTAGGTTGGTTTGTGTTTCCAACCTTACAAAAAAGAGGCAAAATTTTGTTTAATATATTGTCAAATCTTTTGAATAGGTCCACCTGTTGTTGATTTTCTGTAAGATACCCCATGGCTTTTCAGAATGACTATTGATATTAATTGACTTGTGCAATACACTAATGGTTGGATTTGCTTTCAAGTGTATTTCTTTTTTAAATTTTCGTTAAATGCCTCTACGATGTAATAACATAATGTTGCGGTTGTAGTTCATGAAATTAGAAATATAGAGCAAGGCTTTTGCTTTCAGAATTCATAATAATGGTACCATAAACCTGTGTTTGTTGGTGAGGAGTGTCCCCTAACAAGGATAATGCATAATTATTACTCATAAATAATTATTTTAGAATCCTAATTCAGAATATTTAAACAATGATAAATGGTATGTTTATTAAAAATTGATATATAATGATATTTTTATATAATAGTTTCTTGAAATTTATAATTGCATAAGTTAAAAGGATTCAATTTATATGTATCATAGTGATTTTTTATTTAGAGGGAGAGGCAATTAAAGTCTCAAACTACAAGTGTTCTGGAATTAATGACCATTAAGTATGTCATCAAGTCAAAAACCTACTGGTAATGTTCTTGAACTCGAACCAGACCAGACGGTAGAACTGTCTGGAGCTGCAATTGGTTCGTTTTCTGTTCGAAAACCGTTTGAGAGGTGGAGTTGTGTTGGACCAATAAGAACCAGCTTTTGAGCCAGAAGCCACCATCAAACCGGGAGCCGGAATGAGTTCTGCAAAACTGGATGGGTCACGGTGATTTGGTCCATTTAGTTACCTTGAATGAAAAGAAGAAGATAGGAGAGGAAGAACCAACAAAAAATTTCCAGTGCTTACCTTTTTTCCTTGAATAACTAAATTTACATGGAAAAGTGGCAATAAAATGAAAAAAAGGAAAGAAATTTGAACCATTGAGCCTTGAATGTGTTGGAGACGAAGAGGAAAGAAGATGCTGAAGATGAAGAGGAGAGAAGGTGAAAAAAATGAGGAAAGGCACCCAATGAAACTCTCTTTTCTTGTCATATTTACGGCCACACATTGTTTTCAATGAAACTCTCTTTCCTTTTTTTTTTTTTATAAAATGACAATTATCATTAATATATTAAGAAGTACATAAAAAGAAATCAAATTACATAACGGCTTTCAGGAAATAAGTTGATAGGAGTATTGTAGTTGAGATGATCCTTCGATGCGTGGTTCAAACTACCCAGGTATAGGGCTTTGAAAGACAACAATATCCTATCTCCATAGCCACACACATACACATTCACCGAGAATTTGAAATGACAACATCTTTTACACTATGATGTTTATTTATGCCTTTTTTTTTTTTCAATTTTTCGCATCCTTCTGTCTTTATATGTTTGATTTAAATATATTATTATATATATTATCATTGTTTATTTGACTTTTTTTATGTAAAATATGTATATAACTTTTTTTAGTTTTTTATTTGATTATGACGTTACCGGCTCGACCGAACGGCTTGACCGAATAAAAGTTTGAACCATGATCCATTAGCCTTTCCAACTCGACATCTGGTTCAACTTTTAAAACATTGGCTATTTGCATGTCATGAAAATTTAAGGGAAAATACCACAAAAAGACTTTTAAAATAGGCAAATGATAGTTAGATACAACGAATTTGAAAAATGACAGTTAGGTGTTATGAACATATCCCTCCTTTCGCAAATTTAAATGAATAGATGACAATGTCTATGAACAAAAATTTAGGGAAAATTGCACTCAAGTCCCAAGTAAGAGATTTAATTTTGGACAGGTTCTAAGGAGTTGTTAATGTCAACTATTGACAACTGAAATAGCCTTGGTTAACAATTGGTTAACAAGTGAAGGAGTTTTCAATGGACCTGTCTGAAATAAAATCTCTTACTTGGGACCTCACTGCAATTGTCCCAAAAATTTATTTTTTTAAGAAAGGACCCAACCCCACCTGTTGCCAGAGCTCTAGGTGCCATCCAACAAGGGACCCACTGGCATTGGAGCTTTGGCCATATGTGTGATTTATTTTTGTTTTGGAGGGGCCAGCAAAAATAAATAATCTATGTGAGGGAGGTAGGTTGCTTTGTGGTGGGAGGTGGCCACCAAAACCCCAATACTTATAGGACAAAATATATATAAGTAGTCTTTTTAAATCTGTCCCTAAATTTTCCTAATTCCGTTATGCAATTATCAAGTTCACATTTGCACATAGCGATTTCCGATATAAATTTATCAAATTGGGAGGTGGCCACCAAAACCCCAATACTTATAGTATCATGAAGCTTATGTGCATTCTAATGGTGACCTGAGGCATATACTTGTGATATTACTATGTATGAGGCTATGTTTGACATATGTATGGATTCTATGTTGTTATTTGGATTAATTGATATCACAAAGTGTTGGTTGGTCATGACGACCAAAGTGCTATGATAAGTGAATGTATGGTTGAAATATGGTGTGCAGGTAAGGGATTACTAAATCTTAATGGTTGTATTAGCAATGTCTAATATGGAAGTGTTTACATGTTGTTTTGATTGTGTTGAGAGACAAGTTGATGTTCTAGTTGATCTTAAAATGACTTGTTAGGTTAAGCCTTTTCTAATATGGTTAAATGATGAAAATGATTTGCAATGATTTTATTAACCAAGTAGAAAACTTTTCTAACATAGTTGTCTATTTTTGTATAATATGATTTTTACAATCATATTACTTGTTTCCTTTCAACTATGGTTAGCAATTAAAATGATTTCTAGAGGTTACAATAACTATGTTGTTAGGTATGAAATTTATAACATAGGTAGATGTTAAAATATGTGTTGATCTTTATTAACCTTGTTAGGTCCTTTCTTTCTAACAAGGTTAGCTTTTGAAGGTTATTAGCAAAGTTTTTAATATCCATTATAGACCAATGTTTTAGAAAGTTTCTTTTCTATAAAGATATGATTTCATAAAATAAGGAAAGCTCTTTCTAGATAGTCTTCTCAATTGATTTGAAACACAGTATGGTGTGGTTTTTACTTTGGTCTACAAGAGATAACCACTTTCCACTTATTATGTATATTTTTTTCTTGCTTGGGAGTGTTTTCAATGGTAAAACATATATTTATTGTGATGAAAATGAAAAGATTTGTGGTTACACGATTATTAAGGTCCATGACAAAGTAATGAGATGACTTAAAGAGTCATTGGCTGTTTTGAAACATGATTGTATGAAGAAATCAAGGAATGCCATATAGAGGCTATTTGCGAAAGGTGTCTCATGGGGGATGGACTCATACTATTATGGAAATATATGAAAATGGGATCATGAAATCAATAGTACAGCTTTTGATATATTCGCCCTGTATAAATCATGAAAAATATTTTTGAAAGACATACTTAGATTTTGGTGCCATTTTTCCCTGGTTGAAATTATGAGATGATCGGATGTCATTTGTGTTCATTAATGAGCTTGTTAGTAATTACATGTATGATGGGTGATCATTCATATTGCTTGTAAATCAACATTTGGTTGTATGCATTGTGTGGGTAAGTTGAATGGGAAATGAAGTAGTAGTTAAAATAAAATCCAAGTGGTATATCCTACATTTGCGTCTTCAATGGTTGGCTCATTGTTTATATTTTCAAATATGCTTATTAATGAATCACCTCAACTATTTGTTGAGAGACATGTGGGACCCCACTAGTTCATAATTGTTTAGAGCCATGGTCAGGCATGATGATCTGAGGGTTTTGGCCAATTTGGATCGCATGCTTAGTATGCACTTTACATGACCAGCAAATGGATAACACTTTGCCCATGGGTTTTGTTGATGGGAATAAGACAATTTGGATGGGTGGATGAGTGGATTAGGAATGGGTCATGGCATAATCATACTCATAAACTATAATTAATTATGGTAGTATATTATGTTATGTGCATCTCCCTCTTTGGGCTCGAAGTTTGAATTTTAACAATCCTCATAAGGGAGAGATTTGTAAGAGTTATATTTTAAAATGAGTCTGATTTGTGAAAAGGGTTAAGGGTCAAAAATACATATATGATTTTGTCAAAAGTTCATCCAGCATCAAATGTTTTTTTTGGACCAAAAATACACATGAGTTTTCAAATTGGATCAAAAGTCACATTTACAGTTAAATTATATGTGTATTTTTGACCCTTATTATAGTTTTGGGTTGAATGATTTTCAAGCTAGTTTGTATTACAATTTGGGCTAAATAGTGTACGATTATTTGAATTGGCAAGGCCCATTTATTATTACTTTGATTAGTTTGAGGACAATGATGTTTTTGAACTAAGTAGTCAATTGCAAAATTTATATTTTACTATCAACCAGAGAGACTCATGGATGTACAGCTTTTGTGAAAGTATTTTTGAAACATGAAGTTTGAAACAAGTTAACCCTACTTGACACAACTCACTTGCACTCACTTATGTACTCAATTAGTCAAGATTGTGTGTTGCTAAGACATTTGACTCACCCCTCATTACTCAACCCTTTTTAGGTGGAATCTACCTCTTTGGATTGTCGGGGATATGGCCCAAGGAAGTGTCGGTTAGCCTGGGATAAGCTCATTCCCAGTGAAGATGTGAATTTCTATATTGCCAAATTCCTTAGGGCTCATTCGTATATTGCTTTGGAATTCTCTAAAACTATTCCTAATAATTGTCATATACATATCTATATACTATGCCGATGTGTTTCTAGCAGAGGCTTGATGATTTAGTGTTAAATGGTAATTTCACTTGCATATGACCCCAGATTGTTAGAATAATGAGTTTTGATGATAACTAAACATAACTTAGGCATAAAGAAATGTTAGACTTAGAACTGGAATGAACTTAGAAATAATCTGATAGAAGTGCTAAGTTATTGTCCATTTGATCAGGATCAGATTATAAGTCAGAAGTTTAAGGAAATGATCGATCATAGTAAGATTAGAATGAGCTTAAGTTATAAGATTGCTCGTCTAATCGATCATATGAAGTCTAAATTGTAATTCTAGCCTAATCTAAGTGTGATCGATCAAACAACTAAGGTAGTGATCGATTGGAGTATTGTAATCGATCTGGTGATGGATTTGAATACTTAAGCCTTTTATGTGCAGAATGTGTCAGGCCTATTTAGGGAAGTTTACGTTACACTCACAGATTAGGAATTAAGCCGTTTGAAACAACAATTGCTTTATGCAATTAATGAGGAGAGATGAACAGAAGCAAACTGAGTACAGAAGATTTAATGCTACACAGAACATCTTCATTTCAACATTCCATCATCAGATTAATCATCTCTTATCAAAGATAAAGCAACGGCTATAAACGGTGAACATCGGGCAAAAACCAGAAACACCTATAAAAGCATTGGTGAAAAAGTTGCTGACAACATTGATTTCTGACATTGAATATACCCTTGTGTTATACTTACTACATTCAATACTCACCTACTCTCAGATATAATCATTCATTGTTTTTGTACTTCAGTGTGTATCAAAATCAGTTCATTTGAGTGAACAAGTCTTGTAATTTCATTTCAAGTGAGGTTTACTCTTAAGATAGTTGGATCTTAAGAGTAGGTTGTAATCTTACAAGTTGTAAGGGGGAATGATCTGTAAGAGAGAGGTCTTAGTGAGAGATCACTTGTAAAGGCAATCAAGAGCCTGTTTTGATCTTAAAGTTTAGTGGAACCCAACTGAGGTTGGAGAAATGGACGTAGGCCAAGATTTGGGCTGAACCAGTATAAGTCTTTTGTTCCAGCACTTAAATTTTAAAAACCAAAATTCACCCCCTCTTGTGCATTCCTTCCTCTTTCACATATTATGGGGGAATTATTTTTATTGCTTTGATTGGATTTATGGTGATGTGAGGTTTTATTGGAGAAATTCTATGTGTTTAATTATATTGTGAATTGATTATGAATATTTGAGGTATCGAATGAAAAGGAAAGGTATCTATGTTTTATTTTAAATTACCATGTTAATTGAGCATTTTCTAACATGATTAAACTATTATTTTTGCGTGAAAGGCTTTTTCTTTTTTATGTTAGTAGGGAAGCATTTTCTAACATAGTTAACCATTTGGTTATTAGTGATTTTGAATAAATATGTTAAGTGTTCTTTTCTAACATAGTTAACAAATCAATTTAGAAGCATGTTTATATAACTATGCATAACTATGTTAGGTAGATCTTTTTCTAACATTGTTAGACTTGATTGCTAAGTTATTTTTAAAATGACTATGTTAGGTGTTTTCTTTCCTAACAGAAATATTTTAGTAAGTCAAATTCTATAACCATGTTAGGGAAATCTTTTTCTAACATGGTTTATGATCAAATTGAGTAAGTGATTTAACCTTTACCTTATGCGACTTGGGGTTAAAATCAAATTTGAATCCAAGTATTGCAATATAGGTTTCAACCTCGGGTCGTTTCAATTTATAGAGTCTTTTACTCTACCTAAATTAGTTAAATGCAATTAAAACAATAAAAAGCACGGGGTTTTGGTTTTGGAAAATCATTTGACTAAACTAGTGAAAAATGCAAATACTTGTTTTTGGTAATTTTGGATTTAAGGATGAAAAGTGCTTGGATTAGAGGGAATTTTATAAAAGGGGCTTTGGTAGTGCTTAGGTGACTCAAATGCTTCTATAAAAATGATGAATGGGTGTTTAATTTACTAAGTCTAGTTAAAAAACCCTGGCAACCACTAGGGTTCAATTGCTATAGTCAAAAATTAATCCAACAATCACATTCATAATTCTCAACTAGAATAATTGTTAAATCCACTTGGCATGTGAAATACTTTGAAACAAATGCAATTTTAGCTCTTATGAAGTGCAACCACAACTGATTTATACCTTTCCTAATTCACCTTGAGGTGCAAATGCAAAATTAAATTAACCAAGGATTGCAAAAGTGGTGCTCTCCCGGATCGTTTCATGTGGATTCGATTAATTAACTACCTAGACTTACTAAATGCATGAAAAACACAATAAAATTGGGGTTTTTGATATTTTAATTACAGAAAACTAAACTGCTTATTTTTGTGATTTTTGATTTATAAGAAAGTAATTAAAATAGATTTGAAAACGATATGATGATTATGATCTCTTGATAGAATCAGGCAACCTTCCTAGCTTATAAAATGTATGGGAGTCCTAAATCCAAGTTCTAATGTTAAAAACCTAAAGCAATCGCTCTAGTCCAATTAATCTAATTAACTAATTGATTTGGCACATCGCTGGCTCAATTATTAAAGAGGCAATCGTTAATTCCCAACTTGATAGTGAAAACTCAAGATAAATAAGCAAATAGTCTCTTATTGAAAGTAAATAAAACCTTCCAATATTGGACTTAGTGGCTAAGCACACATAAAAGCATACATGTATCCAACATATACTTGCGATCCAAAGTATATAGAAATTTAAACACATTTATTGCATAATACCATAAAATAATCACTAGGTTCATACATATAAAAGAAATCTTTAGATTACAAGCATGATTGATAAGCAAAGTATTGAAATTCAAAGCAAAGCTTGTTCCAACAATACATACAGATAACAAAACCAAAGGAATTATAATACATAGATGAAATTGGATAATAAAAGAAATCTAAATAACTCCCCTATTAACACGATGAATCTCCGGTTGCCTTCATCCATCAAGAGCCCCACAAGGATTCCTTGCCACTTATGCTCTCAAAGCAACAGCTCGCATACCATGTGAGTATAGTTTAATTACAAGAAGGGAGGAGAAGATGAAAAGAATAGAATGGGAAAGGAGAGGAGAGGGGAGTGAATTTCGTTGGTCCCTCATATATAGCACAAGAGGCAACTTACAACATTTCAAATTGGCCTACAGTTTCCTATTTTGACCAAGAAAAACAATTAGGAAAAATTAGGTGACTCAAATTCTTCTTTAAAAATGATGAATGAGAGTTTAATCTACCAAATCTAGTTAAATACCCCTAGCAACCACTAGAGTCCAATTACTCTAGTCAAAAATTAATTCAACAGTTGCATTCATAATTCTCAACTAGAACAATTGTTAAAATCCACTTGGCATGTGAAATGCTTTGAAACAATTGTAATTTTAGCTCTCATGAAGTGCAACCACAACATTAATTGGTGGAAGAGATTGACAATAACCACTAGCAACTACTAAAATAGCTATAACCAAGATTTCAACCACAAAAATAGATAGCAACCACATATCCAATGTCTCAAATCTAAATACAAGACCAATGCAAAAGAGCAGAAGTCAAATACAAAGGAAATAAGAAATTGTGAACTCGAAACTCCCCTATGTTGGTCCATGAAGCTAGAGCCACCTCCACACCATCAAAGCACCAAGAATTTAGCCTCTCATATTAGAATTTTCATGCCCAATAATACCCATGGTGATAGCCTCCATGAAAGATGATTGAAGGAGAAATGTGGTGGGAAGGGAAGCAAGAAGGGAAATAATGCTGAAAATCAGCAAGAATGGAGGAGAGAATGAGTGGAGGTGATGAGGAATTGAGAGGGAATGAGGAAGAAGCTAAGAAACCCTAGGGCAGAAGCTGGTTATCTAATTTAATAAGTAATGGGGAGATGCTTTTGGGTTGATATGCTATTTAAAACACCCCCCAAAAACTCCCTAAAAACTCATGAGTTTCGATGGACAAGACAGAGAGGAGGTGACCCTCTCTGTGTAGTTCCCCATGGCGAACAAGACAGAGAGATTCATCCATGTTTTTTCTACCTCCGGTCTTCCATTGCTCGTATGCTCCCCCGATTTCGGCTCATTCTTCATGTGATCAGCAATACAATCCAAGCCAAGGTAGAATCAAATGTTCTTGAAGAATGGTTAATCAATAAATCATGATAATTATACCAAAATTGCCCTTGATTAGTATGAACTCCAATAACGTGTGTAAAAATCAGATTTTATCCTAATTAGGTACAATTATACCAATAAAAGCAATAATCTAATGATTTTAACCATGAAAATGTCAAATTTACATATCCATGGTGTAACACCCCAAATTTTAGAAAATAGGAAATAATGATTTAGTTGAGATCTTAGAAAGATATTTAGAAATTAAAAAGCCTTATAAATAAATTTATGAGGCCAGTTATATTTTTAATAATTTTTAAAGTTATTTTATTTATTTGTTTAGGGAAAATAGTTAGAAAATAAATTCAAATAAGGGAATATTTAGAATCTTGAGATATTGGTTATTAATTAAAAAGTCTTACAAGTAAATTTAGAAATTTAAGCATATCTAGATAAATTATTTTGGAGACAGATTTAGGTATATTTTTAATTGATAATGGTAAATAAAATTATGATTTGAGAAGGAAATAGAAAATAGGAAATGAAAAAGACAATATCTGCCCCTAGTCAAAAATATCTTCAGTTGTAAAAGAAGGGGCAAAATGGTAAACTGTCTAAATTAAAATATCTTCTTCCTTCCTTATTACCATATGCTCCCACGTGTTCCTCATTCTCGCCCTCTCCCCTCTCATTTCTGACCACCATCACCTTCCTCACTCTCTCGTTCTCTTCTCTGTTCCCTCCGTTCCTCTTCGTTCTCTCGGCCTTGAAGACGGCGGCGACGGACGATTGGCGACGACGAGCAACTCAGGAGCTTGGGGGAGTCTTGGGTAAACCTTCTCCTCTCCGTTTTCTTCCTTGTTGGTTTGATTTGAGCAGGTTCAAGTGAGGATTCGATTTGGGGGTAGGGTTTTCGAAAATTCTGGGCAAATAAATTGGAGTTTAATCTTGAATTTCAAAGTTTTCTTGAAGCAATTTTGTGGATAGAGCTTGTTTTGGCCGGATTTCTTCCCTCGGGTTACTGTTCACCGACGAAACTTGCTCTGATTTCTGGACATTTGCCTTCCTAAAGTTTGATTAAGTATGAACTAGGATAAAATTAAGTGCATATGCTGTCTTATATGTGTGATTTCGGGAGTTGGGAGTTTTTGAGTAATTTTTTCTTCTTCTTCTTCCCTGTTTCTGCTGTGTCGTTGGCATTCATGGCTGATGAAGTTGAAATGATGAATTTAATAGGTAGAAAACAATGATGTGTGCTTTGGTGTGTTGAAATTTCTGGTTCTAAATGAATTTGCCATTTTTCCTCTTCTTCCATGTTCCGTCGGATTCCTTGTTCTCTTCTCTGTTCCATGTTAAATATTTGCTCTGATGAATCATGTATGTGCCATTTTGAAGATTCTGGTGCTTTTGGGTTAAGCAGATTGGTATCTTTGGTTGGTTGAATTTTGCTCCCTCTGTTCCCCTTGTTCTTGCTCTGGCCGCTGGTTTATGTTAGGAGAAGGAGTGGAATTTTGTTGTTTGATTTTAGTTAGAGTTATTGTAATTGTGGATGAGGATGGTTAAAATTCTGGTTTCTTCCCCTGTCCCTGCTCTGCTTAGCCGATTTCTTGGCTTGTTAGGTGTACAAATTGGTAAATAATTTAAGGTGGTAATGGAATACACACATGGTTGTTGCATGTTGGGATTTGGGGTTTTGAAACTGTGATGCTTGTTCTGTTTGGGCGATGGGCTATTTTGTTTTAGAATAGGTTAATTGCTCTGTTCTGGCCGAAAATGTGGTGTTATTTCTCTGGGATTTCCGTTTCTGATTTTGGATTAGGAAGGATTAGATTAGTGCTAATGGTGAAGGGTTAAGGTTTGGTGGAGTATATGAAATTGTGGAATTTTTCTATGGTTTTCTGCGAGTGGATGCTTAAGTTTCTTTCAGTAGGTGATATATGAAACTATGAAATTGATGTTCTGTTTTGGTTTTAAACTAATTGATACTTGAGCTTTAAATTGCTGTGATTTTGAAACCAGAAGTTCTATGATGTAATTCTGTCATGGTTGCTATAGAATTGAAGTATAATGCATTGAAGTATGTGATGGAGATATGTTTGAAAATAGGAAATAGAGTTTGGAAGTTTAATGGTCTAGATAGACCTTATTGTAATGTTTGTAAGGCTGATTGGGAATTATAAGAATAGGAATAGAATTTAAGAATAATGATTGTAATATCTAAGGAGGTAATTAATGTATAATTTTGGATACTCGAATTAAGAGAGTTTGAGGATGGAGAGATGATGGTGAATTGAAATGTTAAGGTATAGATTCTGATTGTTTAACATGATGATGAATGCTTGAAGAGGACTATTATGTTATAGAAATTTATTCTAATCTTGCTTAAGATTTCTAGATAGTTAGTAGATACTCAATGTCATTGGGTTTTGAGGAACAAGCTAATAAAGAGTCAAAAGTATGTGATAAAAAGTAGAAAGGTTTTCATTTTAGGTCTAATGGAGTAAAGAATTTTGAAGGTTCTAGAGGTTGAAGGGATTAAAGATTTTGCTCTAGGATGACGAAAATTAGAAGAGTTAATCTGCTGGGTTATGCTTGATATCATTGCTGGGGTGAATATAAAGTTGTGATTTTAAGAGAGTATCAAAGGTAACCACTAACTATTTAGTATTAATGATTTCGCTTTGATCGGGAATCTTAAGTCTTAGTTGTGGACCTCTTAAGTTGGAAGTTCGAGTTAAATGGTTAAAATATTGTATAAGATGAAGGAGCATGAACTGGTATAAGGTTCTTGAAATTGGGAAGCAGATGGTAGAGATTTCAAAAGGTGCCAGGTTGTGGTTGGTAAGGTAAAAAGAGAGATTAAAGAGAAGTATTTAATTATAGAGAAATTTAGTGTGTTCTATTGTGGGGGGAACTCCTGATTATTATGATAATATGTGTAGTTGTGCACTTGAATTGTGGTGACCAAATAGGGGGTTTTCTCTTTCTATTTGTATATATTGGGTTCGTTACTTGGTATGGTTTAATTAACAATTATAAGAGTTTGGAATGCTTATAGGATTTTCAGCTAAAAAGAAAAGGAATGTAATTCCAATTTTAGTACTGGAAGAATTTAAGATTTGAAGTAATTGTTTAGGATTTTTTAGAGTTTATAATGTGTTAACAAAGTTATTGGTTTAATTATGTACAGAATAAATGATTCTTTGTTAATAAGTGGTAAGTTGGGATCATTACAGGTGGTTTGATTCAATATTAAAGGCTAGGAGATCAATTGCTTGATTAGGAAGGGATTATGGATTAAAGTGGCTTGATTAATCTGATGTGTTATTGTTCCGTTGATATGTGATTTAATCGGTGATTTGTAAAAAGGATGGATGTAGTCGGTTTGAGGATTAGAGCTTCTGGAGTACGAATTTTAGGATTAAGGCAAGAGAGTTGACTCAGAGTTATGATTTAATTTAGGATAATTATCAAGGACTTTCGGAAAGTTGATTTGTGATTGATGATTTAATTTGTGATATTCTTTAATAAATTAAATTAATTGGACTTGATTTACAATATTGATTGATTTATTATTAAAATTTTGTGATAAAAAGGAAGTGTATATAAATAGGTATGTATTGTGTGCATAAATAGCTAAAGTCTTAAAAGAATAATTGTTATAAAAATCATAGGTCAAACATTGAAATAATGAAAATTTAATATAGATTAATTATCAAAGTAATCTAGAATAGTCAAGATCCTAATTAAGTTGGATAAATTATAATTTGTATAAATGAAAAGATTTGGGTAGAAATAAGTAAGTTAGGATTCATGAGAGACGCTGAATAATCATATATAAGCATAAGTATTAATTTATTATTTATTTGTAAATAGGTTTTGATAGTGACATAAATTGAGGCGATCAGTGGAAGAGAAAGAAGCTAGCTGGGGAGAAGAGTAGACGAAGAAATTAGGATTAGAAATTTAAAAGCTAGAGGTAGTAAATATTTTATTAAGATTATTGGTATATGTTGTAAAAGTAAATTATTAAATTAATAATAGAGAGCACAGGAAATAGAATTACAATAAATTTATTAAAGGAATTAAATTTCCTAGAGGTTATGAATTATGTATAGATACTTTAAAAAGAAAATGCATGTATTACCCTAATGTCGCTGCGTATTCTGGTAGAAGGGTTAACAACTGAGTTGACCCCAGCGTTTTAATATTGGAAAGGTAGAAACCCATCAGTAGATGCAGAGAACCCATGAATGGGTTTTCGCTCCCCACACACTATCATCAAGGGGAGGAAATTATAAGGAAACTTAAGTAGTTTAATTGTGTTATGTACCACTTTGATTTATAAAAAGATTTAAATTCTAAGTCGTACGAAAAGCCCATTTCAACTGACCGAAGGTTGGTTTAATGTTTTTAAGAAAAAGTTTTAAATTTTCCGTATTTTTGGGCTTCGAATATTCATAAAAGTGGTTATAATTCAATTAAATTGCTATAATATAGTAGTAAAAGTCCAGGTGTTACACATGGTAGTACTTCACTAGGGGATTTCTTTTCTATCATGGATTACTACTCTGAATGTTGGATTGAAATCTTTTTCAACTATGAGAGCGATCTTTGTTTTAATTATTGAAATGTTTTTCTATCATGGTTAGGTAAATTATTTTGATTCAAAATGATTATGTATGATAAATAATGTAATTAGAATAAGGATTTGACATTTTCTATTGAGTCTTTTGTTTTACCAACTTCTGTGTATTTACTTTTACCAACTTCTTCTTTTATATAACTAAGTTTCTTTTCTTTTGCCAATAAAGTTTTTTTTATTTTACTAACTTCTATGTGTTTACAATTTTTGGCCCATATGTATTGGGGGGTTGATCCTATTAGTGCTGGCTGTCACCCAAGAGGAGGGGTGAATTGGGTGACAGGATAAAAGCTTAAACTCTTTTAAATCTTCTCTTTTCTAAAAACACAATGAAGGCAATCTTTTCAAAACTGTTAAATGCACTAAGAGATATATAATGTAGATATGCTGGAAAACAAAGAGAGTTAAGGGAAGAGATAATGCAAACAGTATTTATCCTGGTTCGGTCTTCCCTGACCTACATCCAGTCCTCAGGCTCCACATGAGATTTCCACTATCCTCTTGTTTAAACCGGGCACAAGAGAAGCCTTTACAACCCACAAGTTTAGCCGGGCACTTGTGAAGCCTTTACCACTGGTTTTACAACACGGGATCACCTGCCAACCTTTTCACAGAGTTTTAGAATTCTCTCTAAACACTCCCCCTTACAACCCGTAAGGTTACAATCCTGTTCTTAAAGCACCAAGCTTTAGAACAACCTCAAACAATAGAGGATTTCAGATAATAGGTTCACTTAATGAACGGATTGTGATAATCACTTAAGTACAGAGGAATATATGATGAAATTACAATTCTAGAGCTTAATAGATTGAACAATGAGTGCTCTAGTTCTCTTTTTCTAATTTACTTGACTCAAAATTCTTTCCTCATTTCTAGGCTCACTAGGTTTTGCTCTCAATTAGTGTAATCTACAATTCTGCATAAAGCCCTGTTCCATCGTTACCTTATAGAAACAAGTCTTGATCTATTTATATCTTCACAACTTGCCTTTTCTTTCAGCTTCATGTGGCCGTTTGAATATAGTCGTTGGAGATTCATAGCCGTTGGCAATAAATACTATTCTTCATCTAATTCAAACTTCTGTTTCTAGTTTCAACTGTTCATGCATAGAGTGAGCTAGGGGAGAGATAGACTGCGCGTTCTGAACGTCTGCAACAACAGTACTTGCATAGCAGCTTTTTCAGTAGCGTAGCATGCTTTGCTATCGCTAACTGCATAGTATAATTCCTGCACTTGAGCTGTTAGCTAAACAAGTAATTAATGCACAGCAGATGTTATCGCAAGCTTAGTCCATTAGCTCAACGTATCAGCTTATCAGTTTGTCTAAGTTATCACAATGAGCATTCTTCTCTCGATAGCTAGATGCGTTTTCACTAGTGACCTTTGTTATCACAAGTTTGTTTAGCTATCTGAGTAACTTATGTTATTTCCTCAAGTATTTAGATATCGATAGCTAATCCTGTTATCGATAACAGCTTATGATATCGCTAGCTGATTCCAATAGCTCAAGGACTTGGTTCATTTTGCTGCTAGTTGTTCTTCCTTTCATTTATCCATGTTATCAATGAACTTCTAGCGATAGGATATTTCTTAGTGATAGTGAAGGACTTAGCGATAGATATTAACTTTGTTATTTCTAAGTCTTCATTTGCTATGGCTCTTTGTCTATTAGCGATAGGGAAACACTTAGCTATAGAAATATTTACTTCAGATTTTAGCTAAGTTTCCATCAGCTTATTGTTGGGCTTTTCATTAGCGATATATTCTTACTCTAGCGATAGTGAAAGACTTTAGCGATAGATATTGACTTTGTTATTTCTAAATCTTCATTTGCTATTGCTTTTTATCTATTTGCGATAGGTTCTGGCTCTAGCGATAGTAATCTGTTACCTATCAGATTTTACTTGTTTAATTCAAAGGTAACTTACACTCTATTTACTTATGTTATCTATGGGGCCAGTCCTCATCAAAACTTAAGATTCTAACATTCTCCCCCTTTTTAATGATGACAAAACATAAGTAAAAGATAAAGAGAATAATAGAGTTGATAGAGATAAGTCAGTGTGCGTGTATGTTGAAATTATAGTTTATGTATTGCATAAAGAAATACTAAACATAAACTATAAAGCTAGTAAACGTGTAGTTTATGTATGATGCATATGAGAATGGCTTCAGGGAATGATTCAGGCTCTTTTATTCAGTCAGACTTAGTATCATCCTTCCAATTTGATGTGTCTAACTCATAATCTCCAAACTCACTGCTTATTCTCCCAGAATCAGTTGAAGGCTCTTCCAAGAATTCAGGGTTAATCTCAACCTCAGTCTTCTTCTTCTTCTTAGCAGTAGCTTTCTTCTTCATTAGAGGAGAGGGAGGCTTAAATTTCTCCAATATCTTATCAAGATATGTCTGCTGTTTCTGTTTTTTCTTAGGAGGAGGCTTAGCTGATTTTCCTTTCCCTTTTGACACTGCTTTCCTCTTTGTTGACTTGGGGGCTGACTTGGGTTCTTCAATCACAATCCCTTTGGATGCCCTGATTTTCTTTTCTGGAGGGTTAGGAGCAGTTTTCTTGATCCTTGATCCCTTAGGAGCAGACTGGACCTGTGATGTTTTTTCTTTTCCACTAGATTCCAGGTTCTGGGAGATAGTCTGAATAGGATCCACTTGTTTCTCTTTTTCAGTTTCTGCCCTTGCTGCATTTCTGTCCTCTCTTTCCTTTTGAGACTGAGCAGTTCTTTCTAAAAATTCTTCAACCTGCTCATGTAGCTCTTGTGCTCGTTAAATATAGTGAGGAATCAGATTTACAGAAACTGGTTGGGACTCACCCTCATATAGAACCATGGCCATACTTATGTCTTCCTCTTGCACTTCATTATCATCAGGAGGAATGTTTGAGGCGTTGTCTTCTTTATCAAATGCATCCTCCGCTAAGCCTTCTTCTGCCATGCTTAGTTTGATTGCTTCAGCGCTTATGGAAGTCTCCACATTTTTCTCCCTTTGTTTCTCCCCCTTTTTGTCATCATCACTTTGGACAGAGGGGCTGGCTGAGGATTGGCTAAGGTTTGGAGAAAAGATTAGAGGGTTGGTTGCGCTAGTGGTGGAGATGGGGATAGAGGGACTGTCACTAATAGGTGGATGAGCGATAGGAGTTGCTTGTGTTTGGAGAAGGGAAGCATGGGAACTATCTCTAGGGGAGGGGTTAGCGATAGGAGTTTCTGGTGGTGTTGGGATTTTGGTTTGTGGTGAAGGTGGAGATGTAGGTGTGTTGGTGAGTGAATAGTGGCAATCGCTAGGAGAAGGGCTAGGATGTTTGAAGGTGGGAGGAGATAGATAATGAGAGAGATGAAGAGAAGGACTAGAAGGGGTTGAAGGTGAGTGTTGGGGAGAGGAATGAGAGGGTGATTGAAAACAGAGAAGGGAATGATGATGTGATGAAGTACCTTCAGAGGGAGGAGTTGTTCCCCTTTGTTTGACATATTCAGGGACGAGCCATAGATTATCTTCCAAATTCTTCACCTGATTCTGTAGCTCCAGAATAGGCTTCATCAACTCTGCTTTCTGAGCTTCTAAGGCAAGATTGAATTCAGCAGAGACCTTGAAGATAATTTCTTCAATTGCATCCTTTGAAGGAATGGAAGTGTTGACAACAGAGGGAGTAGGAAGAGGAGTCCTTTGAGATTGAGTTTCTTCTTCAATAGGCTGAGTCTGAGCTGATGTAGAAGGAGCATGAGAAGCTTTAGAAACAGAACCAGCACAATTTGCTTTACCAGGAATTCCCATTTTTCAGAGTGTGGTGATGGTAAGATGTTTGCATTTTTTGTTATCTCTTGCCCCTACAGATTTGATCTTTGTGAACTCCAGGATGTAAGACATGAGCTGAGGATAGGGAAGAGGGCCCTTGGTTGATTTATCAGATAGAAATCTATGGAGCTCCAAAGACACCAGTTGGCTAGGATTGAGTGGGATCCTTGAGATTAAATTAGGCAGCCAGGGATTGTCTATCTTGGGAAAGCTACTGAAATTCCCTGCCTTGTGAGTCATTATTCTGGTATAAACGTAGTGTAGGATTCTATTGACCACAGGCATGTTGGCTGGCTTGTTGGAGTCAGTCTCATAGATCTCCTCAAGTTCCTCTTTGGAGTAGGGTTTGTTAGAATCTTAAGTTTTGATGAAGACTGACTCATAGAAAACATAAGCATAAGTTATCTCTGAATTAAACGAGTGAAATCTAATAGGTAACAGAACATTATCGCTAGAGTTAGAGTCCATCGCTAATAGACAAAGAGCCATAGCAAGTGAAGACTTAGAAATAACAAAGTTAATATCTTTCGCTAAGTCATTCACTATCGCTAGAAGCTCATTAAAGAACATAATCAGACATCTAGCAGAAAAAGAGACCAAGTCCTAGAGCTAATGAAATATGCTAGCAATAACAGGTTAAGCTATCGATAACAAAAGTACTTCAGATAATGATCATTCAGATAGCTAGTGCCTGAGAACAAATGAGTCAAATGAGCTAACATTGTTGCTAGCGATAACAGATATAGCTATTGGTAATATGATACTTTGAATATTCTGCAAGATGAGTATCCTCTAGCTAATGATAAAGTAATTAGCGATAACAAGCTTAGCTATCGATAGAAGGTTGTTTATAAAGATGATATAGCTAGTGAACTGAACGTTGAACTAGAAGAATATGCTAGCGATAATGTTCATGTCTATCGATAGAAGAATGCTTTGAAAAATACCTTAACATATATTGTCTCTATCTTTTCAAGCTAACGAAATACTCTATCGATATCATCTACTGCATGAGTATTTGTTTCAGCTAACAGCTTAAGTGCAGGACTTACACTATGAGGTTAGCGATAGCAGATCTACCTAGCGCTACTGAAAAAGCTGACATGCAAGTACAGTAGTAGGTAGCATCAGGATAACGTTACTCACAGTCTCTGTCCCTCTTGTCTTATCCTCTGCAAGATTGGTTAAAGAAAATTATCAACGGCTAGTTCTTCAAGTCTCCAACGGACAGAAAATTATCAAACTCTATATAAAGACTTGAAGACATCTGGAACATGATGATGCACACACAACGCATATACGAAAACATCGATGGAACAGGGCTTCATGCAGAATTGTAGATTACATTGATTGAAAACAAAACCAAGTGAGCCCAGAAATGATGAGATGAGCGCATTAGAAAAGAAGGGCTAGAGCAACCATAGTTCAAATCTTTAAGCTCTAGAATTTGTATTTCTTCATCATATACGAGTCTGTACTTAAGTGATTATCATCAATCTGTTCATTTAGTGAACTTATTACCTTGATTGAAATCCTCTATTGATTGAGGCTGTTTTAAAGCTTAATGCCTTAAGAACAGGGTTGTAACCTTACGGGTAGTAAGGGGGAGTGTTTAGAGAAACTCTAAAACTCTGTAAAGGTTGACAGGTGAACCTGTGTTTGTAAAACCTGTGGTAGGCTTCTCTTGTGCCCGGTTTAAACAAGAGGATAGTGGAAATCTCAGGTGAAGCCTGAGGACTGGATGTAGGTCTGGGTTGACCGAACCAGGATAAATTCCGTGTGCATTCTCTTCCCTAATCTCTCATTGTTTCCAGCATATCTGCCATATATATCTCTTATGCACTGAATATTTTTGAAAAAGCTTGCCCTCAATATACGTTAAAAAGAGAAGGATTGAAAGTTTTATTCTGTCACCCAATTCGCCCCCCTCTTGGGTGTCAGCCTGCACTCTCAGGGTTCAGGGGTATACCACTTGTTGTATTCTGCTTCAAATATCCCCAGAATTTCGTTGATAGCTAACCAGTTAAAGGAGATGCCCCTTCCTCTTACAGAAGCCTCAAACACTATATTGACCAGCTTCGATTTCTTATATTCTGGCTTGGCTTTCATGCTCGAGTAAAATGACCTCAGCACTTCCACATTATAGACATTCTGAATGCTGAGCCAGCTCTTGTAGGGTAAAAACCAGGCATCCAAGTCGAAACCATTCTGCTTGAAATATTCAAGGTCCACCCAAACTGCAGCCCTATCTAGGGTTTTCGATTTGCTAAGAGGGCGCTTGGAGCTTCGAGGGGTTCTTCTGAGTAGGGCAAATCAGTGGTAGTTCGCTTTTGTCGATTGGAACCTGATTCAACCACTTCTTTGGAGAATGACACAGCTTTCTGGGTTCTGGACCTCTTGCTAGCGGATTGAGACGAGGGTTTAGCAATAGAGGTTGCCTCAACATCACTCACATTTGGAACTTTGGTTCTGGCCATTCTTAGGGTTTAGGGTTTTGAGTGAGAAAGTAGGCTTGAATGCTTAGAGAGGTTTGGAGTAAAAGAGAAAATGAAGATGAGTAATGAATGTAGAATGCAAAAGATCTAATTTTATAAGTTTCAGAGATTACCATCAATGACGAATACTTGCTAAACGTTTCGCATTCTGAACTTTTTAAGTGACTTGCTATCGCTAGTATGAGCTGTGACAAATCTCTGATTTATATAGTTTTTATATGCCTAAATTGAGGAAATTAACATGATTGAGATGCAATATTGGTCTAATAATGCTTAATGTAGAACTTAGACTCTTAGGTGAAATCAGTGTTAGATTAGGATTATTTGGCCATAATTGTAGATTAATTTGTATGAATTGGTTTACAGGGCTATTTGATCCTTGTTTAGTCTTGTTTCCACTTGCAGGGTCGCTCAGGACCAAGAGATCAAACCCGGAATGAAGGAGAAGGCCCTCAAGTTCCAGAATAAAATGGACTTCGCCGCGGCGAAGTGATGACGAAAAGGACCTCCAAGAGGCAGAGTTGAAGTGAGCTCGCCGCGGCGAGCCCACGGCGAAAATCGCGTTCTGCAGAATTCTAGTGAGCATTCTCGGACCTGAATCGGATCTAACTTAAACCCAACTCACTTGACCCGATTGGAGGAGATATTAGGCCGAAAATACACTCATTTTAGGCAGATTTGGTTCCCATTTACACACCCCAAGCCCTAGCAAATTTGGTTCCCATCTTCATCTTCTTCATTCTTCTTCCATCCTTCCATGGCTTCCTTTCCTTCCTTCCTTCTTGTTGGTCCCTCCATGGAGAGTAGCAGCTAGGCTCCACCATTCTTGGTGGTGAGAGCCAAGGGTTGAGCTTGAAGCTTCAATAGGGGAGTTTTCCTAGTTCTAATCCTTTCCCATTTGTTGTATTTATGCTTTTCTAGGTTTCTAGGGTTGCATTTATGACATTTTGGTGGGTTGTATTAATTGCTATTGCATTTGGTTGAGGTGCATTTATGGCACTTAGTTGAATGCATTTATGTCAATAGGGTTAGACACTATGTTTATGTTTATGTTGTTTCCTTCTTGTATAATGCTTGCCATTGCTACTTATTAGCTTTGAGTTTAATGAAATTTATGGGTTCATGGTTTTGTTATTCTCTTGGTGAAAATTATGTGCTAATGCAAGGTGGCTTGGTTAGTGGATTAAGAGTGTTAAGCTATTTGCTTGAGGGAGATGGCATAAGAAGTAATTGGTTGTGTTGAGACATTGGGCAAACACTCTCTAGGTCCTAATTTATTGTATGGGTGGCCATCAATGGATTAGGGTTTAGAGAGAAATTTAGAGCAATTATGGGGTGGCCCAAATTGTGGATTTAAAGTCTTGCATAATCAATTATTTCTTGATTTGGAACTTAATCAACTTGGGTTAAATTAAGTAATGTGCGGGGTTCCGGCATTAATTAAGTTAACCTAAGCCTAGCCTAGAGGGGTTCCTCTAGGGTTCTTTAGAAATCAAACAAACTCCTCGAAAACCTTTTGAAGCAATGATTCCCAAAGCTTTCATTCATCAAGAATGACCTTTATCCCACTTTCATCCAAAATCTCACTTTTAACTCTAATCTTTTACTTTACCTTTTGCACATACTAAACTTCCTATCAAAACCAAACAAAAATGCTTTTTACCCGTCTTTTCAAATTTACATTTTAGCTATTAGGAACCATATTACACTAGGCTCCTTGAGATCAACACCCCGGGTTAGCTTCCACTAACCCCTCGGGTTTAATTTCTTGGAGAGCGGACTCGAGGCGGCACTGCTCCGAACCTAAACCCTTAATCAATTTCCGAGCTCTCCAAGCTGCTATCGCTAGCGGGCATGATTCCACGCTGAGCAAGTGACTTAGACTTCAATTCACTTACTCCTTCCATCTATCGATAACTGACTTTACTATCGATAATGCTTTTGGCTAGCGATGGCAATCTTTGCTCAAACAGCTTTTGTCCTACATACAGCTAGTGATAGTGAAACTCACTATCGATGGGTCAGTTCTGCAAAACTTAATATTTGACATTTTGAACAGATTCTATTGAGCAAGTTCAATATTAATCATGCAAAGTGGTGACAACAATATATTTAGACACCAATATTTATTCAGCAAGAAATCAAAAGTTTGATGCATATGAGATTAGTTCATAGATTCTGAAGGCAAGTCAATTCTAAAGAACAGATTATGTGACACAGAGTAGCACAGAATTCACAAGTGTCATAAGTTCTTTTACGCTCAAATGAAATTATCCTGTATGATTGTTGAGAAAAGTTATTACTTGAACTGTTAATGATCAAAATGTGATTTTTGTGAGCATCAGATTCAGATGTTTTATAATGAAACATAATTTGATGGTTTTTCATGATCAATGATAATTTGTAAAAATAGTTCTAATATTTGCGCCATGTCATTGATATGAATTTTATGCAAGTGAATCCAATCAAGATCTAGTAGAGAATCTATCCAGAATAATGTTAATCAATAATAAAGAGTAGGGATAGAATTGCTCATTCAAGATTGGAGGGGCTTTTCTTCAATGAATACTTGAAATAGCCAGTTTCATCTCTACATATGATAGCTATAGCTTATTCTCTGTATAACGAGTAATGGCTTTGACATTCATTCTTTCAAGTGCCTTGATTTGCATAACTCATCTTGAATACTTCATTTTCCTTTACTTCACCATCTTTTATTTGCTCAGTCAATGCCATCCTTTAGCCTCTCTTATCAACTGAAATCAGACTTTAATGAAAAACAACTTGTTTTGAAATGATTCTTTTTCAGAAGAAGAACATAGAAACTCAAGATGAGACTTGAAGCAGATTACTTATGCTTTTAAGTTTAAAATAAACAGAAATATATTTCACAAGGCATAAGGATCAATTAATCAACATTCTGCTTAGTATAATTTTAAAATACCATAGTGCATCTAAGAATTGAAGATTTCGAACATAATTTATTTTTCAAATCAGATGCTTATGATGAAAGTGATAGATGTCAATAATGAAGGAAATATATCAGAATGCTTCATAAATAATGATCAGATAAGTTTTTCAATGTCACATGAATAACAATATGACAATGAAGACTTTGTGCTATAAACATGATAAGACAAATGACTTCATAGAGATATCCTTGACTTATAGAGTTGTGTTCTGAACTATCAAAATATTCAGGTTTAAGATATGAACACAAAACTTTATCTACTCTTGAATATAAATGATAGAGCTGTTGATGAATTTGAGTAGCAGTATAAGAATAAGGGCAATTGAACACTGAAGCACATAGTCATTAGTCCAAATGACTTAGTCAAGAATTTGTGTATTTGAAGTATTTCCAACTTTAAGATCATAACTGATATATCCTTCCAGTTTTCAAAAGTAGTTTAAATACAATTGAAGTGAGAATATTTTCAAAATATGTGAATGTAGCTTTATGAACTATAATGAGTTGAGGTTTAAACAGATTTTGGATTGTGTGTTTCAAAAACTCCACAATAGATAAACTATACACAATTTTAACTCTTCAGTCATATAGCAATCTGACAGATATTTCATGACAAAGATTGATTGCTAATGGAATAAAGAAGACGAGCATTCATTATCCAAACAAAATTATATTCATTCAAGATAGGATAAGAATGATATCACCATAACTGCACTTATCTAGGTAGAAGCTTGCTATCGGTAATGAGAGTTGCTATCGCTAGCAGGCATAATCTCATGCCAAGTGACAGGTTTTCACTTCTTCCAGCTATCGATAGCTAACTTTGCTATCGATAGAGCTTTTGATGGCAATCAGCTCAATCTTAGCTCTGTCCTGCATATGCTAGCAATAGAGAACTTCACTATCAATTGGTCAGTCTAAGCTTGCCCATGCAGTAGTTTGATTTAGGCAAAATAATATTGATATTTTCTTTTACAGGTTCAACACCAAAATCCAAGCATGAAGTTCAGCTCATCAAGACTTGAGTAAATTTCCATGTAGATCATAGCCTTGAGGCTTTCTCTCCTTGTTACCTACAGAACTATAATTCTTTTCTTTTCATCAGTATCTAATTTTATATGGATCTGCTCATGGTTAGTTCGTAGGTATTAACAACATAATTCACATGCTTCAAAAGATGTAATCAATTTGAGATAGCTGAGCATAGTGAATTAATCCTGACTACATGCACAAGGATATATATAAATATATTCTTTTTCAAATCAATATGCATGAGTATAATAGCTAGATTATGAACATTGTAAATATTTTGCAATTGTCTTCAATACATAATTCAATACTCATTCCTAGGATTGCAAAGTGTAAAATCTCACTAGATATTACTTGTTAGAATCTTAAGTTTTGATGAAGACTGACCACATATATAGCATAAGTAAATTTACCTTTGGAGTAAAACAAGCAAAATCTGATAGGTAACAGATTTCTATCGCTAGAGCTAAAAGACTATCACTATTGAAAGGATCAACTATAACAGATGGAAACTTAGCAGAAATCTAAGAATAAATATCTCTATCGCTAAGTGTATCTCTATAGCTAATAGACAGAACCATAGCAATGAAGACTTAGAAATATCAAAGTTAATATCTATCACTAAGTCATTCACTATCGCTAAGAAATATCCTATCGCTAGAAGTTCATTGAAGAACATGCAGAAAGATGAACCAAGTCTCTGGACAAAGGAAATCAGCTAGCGATAACAGGTTAAGCTATCGATAACAAAGTGCTTCAAGTAATAGACATTCAGATAGCTAGTGCTTGAGAGCAAATGAGTTAAATAGCGATAATGTAGTTGCTAGCGATAACTCATTCAGCTATCGATAATAGGATACCTTGAAACACCTTTGAATAATCATATCAGTATCCTTAAAGCTAATAAGCAATCAAGTAACTAGCGATAATGGGATTAGCTATCGATAGAAGAGTGTTTGCTTATATGATATAGCTAGAACGCTGAACAATTGAACCAAGAGAATATGCTAGCCTAAATATCCATCATTAAGAGTAAGCTCTGATAACATAGACAATCTTAGCTGATATATATTGTCTCTATCTTGTTGAGCTAACAGACTAAGCTTGCGATAGCATCTTCTATGCATTACATGATTATTTATTCAACTAACAGCTTAAGTGCAGAACTTACTCTATGAAGTTAGCGATAGCAGATCTTGCTAGCGCTACTGAAAAAGCTGCCACAACAGTACAGTTCGTACAGATGCTCAGAACGCTAAGTCTATCTCTCTCCTAGCTCACCCTACACGAAAGTAGTTGAAGCTGAAGCAGAAAGTTAAGCCCGATGAAGAAGCTGCATTAAATGCCAACGGCTATGAGCTCCCAACAACTAAATTCAAACGGCTTCTTGAAGTTGAAAGCTAGGGCAAAATCTGAAAAGAGATATAAATACAGAACTCGAGCATTAATGAAAAAGACGACGAAAAACAAGAATATTCACGAACTCATTCATTGCTCTCTGTTTTCTGTATTTATTGTTTTAGAGATTTTATCTGTACTTAAGTGTTTATCAAAATCAGTTCATTAAGTGAACGTATTTATTGAAATCCTCTACTGTTTGAGGTTGTTCTGAAAGCTTGGTGCATTAGAACAGGGATATTTCCTTACAGGTTGTAAGGGGGAGTGTTTAGAGTGATTCTAAAACTCTGTAAAGGGTGACAGGTGAACCTGTGTTGTAAAACCTGTGGTTAGAGGAACCCAACAAGGTGTTGGAGAACTGGACGTAGGCAGAGTTGGCCGAACCAGTATAAAGTTTTTTCGAGTTGCATTTATTTGTTATCATTTCAATTTTTTGAAAGCACAATTCACCCCCCCTCTTGTGCGATTGCCTATTTCATTATTGATAATAGAGTAGGAGATTTTACCATTGCATACCTCTACCTTAGGCATTTGGAGAATTGCTCTTACTCACCCAAGTGGTTCTGACATGCTTAGCACTGGGTTGCAGAGATCTCTCACGTGAAATAGAATTCAAGAATCTTCTTCTTGATGTATGAGGAATTCTATTTCTCTTGTTCTCCTCAAGGTAATTGAATGGTACTTTGTGGTAGCTCATTCTTGAGGTAGAACATACTCTTCTTGTTACTGTCCACTGCTTCTTATGATTTGAACTAGATGTTGCAGCAGTGGCTTTTCCATGAGTTCTCTTTCTGTATTTAGGTTCTATGAATCTTTTTCTTGAAGCATGAGAAACTCTTGGATTCTTCTTTCTAGCTTCTGCATCATAATGTCCATTTCTCCTTGAATCAGCAGTCTGCACACATAAAGCACTAGATGGACATTTTGGTACCCATTTGTACTTGGGTCCTTCATTGTTAGCCTTGGACCTTACATGTCCTTTTGGAACCAAAAAAAATTTATTTCTCACATTTGAATTTCTTCTAATGCTACATGTGTGAGAAATATGACCAGATTTTCCACAATAATGGCAAATAATAGAATGATGTACATCATGAGATTTTATGCCACTATAGTGGTGGTTAGGGGAGTACAAACTTTGGTTGTTTCTTTTCCAAAAATCTTTCTTCCCAAAACATTTTCCAGCATGTTTTAAAGCATCTTTACTCTTTGAAATATGATCAGTGATAGGCAGTATATCAGCTTTATGCAAATCAAAATTGTTTTTCTCAAAAACACAGGAATTGGAATTGTATACCATAGCTGCATCTTGAGCTCCGGAGAATGATTGATCAGACTCGTTCAGGTAGAGCTCTTGGCAGTCATCTTTCTCTTGTCCTTCTGTGTTGACTGAATCTTGGAAGGGTTCTATGATCTCTCCTTCTTCAATTTCAGCTTCCAATTGCTCATCAACCATAGATATGCAACTTTGAAATTCAGATGAGCTGTCAACACTTTCAGTTTCAACAAGATGATTAGTGATATACATAGATTCAAGTGTTCCCAAATATCTTTAGCACTAGAGCAAAATCTGATTTTCTGAAAATATTTTCAGTTAAGCTTTTATGCAGAATTTGCATTGCTCTAATGTTCAAGGAAAACATTTTCTTGTCTTTTTCAGTCCAATCCTTTCTTGGTTTGAAATCAAAATCATTTGTAAAAACATTCCACATATGATAATCAAATGACTTTATAAAACTCTTCATCCTAACTTTCCAAAATCCAAAATCAATATCTTTAAGAAGAGGTGGAATGGTAAAGTCAAAACCTTTAGAAAACATATTACACCCAAAATCAGCCATGATCTTTTCACTTGAGATCGTTGGATCCTTTAAACTAGTGACCGGCTCTGATACCAAATGTTAGTGCTGGCTGTCAACCAAGAGGGGGGGTGAATTGGGTGACAGGATAAAAGCTTAAACTCTTTTAAATCTTCTCTTTTCAAAAAACACAATGAAGGCAATCTTTTCAAAACTGTTAAATGCACTAAGAGATATATAATGTTGATATGCTGGAAAACTAAGAGAGTTAAGGGAAGAGATAATGCAAACAGTATTTATCCTGGTTCAGTCTTCCCTGACCTACATCCAGTCCTCAGGCTCCACCTGAGATTTCCACTACCCTCTTGTTTAAACCGGGCACAAGAGAAGCCTTTACAACCCACAAGTTTAGCCGGGCACTTGTGAAGCCTTTACCATAGGTTTTACAACACGGGATCACCTGCCAACCTTTTCACAGAGTTTTAGAATTCTCTCTAAACACTCCCCCTTACAACCCGTAAGGTTACAACCCTGTTCTTAAAGCACCAAGCTTTAGAACAACCTCAAACAATAGAGGATTTCAGATAATAGGTTCACTTAATGAACGGATTGTGATAATCACTTAAGTACAGAGGAATATATGATGAAATTACAATTCTAGAGCTTAACAGATTGAACAATGAGTGCTCTAGTTCTCTTTTTCTAATTTACTTGACTCAACATTCTTTCCTCATTTCTGGGCTCCCTAGGTTTTGCTCTCAATCAGTGTAATCTACAATTCTGCATAAAGCCATGTTCCATCGTTACTGATTGCACCATATTTTTATACACTTTTCATTGATAAAATCATTAGATTATTGCATGTTCTTGGGGTAATTGCACCTAATTAGGGTAATTTCTAACTTGTGCACACTTTGTTGGAATTTGTTCTAGACAAGGGAAATTTGGGAATGATTAGTATGATTTATTGTTTAACCCATTTTCAAGAACATTTTGATGCTACCTTAGGTCCATTTTATTTGTAGGTCATAGAAGAAACATGCCCAAATTAAGGAGCCAAGTTGCAGCGAAGAATTCTGGACAGAGTAGCAGAAGAAAGTGAAGAGAGAAACAGAATTAATGTCTCTTCGCCGCGGCAAACTGACGGCGAGAAAGACAAGAAGAGACAAAAGAGGCCGCGGCGAGATCACGGCGAACGAATCCAGAATTCCAGAACCAACATGAGCTCGCCGCGGCGATCCCACGGTGAAGTCACGAAATTCTGCAGAAATCTGACGCGATTTTAGGGTTTCTGAGGGAGTATAAATGGATCCTAACAACCCTATCTTCTGGGGAAAAAGCCTCAAAACACGAAAATACCTCAGTTCTCCTAGGGTTCCATCATCTATCCTCATTCTCCACTCAAATCCTCTCATCCCTACTCATCTCCACCGCAAATTCCACTGATTTTCTTGTTCTTTCCCTTTCTAACTTCCATTTCCACTCCAATTTTCCCTCTATCTTCCTCACTCATGGAGGCTGTCATCATGGGTCCTCTTGGGCTCGAGTTTGAAGACATGAGAGGCTAGAATCTTGGTGCTTTGGTGGTGTGAAGGTGGCTTGAGCTTCAATGGGCGAAATAGGGGAGTTATTTGTTTCCTCATGCTCTTTTCCTTATGTATTGAGTTTTGTGGTTGCATTTCTCTTGTATATTTGGATTGGAGACATGTTTTTCCTCTTTCATTGTCTTTAAATTGGAATATTTGTGTTGCATATTGAGTTATGTTAATTGAATGATGTCTATGTTTGAATTTCCTATTGGGTTTGTGATGCTATATGATTTTTAGTGGTTGCTAGATTGTGTAGCTTAATTTATCCAATTGAATGTTGTGGTTGCACATTCTCGAGAGGAATCGGTTTTCAAAACTCATGTTCCAACACACACCAAGTGGAGCTTAACACTAACCCTAAGTAATGGCTAAGAAAGTGGTTGCTTGATTAGTCATTAATTAGGGCTAGTGGATCCTTAGTGGTTGCTTGGGGATTTTTCAATTACACTTGGTGCATCTTTTAACTCCCAATATCAATTTAATGAAGCGTGAGAGCCACCGTAGCACTACCAAAGCCCATTTTATAAATTCCCTTAATCCAAACCCTTTTCTCCCTTTTAATCAAAAGAAAATTACAAAAACAAGTAATAGCAATTGTCAATAGTTTTATTAAATGAATTTTCAAAATCAAACCCCCATACCTTTTATTGTTTCAATTACATTTAGTTAGCTCAGGTAGTTTAGAAGGACTCCTTAAGTGAAATGATCCGGGATTGTGCCACTTTACACAATCCTTGGTAATTATTGTGATTTTAACCCCAAGGCGTAAGGAAAAGGTTAAATCAGTTACCTTATAGAAACAAGTCTTGATCTATTTATATCTTCACAGCTTGCCTTTTCTTTCAGCTTCATGTGGCCGTTTGAATATTGTCGTTGGAGATTCATAGCCGTTGGCAATAAATACTATTCTTCATCTAATTCAAACTTCTGTTTCTAGTTTCAACTGTTCATGCATAGAGTGAGCTAGGGGAGAGATAGACTGCGCGTTCTAAACGTCTGCAACAACAATACTTGCATAGCAGCTTTTTCAGTAGCGCTAGCATGCTTTGCTATCGCTAACTGCATAGTATAATTCCTGCACTTGAGCTGTTAGCCAAACAAGTAATTAATGCACAGCAGATGTTATCATAAGCTTGGTCCATTAGCTCAATGTATCAGCTTATCAGTTTGTCTAAGTTATCACAATGAGCATTCTTCTCTCGATAGCTAGATGCGTTTTCGCTAGTGACCTTTGTTATCACAAGTTTGTTTAGCTATCTGAGTAACTTATGTTATTTCCTCAAGTATTTAGATATCGATAGCTAATCCTGTTATCGATAACAGCTTATGATATCGCTAGCTGATTCCAATAGCTCAAGGACTTGGTTCATTTTGCTGCTAGTTGTTCTTCCTTTCATTTATCCATGTTATCAATGAACTTCTAGTGATAGGATATTTCTTAGCGATAGTGAAGGACTTAGCGATAAATTAACTTTGTTATTTCTAAGTTTTCATTTGCTATGGCTCTTTGTCTATTAGCGATAGGGATACACTTAGCTATAGAAATATTTACTTCAGATTTCAGCTAAGTTTCCATCAGTTTATTGTTGGGCTTTTCATTAGCGATATATTCTTACTCTAGCGATAGTGAAAGACTTTAGCGATAGATATTGACTTTGTTATTTCTAAATCTTCATTTGCTATTGCTTTTTATCTATTTGCGATAGGTTCTGGCTCTAGCGATAGTAATCTGTTACCTATCAGATTTTACTTGTTTAATTCAAAGGTAACTTACACTCTATTTACTTATGTTATCTATGGGGCCAGTCCTCATCAAAACTTAAGATTCTAACAGATCCCCCCACAAAGCAAGGGTTACCCCTTCACTTTGATTATTTATTTTTTGCTGCCTCCCTTCTATGAAATGAAAAATAGTAAAAATAAATCTACCGGCTGGCTGCCGAAGCTCCGTCATTGGTGAGTCCCTTGCCTGTCGGAGAAGCCCCCATCGCTACGGCTGGTGGGGTTGGCTCGTTTTTATAAAAGAAAGTTTTTGTTTAGGGGCATTTTTATCGTTTTATTAAAATCTGCAAAAGGACAGACAGGTAGGTCTAAGGCAACCAATTGTCATTTTTCAAATTCGATGTAACTGACTGTCCTTTTCTTATTTTGACAATCATTTTGTGGTATTTAAACCTTACTTGTACATAATGTCAGCTAATGTATTGTCTTGCATGATATATAAACTCCAGGCATTTGATCATTGGAAAGGAATCAAAATTTGCCAAAGATTTTAATCATTTTCACATCTTCTTTATGTAGATAATTCACTCTTCTTATTTTAAAGCACAATTACGAATTTTGGCTCTTTGAAGTTAGTGTTGGGGATGTACATGCTATGGTTTTGACAATCAAGTATCGAGTATGTTAGAATCTTAAGTTTTGATGAAGACTGACTCATAAATAACATAAGTGTAAGTTACCTGTGAATTAATCAAGTAAAAAGTGTTAGGTAACAAATCACTATCGCTAGAAAGTATCGCTAATGAAAGGCTCAAGGCAAATGGAAACTTAGCAGAACACTAAGATAAAGATATATCTATCGCTAAGAGTATTCCTATCACTAATAGACAAAGAGCCATAGCAAGTGAAGTCTTAGGAATAACAAAGTTAATATCTATCGCTAAGTCTTTCACTATCGCTAAAGAAATATCTATCGCTAGTAGTTCATTGAGAACATTGATAAAGAAAAGAAAGAACAGCTAGCAGAAATATAAACCAAAATCCTTGAACTAATAGAATCAGCTAGCGATAATAGATTGAGCTATCGATAATAGAATACCTCAGACAATAAACATTCTGATAGCTAGTGCCTGAGCAAATGAGTTAACTAGCGATAACATAGTTGCTAGCGCTAACAGTTTTATCTATCGATAGTAGGATACCTGGAATTACTTTTGAATATCCATATAACAGTATCCTTAAGCTAATGAGCAATCAACTAGCGATAATGGAATTAGCTATCGATAGAGAATGCTTTGAAAATACTTTAGCTGATATATTGTCTCTATCTCTGAGCTAATGAAATACCCTATCGATAATATCCACTGCATGAGTATTTGTTTCAGCTAACATCTTAAGTGCAGGACTCACACTGTCAAGATAGCGATAGCCAAGAGAGCTAGCGCTAATGAAAAAGCTGACATAAAAGTACAGTGGCAGGTAGCAGCAGGATAACGTTACTCCGAGTCTCTGTCTATCTTATCTTATCCTCTGCAAAATCAGTTGAAAGAAAAGGTGCTAATGGCTAGTTCTCCAAGTCTCCAACGGATAGAAAAGGATTCCACCATATATAAAGGCTTGAAGACATCTGAATAAGCGAGCGAACGCACACACGACGCATCTACATGAAAAGGTGATACGAGATGAAAAGAGGCTCTGCCCATAGTAATAGATATATCTCAGTGAGCCCAGAAATGATGAATCAATTGAGTTAGAATTATAGTTTCATCATATATTCATTTGTACTTAAGTGTTTATCAAAATCAGTTCATTAAGTGAACTTTATCGTTAAAATCCTCTACTGTTTGAGGTTGTTCCAAAGCTTGGTGCTTTGAAGAACAGGGTGGTAACCTTACAGGTTGTAAGGGGGAGCGTTTAGAGAGAGTCTAAGCCTCTGTTAAGGTTGGCAGGTGATCCCGTGTTCGTAAAACCTGTGGTAGGCTTCACAAGTGCCTGACCAAACTTGTGGGTTGTAAAGGCTTCTCTTGTGCCCAGTTTAAACAAGAGGGTAGTGGAAATCTCAGGTGGAGCTTGAGGACTGGATGTAGGTTTGGGTTGATCGAACCAGGATAAACTCTGTATGCATTATCTCTTCCCTTAACTCTCTTAGTTTCCAGCATACCAAAGTTATTTACTCTTCAGTGCATTTCATGTTTTGGAATACTATCTGTGATAAACCTAAAAAGATTTCAAAGATTAACATCGCTTGTGTTTTTGTGTAAAGAATTTAAAGGTTTTTATTCCATCACCCAATTCACCCCCCCTCTTGGGTGACAGCCAGCACTAACAGAGTAATGGCTCTAAATCCTTTGTAGATTTTAGTCCTAATGTTTCCCATGGTCAACGTTTTTGGATTTTCATTATACTTGGGAACTTGGATTGATCTTGGCAAGAGTCGAAGTATCATATATTAGTAAGTAATTGACTGTGGAATAAAAAATAGCTGTGTGGCAGACACAACCGTCATCTCAGGAATCTCGAATGACTTTAACTAAGTATGTCCATACAACAATCAAGATTCATATTTTATCATGTGTTCCACTACCATAACATGTGCGTGATTGCATTGACGCTAGTTGCACTAGTTTTTATGAGGATCCTCAAAATATAAGAGGAAAATGCATTTTCTAAATTGAGATATTTTGTTTAGCCCCATCAAAAAGGAGGTTTGGGTTTAAGGTCTACTAGTGTTTAAAATAGAGCATTTATTAGCAAAGCAGGTTTGGAGAATCATATCGTCTGAACCACATTCAATACTGGCATCCACTTTGATTATTAAATATATAAGCCTCTCATTTATTAAAAAACCTTATAATTCTTCTTGGTTATGGAAGGGGTTGTCTAACAATGCAAGTATCATTATGGAAAAATTAAAGTGGAGGCTCAGAAACTGTTCTATGATTCCAATCAATCACCACCATTTGAGGCTCATACAATAGGATCAAGCTTCCATGTTCAACATTGAATAAGTAGCCGATCTATTATTGCATGCTCCTTTCTCTTGAAATTCTACTACTTGGAATGCTTAGTTGGTAAGTAGATTATATTAGCCCAATGTTACTCAAACTTTTCTGAGCACCTCTATTTCCACTTTAGATTCCCTAGACAAGCTTATGTGGACTGAGAATTTATCTGACATTTATACTGTAAAAGATGGAGTTTCACAACTAATGGTAGTTGCAATTACTAATAACATTCTTGATGATGAGTTTTGGAAAATTTTGTGGAAACTTAAATTAATAAACAAGCGTTTCCTTTTTATTTGGAGACTTCTTCATAATGTTCTGCCATTAGGTGATATTCTGACTTTGGTCCATCTTTCAACTCAAACTCAATATTTGCTTGGTTGTGATAAGAAGGAATCTCTGCATCACTTATTGGTAGCTTGCCCACTAACTAGAAGTGTGTGGTATGGCTAATATCAAAGTTCCTACTTAGTTTCTGGATTTCAAAGAATAGATGAAAAATACTTTCCTTAATCTTCAATGATGGTCTAAAATACCTGATCTACCAAATAATGTCTTTTGCATAGATAAAAAAAAGATCCTAAAACAATAATAAGGGAGATTAAGTAAATTATAAACTTTTAAGATTTGGTGTTCTCCAGTTAAAAATATGTGGAAATGACTATAAGATTGAAACCCAAGATTGATACTTGCTTAATCTTGCATAAGAAGGACGGGACATTATTTTTCACAAGTACATGGATGAGAACCATTTCTATCATTGTTCATTTGTCATAATGGTTCTCCAATTAAGGAATACTTATGGCAGAATTAAGATACTCTAGGTCCTCCTTTTCTCTCCAAGTGCTATCGTGCTACACTCTTCTAGATCCGTAGCATAGGCCTTTTACAACCAGGGTCTCCACCAGCTTTAACTACTCATTGTGTGGATACATACTTTTTCAAGCTCCCTGCATATTCTTGATCAAAACATCAACATCACTTGGTAGGAAAGTTTGGTTATGCTATTTGACTTTTCTGTTGTTAATATTATGGTCATCTCAAAGTCTGTATTTTATAATTTTTTAGCATCTTATTTCAGCGTTTTAACTGTTGCTAAATTGTAAATTTGTTTGTTTCAGTCTCATTTTGTCTTTTTATCAACCTTGCCCATTCATATTAATCCAAAAAGCCTAGAATGTGCCACATTACCATGCTATAGAAAATTAATTTAAAGTCATTTGAAGGTGCCTATAGATTCCTTCAATTTTTAATTTGGTATTAGAAGAAAAGGCACACATCTACGAAATTAAAAATTAAAGAAAAGTATAGATACCAACAAATAAATTTTCTCAAAATTTAAAATTAAATCTTTATCATAATATAAACTTAATATAAACTTATTGAGGGGAAAGTTATTAATAAAAACTTATTGAGGACTCTAAACTCTTTTTTAAACATGTACCTCTGCTCCGGTAGAGCAAAGATTCTCAACAATTTTATTCTATGATTTAGAGTTAATTGAAGATGTTGAGGTGAGTGCACTTAAGAGCATCGGACTCAAAGATTGTGCCCTCTTATCAATGAATTTGTCACTAAAAACGTGTTCAACAAAACTCAAAGATTGTGCCCTCTTATCAATAAAATTGTCACTTACTAAAAACATAAACAGGTTAAAATATATGTTTTGTCCTTTACATCTACTTTCAGTTTGGTCATTTACCTATAAAAATTACACTTTTTGTCCTATTTTCTTAACACATTTAGTTTCATTTAACGAAAAATGATGACAAAAAACATATCTTGTAATTCTTCAATTAAACATGATAAAACATACTTAAATTTTAAAATATAAAATTAATTATACTAAATAATTAAAATTTCAATATATTTTGTCAATATTTAATTTCATTAAGTACTATTTAAATTTGATGAGTCAACAATTAGCATTAAATAAAAGAAAAAAGGACTAATAGTGTATGTTTTAACCTTAAAGGACCAAATTAAAAATTGATGTAACCTTAAAAGACCAAAAGTATATTTACCCAAAAAAAAGATTGTGCTCCTTTCCATACATAATGCATAAACAAATACTTCCTTCGATCCTAATTATAAAACAACTTTGACTTTTTTGACTTTTTTCTTTAGTCAAAAAAAAAAAGTAGTTTCAATTCCAAAAAAAAATCTTTTTTCCTCAAAACTAATTTATTCTACTTATAAACTAACCTATAATCTAATTTCATATGACATATGTTATAATTTAGTGGTCTAATTTGCTTCCTTAACTTCCACAAAAAAAAGTCAAAGTGGTCTTATAATTTAAATCATATATTTTGGTTGCTCAACTTTCATTGTTCCAAATATATTTAGAGGGAAAGTAATTACAAAAAATTTTACCTTAATTTTCAAGGAGAGTTAAGAACAAGGTTCAAAAAACGGACCGGACGTCAAACCGGATGAGGCACTGGTTTAAAGGTTAATGGTCGGATCGGGGTCGAACCGGGTCAGATCGGTTATATTAAAATAATAAAATTTTATTGATATTAATATTAATAATCACTAATATCAAAATGTAAACATATATAAGTATGCATGATTCATCAAACATGAATATTTTAATGTTTCTATAGAGGGAAAAATATAAAATATTAGTTGAGTACACGTGAAAATAAATATTATTCTACAATCCACAGACTAAAATACAAATACTAAGAGCAATAACAATTAAATACTAAACATATGCAAGTATAATAGCATTTAAAATATTATAATTTCCTTGTTTCTAAAATTAAGTGAAGTGAAAGTTGGTAATTAGGTGAATTATAACAAAATAAAAAAAATCAAATTTTGAGAAAAAAAAAGAAAAGAAGAAAATGAGAGAACCGATTCAACCACCGGTTCTTGGACGGTTTGCCTGGTTTTGGGCGGTTGAACCGGTTCTCCGCCGTTTCAACTGCTCTCCCCGGGTTAATGGCTCACCCGGACCGGGTTTGTGGGCGGTCTGGTTCGAGTCTTTGAACACTGGTTAAGAAAGAAAACATGTTGCGAGGGATATATTCATTTTGTTCATCCAGACGATTTTTGTATGTTTCATTCTCATAATGTAGACCAGGTTTTTTTTTTATTTATTAACTGTTTTCTTCATATATGTGTACGTGTGTTTGTGGATGAAGAAATCACATTGTGATCATGCCGTATAACCATTTTTCTCTTAAAAACACAAATGAATGAAGTTGTAATGGAGCCATGCTTGTTAGTGAAAGCAGGCTAAAAAGGTTAAATTATTAAGAAGCTCCCCGTGTGTTAACTTATTATAAATCTCCATTTAGATAGGAAGAAAGGTGGAAATCAAACAAAATGAAGGGACGTAAAAAAAAAATGGAAAATTGTGCTCAAAGTCCGAAGTAAGGCAAATAAGTACAATGCCCTTTTAAAAATTAAAATCACTATTAGGTCCCAAAGGACTTGAGGGTAGATATAAAAGGACAATGACAATTGGAAGCACCTTTATTAACAAGTTAGAATGTCTTGATTAACAAATGTTTTTTTTTATGAACAAGTAATATCAACATATTCAACACACTTGTTACTTTAAACAAAACTACATTAATAATTGTCGCAATATATAATAACAACTAACCAGTAAGGTTAACTTAGTAATTTTGTGATTGCATCAAATTATTATATATAGATCCCTAGGAATTTGTTAATAACTTTTATGTTCCAAAAGACCTTGCAATATTAATGTCTTATTTAAGACTTGATTGCAATTTTCCAAAAACTATAAAAAAATATTATCACCAAAAATAGAAAGAGCATTAAAAAATATCATCTTTATTCTCATGTCCAAATATATTGTATTTTGATATAATGGAAAAACCAGATTAAAATTAAAAGAATCAAATAATTTAAAATATATTTCACTCACTAATTAAATCTCAATAGTTAATTTTGTCAATCTAACAATGGTGATGTGATAAGCAAAGAACCTAATCCCTTTTCCCAACTATCAATTGATAGATATGATGATTCTTTTTATTTTACCAATAAAAAATTGGGAAAATTAATGTGAGGTCCTGTGGAAGACAAATAATAGAGATTAGGTCCCACAAAATCAACAAATTAAAGTGAGGTCCCTTGAGACTAAGATTATATTAAGTAGGAATGTAAAATCAAACTCTTGCACTTGTTATTTTCACCCACCTTTCTTCTTTCTGCGCCTGGTATCTGTCCAATCTCCCCTTTCACACAATTCTTCCACTTTCATCGCCACTCACATGTGGCCTCTCCGGTGCCCTAAATCCTCCTCCACCACTGTCAAGGCCAACGGCAAATCTGTCTCTGCCGCAATGGCGATTATCGGCAGTTCTAGATGGTGCAATTGTTGCTGTTTGAAGAGGTGATGCCCTAGTAAATCAATCTAATCTTCGATTCGGCAAGGTTCGTTCCAATGTCAATGAAGCGCTCCATCGCTCCTTCCCTCACCCACACCCTCACCAGCCGCTCCAAGCAGCCCGATCCCCTTCAGACCGTTGACAACGGGGCCAACTTCATCGACGGCTTCTTCACCATCTGTGAATGCAATGACGGCAAATGCAGTAATGCTCATGATCTGAATCAAAGTGAGGAGAAAATTGAACACTAGATCGCCGACGATAGAGTCATGTTCTACAATTGGATTTGAGAACAATGGAGGTAATTCAGATTAATTATGTAGAGGAAAAGGAAAGAATATTTCCAGTCTTTTACTTTTAATTTCAAAATTCAAATCGTTATGTTCATTTAAATTTTTGTTTCAAGATACAGTCTCTTTCTTCTTCTTAATCAACCACTGTGTGGGAAGGAGTGTTCTCACATAGGGAACGGAGATCACCATTATTGACCTGGAGCTTAGGAGGGGAGGGAGGGGGAGAGAGAGAGAGAGAAGAAAAGTTGGTGGGTGAAAAAAATAAGGGCAAGAGTATAATTTTATAATCCTACGTAATATAATCTAAATCACAAGGGACTTCACTTTAATTTGCTGATTTCGTGGGACTCAATCTCTATTATTTGTCTATCACAGGACCTCATTAATTTTCCCTAAAAGATGTGATAATTTTTACGGAGATGTGGCAAAAGGAAACAAAATTGCATGGCTTTAGAACATAATTTAAACTATCATTAAAAAAGAAACAGTTTAAACTTGGTTGTTTTTTAGATAGAGTCTAGGTTTACTAGAAAAGTACAGCGGTCACAAGCATATTTGAAGATGGAAAAAAAAAAAAATAGGTGAAGCAGAAGTAAAATGACGAAGTGCAAAAGCCCTATAGTGAGATTTAAATGTAGCGGGGGGTCATGTAGTCCAATCACACTCAAGCAAACTACAAATCTGCCACCAATATGTAACCTCTAGACGAGGTAGGCAATATGATGATAAAGTTGAATGTAAAACAAATATTAGAGCAATATGAACAATAAATAAGTTCACTCATTATAATTTTTTTGGGGGGAAGGGGAAGCTCAATCAAAACTCAAACAATCTACATACTATGTTTCTATTGACATCCTTGCAAAGGGATCAGGGAACAAACTTTATGTCTTTGAAGTACTCATGCTCAAGAGAATTCCTGGCTGTAATTCTTCTGCTGGGATCCAAGCAAAGCATACTCTGGAATAAGATTTCACGCACTAAGGTAACTGGTAGATAAAGCTCAAAAGATACGATTTAGACGAATGATAAAAGAAAACTCGTTTGAATATATTTGTACCCCCGATAATCTCACCATACACCAGATGTAAATTTTCTATAAAGAAGCTTAATCACCACCAGGGTACTAATAGTTGTAAGAACACTGAAAGTAAATGATTATATGACATGCACGGATTCAAATCAATGAGAAGAGCCAGCAAGAATAAAAAAGTAACTTTTCCTCTCAGTTCAATGTTTAATTTAGGTGAACTATACAAAAAATAACTGGAAGAAACATACCAAATGAACAAACTTGTAAATAAATAGCAAAACAAGGAATTTTGTTCCCTACAAACCTCCCAAGAGCTACTTTTTGTTTTGATTCTTTTCTTTTGGTTGATAGGGGGAGTATGGCTCTTTAAAAGATTTATATCAGTGCTATTAAAGCCTTTACTATCGTCCACTTCCTCTTTCACCCTTCACGTGGTATATTACACGTGAAACATGGTGAAATGTTATCACCTATTGCAAGTTATGAAACTTCAGTCCCACACAATAGTAATAGGGTTCAGATGAGTCCATGTCTGAAACTTTTTGGAGAGAAAAAGGAGATAGATCAGTGGAGAGTGAACTAACAAGTAGGGTCTCGACATATTCTACATACTCCAGAAGATTCTATAGGGAGAAGCTGTTAGAAGGTTTGAAGGGGGACTGCAAGGGCAAGAAAGTGAATATTGAGTGTAGCATCTTTTGAGAGGGGATGCAATGGAGAAAGTAAAAGAGATGGTTGGCAGTGGAATATTTCAGGGTAATCCGTGAATGGATGATACAAGGAAACTCTGAAGATAGAAACTCTTAATTCTTAAAAGCTAAGGAGTTTTCTGCCTGTATTTGCTATTTCCCACGTATATGTATTTCTGCTACTTTACTTTCCTAATTCTACTGCAGCTCTGCTTGTGATAATTGCTTTGTCTAATTCAACTCAATTTCCACTGAATGAAGTCCTTATCACATTATATATGTTCAAATAACTCTCGGAGTTTCTATCAAATTCTAATGCGGGGTTTAAACAGATCTCGTTTTCCCAACATAAACTAGTTATTGGAGTGTGACTCTATCAAAGGTTCACATTATCACTATTTCTTCATTGGTTAACCTTTTTGAAATATCATGCTTGCCAAGATTTCGTTAGTATCACGTAAATTTTGCTTACATAAACCCTTGTGACAATATTATCTTTTATGTAGTCTCTATATTCTTTATTCTTTATGCACTTACCTCCTAATCTCCTAGTTTCTCAAGTGCCAGCAGAACAGAAAGTAATTTAAGTAATCACTGATAGCACCATATACAAAATATATTGCTTCATTTTCATTCCCATAATTATCTGAATGATGATGCACTTACAGAAAGAAGATCAATGCCAGCTGGCTCAAGATTTGGAACGACAGTTGCCAGGTCCTGCAGTGTTTAAAAAAAGTAATAATAATCCTTACTGTAAGTTACCTATGCAAAAACTAGGAATTCATGTTCATGTAACTTAAAACAACAGCAGCACATAGAATTAATTACCTTTGAAAGCCACTTGGGAAAGGATGATTTAAAGTCAGGCAATGAAGTCACTCCAGGCCACGTATCCTCATTTGGTGTGCCCATAATTCTTCATATAAGCAATAACACGTTTATTTAGAAGCATACATAAATTTCAATATGTAATTATGCTAAGTGCAAATTTCCTCTGAACTTTCCACAGTTGTTCATGATGATATTTTCACAGTTGGATAGTTTTTCTGTCAGAAAACATTGTTCAACTCACAAATCTAGAGTTAATCCTTAGATTTTACAGATCATTTCTGGATTCTATTTAATTACTTTAATGTAATTCCAGTCTATAGATAGACCGTCTTTTTTAGAGCTAGTCATTCAGCAATAATATATCCGTTTCATCCCATTCGAGATTCTCCCAAGTTGTTGGCGGGTAAGAAGGAGTTGAGCAAGATACTTGCTTATCCTTTTCTTTTAGTTTTTCCTATTATTTATTTTTCCTTAAAACAATTCTGAGCCCCTGCCAGATTCTGCATCACCGCAAATGAAATGAGTCATACAATCAAATTACATAGCCATAACCCAGGCTCCTGGGAAGAAAAAGAATACAAATATTTATCAATGTACAATAAACTAAAAAGGGCAACATAATTTAATTTCCTTGGTACTCTACATCTCAGTGGCTGACGCACATAGAAATATTAAGAGTAAGGAAATCCTCTATTTATACAAGTAGTCCTCTCTAACTAACAATTCTCTCAAACTTGACCACATGGTATTAGAGCTTTTAGGTTTTGTGCTTGTTTTTCCCGGTTGAGGGTTTCTTGTCGGGGCGACACTGTTCATCCGTACGACACTATTGTACCGCCGTACAAAAAACTGTTCCCTCCGTCCGTACAGTCTGCACGACGGCACTGTTCCCTCCGTCCGTATAGTCCGTACGGGTTCTCAAATCGGTCTTTTTCACGATGATCTCTAGTGTACTCGGTGTGGGTGCACATTTTTTGAGGTTTAATATTACTGATTAGATGTTGTGTTACCTGATCTCTATGTTTGTTGGAGTTTTTTTCCCAGTTGGTGTTTTAGAAATGATGAAGATGATACTCTCAGGCCTTTTACTCAATGTTACCACATATGTCCTAAGATTGGTAGCAAAGAAGGTAGCTCACTCATCAATTGAATGTGGAGACTGTATCCTCAATATTCCTAGCGAAACGGGGTAACTTTCTTCGATGTGTGGATTGTAGATTCTGGAGCCTCTGACCACATGACTGATAGTCACCAATTGTTCACCACTTACACTCCGTGTGCGGGCAACATGAAAGTTAAAATTGCAGATGGTTCACTTGCTTCTGTTGCTGGGAAAGGAAGTATTCGGATTTCAGAGCGTATCACTTTGGAATCTGTCTTTCATGTGCCAAAATTAGCGTGCAACTTATTATCCATTAGTCAATAGACGAAGCAATCTAATTGTTCTGCTAATTTTCTGTCTACTCACTGTGTTTCAGGATCTATCATCGAGGATGATAATTGGTCGTGCTAAAGAATGTGAGGGACTCTACTTTCTTGACGATGCCGGTGTAAGTCACCAACCCATTACAGGGGTATGCACTTCTACATCTATCTCTAAAAATGAAGATACTATATTATGGCATAAGAGAATGGGTCATCCCAATTTCCAATATCTATCCCGTATGTTTCCAGATCTTTGTTCCAACCCTAACCTGAATATGAAGTGTGAAGTCTGTGAATTAGCAAAACACCACCGATCATCATATCCGAGAGCTCCATATATACCCACCGAACCTTTCACTACCATTCACAGTGATTTATGGGGACCTTCACGAAACCCAAACCGTACCAAATCAAGAGGGTTCATTACATTTATAGATGACCATACCCGTGTTTGTTGGGTTTACCTCTTAAAAGACAAGTTTGAGGCACCATTTGCTTTCATACAGTTCTTCACCATGATTAAAAATCAATACAATACCAGCATCAAAGTTTTACACTCTGATAATGGTACTGAGTATTTTAACCGCACCTTGAGTGAATTCCTCCAAAAAAATGGTATTATCCATAGAAGCTCATGTGTTCACACCTTTCAACAAAATGGGATTGCTGAGAGAAAAAATAGGCACATTTTGGAAGTCACTAGGGCCCTTATGCTTACTTGTATGTACCAAAGTTCTGTTGGGGAGATGCCGTTTTAACTGCAGTCCACCTCATCAACCGAATGCCAAATAGGGTCATATCATTTGAAACTCCTGTTAAAAGGTTACAAAGTGCCTTCCCTATTACTCACCTTGAAAATAACCTTCCCTTTCGTGTGTTTGGGTGTTCTGTTTTTGTTCATACCTATTCAAATAACAAGCTTGATCCTCGTGCAGTGAAGTGTATATTCCTCGGGTACTCTAATACTCAAAAGGGGTACAAATGTTTTGATCTTGTCTCTAAACGCCTCTTTGTTAGCTTTGATGTTACCTTCCATGAAGCAATTCCTTTCTATCCAAAGCCTTCAATTCAGAGGGAGATAATGAGTAAATCTCAGACTTTGGTGCCTTTACCTAGTCAAGAATATGTTCTACTTGAACCATGGACCACACCAGCACCACCAGTGCCACCATCTCAACCAAAAGCCACCTCAAATAGAACCACCTCTTCCACCATAACCAGAGCCACCACAAACAAAACCATCTTCACCCCTAAACCAACCGTCTCTTATACCAATCACAAAAGAAAAGTTAAATGTAGGGGGAGATGTAGAAAAACAACCAGATAAAGATATGTTGGTGTACTTACGAAGGCATAAGGTTAAGGAAGGAGGGAACTTTACATCTGAAGCATCCACGCAACCAGAACCAGTGATAGCTCCTGGAGAACCAGAGGAGGCAGAACCGGTGGTGGCTCCTAAAGGGATTGATCTAGAGGTATCTCATATTCCTGAACAGGTTAATAAACATAATGACCTTGATTTGCCTATTGGTCACAGGAAACAACCTCAATCGTGTACTCTGCATCCAATCCAAAAGTATATGTCTTATAAGGCTCTTTCCTCCAATTACCAGGCCTTTACCAGTCTGGATAAAGTTTGCATTTCCAATAACATCTATGAGGCATTAGAGATACCAGAATGGAGATCTGCAGTTATGGAGGAGATGAATGCTTTAGAAAAGAATGGAACATGGGATGTTGTTGAAAAACCAAGAGGCAAGAAGCTTGTCAGCTACAAGTGGGTATTCACCCCTAAATATATGGCTGATGGTTCTCTTGACAAGTTAAAAGCTCGACTTGTAGCAAAAGGATTCACTCAGACATATGGTATAGACTATGAAGAAACATTTGCACCAGTGGCAAAACTAAACACCATCCGAGTCCTATTGTCTGTGGCAGCCAACTTAGATTGGCCACTTCATCAGCTGGACATCAATAATGCTTTTCTAAATGGAGAGCTTAAAGAAGAAGTCTATATGACTCTGCCTCCTGGATTTGAAAGGGGAAGAAGTGACAGAGTATGCAAGTTGAAGAAATCTCTTTATAGTTTGAAACAATCTCCTAGAACATGGTTTGACAGGTTCTCAAAGGTTCTAAAGTCTGAAGGCTACAAACAAGAACTATCTGATCATACAATGTTTGTCAAAATAGGAGGAAAAACATGTATCCTCATTGTGTATGTTGATGCTATCATCCTTACGGGAGACCATATTGATGAGATATCAAGGATAAAGATCGCACTGGGGAGAGAATTTGAAGTCAAGGATCTAGGGGATTTGAAATACTTCCTTGGAATGGAGGTTGCAAGATCAAAAAGAGGCATCTATGTATCTCAAAGGAAGTATATACTTGATCTCCTTGAAGAGACAGGCATGTTGGGGTGTAGTCCCGAACCAACTCCCATCATACCTCCTAAGAAGAGGAAAAAGAAGCCTACAAAGGAGGAGGAGGGAGGAGAACAGTCCTGAGGATGAAGAAGTGGAAGTAGTTGATAGGGAAGAAGAAGCGGTTGACAAAGAAAGATATTAGAGACTTGTTGGGAAGTTAATTTACCTTTCCCATACAAGACCTGATATAGCTTTTGCAGTAAGTGTGGCTAGTCAATATATGAGTGAGCCAAAGAAAAAGCATATGGATGCAGCCTAAAGAATTTTGAGGTATCTGAAAGGCACTCCTGGGAGAGGGTTATTCTTCTGGAAACAGGAGTGAAGAACGATTGAAGTATACACAGATGCAGATTGGGGAGGAACACACCCTGATTGGAGATCGACCTCTGATTATTGCTCTTTTGTATAGGGTAATCTAATTACTTGGAAGAGTCAGAAACAAAGAGTTGTGTCTAAGAGCAATGCTGAAGCTGAATTAAGGGCATTGGCTCAAGGTATAATGGAGGAGTTATGGCTGAAACGAGTCCTAAATGAGATATATGTCCGGGTGGAGTTGCCATTAAAACTCTATTGTGACAACAAGGCCGCTACAAGCATGGCCTTGACTCCTATTCAGCATGAAAGATCTAAACACGTGGAGATAGATCGACATTTCATCAGAAAAAAAGTTGAAGGGATCATATGTCTAACCTATCTACCAACAAACCTCCAAGCTGCGGATGTGTTGACAAAAGCGATACTCAAGCCTGCCTTTGAGAGTTGTATAAGTTGGACATAATCAATATCTATGATCCAACTTGAGGGAGAGTGTGGGAATATCATATATTAATTGTAAATAATTCTATTTGATTGTATAGTCATTATTAGGAATTATTAGCCTTGATTAGCATTTATTAGACATTATTGTATTGTCTCCTTCTCTAGCCTATAAGTAGACATTTGTACATCCACATTTCATATGAGAAATACAGTATTTTTCTCTCAAACTTGTCCACAGTAATCATAAATACGAAGGAATCTGTAGGGTAAACGAACAAGATGGAACAACAATGCTTGCTCTAAAGCATCCATATCCATAATCATTGTAACATGCTCCATCCCTCGTGCAGATGCTTTTATTGATAGAAGAATCCATTGCCATTTTCTTACCAAAAAGGAGAACAATAATCCTCATAGAATAACAAGCAGTATGCGAGTCCTTTGTAGCAACAATGCTTTCAGTCCTCAAATTAAAAGGATATGAGAACTAGTTTATCTTAGAAAAGCTACTACAGAAGAAGACCTATTTTAATTTTATGATTTATGTTTTCTTTTTTATATATTTTAGCAAGTGGCAGTATGTGTATGCTTTATGCTTTTAGTGTTATTTTATCTGGAATGTTTCCTATTTAGCAAGGAAACCTTACAGTGCTATATATTATAGCCTTCCTTCATGAGAAGGAAACCTGGCTTTATAAATAGCAACTAGTTGGCATTTGTAACAAGAGTTTGATGAATGATAATTTGCTTCTAATGAGAATTAAGTTTTTTCTTCCCCCTGGTACAGAGAAGGGCGACAACACAGAAAGAGAAGAGATAGAACTCAAAATGTATTTCTGATTCAACAAATGGTCACATGTACAAGCCTCTGTATTAATATGCATTCCTCTCAAATATGAGCTAACAAATTCTGTTTCGGAACACGTGTCACAGTAGCTAAGATGGATACATGTGTCACAGTAGCTAATATGTAACTAAAAGTCTAACTAATTCGGTAATTGAGCTCTAAGTTCTGTCTTCCCCCACCATTACGTTCTTCATCTCTCTCCTCCCCATCTCTGTCCATATTTCTCTGTTTGCATTAGTTGAAGTGTGTGTAAATCAATTTTGCATCACATAAGCTGGGATTTCAACCCATTGTCACGATACCCTTTGTTCCATTAACAGAGTTTCCATAAGAGGGATCATCTACAGGAAATCAGTTTTTAAAATTCTTTTTCAGTGATAGGAATCAGTGTTTACGTTAGCCTGGTCATAAATGAGATTCTTTGAGATGGAAAGAATATCAAAGTCCTATAATTCCTTGAGATCATTTAATGAAAGGGAGTTTCCTGTGCACATTCAAGGCGAAGGGATTATAACAGGATTAATGTAGATGGTCGATCAAAGTTAAAAGGCATCATATGCCAAGGTAAGCAAAACAGGTGTTCATATAATTTCCTTGAAAAGAATGCTAAGAAGGCACTAAAAAAAAAAGCATTTTACCTGAATATTTTAAACAATTCGTCAATCTCAGAGTCTCCAGGAAATAGTGGTCGTTGGTTCAGCATCTCTGCAAATATACAGCCCACAGACCAAACATCCACAGGGGTAGAATACTGGCGAGACCCAAGTAATATTTCTGGAGCTCTGTACCATAGTGTCACCACCTGCAAACAACCACCAATAATCATTTATGAAAAAACATTTTCTTTCAGCAAAAATATGAAGAGACATGAATAAATGAAAATAACTACAAAATCACTAATGAATTCTTGTCACAGGATAGTCATAGTTTTTTTGTCTATAACATCCTTGTATTACTTAAATGATCAACTTCCGGCAATCTATCAATGTAACAAGTATACAATCCAATAACTTTGAGAGATAAATTACTCTCCTTTTCCATAGAAATAAAAATAAAAGATTAAATACCATCTAATCTGAAACCATCCATTTGTTTCAATAACATTTAACATGTATAAAAGATTAAATAAGATTTATTCCAAAAACATTCTGCATCCACAATGGTGTCTATAATAATCAAATATATATTCAACCTTTCTTATTCTTTGACTTAAATATTAAATACTTAAATAATTATCTATTTATAGATTAAATTACTAAATTTCCTCAAAAAAAACTATTTGTGAATCACTTTTTGTTTTTGTTATTTTTTGAATATATCAATAAATTCTTTAAGAAAATTAGTCAGCTTATATAATATGGTAAACTTGGAGAATAATTATCAATATCAAATATAAAATACACAGCAAACCCCACTGTTTATAAGCCATGAATGGTACATCTAATTCCTGAAAATCTGTGTAATAAACAAGACCTACATCTAATATAACAATGTAGAAGTATCTTGGAGAGAATGGATTTAAATGTAGCTTATCTTCATGTTTCAAGGAATGGGAGAGTAACTTTCCATTGATAGGAAAATCATGTAATTAAGGTCATCCCTACGGATAATCTTGAGTTAGACGACCTAGCTCCTATCAATATCTCTGCAAGAAGCCAGTCAAGAAATCCACAATATGCTTCAAATTCCACCTTAAAGCAAGCTTCTTGTAACCTTATTTGCAACAAGCTGTTCCCCAATTAGCAGCAAGCATTCCTATCACCACATCTCTCTCAACAAGGAGTACTACGTAGCAAGATCTTCAATCCCAAAAAGCAAGCATGTCCATTTCTTCCTCTTGTCCCCATCAGCCCCCTTTTCTCAAGTCTCAACATCAAGCCCATCCTTTGTATGGATTTGCACTTTTATGAATAACTGGACATTGCCTTTTATTTTCTTAACTAGTGTTGACCGTAAATGATAAACTTTAAGTGCTTTTCTACGAGCATATATATTTGCATAACAGTTAGTAAAATACATAAAGCAGTTCATAAGTCAGCTTTACTTAGACTAGGAAATTTATCCACCCACTCCTACAAAGTTGTTTCTCTTAAATGTTTTCATTATCTGTTCCAGAGCTGCAAGACAAATAATAACCTTTTTCTTCATAGCAGGGTGCCAGCATGAACACTGTCTTGCTGGGGTCTTCATGAGAAGTGTAACTGTTCAACCTCTTTAGGGCACTTTTCAGGAGTGAATTGAAAAAGGTTTTGGCCAGATAAAGGAACACAATCCTCTGGCAGTATGTTGTTTCTGTTGTCTTGTTTTCTTATGTTGAGAACTAAATACATAGAGGTTCTCAACCAGATATTTGTTCTCCACACCATCGTTTTGGGAGATGGTAGTTTATTTGCCATCTCTTGCGAGTTTAACCCCTAGTTCATCAACGATCTTATTTACTCCCCCCCCCCCCTCCCACCACCAAAAAAAAAAAAAAAAAAAAATCCTTTGCATGTTTGATGTAGGAAGTCCCTTTACTTGTCTCATAAATGATATATTTCTCTAGCTTACATTCTTGAGGAAGGCAAAGAGTCTGAACTATAGGTGATACAACTTTAAAGTGCAGCATACATTTCACTCATTTCTTTATCAGAGTGCCTATCTATTTTAATGTCTACATAGAAGAACAAAAGCATAGATATCATATGGCAGAACATGGTCAAACCTCATGTGTAAATGTCCTGACAGGAATGCCAAATGCCCGGGCCAATCCAAAATCTGCAAGCTTTAGCGAATTACTGCGGCGATCTATCAACAAATTCTGTGGTTTCAAGTCTCGATGAAGAACTCTATGCGAATGACAGTAAGCAATGCCGCACAGAATTTGATATAGAAACATCTGCAGAATAAATAATTAACCCACTCAGTGAAATTTAGTTGGTCCTTTAGGCCAATATTAGTATCTTTTGTTTTTCATTTACATATCAATTTTCATAACACTGCCAAAAACACACAAAATGTAGTATTCCCTCTCTTCTTTAATAAAGATGATGATGATGATGATGATTGAAGAGAGATAGGGTAAAAGATATAAACTTCTAGATACTAATGAATTATGAATCTGGATTATGTTAATCCTAAACCGCCAGATGATCACAAGACCCTAATCCTTTAGGAGTTTTAACTTGTATAAACTTCTGAACATTCCCATTAAGCTTCAGACTAACATGAGCTGCAACTTGTAACATTACAATTAACAATAACTCTTAAAATAAGAAAACACAACTAGATTCTGGATTAGGAAGATAAATTCCACACTCATGATTGAACATGAAAATATGTCAATACTGGGAAAGCTGCATAAGCAACCAATTTAAAATGAAAATGCATCTAGACGAGAACAACTAGACACCATCCAGAAACTAAGAACTTAGCAGCAACTACTTCTACCTCTGACAATGTCCTCAGTAGATAAGCCACATATCCAGAATTCTTCAACCTATTTCACATGAGATAACTACTCAACATAATGTCCTCAGTAGCTGCGTCATTGTGATTAGATCATGTGGCTTATCTACCGAGGAATTCTTCTCAGCCACATGATCTAATCACAATGACGCAGCTTCCAGAAGACTTTGATCAACCCACCTAATGAGTACTCAACTAGTTACCATACAAATCCAGTAAAGTTTACAACTCATTTTGTAGTTTTATAATGTCAAACAACAATAACAAACTGGTGTCACCTACTTCATTCAACAATTTGTAGTGAAAACAACCACCACAAAGCTCAATCATGCGATGATGAGCTCAACCATTAAACAACTCTAAATAACCAGAGCAACTAACACTTATGCACGCTGAGTAACAAACTTTAGGTCAAGAGGTCAGAGAATTCGTAGGAGCTCTGATTTTAGATGTTACAGATATAGTCTTCTCTCAAACCAAGTTTGCTATTTTGAGAGAACAGAAAAAATATGGCTTGCTCACATAAGCCTTACACACAGTGGCAGGCCCTCTCTTCTTTGATTGATAATAATATGAAAATAAAAAATTACTACAAGATATATTATTCCACATTATGATAAAGGATGACTAAGTCAAAATAAAATGAGTATAACTCAATAAATCATACACTCCTAATCCTCCACTTATTGACGGACCCCTGATCCTTTAGGAGTTCCACTTGGATTGGCCTCACATCAGAAATCAACAAATTACAATAAAATTGCGTTTCAAATGTCAATAGCCAATTGGCCATACTTAATAAGCCCAACACTCATCTTAGAGACAGGAAACTCTAACATAACAGAATACCAAACAGGTAATCCATCACAAGATTTGTGCAGCATGGATTAATGAAAATGGACCTTCATTTTGAAAGGCGGAGATATGTTTGCTGCACCTCCAATAGCGGTTTTGAATATTTGCTCATTTTTTTCTTCATTTGATATATGGAAAAACAAGAAAAGAAACATTTATTGCTGATTTTAATTTCCTTGATAAAGCATTACATATTATTTTCATTTTTTGAGTGAGTTCCAACCCTATAATTAAAGAAATCATAAGCTTAGTCATGCAAAGCTCAAACACCGCCAAATATAAGAAAATAGTTACACACTTTTATTTGTCGATGGTCTTTTGCAAAATCTGGAGATGAATCCATGTGCTTCTTCAGATCTAAGTCCAGGTACTCAAAAACCAGATACAAACGCTTCTCACTGTGTACTACATCCTGTAACCTGTCATTCACAGAGCAATCAAGCATAGAGGCCACTATGTATATGACTGTAAAGGTAGAAAAACAATATGGACGCAATTTCGTGAAAGCAACAAATTTTAGAGGAAATCTTATATGGTGAAGATTATAAGAGTCAAATTGAGCTACCCAGTCTTATTTTTTTTTTTTACAGCTAAGCATAACACCCTACAAGTGTATCTATCTTCTCTATAGCCTTCAAAACAACCTGAACAGAATTTAAGCTGCTTAGATGGAATCATCACAGTAGGGTGTGGGAAAACCATTTGACAAAACACCAATACAATACCTAACAATATTCCGATGCTGCATTTCTTTCAAGAGAGAAATCTCGCGAATCGCAGTGCTAGGCACTCCCTCATCTTCCTGCTCCAATCGAATTTTCTTCAATGCTATGGTCTCATTTGTGACGCGATCACGGGCCTTGTAAACAACACCATAGGTGCCTTCACCAATCTTCTCAACTTTCTCGTACTTGATAATCGGAAAAAATAGAGACAGAATCGGCAGATATTAGAAGAGAGGCACAAAATTGAACTAAAAGTCCAGTACATTACACTAACCTGATCCATGAAACAAGCTCAGCGTTCGCAGCGAAGTTCTAAAACCAGAGAAAGAAAAGAACAAGAATTAACAAGCTCAGAGTTCGCAGCGAAGTTTAAACAAAACCAAGCAGTGCACCAGTCAAAATGCAGAGCTTTGTACACATTCGGACAAAGAAAATTAACATTTTTGAGCTCAAAATTGAAAAATTGGTTACAACTAAGTTGACAAAGTACCAGAAACAAAAACAAAAGATAGAGATGGCTGAGAAGAAAAATACAAACAGTTCTAAACGATGAGTATTAGAGACCAAATTAACATAGAAGAAGAGGGGTTTCACGGTATTAGAGAATCGAATGCGATTTTTCTTGTAAGTTTCGGAGATGTTGCTTACTAGCTAACAACAGGAAGACGAAGAAGAAATCTGAGAAACTGGAAGTACGATGCTCTTTGCCTGAAGAAGACGATGAGACCTGAAAAAATCAGAGAAGCCGGACTCTCTGGGATCTCGGCTCCGTGAACGTGGGGATGGGAAAAATTGGGGGTGGGGGGAGGGCAGACACGTGATGGATGGCTGGAATTGGGAAGGCTATTTTTTTTTTAATTCACTTGGGCAATGGGCTGAACTTGCTTCCTCTTGGGCCTCAACTTTTTTTTAAACAAAAAAGAAAAAGAAAAAGGGTTGTAGGACAGTTACATCGGATTCACTATTAAATATATATATATATATAAGGGGCCTGGACCATGATTGGGATTCCCAGAGCCTATCCGGGTCCCCTCCCAGTCTTAGATATTTCCCAATTCCAGTCCCGGGATTTTCAATCCTGAATTTCCCAGGACGGAAAATTTTAGTCTCGGGCACCCGGGACTGGGACGAGACAGCCGGGACCAGGATCATTTGGCCACCCCTACCAAATACTGCATCAAGAATCACTTAAGATATCAGTGGGTAATTCATTGAAGGTTTAAAACCCTCCAGAGCAAAGCCAAAAAAGATGAACAAACTGCGGATTGAAAATCAATAATCAAACGTGAAGGATAAAGAAGAGCAACCAAGCATGAATATACATATTTAAGTGAAGAAAATACCAATCAATATTTAAAATCTGTAATACCTTTGAGAGAGACTAATAGAGAGAGGTGGTCACATGCGATAAGAAAAGGAAACGAAGATTGAAGTGGCGGCGGCTCAAGCAGGAAGAAGGTGTTGAATTTCAGATTTTGATGATAACCAAACATGAGTTAGGCTATTATGGCATCTCAACATAGAAAAATATTTTGGAACAAGTTTTTAAAAACTAAGTTAAGAAGCAATCGATAGCTTCCAGTGTCAATCGATTGTCATTGTGACTCAGCAATCGATGGAAGATCGATTGCCTATCTTCAATCGATAGATAGATGGTTCAATCGATTAAATGTTGCTTACATTGATTGTTTGACTTAAATTTTCAAAGTGATCATATAGAAGAGCAATCGATTGGCAGGAACAATTGATGAGCAATCGATTGATACTTGTGTTCGAAGTAAACTAAAAGCCATTGATGACTCCCCATTTTTTATTAAATTTGATATATATTTTGGGTTTATTTGGGGAGTCATTGAAACAAAATTAAAGAGATTTGTTGAGATTTGATAAGATATCAATTTGGTGCATAATTTGGGGAACTTGATAATAAATATCTTAATTTTAAAATTAAAAGAAAAATATTTTAGTTTAGGAAAAACACTTAATAAATAAGCAAAATTTCAAAATGCAAAAAAAAAAAAAAAAAAAGATCTATTATTATTATATTATGTTATGTTACATTTTTTGTGTTGTATTTATTCTTTCTTTCAGACTTGTAATGTGGCTAATGGGAGAGTAAAGTTATTGGGTTGGATTTGATCAAAGACTATGGCCCAGTAAGAGAAAAAGCAAGAAGTGACGGTGACACCTAAAATTAAAAAGGTGGGTTCACGTGATTGAAGAGAAGCAGACGCAAAACACACCAAATTCACCGTCTTCAGTGAGAGTAGGGGCGTGCGAATAAGGGAGGAGCTTCTGCGTTTATTCACCAGCTTCAGCCACTTCTCCTCTTAGCAGTAGGGAGTGAAAATCAAAGAGAGGAGAGGAGAAGTGGCTGGGCGACTTCACTGTTCATCATCTATCCTCAACGGAGCTGAAGCATAAATGAATCAAGGAAGGATACACAATTCACCCCCTCTTGTGTATTTTCTGCCATTTTCATTTGATATTAGAGCAAGGCTTCTCAATCAAGTGATCCAACGATCAAAGAAGAAAAGATCCATGGCAGGACTGAACGAATGCATGCTACCCGAAGGAAGTCTATTACAAAGCCCCCTAGCTTCAATGGAGAGCACTATGCCTACTGGAAGATGAAGATGAAAATCTTAATTAAGGCAAATGGTTATAGACTATGGCAAGTGATAGAAAATGGAGATTACATACCCATGAAAACAGAGAATAGGGTATTAGTTAAGAAGGAACTTGAGAATACACCAATGCTGACATAGAGCTATTAGAGATAAAAAGCAAAGCTATTCTAATGATTCAGAGTGCTTTAAGTCAGAAGGAGTATTTCAGAATCTCCAACCTTCAAAATGCTAAAGAAATGTGGGATGCTCTTGAGGTAGCCCATGAAGGAACAGAAAGAGTAAAGAGTAGAAGAATCAATCAACTGACAGCTGAATATCATTTATTCAGAATGAAGAAAGGAGAAACCATCAGAGAGCTGGAAATAAGATTTACTCATCTCATCAAGCATCTTGCAGCTCTTGAGAAAATTCTTTCTCAAGAAGAACAAGTCACCAAAATCCTGAACATCCTCATTGATGAATGGCAAGCCAAAGCTACAGCTTTTGAGGAAATTCGTGGAGAATCCATGAGTTCAGTCACCTCCCTGTTTGGAAGTCTGGCTGAGTATGAAAGCAAGATGAAGTATAGACAGGAGCTAGCTGGAGGAGATAAGAAGAAAAAGACTTTGGCTCTTGCTGCTTCAAGAGAAGAAGAGGATGATGAAGATGAAGGAGATATCGATGATGAAGAAATGGGTCTAATGGTGAGAAGACTCAAAAGATTCTTCAAAGGAGGTAGAAGTGATTTCAGAAAGGAGGTCTCAGCGTTGCCAAAAGGGACAATCAGAAGAATGCTGCTCCAGTATGCTATGAATGCAAGAAACCTGGACACTTCAAATATGAATGTCCTAGTCTCCAAAGGTAGAAAGATAAGGAGAAATAGAAAGAGAAATATGCTAGAAGAAGAAAGCATACGTGTCATCAATATGGGGTGACAGCTCAGATGAGGAAGAAAGTGAATCAGAGTAAACAGCCAATCTGTGTCTGGTGGCTTAGGAAGAATCAGACACTGAGGTAACTATTTCTGAACCATCCTTTCATGAACTCCAAGATGCTTACAATTCCTTACATATTGAGTTTGTGAAAATCATTGTTTAAAAAACCGGACCGGGCGGTTCAACCGTGAACCGCCCAATGGCTCGGTCCGATTTGGTATTTAAACCGGATGGGCAGGTGACCCGGTGGAGGACCAGGCCAACACGGTGAAAACCGAGGGTTGAACCGGGTTGGGGGTTTTTTTAAAAAACGGTTTTTTTAATTTTATTATAATTCACCTAATTACTAACTTTCACTTCCCTCAATTTTAGAAATTAGGAAACTATAGTACTTGAAATGCTATTTTACTTGCATATGTTTAATATTTAATTGTTGTTGCTCTTAATATTTGTATTTTAGTTTGTGGATTGTAGAATAATACTTATTTTCACGTGTAATCAATTAATATTTTCTCTTTTTCCCTCTATAGAAACATTAAAATATTAATATTTGATGAATCATGCATACCTATCTATATTTACATTTTGATATTAGTGATTATTAATGTTAATATCAATTAAATTTTATTATTTTAATATAAAAGGTTGGACCCTGGTCCAACCATTAACCCTTAAACTAGTGCCTCGTCCGGTTCTATGCCCGGTCCAATTTTTTGAACCTTGGTGAAAATTGCTAGAGAAGTAGTTTTCTTGAGAAAAAGAAATATAGAATGTGAGAAAAAGGATGAAACTTTTGAATGCAAGAAATGTGAAAAACTCACTGTTGAAAATGACAAGCTTTCAAAATCTCTACAAAAATTTACAAAAGGCAGTGAGGCTTTACAAGTAATGCTAACTAATCAAAGAGCTTATAGAGATAAAACTAGTCTTGGTTATAATGCTGCTCCTTGAAGATGGCAAAGACGCACAAGAGGGGGGGGTGAATTGTGCTTTTCAAAAATTAAACTTTAGAAACTTAAAGAGCCATAGCAAATGAAGACTTAGAAATAACAAAGTTAATATCTATCGCTAAGTCATTCTCTATCGCTAGTAAATATCCTATCACTAGAAGTTCATTGAGAATATGGATAAATGAAAGATAGAACAACTAGCAGAAAAGTAAACCAAGTCCTTGAGCTATTGGAATCAGCTAGCGATATCATAAGCTGCTATCGATAACAGGATTAGCTATCGATATCTAAATACTTGAGGAAATAACATAACTCAGATAGCTATACAAACTTGCGATAACAAAGGTCACTAGCGATAACACACCTAGCTATCGATAGGAGAATACTCATTGTGATAACAAACTGATAAGCTGATACATTAAGCTAATAGACTAAGCTTGCGATAGCATTTGCTGTGCATTACATGATTATTTGTTTAGCTAACAGCTTAAGTGCAGGAATTACACTATGTAGTTAGCGATAGCAAAGCATGCTTGCGCTACTGAAAAAGCTGCCATGAAAGTACAGTTGGTACAGATGCTCAGAACGCTTAGTCTACATCTCTCTTAGCTCACCCTACGCAAGAGTAGTTGAGGCTAGAGCAGAAAGTTAACCTCGATGAAGAAACTGCATTAAATGCCAACGGCTATGAGCTCTCAACGACCATATTCAAACGGCCTCATGAACGCAATGGCAGATCTGAGAAGAGCTTTAAATACAGAACTTGAGCATTTATGAAGAACGGACAAAAAACAAAGAATATTCACGAACACATTCATTGCTCTCTGATCTTTGTATTTATTGTTCTTAGTGATTTTACTTGTACTTAAGTGATTATCATAATCTGTTCATTAAGTGAACTTTATTATTGAAATCCTCTACTGTTTGAGGTTGTTCTGAAGCTTGGTGCTTTGAGAACAGGGTAGTAACCTTACAGGTAGTAAGGGGGAGTGTTTAGAGGGATTCTAAAACTCTGTAAAGGTTGGCAGGTTAACCTGTGTTGTAAAACCTGTGGTTAGTGGAACCCAACGAGGAGTTGGAGAATTGGACGTAGGCAGTGTTGGCCGAACCAGTATAAAGATTGTGTTGCATTAATTAGTTATTAATTTTCGGAAGCACAATTCACCCCCCCTCTTGTGCGATTACCATTCTCAGTAAATTGATTAAGTTCTTCTTGCATTGCAACTATCCAGTCACAATCAACAAGAGCTTCATCAACACAGGTTGGTTCAATTTCAGAAATAAAGGCAGAGAATTCTATTTCATTTTGTAGTTGCCTTCTGGTTCTAACTCCTTTTGAAAATTCTCCAATTACTTGTTCAAGAGGATGGTGCTTAAGATGTCTTAAGGAAGATTGAAGCTCATTTGCTTCATCTTGATCATCTTCAACCTCTTCTTCAGAACTCACTATCGATGGCTTTGGTGCTATCGATAGAGGAGGTTTTGAAGTGTTTGAAACTTGATTTTCAGCATTTCCTATCGATGGCTCTAGGGCTATCGATAGAGATCGTTTTAAAACTTGAGAAACATCTTCATCCTTATTGTCACAGTGTTGTCTTTCTTGAGGAGTTTCATCAAACACTACATGCATTGATTCCTCAACAGTTTGAGTTTTCTTATTATATACTCTGTATGCTTTACTCCTATTTGAATATCCTATGAATATACCAATATCAGACTTAGGATCAAACTTACCCAGATTTACCTTTCCATTGTTGTGGATGTAACACTTGGATCCAAAGATTCTTAGGTGACTGAGATTAGGCTTCCTTCCTTTGTAGAGCTCATATGGAGTCTTCTCCATTCCCTTTCTGATGTAGGCTCTGTTTGAGATGTAACATGCTGTGCTCATTGCATCTGCCCAAAATGTTTGAGGGACTTGTTTCTCATTCAGCATGCTTCTTGCCATTTCTGTGAGCACTCTATTCTTCCTCTCCACAACACCATTTTGTTGAGGAGTACGAGGGGCAGAGAAGTTGTGTTCAATACCATTTTCATCACACAATTCCTTGAACTCTTTGTTCTCAAATTCTCCTCCATGATCAGTCCTGATGGCAACAATCTTGATGCCTTTTTCATTCTGCAATTTCTTAGCAAGCACATAAAAAGCATCAAAGGTTTCATGTTTCGAGGAAAGAAACATAGTCAAGGTAAATCTTGAGTAGTCATCCACAACTACAAGAGTGTATAGACTTCCACCTAGACTTTTCACTCTTACTGGCCCAACTAGATCCATATGAATTAGTTCCAATGGCCTGCTTGTGGAGACTGTCTTCTTGATTTTAAAAGAGGACTTTGTTTGTTTACCTCTTTGACAAGATTCACAAATTAAATCATGTTTAGTTTTGAGACTAGGAATTCCTATGACTAGCTCCTTCTTGACTAGTTTATCAAGTTGAGTAAAATTCACATGAGCTAGTCTCTTATGCCATAACCAACAGGTTTCATCATTTGAAATAAAACATTTTTCTTCAAGTTGTTGGCATAAATCTAAAGTGTATAGATTACCATTTCTATTTGCTTTTAATTTATACTTAAGATTTGTTTTATTTAATTCTAAATCTTTCTTATCAACAATAAGACATTCATTAGAGTAAAAAATAACCCAGTTACCATGGTTAGTGCTTTGTCTAACACTTAGTAGGTTGTGGCAGAGACCATCCACTAGGTACACATCCTTGACAGGACCAACTTCACCAATTCCAATGATTTTTCTACTCTGGTTTCCACCAAAGCTGACTTTGGCTCCTTCTTTTGTCACTAGATTATTGAATTTGTTCTTGTCACCTGTCGTATGCCTTGAGCATCCACTATCAATATACCATTTTCCTTTGTTGGATGCTTTAAGGCACACCTGCATAAATCAACCAGATTTAGGTACCCAAACTTTCTTGGGTCCTTTAGGATTAGTCTTTGCCTCTGAGTTTGTAAAACCCTTAGGCACATAAGTTCCTTTAGGAACCCACTTATATGACCCAGTAATTCCATACTTCCTAGGATTGCAGGTAGATTGAGTGTGTCCCTTCTTATTACAATAATTACAAAAACTATAAGGTGAGGAATATTCTGAAGATTTTTTGAAATATTTTAAATATGGTTTAACTTTGGGTTCTTCCCATTTCCTTGAAGCTTTCTTTGGCTCATAGCCTATTCCTGTTTTGTTTCTAAAAGCTTTTTGATCCTTCAAAATTATGTTTAGCATTTCTGAGCCTCTTGTAAATTTTTCTAAAGCGTTTGAAAGCTTCTCTTTGTCCTTCAACAAATTTTCACAGTTAGAACAACTGTCAAACTTTGTTGAAGAATGATTTGCTATCGATGGAGGAGTTGCTATCGATAGCTCAATTCTAGGAGCTTGCGCTAGCTGCTCTTCTATCGATAGTGCAGTAGAGTTTTTGATGCAGAAGAGGAAATATTTTTCTTGAGTTCTTTGTTTTCTTTTCTCAAACCTACAACTTCCGTAGCAAGCTTAGTTTGTTCAGTATGCATTTCATTATACATATTTTGAAGTTCAGAGTAAGTAGGTTCAGAATCATATACCTCAGTATCACTTAGTTCTTCTTGAGCAACAAGACAAAGATTTGCACTCTCTTCATGATCACTAGCTTCCTCATGTGAGCTATCACCCCAGATGGATGATACATATGCTTTCTTTCTTCCAAAGGACTTCTCCTTCTTTTTCTCCTTTTCTTTGAATCTTTGGAGACTTGGACACTCTGCTTTGAAGTGGTCAGGCTTTTTGCATTTAAAGCATATAGGAGCTTTATCTTTCTGAGAATCCTTTCTGAAGCTAGGAGACCTCCCCTCTGGAAACCTCCTATTCTTTTGAAGAATTTCTTAAATTTTCTGACCATGAGAGCCATATCTTCATCATCAAGATCTTCATCATCACTATCCTCTTCATCTTTTTCAGAAACAGCAAGAGCAAGAGACTTCTTCTTAGGATTTCCTTGAGCTTCCCTTTGGGCTATCAGTGTTGGCTCATATTCAGCAAGGCTGCCAAAGAGAGCAGTGATGGATTTGGTTGATTCACCTTGCATCTCTTGGATGGCAGTGACCTTCATAAGCCAATCACCCTTTAATACTTTCAGAATTTTGCTGACTTGTTCTTTCTCTGGAATTTTTCTTCCTAATGCAGTAAGATTATTGATGAGATGAGTGAATCTGATCTCTAGATCTCTTATCTTTTCTCCATCAATCATTTCAAATTTGTGCAATTCTTCAATAAGCATTTCTACTCTTCTGTCTTTTACTCCTGAAGTTCCCTCATGAGCAATCTGCAAGGCCTCCCACATTTCCTTTGCCGTGTTTAAGTGGCTAATTTTGAAGAACTCAGTTTGGCTAAGAGCACTTTGGATCATGAGTATTGCCTTGCTGTTTAACTCAACATCTGCAATGTCTTCAGGAGTATATTTGTTTTCACTCTTTGGGTTTCCTAGGATACTTGTAGGCACAATATCCCCTTCTTCAATAATCTTCCATAGCCTATACCCATTAGCTTTGATGTATATTTTCATTTTGAGTTTCCAGAAGGTATAATGCTTTCCATCAAAGCCAGGAGGTTTGTTGATGGAACTTCCTTCAAGCAAGATATTCTCGTACGATGCTATTTTAGATCTTTACTTCTCAGATTCGTTGGAATCAAAAGAAGAAGACCTGCTCTGATACCAAATGAAGATGGCAAAGACGCACAAGAGGGGGGTTAATTGTGCTTTTCAAAAATTAAACTTTAGAAACTTAAAGACTATTCTTTATACTGGTTAGGCCAAAAACACAGCCTACATCCAGTTCTCCAACTCCTTGTTGGGTTCCACTAAACCACAGGTTTTACAAAACTAGGTTCACCTGCCAACCTTTATAAGACAGAGTTTTAGACTTCCTCTAAACACTCCCCCTTACAAGTTGTAAGACTACAACCCTATTCTAAAGTCCCAGACTTAAGAACAACCTCAAACAGTAGAGGATTTCAATAAATGAGTTCACTTAATGAACAGGTTTTGTTAATAACTGAAGTACAAATGAACTCTCTAAGAGCAATAAAACTTTGAGCTGAAAGTAGGTAAAGATAATGAATGAATGTTCAACAGTTTTGTTTGCTTCTTCATAAATGCTCAAGTCTTGGTTTTTATATTTCTTCTCAGATTTGCCTTTTTCTTTCAGCTTCATGAGACCGTTTGAATATGTTCGTTGGAGGCTCCTAGCCGTTGGCATTTCATGCTGGTCTTCATCTTAGTCATCTATCTTCTCTTACTTCATTTAATTCTTGCAGAGGATGAGCTATGAGAGATAGGCTTTGTTTACTAACTACATGCAACATTGTACTTATGTAGCAGTTTTTTCAGTAGCACTAACATCTCATGCTATCGCTAGCTTCATAGAGTGAGTCCTGCACTTAGCTTGTTAGCTAAACAAGTATTCATGTGAAGCACAGTAGGTGTTATCGCTAGTAGGATTCATTATCTCAGTGTATACAGATAGTATATTAGCTATCAGAATGTTAAGTTATTTCAGCAAGTGATTTCATTATCGATAGCTAAACTCATTATTGCTAGCAGTCATGTTGATGATAGGTTATCAACTCTACATGGTAACTTATCTGAATATTCAAGTGTTCTGCTATCGCTATCTATTCATGCTATCGCTAGTGGCTATGTCTTTTGTCTGTTATGAGTCCTTAGCGATAGAGATATATTTTGGAGATAGTGGTCTTTTGGTCTTTGCTCTAGACTAACTCAAACTATTTCATTTGCGATAGTGAAGTTCTTAGCGATAGGAATATTTGTCTAAGTTTATTGCCAAGACTTCATTAGCTATTATTATTCTTATCTCTTCACTTGTTGGTGATAAGCTCTTAGTCTAGCGATAGTATATCTGTTATGTTTAGATAACTTATATTTTTCCTTAGTCATTTCCCTTGATTCTTTTCTTAATTCTTTTCTAACTAAGTTATATTCTTATCTGTTCATTTTACTTATGCTATCTATAGGGTCTAGTCTTCATCAAAACTTAAGATTTCTAACACTCTTGTATTTTCTAAAGGGTCACAGCCTCATATGCTCAAAAAGGGGCCAAAGTACTCCATCTAACTCCAAAGGACCCAAACATATTTGGGTATCTAAACCTCAGTAAACTATCTTGCAGGTTTGTCTCAAGGCATCCAGAAGCAACAAATGATATATTGATAGTGGATGTTCGAGACACATGACTGGGGACAAAGAGAAATTCAAACACCTTGAGTTCAAGGATGGAGCCAAAGTGAGCTTTGGAGGAAACCAGTTGGGAAAAATAGCTAAAATTGGAAAAGTGAACCAGATAAATGGACAAACAGTCAAAGATGTCTACTTTGTAGAGGGTTTGTGTTACAACTTTCTGATTGTAAGCCAAGCTGTTGACAAGGGTAACTGGATAATTTTTTATTCTAATGAATGCATGATTATTGATAAGAATGATTTAGATATAGGAGAATATGTTTTAATGTGCAAATTAAGAGCTAGCAGAGATGGAAATTGCTATACTATTGATCTAAATCAATCAATTCAAGAAAAATGCCTCATTAGTAACACTGAAAAATTGTTTGCGGCGGCATAGAAGGCTAGCTCATGTAAACATGATACAATTAAGTAAGTTAGTCAAGAATGATCTTGTGATAGGCATACCTAAGGTTAAAGTCTATTAGAATAATAAGTTTTGATGATAACTAAACATAACTTAGGCATAAAGAAAGGTTGGACATAGTTCAGGAATAACTTAGAAACAATCTAATATAAAATGCTAAGTATAGTCCAATCAATTAGGATCAGATTATCAGTTAAGAAATTAAAGCATTGATCAATCAGGGACAGATTAGAGACATATCAGACTTAGATTAGAAGTTTGAATCATAGGCGCCCAATCGATCAGACACCCATGTGATCAATCAGAGATGTTAAGTTGAATTAAATAATCTTAGGTTGATCGATCAGAGATATAGAAGTAACTTAGTTTGATTGGAATATAGCCTCTAATCGATTAGGCATCCCCTGAGATCGATCAGAAAGCTCAAAGTGTAATTCAATCCTAATCTAAGCCTAATCGATCAATGGAAGTTAATTGATCAGAGGGCAGTAAGTAATCGATCAGACAATACTTGTAATCTGAATATAATCTGAGTATGATCGATTACATAAGCCTAATCGATCAGGGACTCCTGTGATCGATCAGGCAAGGTATTTTCTAACTTATACTTTAAGTAATGCAGGCTGTGATCGATGTGTGATTCATGGGTGATCGATCAGAAAACAGTGACAATGATCAATCAGAGACCAATAATCGATGTGGCGGTAGGATTTAATTCAAACTGAATTGTCAATATATTTTAAGCTTTCAAGTACAGAAGTTATTCAGGCCTATTTTGGGAAGTTATCATTAGACACATAAATCTGCCATTAGAGCCATTTGACTCAACAACTAAAGTTCTGCAATTAATGAAGAGAGAGGATCTGAAGCAAACCAAGTACAAAGGAGTTAATGCTACCCAGAACACACTCTTCTCTATACTCCATCTACAATCTGAGAGTGCTGGCTGACACCCAAGAGGGGGGTGAATTGGGTGATAGAATAAAATCTTTAATACTTCTTTTTCTAACATATATTGAGGGCAAGCTTTTTCAAAACTATTAAATGCACAAGAGATATATATGGTAGATATGCTGGAAACGATGAGAGATTAGGGAAGAGAATGCACACAAAATTTATCCTGGTTCGGTCAACCCAGACCTACATCCAGTCCTCAGGCTTCACCTAAGATTTCCACTATCCTTTTGTTTAAACCGGGCACAAGAGAAGCCTATCACAGGTTTTACGAACACAGGTTCACCTGCCAACCTTTACAGTGTTTTAGAATCTCTCTAAACACTCCCCCTTACTACCTGTAAGGTTACAACCCAGTTCTCAAAGCACCAAGCTTTGGAACTACCTCTAATAGTGGAGGATTTTAACAATAAAGTTCACTCAAAGAACAGATTGTGATAATCACTTAAGTACAGAGTCGTATATGATGAAGAAATACAAATTCTAGAGCTTAAAGATTTGAACTATGATTGCTCTAGCTCCCTTTTTTTTAATGCACTCATCTCATCATTTATGGGCTCACTTGGTTTTTCTTTAAATCAGTGTAATCTATAATTCTGCTTGAAGCCCTATTCCATTGATGTTTTCGTATATGCGTTGTGTATGCATCATCATGTTCCAGATGTCTTCAAGTCTTTATATAGAGTTTGATAAATTTCTGTCCGTTGGAGACTTGAAGAACTAGCTGTTGATAATTTGCTTTAACTAATCTTGCAGAGGATAAGACAAGAGAGACAGAGACTGTGAGTAAAGTTATCTTGCTGCTACCTGCCACTGTACTTGCATGTCAGCTTTTTCAGTAGCGCTAGGTAGATCTGCTATCGCTAACCTCATAGTGTAAGTCCTGCACTTAAGCTGTTAGCTGAAACAAATACTCATGCAGTAGATGATATCGATAGAGTATTTCGTTAGCTTGAAAAGATAGAGACAATATATTAGTTAAGGTATTTTCCATAGCATTCTTCTATCGATAGACATAAACATTATCGCTAGCATGTTCTTTTATTTCAACGATCAGCTTACTAGCTATGTCATCTTTATAAACAATCTTCTATCGATAACCAAATGAGTTAGCGCTAGCAACCATGTTAGCTCATTTGACCATTTGATCTCAGGTACTAGCTATCTGAATGATTATTATATGAAGCACTTTTGTTATCGATAGCATAACCTGTTATCGCTAGCTGATTTCATTATATTAGAGACTTAGTTCATTTATCTGCTGGATTCATTTACTCATACGTTCAATGCACTTCTAGCGATAGTGAATGACTTAGCGATAGATATTAACTTTGTTATTTCTAAGTCTTCACTTGCTATGGCTCTTTGTCTATTTGCGATAGACTCTAACTCTAGCGATAGTGTTCTGTTACCTATTAGATTTCACTCGTTTAAATCAGAGGTAACTTACACTTATGATTTCTATAGGTCAGTCTTCATCAAAACTTAAGATTCTAACACAATCATCTCTCACCTGAAATCAAGCAACGGCTATAACTTCATCAGCAACGGGCAGAATTTCATAGACGAGTACAAAAGCCTTGATGAAGAAGTTGGTTAGAATTATTGATTGCTCACATTGATTGCTCTTGTTAGTTATACTTACTACATTCAATACTCACCAACTCTTAGAGAGATCATTCATTGATCATTGTACTTTAGTGTGTATCACAATCTGTTCAGTGAGTGAACAAGTTTTTAGTAATTTTATTCCATGTAAGGATTACTCTTAAGATAGAGGGATCTTAAGAGTATGGTGTATTCTTACAAGTTGTAAGGGGGAGTGATCAGTAAGAGAAAGTTCTTGTTGTGCAATCACTTGTAAAGGCACTCAAGAGCCTGATTGAATCTTGAGGGATTAGTGGAACCCAACTAGAAGTTGGAGAACTGGACGTAGGCCAAGAGTTTGGGCTGAACCAATATAAGGGTTTGTGTCTTAATTCTTTAAATTTTAAATTAGCACAATTCATCCCCTCTTGTGCATTCCTGCCAATTACATTAGTATTAGAGCCTAATCTTCTCAGAGCATACTGATCCCACGATCAGGAGATGTAAAGATCCATAATGGCAGGATATGATAATGTACTTCTTGAAGGCAGCTCAATCTCCAAATCTCCTGGATTCAACGGAGAACACTACACCTTCTGGAAGATGAAAATGAGAATCTTCATCAAGGAAAATGGGTACCTCCTCTAGAAGATAGCAGAAGAAGGATATATTATTCCTATGAAGACAGAAAATGGAGCTCAAGTTCCAAAGCTACCCCACGAACTCACAAAAGATGACAAAGAAAATTTGGAGTTGAACAGCAGGGCAATCTTGATTCTTCAAAATGTCCTAAGTCAAAAAGAATATTTTAGAGTATGTCATCTGGAGACAGCCAAAGAAATGTGGAATGCTCTAGCAGTTGCTCACGAGGGAACCACAGGAGTAAAAACAAGAAGAGCTGAGCAACTGATATCAGATTTTCATCTATTCAAGATGGAAGAGGGATAACCAATCAGGGAGCTAGAGATTAGATTCACTCATCTAATAAACAACCTTACAACTCTTGGAAGAAGAATTTCAGAGACAGAACAAGTTTATAAAATTTTAAAGATTCTTACTCTTGAATGGCAAATGAAGGCTACTGCAATTCAAGAAATGAGAGGAGAATCGATGAGCTCAATCACCTCCCTATTCAAAAGTCTAGCTAAGTATGAGTCAACCATCAAGGCTCAAAGGGAACTATATGGAGACAAGAAGAAAAGGAACTTAGCCCTCTCAGCTCCCATAAAGGACAGTGAGGATGAGGAAGATGAAGAAGAGCTAGATGATGAAGATATGGCCCTAATGGTAAGAAAATTCAAAAAGTTCTTCAAAGGAAGAAGAAGATACCAGAAGGGAGGGCCTAGCTACAGCAAGAAAGACCAGCAGAAAAGTCCACTCGTGTGCTTTGAGTGCAAAAAACCTGGACATTTCAAATCTGAATGCCCAAGCCTACAAAGGCAAAAGGACAAAGAAAGAAAGAAAGAAAGAAAAGTATGTTGGGAAAAAAAAAGCTTATGTGTCCTCTATATGGGGAGACAGCTTGGATGAGGAGGCTAGTGATGCTGATGAAGCAGCTAATCTCTGCTTGGTAGCTCAAGAGGAATCTGACAGTGAGGTATATCATTCTGATTCATCTTTTCATGAACTTCAAGATGCATATAATGAATTACATATAGAGTTTGTGAAACTTACAAAAGAAGTAGGTGCATTGAGAAAGAAAAAACAAAGAATTAGAAAAGAAAGCTGAGGAACTTCCTCAGGAGATTGAAAAGGGTGAATGTAAAAATTGTAAAACATTATTGAAAGAAAAAGAAAGGATTTCTGATGTCCTGAAAAAATTCACAAAAAGCACTGAAGTATTAGATATTATACTAATGAATCAAAGAGCTTTTAGAGATAAAACTGGCTTAGGTTATGATTCAATGCATAAGTCTGTGAAAGAGAGAAAGTCAGTATCTAAAGAAAAGCCTTACTTAAAGTTCTTCAGAAAAGCTTCAGCATATTCATCACCATTCAAATTTTGCAATTTCTGTAACAAAAAGGGACACACTGAATCTATGTGCTATCCCAAGAAATATGGTGTATCTGGACTATATAAATGGGTCCCCAAAGGGACACATCAGCCTAAAGTCCATTTGGACCAAAGGCATCGAACTAATCCCAAAGGACCCAAGAAAATTTGGGTACCTAAATCTGTTTAGTTTGTGCAGGTCTGTCTCAAAGCATCCAACAGCAACAAATGGTATATAGATAGTAGATGCTCAAGACACATGATTGGATATAAGGAGAAATTTGATAATCTAATCATGAAGGAAGGAGCCATAGTCAGCTTTGGTGGAAACCAGTCAGAAAGAATTGCTGGATTAGGAGAAATTGGGACAGTCAAAGATATCTACCTAGTAGAAGGTCTCTGCCACAATCTGCTAAGTGTCAGTCAGAGTGCTAACAGAGGTAACTGGATAATCTTTAACTCAAATGAATGCCTCATAGTAGATAAGAAAGAGTTAACCATAGACAAACCCAACCTTAAGTGTCGGCTGAAAGCTAATAGGAATGGAACCTTATACACAGTTGACCTAAATCAGCAATTTTCTGAAATATATTTTATAAGTAACTCTGATAGCTGCTGGTTGTGGCATAGAAGATTAGCACATGAAACATGACTCAATTAGATAATCTAGTAAAAGGGGATCCTAACATGAAAGTAAAAATTGATTTGTTGTGTGAAGCATGCCAAAAGGGGAAACAAACAAAGTCCTCTTTTAAACCAAAGAAGGAAGTTTCCACCACCAGACCCCTAGAACTGATCCATATGGATTTAGTTGGTCCAACAAGAGTGAAAAGTCTAGGAGGAAGCCTATATACTCTTGTAATTGTGGATGACTATTCTAGGTTTACTTGGACTATGTTTCTTTCCTCTAAGCATGATACTTTTGATGCCTTTTATCTGTTTGCTAAGAAAGTGCATAATGAAAAAGAACAGGAAATCAGCTAAATCAGGACAGATCATGGAGGAGAATTTGAGAACCAAGACTTCTTGGAGCTGTGTGAGGAAAATGGAATAAATCACAATTTCTCAGGTCCCAGAACACCTCAACAAAATGGAGTAGTTGCAAGGAAGAATAGAGTACTCACTGAAATGGCCAAAACAATGCTCAATGAAAGAGAAGTATCTCAAGTGTTCTGGGCAAATGCAATGAGTAGGCTTGCTACATATCCAACAGAGCTTACATACGGAAAGGAATGGAGAAAACTCCATATGAGCTTTACAAAGGAAGAAAGCCAAATGTGAGTCACCTCAAAGTCTTTGGTTCCAAATGCTTCATTCACAACAATGGAAAGGAAAACCTAAGTAAATTTGATCGTAAAGCTGATCCTGGAATTTTCATTGGTTATTCTAATAGAAGTAAGGCCTATAGAGTATTCAACAAACGAACTTCTACTATTGAAGAGTCAGTCCATGTAGTATTTGTTAAACTGACTCTGAACAAAAATCTTCAGTAAAAGAAGAATTTGATTTTTCAAATAAATCTAAACCTCCTACACAACCAATATCATCACCAAATGAATCACATATAGAAGGCCAAGAGGATGATCCTCATGATGCAACAGCTGGGCCCTCATCTTGGAGACATCACAAGGATCACCCACCTTAGCAAATCATTGGTGATGTTAATGGGGGTGTTAAAACCAGAAACCAGATTCAAAATGAAATGCATTTCTCAGCCTTCATCTCTTACATTGAACCCTCTTGCGTTGAAGAAGCACTACAGACTATGAATGGATAGTTTCTATGTAAGAAGAGCTCAATCAATTTGAAAGAAATCAAGTTTGGGATTTGGTTCTAAACCTTCAAATTATCCTATTATTGGAACCAAATGGGTTTTTAAAAACAAACTTGATGAATCTGGTACAGTAGTCAGAAACAAGGCAAGGCTTGTGGCTAAAGGATATAACCAAGAAGAAGGCATAGATTATGAAGAGACTTTTGCCCCAGTTGCAAGACTAGAAGCAATAAGACTTCTCTTAGCCTTTGCATCCCTCAATCTATTTTAAGCTTTCAAGAACAGAAGTTGTTCAGGCCTATTTTGGGAAGTTATCGTTAGAAACATTAATCTGCCATTAGAGCCGTTTGACTCAACAACTAAAGTTATGCTATTAATGAAGAGAGAGGATCTGAAGCAAACCAAGTACAAAGGAGTTGATGCTACCCAGAACACACTCTCCTCTATACTCCATCTACAATCATCTCTCACCTGAAATCAAGCAACGGTTATAACTTCATCAGCAATGGGCAGAATTTCATAGACGAGTACAAAAGCCTTGAAGAAGAAGTTAGAATTATTGATTGCTCACATTGATTGTTCTTGTTAGTTATACTTATTGCATTCAATACTCACCAACTCTTAGAGAGATCATTCATTGATTATTGTACTTCAGTGTGTATCACAATCTGTTTAGTGAGTGAACAAGTTTTCTGTAATTTTATTCCAAGTAAGGATTACTCTTAAGATAGAGGGATCTTAAGAGTATGGTGTATTTTTACAAGTTTTAAGGGGGAGTGATCAGTAAGAGAGAGTTCTTGTTGTGCGATTGTGAGCTGTTTTGGTTCTTGCAAGAGAAATACCATGCACGGAGTAGTACCAAATTCTATGAACAGAAACACTTTATCTAAATAAGCATTACAACCAAGGAAGTCAATAATGCTCCCATCAGTAGGAGCAAAACAAAAATTTTCATTTTTAAAACACTCAAGTGTATGTGTATTGGAAATCGCGAAGTCCAACTCAAGGTTAGGGGACGTAACGTCGCTTACACATGTGAAAGAGGGGGTGGATAAAGAAGGAGGGAAAGAAGGGGTGGTGGGTGAGGCACAACAAACTCTTTATTAGATATGCTGTTGGAAGATCACAAGATAGTATTTGTTTGAAAAATCTCCTATCATTAACAATATCAACATCTATGCATGGAGAATCTTTCATAGGTGCACTCTCAATATCATGTAATCCAATGGAACAAAAATCATTCTCATTCTTAACCACAATGCAATTTTCATTCTTAATTATCTCATGCTTAGAAATTTCAGCACTCCTAGAATTATTAGATGCATCATGTTCAATAGTAGAATTAGTCAATGTGTCCAAGGCATGCTTTTTAAATTCAATATGCAAGTGGTTTTTTACATCATAGCAATGCACACAAATTTGATATTCTATACAGGAACAAGATTTAATCACATTTAAATCAACAACATCATCATGACTAGTACTAAGGAGAGAAGCATGTTCATCACAAGAAGAATCAATGATAGTGCAATCAACATTCTCAATTGAACTACTATTAATTGAAGCACTAGAGTGAGCATGTTCATATATAAACCTATGATAAAATTCACAAATAACTTCCCCATCCACCTCATCTTCACTCTCAATAGTAGTAGCATGTTCAATCAAGGAATCAACCAAATAATGATTAATCTCCTCAAGGATATGAGCATTACCTAGTGGGTAGTGCATTTCCTCTTTTGGTTGTGGGGTAGCTTGCTTCATCTCTTCAACTTGTGTGGGTTCATTGAATGTCACCACTAGAGTTTGGGATTCTTCCACAAGAGATGTGGGATGTTGTTCTTCATTTGATGTCTCCCCTTCAACTTTAGGATCATAAGGCCACGGGCTTCCTTCCTCTCCTTTTGTTCTTTTCCATAGCACATGAAAGTAGAATGCACAAGTTAACTCCCATAACTCTTCCAATTCCTCTTCAGATTGATTGGAGAGTCGAAATATGGTTTTCTGTTCATGAAACTCCATGCACCGGGCTTTATTCATGATATACATCCTTTTGAGCATTTTTGTATAATCATCCATGTCAGAACAGTCAAAGAAAGCATCAAGCTCTGTTTGCTTAGGGGTGATGGGTTTGGGTGGAGATGAAGGTTCACAAGGTGGTGTTTGGTATGTAGTTTGATATGAATGGTGAAGTGGTGGTGGGCAAGGTTGGGATGGGGTGTGTGGTTCAAATTGGAGGGGTGGTGGCCATTGGGATTGAGAAGATGGTTCATAATATGATCAATATGACAGGGGTGAAGGTTCATGTTGTGAGGCTTGATAAGGAGAATGATATGATGAAGGGCATGGTGGATAGTAAGGTTTATGGTATGGAGAATAATTTGGTGGATAAGGGTCTTCGAAGTATGGATGATGGTTATGTGGAGGGTTTGGTCTCGACATGGTGATTCATAAGATCTTATCAGGGATTTGAAAATGGCCTTTATTTCATTAAGCTCATCACGAATTGAAGAATGCTCCTCTTCCATCATAGTGTTATTTCCTACAAAAGAATGAGAACACTCAAATGGATCATGATTGTAACCAAAGTTTCTATAATTCCAAGAAATGAGAATTCAATGATTTAGTTCCAAAGAATCAAGAAAGCAAGCAAAATGCACCATAAGATCAAATGGGCAATGGAGGAATGAATGATGGGTGAAGCCAACTCAAACAAACTAAGAAAGAAGGAAAATCAAAGAAGAAAGACTAAAAAACAAAACTATCCAAAAATATGGAAAAATACAAGAAAACTTGAAAAAAAATCCCAAAACGATGGAATTTGGCCAAAATTCGCCACACCCAAAAGCTTAGCTACTACACTTGTTTAGAATGGCCCAAAACTTTAGGAAACCGAAGCTCATAAATTTCTGGGCTACATTTTTTCGAAATTTGACAGCGAGCTTTATTGTAAGTGTCGATGAATTTTGAAAAATTTCCAATCGATGTGCAAGCAAGATAGCATTCAATCCCAAAAAAGCCAATTCAAATCAGATTTAGAATAATAAACCTCACAACAAGAACAATTTTTATTTAATTTTTTTTATTTTTTTTAATTTATGAAATGCAAATGCAATCTATAACTAAACTAAAACCTAAAATGCAACTAACCCCTTGTCATTAAGAAATTAACACTTAGCTAACCTAGAAGTCAAAAATGACTCCCCGGCAATGGCGCCATTGATTTGCCACCTTCCTAAACGCATTAGGGTGCAAATGCAAAATAATTAAAAAACCCACGATCCCGGATCGTCTCTCAAGGAGCCTAATGAACTAATCTTAGCTAACTAAATGATGAAAAGTGATGGAAAAATTAGAATTTAAATGAGGGAGATAAAAAAAAACATACCAAAAGGATCCATGTCCGGATCCGGGTCAAACCTCCGGAGCCCCATGATTTGGTTCTTGAAGAACCCACGCAAAAATTCGGACTATTGGAAAAACAGAGTATAAACATGTGGCACAACAGGGCACCACACAAGAAAGAATATAGAGAGAATGAGAGTGCCGGAAAACTCAATGACTGGTGGGTTTGAACTGGAGGGGAGGCCTTCTATTTATAGAAGAGGGATGGGCATATTTTAGGAATACAAAATATCCATTACCACCACTCATGGCTTAGTTAGCAATCCTCACCTCTCTTATCTGACCAATTAGATAATTGAATAATTAATTGATTAATTAATTAATCAATTAATTACTCATGGTTGTGTCAGCAATCCACACCTTGCCCATTCGACCAATCATATTAATTAAACACTTAATTAATAAATCGGTTGGGAATTACTGAGTCAGCAATCCACAACTTTCTCATTCGACCAATCATATTAATTAAACACTTAATTAATAAATCAATTAGGAATTACTCATATTTCCCAATTAATTAATCCAGCCCATCAAGGGCGGATCTTGGCCCAAAATTCCAACATCTCCCACTCGCACTTGATGGACTGACCATCTTGTGGCTATCATATCTTTCTTGCTTCATACTTGGTGTCTGCCGTGTCCGCGTGGGCACGACGTCCTCGATTCGGGTTCTCATGTACTAGAAGTCCTTTATACAGCATCAACACACATGGATACCCTAGTTGTACCTGCAAGTAATATGCAAATTGCCTCAAATGCCCCAGATTTACCCATACACATTACACATGGCATATCTAATCCCTCACGAGTTAATTATAGGTTAACTCAGATTGCCTCTTTTTGTGCTTAGTATCCACACTTACTAGTTACTCAGCTAACAAGTAAGGGATTGATCACAGACAGTAACACAAATGCATACTTCAAGGTAAGTCTTCCTCCCACTAGACATCAGTCAGGGCTGACTTGGTCGCTTTCCCAGTATTTGACCAATTAGGTCAGATCATTCATGACCATAAGGTGCAAACTAAAGTAGCTGTCGCCAAGTCAGTCCTTAATGATGTTGTCAAAGTCATAAGGGCATTGTGAAAGGTTTGTCTCCTTTCTGGGACACACACCGTAATAGAATAGGGATTTTCCATCTACGTCCCCTTCTGCGGATCTAATTATTCATAAGCACATGTAGTATGAATTGCGTGTTATGGTGTTCATCTTAGCTTGTAAGAGTGCGTGTCGATTTTAATCTAACAACACCATACAGACTAAAGTTCCAGGTATGCACAGTACTTGAACCAAAACTCTTCAACTCAAAATTCAACATGAGTCTTTGTAGAGGAGTTTTATGCCTGGCTACAGGTTTCATGGGTCACACATGTCCATGATTCAATCTATTTCATGTATAGATTTTATCTTTTGAGACGACATTTGTGCAGTGATTCTTATTGACCATCTCAAGGTGATCACTTGATGTCATACCTTCTATGTCCTTTGAACATAAAGGCGACTATACCTGTGAGTGGGTTAGCCTTAACCTGTACGACACACTAGTCATTGTATATCTTACACATATATGTATGTATCTATACATACATAATAGGAATGCATCTCTTTTACTCTCATATAAAAGAAGTTCAAAACCATATGTTATACACGTGCCAAAGTCTTAGCTCGTCTCTAAAATGAACATTTAGCTGTGGGCATCATAAGTGGGTCTGTCAACATTTTTGTAAACAAAAAGGTGTTGAACTGTTGCTTGCTCCTTAGCAACCATGCTTCCACACAAAGAGGTATCATGTGTCTATGTATTCGGTCTTACTGTATTAGGGAGGGTCTTTATCATAGGTTGTTGCCACTTGCTATTGTGACATACTTTGGTCCTTCACCATTCATTCCTTATCGCTTTAGGAATTTCAAGCCACTCAACATCTTGAGTAGTTGCTAAACACTTTGTGTTCTGATTCCATGAAATATAAAGACACACTTGTCTATTTCTTACATCCCAACTTTATCAATCAGCAAGAACACTTTTCTTTTTAAGCTGAATGCTACAAGCTTAGGCCTCCAACCCAAATTGTATTAGACTATCCTCTTTAATGTAAGTCATTGTTTGATGACATGACTTACACTCCATGGTTCTTCTAAGGTATCTTATCATCCCTTTTACAGCATCCTAGTACCTCGTAACTAGGTTGAACTGAAAAGATTTACAAGTCCGACCACATACCATGTATTTGTTCTTGTATATTATGATGTACACAACAATCTACCAAGTATGCTTGAGTATGGGACTCTTTCTCATATTCTATATTAGATTCCTTTGCAGGGAGCATGCTCTCACATTGATCACATACTTTGATTAAGAGGGTGTTGTTGGGTTTATAGACTTTCATGTTGAGATGCTCAAAGTGAATACTTGTGTGTGTCCTCTGTGACAAACACATCATTCTCCTTGTTCAATCTCTGTTCATCTTGTCTCTCAAGATATATTTTGTCTTGCCCATGTTCTCTCAAGGGTAACTAATCCCTAAGTGTTTTAACTTCCTTAATACTTATTTAGGCTAATGATGTGTTATAGACATAGGACAATATCACAAATATCCCAAGATCCTTAAACGTGCACACAGTGGTCTTCTTTGATCATTTCAAAGTTGACAAAGTCATCACTTTGTGAAACTTCATACACTACTGGCTAGATAATTAATTCTCTGTTTCCCACAAGTTGCTTTAGGTTGAATTACTCATCTAGTCTCCCAACTGGAAAACGTTCATTACACCCGATTGATGTAATTACAAGCCTAAGCTTGTCATCATGGCCGAAATTCGATTTTAGGTGTTAAAACACACAACGCCACTTGTTGTGTACCCCTTAACCACCAAGTGTGCTTTAGGTTTTTCAATTGATCGGTTCACCAATGTATTTGGGAATCCTACTTGTCCCCAATTGCCTTTCAGCTAGGTGGTAGACCAACCATTTGCCACTATTAGCTTATTTTCAATGGAATCTATATCCTCTTGCTTGGCCTTTTGGCACTTTTCTTAGCATGTCCTATTAGTGTTTCTCATATACTTTTTTAGGGTCACCATTGTTTTTTTAAACAAAGACTAAAGCATCTGGCCTATCAGGGGTGTTAGCCCTTACACTTCTCCGTGATGGATTTCACAGGATTCTCTTCCTATGTTGGGGTGGATGAGGTCTTCTTCTGGTATTGACTTGTGAATGACTATTACCTGTTGTTTGTCATGTCTTCTGTAGTGAAAATGGTTCATCCCTCTAACTCGGATCAGTGTCATGGGGAATACACGCTTATTCCTCATTACTGTCATTCTCGCAAAGATTCAGTATGGTCAATGCTCTACTGCTAGGAAGTTTAGTTCTATGAAAGTTGTGTACTTTGATTCTTTTTCAGTCACTGGGCTGTCATCATTTTCTCTTAACGAAGACGCGATTCTCAGGATATCTCATGAAGATGTACCTTTTATACATTAACCCTAATTTTCCTTAACTAAAGAAAGAGTTACAGATAAAGCTATTGACCCTCATGGTCATTGGACATTTAAGTCCAATTTGTACTATATCTATTACTCATAAGGTGTCATTGTGACTTTCTTGGAGGGCATTCGATTAACTATAAAGACAATTAATGTGAGCTTATCTTCCCACACAAGGTTGGTAGTTTTACTTGTACTTACTTAACCATATCAAGGAGAGTTCTATCTCTCACTTTTAACAACTCCATTGAGAGTGTTAAGCATTATTAGTCTTTTAACAATTCCTTCCTTAATTACACAGCACTTCGAACTAATCATACAGGTATTTTCAGCCTTTGCTAGATTTCAAGACCTTAACTGTGATTAATTATTTACTAGTTAAAGGTGTTGTCTAAAATATTTCAGAGCCTTTTATTAGTATAAGATGTCACAGACATGGTCATTACACATGAAATCAGAGATAAAGACTATACCTAGCTCTGTGTTTTGCCTCTTGCTCATTTGGTTCACAAATAGTACACCAATTGCAAAGGATATTTGTCATGGTTGCCTAAAGGTTACTTTATTGTCTTGCCATATGATTGTGCTCACTTAGGAACATTTTCCTTTTGAGCTTGTCGCTAAGCAAAAACTCTTTTACTTGTTTTTGATCATTTCTCTTGATCAAATTGTGTATATGGCAAAGTAGAGTCATTATCTACAAGATAAAGGAACCATTTTAGACAATATTAGATTTAAGAGATTCTGTCCCATTGATGCTTAACTAAAGGGTTGATTGACATAATGTTTTATCGGTTGTTTAGAGCATAGAGTATATCTTTTGGTACTGGGGTGGTATGCTATACAGAGTTAACGTGTATGCTCCAATCCCTTTGTCTTGTACTCTTGTGCTTTTTTCTTCTTGAAGCCGTATGCTTCTAGATGGCAACTGGTAAAGTCAGTGATGTCATGTGACCTCTCACATGGTTTTATTGTACCTAAGTCTATCATCCACATAGGATATATTCCAACCATAAAAAGTAGTGCTTGATGCACATGTGAAAGAACTTTGAAGCCTTTAATTGATATGGCATTTCTCAAAAATGACCTTCATCAGGTCTAGTTTTTCTTCAAGGTTTCTCACCTTATTAGACGTAGGTTTTAGGAACAAATCCTTTGACTCTTTAGTTAGGCATGTTAAGCTGATGGATCTTGTATCCTTAAGATTTTAACCCTCAAGCTTGATGTGTCGAATCACATTACCGAAGGTTACAAATATACTCTTTGTGAGTTTGGCTTGCTTTCATGTGCTCCCACTCAATAAGAGAGTCCTTAATGTAACATGCACTGGTTGTTGACTAGAAAGAACATTGTTTGCCTACCTTAGTTCTCTAGTCTTGTTTGACATCACTTTCAAGTGTTGCATAATTCATGCATTAGGTCTTAGTACTTGAGTGTCCAAACATGACAGAGTTCATTTAGCTTAATGGCATGAGTGCCTTCATATTTGTTTCTCAAGGCTATCCTCATATCTTAAGATGTATCGCAATACTCGAACTGACACTTTTGTCAACAATCATGGCACATAGCATGACAATTCGAGCTACATTGTTCTTTCTTCATTCAACAAGCATCAGCTTCTTTGTTACCTTCGGGCACTTCAACATGTAAATGTTGAAGGTTAGTTGGTAGGACATACACAACGCCCCATCCCTTAAGGATGTAAAAGATCTTACGAAATTCAGTTTTGTAGTCATCCATATTGAGCTTGTCTCATAAGCTCGGTGAAGATGGACTTGTTTATCATAATTCGGTCACATAGACGATTATGCATTTCATCAGATATACTATTCATATTTGTTCAAGGTAGACAAAAGTTAATTGGATGATAAATTTACTAGTTTCATGTTCAGGAGACAACTATGTTGTCTCCCATCACACTCATGCTAGTTAGATTATCACCTTTTTAATTACAATCTTACTTGAACATGTCCCCTTTTGGGGCCTCCAGATTTCACATTCCAAAATCTTCCACTCAAATAAAGCAGTTAAACTCAAAATAATAATTCACAATTATAAAATAAATAACTGCATGAATGTTCACAGAAAATTCAATTATTGAAAAAGAATTTAACACAATATTCAATCAAATAAAGAACATTCACATGTCAAATCATACTTTATTATATTTGTTTTATGTTTTGGGCTTAGATCCTCTTAAGGCCCTCAGCCATTTGAACCCACCAAGCATGTTCTCATGTGCTTAAAGCTTTCATAGTAATTTTATTACCATGTTAGTGTAAGACTCAATGTCCACTCATCTGGAACTAGGATGCAGCATACCTCCCGATCAATGAGATGATACGAATATCTCATATTGGTTACATCACTTGTCACAGTGATTGCCAAGAAGTTGACTCATAAGTCACCACTTCAGCCTCAAATCACCTCAATGTGTTTGAAGGTTTGGAAGGACTTATTAACAATTAATAAGTTTTAATTGCTGCAAGTAGGAGTTCAAGGTTCACCTCATTATCCTTTATTGCAAAACTCTTGTATATGTTCCATGGCATGCTGAGTTAATAAGTACAAGTACATGATAAGAAATATTATATTCACTTAATACAATATTTAAGGAAAAAAATTTAAATTAAAATATTATATTCATTTAATATAATATTTAAATAAAAAGGAAAAAAATTAATTAATTTTTTTTTGGTTTTTTTTTTTAATTTTTTTCGGTCAACTGTTTGACCGTTGACCGGTCAACAGTCAATCTTTGACCATTGAGCGGTCATCCTAGGCCCTGGACAGACGTGGCAGCTTCTTCAACCTCCAGCCGGGTCTGTTTTTGACCCTGTTGGAGCTCCGATGGGCATGTCAACCAGCCATTTTTGATAGGCCATATCTCTCTCGTTTTAGCTCCTATTTTTGCGTTCTTGGAGTCGTTGGAATCCTTGCAACGAGATCTATGCATCCATACCATTGAAAACATCAAAAAATTTCATTTTCGAATTCCAAATCACGCATCTTTTGGTGGTGGTGACTGTGAGATCTGAAACTTCCAGGCTTTGGTTCTCCCTCATACGGACTCCGTTTGATGCGTTATTTGAGTTGTTGGAATCATATTGCAGAGCTTTACATAACCATGCTTTTGGGTTGATAGAAAAACCTCATTTTTGAATACCCAAATTCGAGCTTGACGGCACCGGCAATAACAGATCTGAAACTTTCGTCCTTCCGTTCTCCCTCATACGAACTCCGTTTGACACGTTCTTGGCAACGTTGGAATCGTCTCAGTGAGCTCTACACAGCCAATGTCTCATTTTATCCGAAAACATCAAATTTCAGAGACCCCATTCTCCCCGAATTCCGACTACGTAAGGGCTTTAGATGCGTTTTTGTTGATTTGCCTTTAAGTTTTATGCCTTTTTTTTCCAGATTAAATATTTCTCTAATGATCTCTATTCACATAGATTTGTTAATCGATAGAGAAAGATTCATGTCAGGGCATTTTCAAAATTTAAAAGCAAGAAGGCATTTGATCTGGTCTGATTGAAGGCACCATGTACACAATGCATATATCAGCTATGTTCATTCTGAACCACAAATATATATAAATCACAGTTTAAATAAGGCCCACATATTTGTATGTTCAGATCTAAGAAGCACACTATATGCGTTTAAAAAGAATGCAGATAGTTTAAATCGCATGTATAGTCTAACGAGAAAATATGAGTTTCTTATTTTAGAAACAATATAAATATTCCCGGAACAATCAACGCATATTTGCAGTGGAAGAAAATATTTATGCATTTTCATAAAGCATATGATCACAGCCTCAGGATCAACACAGGCTCTGATGCTAATGATGGAAAAATTAGAATTTAAATTAGGGAGATAAAAACAACATACCAAACAGATCCATGTTCAGATCCGGGTCAAACCTCCGGAGCTCCATGATTTGGTTCTTGAAGAATCCACGCAAAAATTCGGACTACTGGAAAAACAGAGTTCAAACATGTGGCACAGCAGAGCACCACACAAGAAAGAATATAGAGAGAATGAGAGAGTCGAAAGACTCAACGACTGGTATGTTTGAACTGGAGGGGAGGCCTTCTATTTATAGAAGACGGCTGGGGATATTTTAGGAATACAAAATATCCACTACCACCACTCATGGCTTAGTCAGCAATCATCACCTCTTTTATCTGACCAATCAGATAATTGAATAATTAATTAATCAATTAATTACTCATGGCTGAGTTAGCAATCCACACCTTGCCCATTCGACCAATCATATTAATTAAACACTTAATTAATAAATTGGTTGGGAATTACTGAGTTAGCAATCCACAACTTTCTCATTCGACCAATCATATTAATTAAACACTTAATTAATAAATCAATTAGGAATTACTCATATTTCCCAATCAATCAATCCAGCACATCAAGGGCGGATCTTGGCCCAAAATTCCAACAAAAAGCTATGAAAATTCGGGGTTTTTTGTGATTTTGATTAAGGAAACTAAACTACTTCTTTTTGGGATTTTTGTTTATGAATGCAATTAAAATGGATCTGTGAAAACTATATGATGAACATGGGTCTCTTGATGAATTGGGCAACCTTCCTAGCTTCTAAAAAGATATAGGAGTTTTAATCCAAGTTCTAATTTAAAAACCTAAGGCAATCGCTCTTAGTTCAATTAACCTAATTAATTAACTAATGTGGCGCATTGCTCATTTAATTAATCAAATAGGCAATCGTTAAGTTCCAACTTGGTAGTGAAGATTCATGATAAACATGTAAAGAGACTCTCGTTAGAAGTAGATCAAACCTTCTAACGTTGGACCTAGTGTTTAAACACACATACAATCGCACATGCATTCAACATATTCTAGAAATCCAAAGGAGATATAAATGAATCATATCTTCTGCATAATATCATGAAAACAACACTAGGTTCATACACATAAAAGGCATCGCTTAATTACATGCATGACCATTGAAATTCAAAGACAACTTGTTCCAAAAACATATACATATACCAAAACACAAGGAATTGAAATACATAGATGAGGTTGGACAAGAAAAGAAACTAATAACTCCCCATTAAAGATGTTGAAGCTCCGGTTGCCTTCCTCCATCAAGATCCCCACAAAGATGCCTAGCCACTCATGCTCTTAAAGCAACAGCCCGCATATTGAATTAATAGCACCATGAGATTGTAGTGGAAGGTTGAATTCGGCCATGGAGGAGAGGAGAGGGGTATAGACAAAAATTTTAGAGATGGATAAGAGAGGAGTTTGTTGGTGGCATATATATAGCACAAGAGGCAACCCAAAAACTTCCAAATTGGCCTAGGATGTCCTATTCTTACTATGATTAACAAATAGGAAAGGTTTGGGGAAAGAATTATGGGATGAAAGAGACTATGGGTGAATAAATATGGAAATTCGGATTCCCCTCTCTATGGCACAAGAAACCACCCAAAAACTATCCAAAATGGCCTCTGGTTGCCTAATTTGGCCCCCCATAACATATATGAAAGATTTGGGGAAAACCCAAGCACTTTTTCTCAAGAAATCTAGCCAAAATAGGAAGTTGTGATTAGAATAATCAATTAGGAAACTTCTTAACCTCAATCAATCTTAGGGTTGCCTATTCTTGTAGAAATAACAAAAAGGAAATATTTTAGGCAAACCCAATCAACCAATCCAATAGGAAATTTCCAATTTTGCAAAAGTTTCTCTTTTTTTTAGAAATTTCCTATTTTGCTTTGTTCTTACTTTGACCTTTATTCTTTGCACCTACAATGGAAATTTTATGCACATGTGAAGTATTTCAAGTCCAGAAATAATAAATGCATGAGTTAAATGCCTAATATGCTCAAATTATAATGAAAATGCAAGTAACTTTCTAATCTTGGACCCTAAGTATAAAAGTGCCTAAATCCCTATTTAATAGCCTAGAACAAATGCTAATTTCCTATAATTAGTGGATAAAAACACATAATAATCAAGTGCAATCAGCGATCACTTGTAAAAGCACTCAAGAGCCTGATTGAATCTTAAGGGATTAGTGGAACCCAACTGGAAGTTGGAGAATTGGACGTAGGCCAAGAGTTTGGGCTGAACCAGTATAAGGGTTTGTGTCTTAATTCTTTATATTTTAAATTAGTACAATTCACCCCCCTCTTGTGCATTCTTGCCAATTACAAAGTCAAGATTGATATTATCTGTGAAGCATGTCAAAAAGGGAAAGAAAACAAAATCTTCCCTTAAACCTAAGAAGGTAGTTTCCACAATAAGGCCATTTGAATTGGTACATATGGACCTGGTAGGTCCAGCAAGATTCAAAAGTATAGGTGAAAACCTATATACTCTTGTGATTGTGAATGAATATTCTAGGTTTACTTGGATTTTGTTTCTTACTTCTAAACATGATGCCTTTAATGCTTTTCTTTTGTTTGCTAAGAAAGTACAGAAGGAAAGAAGCTGTGAAATTACATCATAAGGACAGATCATGGTGGAGAGTTCGAGAACAGTGACTTTGCTGAATTTTGTGAAACAAATGGAATACATCACAACTTCTCAGCTCCAAGAACACCTCAACAAAATGGGGTTGTAGAAAGGAAGAATAGAGTTCTAACAGAAATGGCCAGAACCATGATGAATGAGAAAGGGGTGTCACAAGGATTCTGGGATGATGCAATGAGCACTGCATGTTACATTTTAAATAGAGTCTATATTAGATCAAGCTTGGACCAAACACCATATGAGCTCTATAAAGGCAGAAAACCAAACATAGCCCACTTGAAAGTATTTGGATCTAAGTGTTACATTCATAACAATGGCAAGGTAAACTTAGGTAAATTCGACCCTAAATCTGATGTTGGAATTTTCATTGGTTATTCAAATAGAAGTAAAGCATATAGAGTCTTCAACAAAAGTGAAAATGGCAGGAAATACACAAGAGGGGGTGAATTGTGTATCTTAAAATTTAAATGATCTAAAACAAACACAAGGGATTTATATTGGTTCAGTCCTAACTCTGACCTACATCAAGTTCTCCAACCTCTGTTGGGTTCCACTAGTGAATCAGGATTATAACAGGTTCCTGAATACCCTTACACCAGAGAATTTTCTCAGTAAGACCTCATTATCTCATCAAATTCTCTCCCTCTTACACTTTAACATTACCATATATTAATAGAAGCTATCATGGATAGAAAAAGTTTACGTAAAATTTTCACAATAAACCATGTTAGAAAATGACTCTCCTAACATGGTTAACAAAAGCAACCTAATTAACCATAAGATAACCATGTTAGAATGAGGACCACCTAACATGATTATTAAAAATCAATGTATCACAGTCGATCGATCTCTTATGCTTGTATTCTTTCAAGAACACATAATCAACAAGTAAACACTTGTTAAAACACAATTTTCATTCACAACTCCATATTCATTCTTTTCTTTCATCTTTCAAGTACAAAAACGCAGCCTTTTTATAGGCAAGTATAGAACACTCTAGAATTAAAAACCTAAAGGTCTTATTCAATGGAAATAAAATAGGAAACTTTGCAGTAAAAGTCATCTATCTAAAAGTAGGAAACTAAAACAAAGCTTCTAAAACAAGCAATGACCAAAAGGCCTTATTCAATGGAAAAAAATAGGAAACTTCTTAAAAATGAAAATCAATCAAACTAAATGCATAATGACGTCTTCTTGATACTTCTTGGAAGCCACGTATGCTCTTCCAAGACACATGCTTGTCACATGGTATTTTAAGTGAATTCTTCAATCTAGACTACACATATGCCTTGCATATCATCTGTTGGGCTTGTTCCTCTACTTTACACCAATTTCATGGATCTTCAAGCTTTGCCACGTGGCTTGTATAAGTATGCATAAGGGCTTAAATACTCATGGTTATTGCCTCATTTACATCCTCAGCATATATACTAAAATAATGGGCAGTTGATATAGCAAATTGAAGACCAAATATTGTCTTTGGAGTCTTGATAAACATGTCACCTTTAAGAAGTCTCGTTTCATCTTTAAGAGATTCTTAACCTTTGAGACTTCCATAACGAACTTCTCCTAGTATGCTATCAAATATGGTGAAGAGGAAAGATGGTGGAGGAATGAGATATATGGAGAAGTTAGTGGAAGAAGACTACCACTATATTCTTGGCATAGTCAAATATTTTATAGTGGCTAAGGACAATGGACGACGTGTATGAATAATATGATAAAAACAAGAATAGGGGTTTTCCTTAAGAGTACTTTGGTCAATTTAATAGTTATAATGATAACATTTTCTCTTCATTCATTAGTCTTATCATTGTAATTTTGGTTACATAAAAAGATATAACAAGGATTAAAACATAAATGCAAGGTTGTCAAACTAGTGAGTTTAAGTAAACTCATGATAAGAATATAAAATCATACCATAAACTCGAATCATAAACTTGTAAGAGTTTACTTTTATTAACAAATACATGTTTAAAATGTATAATTAAACAAGAAATACCAAAACTAACAATGTTTTGACTATAACATATTTCAAATTGAATAGTTATATTAAATATATCAACATTCATACTTTATCAAGCTCAATAAGGAAATTTTTATAATATTTACATATAAATTTATTGAATATGGTTAAATATAAATAATTAAAATGATATTTATAGCAAACTTGTTAGAATAATAAAGTTTTGATGATAACTAAACATAACTTAGGCATATGGAGGGGCTATGATAAGATCAGAAATATCATAGGAATAATCTGTTAGAAAATCCTAGGTCTTGCCCAATCGATTAGGGATAGATTACAAGTCAAATAACTTAAGCTTAATCGATTAGAGATGAATCAGATAGCTCCCAATCGATTAGAGGCCCCTGTAATCGATGAGAGAAAGTTAGCCATTCGATTAGGAGAAATTGAAGTAATCGATTAGAGTCGTCTAATCGATTAAGATATCTTAAGCCTAATCGATCAGAGTCCAGTAATAGATTAAGAGAAAATTGCCCAATCGATTAGAGAGCATTAATCGATCAGAACATATTCTAAGCCCAATCGATTAGAGAGCATTAATCGATTATAGGAAATTTAGTAATCGATTAGAGAAATCATGTAATCTGAGTGTAATCTGTTTGTAATCTATTAAACCTGCCTAATCGATCAGGCTTCCCCTGTAATCGATTAGGCGCATGAATTTCTAATCTATTGCTCAGTGATGCAGGACATAATCTATGCTTAATCGATACGTAATCGATCAGTCACCAAGTCCTGTGATCGATTAAAGGCTGTAATCTGAGTGGCGATGAAAAATATTCAAAATCAATGACAAGCCTATTTTTAGCTTTCCAAGTACAGAGTTGTTCAGACCTACTTAAGGAAGTTTACGTTAGGACACACTCTGATCAAAAGAGCCGTTGGAGCTCACCTACCCTTTCAGCGATAGATGAAGAGAGATGAACTAAAGCAAAATCAAGTACAATGGAGTAAATGCATAGCAGAATACATCTCCAATACTGCACCAGATCACTCAACTCTCTTGACATGTTCAACGGCCATATTGTCAACGGATATATTTTTAGAAGAAACTATAAATGCCTTTGGGTAGAAGTTAGTTGTAAGAATTGATTGCCACATTGATTATCTATATCTACTGCATTCAATACTCTCAACACTTACTGTTCTCATATTCTTAAGTGTGTAACAAAATCTGTTCAATTGAGTGAACAATTACTCTGTATTCATTATTAAAGTGATAATTACTCTTAAGATAGTGGGATCTTAAGAGTAGGGTGTAATCTTACAAAGTGTAAGGGGGAGTGACCAGTAAAGAGGGAAGTTCTTGCTGTCACTTGTAAAGGCTATCAAGAACCTGATTTAATCTTGAGGAATTAGTGGAACCCAACTGCAGGTTGGAGAACTGGACGTAGGCCAAGTTTGGGCTGAACCAGTATAAACTGTGTTGTTTCTCAGGAATAGATTTTAAAAGCACAATTCACCCCCCTCTTGTGCATTCCTGCCTGTTACAAAACTAACAAGATTATTTCATGAGATAGAAATGTAAAAACGGTAAACTCGATCTGTAGACTCATGAGTTTAACTGAATTTACATCTAACAATGTTTTAAGTGAGTCATGACACATTTTGATTAGGTAGAAATGTAAAAATGGTAAAATCGGATAGTCAACTCACGAGTTTGACAACAATACATACATGCCTCCTCTTTACATTACAAAAGACCAACTACACTTTGTAATTATTCCATTGCTCTCCCATAAAACCGAAGAAAACGGGAAATGACGAAGTGATGAAATAAATTGAATCCCACTAGATGAGACACAACTACTGTTAGAATAATAAGTTTTGATGATAACTAAACATAACTTAGGCATAAAGAAAGGTTACACTTAGAACTGGAATGAACTTAGAAATAATCTGATAGAAATGCTAAGTTATTGCCTATTCGATCAGGAACAGATAATAAGTCAGAAGTCTAAGGCAATGATTGATCAGGATAAGAATATAATGAGTTTAAGTTATAAGTTGGCCGCCTAATCGATCTGGCCACCCCTGTGATTGATTAGAGAAGTGAAAATCAAACTAAGTAATCTGATCAGGCCACCCCTATGATCAATTAGAGAAGTGAAAATCAAATTAAGTAATCGGTTAGAGAAACAAAAATAAACTTAGTATGATCAAACAAATGGGTATGATCGATCAGGACACCCTATGTTCAATCATGAAGTCTAAATTGTAATTCAAGTCTAATCTCAGCCTATTCAATCAGAGATGCCTAATCGATCAGAGAGTAGTGAGTGATGCCCTGTGATCGATCATAGAAGTATAAAATTAACTTGAAAGTAACCTAAGCATAATCGATCATAGAAGCCTAATCGATCAGGGTCCCCTGTGATCAATTAGGCGAGATGTTTATCTAATCTCCTATTCAAGTGATGCAGGCCATGATTGAAGCCTAATCTAAGTGTGGTCGGTCAGATAACTAAGGTAGTGATCGAATGGAGACTTGTAATTGATCTGACGATGGATTTGAATGGTTAAGCCTTTTATGTACATGAAGGACCTATTAGAATTACATGAGGGAGAAATAACAACATAACAAACAGATCCATATTCGGATCCGGGTCAATCCTCCGGAGCTCCTTGATATGGTTCTTGAAGAACCCATGCAACAATTCGGACTACTGGAAAAAACAGAGTCCAAACATGTGGCACAAAAGAGCACCACACAAGAAAGAATATAGAGAGAATGAGCATGTCGGAAAACTCAATGACTGGTGTGTTTGAACTGGAGGGGAGGCCTTCTATTTATAGAAGATGGCTGGGGATATTTTAGGAATACAAAATATCCACTACCACCACTCATGGCTTAGTCAACAATCCTCACCTCTCTTATCTGACCAATCAGATAATTGAATAATTAATTGATTAATTAATCAATCAATTAATTACTCATGGCTGAGTCAGCAATCCACACCTTGCCCATTCACCAATTATATTAATTAAACACTTAATTAATAAATCGGTTGGGAATTACTGAGTCAGCAATCCACAACTTTCTCATTCGACCAATCATATTAATTAAACACTTAATTAATAAATCAATTAGGAATTACTCATATTTCCCAATTAATTAATCCAGCCCATCAAGGGCGGATCTTGGCCCAAAATTCCAACATCTCCCACTCGCACTTGATGGACTGACCATCTTGTGGCTATCATATCTTTCTTGCTTCATACTTAGTGTCTGTTGTGTCAACGTGGGCACGACGTCCTCGATTTGGGTTCTCGTGTACTAGAAGTCCTTTATAAAGCATCAAAACATATGGATACCCTAGTTGTACCTGCAAGTAATATGCAAATTGCCTCAAATGCCCCAGATTTACCCATACACATTACACATGGCATATCTAATCCCTCATGAATTAATTCTAGGTTAACTCAGATTGCCTCTTTTTGTTCTTAGTATCCACACTTACAAGTTACTCAGCTAACAAGTAAGGGATCGATCACAGATACTAGCACAAATGCGTACTTCAGGGTAAGTCTTCCTTCCCACTAGACATCAGTCAGGGCTGCCTTGGTCGCTTTCCCAGTATTTGACCTATTGGGTCGAATCATTCATGACCATAAGGTGTAAACTAAAGTAGCTGTCGCCAAGTCAGTCCTTAATGATGTTGTCAAAGTCATAAGGGCATCGTGAAAGGTTTGTCTCATTTCTGTGACTCACACCATAATGGAACAGGGATTTTCCATCTACGTCCCCTTTTGCGGATCTAATTATTCATAAGCAAATGTAGTATGAATTGCTTGTTACAGTGTTCATCTTAGCTTGTAAGAGTGCGTGTCGATTTTAATCTAATAACACCGTACAAACTTAAGTTCCAGGTATGCACAGTACCGGAACCAAAACTCTTCAACTCAAAATTCATCATGCCCTCTTTGTAAAGGAGTTTTATGCTCGGCTATAGGTTTCATGGGTCACACATGTCCATGATTCAATCTATTTCATGTCTAGATTTTGACTCAAACTATTTTGAGACGACATTTATGCAGTGATTCTTATTGACCATCTCAAGGTGATCACTTGATGTCATACCTTCTATGTCCTTTGAACATAAAGGTGACTACCCGTGTGAGTGGGTTAGCCTTAACCTGTACGACACACTAGTCATTGTATATCTTACACATATATGTATGTATATATACATACATAATAGGAATGCATCTCTTTTACTCTCATATAAAAGAAGTTCAAAACCTTATGTTATACACGTGCCAAAGTCTTAGCTCGTCTCTAAAATGAACATTTAGCTGTGGGCATCATAAGGGGGTCTGTCAACATTTTTGTAAACAGAAAGGTGTTGAACTGTTGCTTGCTCCTTAGCAACCATGCTTCTCACAAAGAGGTATTATGTGTCTATGTATTCGGTCTTACTGTATTAGGGAGGGTCTTATCATAGGTTGTTGCCACTTGCTATTGTGACATACCTTAGTCCTTCACCATTCATTCCTAATCGCTTTAGGAATTTCAAGCCACTCAACATCTTGAGTAGTTGCTAAACACTTTGTGTTCTGATTCCATGGAAGATAAAGACACACTTGTCTATTTCTTACATCCTAACTTTATCAATCAGCAAGAATACTTTTCTTCTTAAGCTGAATGATGCTAGGTTAGGCCTCCAACCCAAATTGTGCTAGAATATCCTCTTTAGTGTAAGTCATTGCTTGATGACATGACTTATACTCCATGGTCCTTTTAAGGTATCTTATCATACCTTTTACAGCATCCTAGTACCTCGTAACTAGGTTGAACTGAAAAGATTTACAAGTCCGACCACATACCATGTATTTGTTCTTGTATATTATGATGTACACAACAATCTACCAAGTATGCTTGAGTATGGGACTCTTTCTCATATTCTATATTAGATTCCTTTCCAGGGAGCATGCTCTCACATAGATCACATACTTTGATTAAGAGGGTGTTGTTGGGTTTATAGACTTTCATGTTGAGATGCTCAAAGTGAATACTTGTGTGTGTCCTCTGTGACAAACACATCATTCTCCTTGTTCAATCTCTGTTCATCTTGTCTCTCAAGATATATTTTGTCTTGCCCATGTTCTCTCAAGGGTAACTAATCCCTAAGTGTTTTAACTTCCTTAATACTTATTTAGGCTAATGATGTGTTATAGACATAGGACAATATCACAAATATCCCAAGATCCTTAAACGTGCACACAGTGGTCTTCTTTGATCATTTCAAAGTTGACAAAGTCATCACTTTGTGAAACTTCATACACTACTGGCTAGATAATTAATTCTCTGTTTCTCACAAGTTGCTTTAGGTTGAATTACTCATCTAGTCTCCCAACTAGAAAACGTTCATTACACCCGATTGATGTAATTACAAGCCTAAGCTTGTCATCATGGCCAAAATTCGATTTTAGGTGTTAAAACACACAACGCTACTTGTTGTGTACCCCTTAACCACCAAGTGTGCTTTAGGTTTTTCAATTGATCGGTTCACCAATGTATTTGGGAATCCTACTTGTCCCCAATTGCATTTCAGCTAGGTGGTAGACCAACCATTTGCCACTATTAGCTAATTTTCAAAGGAATCCATATCCTCTTGGTTGGCCTTTTACAACTTTTCTTACCATGTCTTATTAGTGTTTCTCATTCACTTTTTAGGCTCACCATTGTTTTCTTTTAAACAATGACTAGAGCATCTGGCCAATCAGGGGCGTCAACCCTTACACTTCTCCGTGATGGATTTCACAGGATTCTCTTCCTGTGTTGGGGTGGATGAGGTCTTCTTCTGGTATCGACTTGTGAATGACTATTACCTGTTGTTTGTTATGTCTTCTGTTGTAAAAATCGCTCATCCCTCCCTCTCAGATTAATGTGCTGGGGAATACACGCTTATTCCTCATTACTGTCATTCTCGCAAAGAGATTCAATATGGTCAATGCTCGTATTGCTAGGAAGTTTAGTTTTATTAAAGTTGTGTCCTTTGATTCTTTTTCAGTCACTGGGCCATCATCATTTTCACTTAACGAAGACGTGCTTCTCAAGATATTTCATGCCCTTTATATATTGACCCTATTATTCCTTACTTAAAGGAAGAGTTACAGATAAAGCTATTGACCCTCATGGTCATTGGACATTTAAGTCCAATCTGTACTATATCTATTACTCATAAGGTGTCGTTGTGACTTTCTTGGAGGGCATTCGGTTAACTATGAAGATAATTAATGTGAGCTCATCTTCCAACACGAGGTTGGAAGTTTCACTTGTACTTACTTAACCATGTCAAGGAGAGTTCTATCTCTCCATTTTGACAACTCCATTAAGAGTGTTAGGCATTGTTAGTCTTTTAACAATTCTTTGCTTAATTACACAGCACTTCGAACTAATTATACAGGTATTTTCAGCCTTTGCTAGATTTCAAGACCTTAACTGCGATTGATTCTCAACTAGTTGAAGGCGTTGTCTGAAGTATTTCAGAGCCTTTTATTAGTACAAGATTTCACATACATGGTCATCACACATGAAATCAGAGATAAAACAATACCTAGCTTTGTGTTTTGCCCTCTTGCTCATTTGGTTCACAAATTCATAGTACATTAATTGCAAAGGATATATGTCATGGTTGCCTAAAGGTTACTTTATTGTCTTGCCATATGATTGTGCTCACTTAGGAACATTTTCCTTTTAAGCTTATCGCTTAGCAAAATCTCTTTTACTTGTTTTTGATCATTTCTCTTGATCAAATTGTGTATATGGCAAAGTGGAGTCATTATCTCCAAGATAAAGGAACCATTTTAGAAAATATTAGATTTAAGAGATTTTGTCCCATTGATGTTTAACTAAAGGGTTGATTGACACAATTTTTTATCGATTGTTTAGAGCATAGAGTATATCTTTGGTACTGGGGTGGTCTGCTATACAGAGTTAACATGTATGCCCTAATCCCTTTGTCTTGTACTCTTATGCTTTTTTCTTCTTGAAGCCGTATGCTTCTAGATGGCAACCGGTAATATCAGTGATGTCATGTGACCTCTCACATGGTTTTATTATACCTAAGTCTATCATCAACATAGGATATATTTCAGCCATAAAACATAGAGCTTGATGCACATGTGAAAGAACTTTGAAGCCTTTCACTTGATATGACATTTCTCCAAAATGACCTTCATCAGGTCTAGTTTTTCTTCAAGGTTTCTCACCTTATTAGACGTAGGTTTTAGGAACAAATCCTTTGACTCTTTAGTTAAGCATGTTAAGCTGATGGATCTTGTATCCTTAAGCTTTTAACTCTCAAGCTTAATGTGTCGAATCACATTACCCAAGGTTACAAATATACTCCTTGTGAGTTTTGCTTGCTTTCATGTGCTCCCACTCAATAAGAGAGTCCTTGATGTAGCATGCACTGGCTGTTGACGAGAAAGAACATTGTTTGCCTACCTTAGTTCTCTAGTCTTGTTTGACATCACTTTCAAGTGTTGCCTAATTCCTGCATTAGGTCTTAGTACTTGAGTGTCCAAACATGACAAAGTTCATTCAGCTTAATGGCATGAGTGCCTTCATATTTGTTTCTCAAGGCTATTGATTTGAGCCTTTCTTAATACGCCTTGGGGTTCAAATGCAAAATTTAATTAACCAAGGATTGCACTAGTGGTGCTTTCCCGGATCGTCTCTCAAGGTGTTTAATGAACTAACCTAGGAAACTAAATGCATGAAAAGCTATAAAGTCGAGGTTTTTGAGATTTTAATTAAGGAAACTAAACTAGATTCTTTTTGGGATTTTTGTTATTAAAGAAAGCAATTAGAACAAGGTTGTGAAAACTATATGGTAAACATGGGCCTTAGGAACTCCAAACCTACTAAAAATGTTAGTTTTCAAGAGCATCATCATTTCAGATAGGAAGAGCCTCAACCAACCTAGAACGGTAGTCAACAGCTAGCAATATATAAGTAAAACCTCGAGAAGGTGGAAAAGGACCCATAAAATCTATACCCCATACATCAAATGGCTCACAAAACAAAATAGGCTTTTGAGGTAACTCGTCTCTCTTACTCACCCCGCCCAAAACGTTGACATACATCACATGACCTAACAAAATCATAAGCATCTTTAAAAATAGAAGGCCAATAAAAACAAGACTCTAAAATTTTTCTAGCAGTTTTCTATGAGCTATAGTGCCCACCACATACAATTGAATGGCAAGAAGTGAGAATCGCAGCAAATTCGTCATCGGGAACACATCTCCTAATCACTTGGTCCTGACAAATCCTCCAAAGGATAAGATCATCCAATATGTAATGTTGGGACTACTGCTTTAGCTTCTGGACCTGAAAAGAAGACATATCACCGGGAGTGAGTCCGCACACCAAATAATTAACAATAGTAGCAAACCATGGTGTATCAACAGAAATAACACAAAGAGAGGAATCAAGAAAATCATCACAAGTCAAATCAGAACAACCAACTCCCCTTGTGTTTTTTGGAAGGCGGCTCAAGTGATCTGCTACAAGGTTGGCACTATCGGCTCTATCCTTGATCTGAAGGCAAAGTTCTTGGAGCAGTAGTGTCCAACGGAGCAATCTCGGCTTAGAATGTGTCTTTGTGAAGAAGAACTTCATAGCTGCATGATCAGTATAAACCACAACAAGAGAATGCAACAGATATTGCCTAAGCTTATCTAGAGCAAAAACGATGGCATATAACTCTTTCTCAGTAGTAGTATAATTTCTTTGCGTAGTATCCAAAGTTTTAGAGGCATATGCAATTGCATGTGGTTGTTTATCACTTCGTTGGCCCAACATAGCACCAATTGCAAAGTGAGATGCATCACATGCCAACTTAAAGGGTAAAGACCAATATGGAGCAGCAAGTATAGGTGGTTCGAGCAACTTATTTTTCAATGTAACAAATGCAAGCACACAATCATTATCGAACACAAAATCTGCATCTTTTTGTAATAATTTAGAGAGGGGTAAGGCTATCTTAGAGAAATCCTTGATGAAGCGCCTATAAAAGCCTACATGTCCCAAGAAAGATCGAAGATCTTTTAAGCATGTGGGATAAGGCAAGGTCGCTATCACCTCGCTCTTAGCCTTGTCAACTACAATAGCACGACTAGATACAAGGTGTCCCAATACAATACCATGAGAAACCATAAAATGACACTTTTCATAATTTAAAACCAAGTTTTTCTGGACACATCTAGTGAGTACCCTCTCTAAACTCTCTAGGCACGTATGGAATGAATCTCCATAGACTGTGAAGTCATCCATAAATACTTCCATGCAATCATTGAGCATATCAGCAAAAATGCTCATCATGCATCTCTAGAATATGCTTGGTGCATTACATAGCTCGAAAGGCATGGGCTTATATGCAAACGTACCAAATGGACAAGTAAATGTGGTTTTATGTTGGTCTTCGGGCGCTATGGGAATCTAAAAGTACCCAGAATAACCATCCAGGAAGCATTAGTGACAGCGACCCGCCAACCGTTCCAACATCAGATCGATGAACGGGAGGGGGAAGTGGTCCTTTCTAGTGGCATCATTCAATTTCCTATAATCAATACACACTCGCCAACTGTTTTGCACTCTCGTGGGAATAAGTTCATTATTTTCATTTTTAACAATGGTGATCCCAAACTTCTTATGTACCACCTGCATCGGTGAAACCTACTCGCTATCTGAAATTGGATAAATTATGCCAGCACTAAGAAGTTTGGTAACTTAGCTTCCTTTTTGACAACATCTAAAATGAGTGGATTCAACCGTCGCTGGGGTTGCCTAAGAGGCTTAGCATCATCCTGTAATAAAATACGATGAGTGCAAACAGTTGGGTTTATACCCGGAATATCTGCCAATATCCAGTCAATAGCCTTTTATACTTTTTCAAAACATTCAACAATTGCGCTTCCTCGCTTGACATCAAATCACTAGAGATTATCACAGGCAGCGTATCATCAGAAGAAAGAAAAGCATACTTCAAATTACTAGGTAAAGGCTTAAGTTCAAGGGAAGGGGGTTCAACAATAGAAGGAACAAGGGAAGGTAAAACAGCAGGTATAGAGAAACTTCCCTTTGTTAACCCACCTACACGGCTAGGACTAGGCTCAACAGCACTTACCACTTGACCATTGGTCTTCCCAAGCGTTGAATCAACCACTGGTTGGTCTATTAAAGCAATTGCCTTGGGTAAAGCATAACCCACACTCAAATGTGGTATCCGGGTAGCCAAATCAACCACTCGTTGACCACTTACAGCAACTATCTCGGTATTTCCTCCACTCCGCACACCTGAATCACTTTGCATAACAACATCATTTAAATAGCGCAAGGTATGGGAGGAGATTCTAGGTCTAGAAAGTGAATCAATAAATGAAGAAGGGAAAAAAAGTGGCCCTAAAACCATATGAGAAGTAGGCCCGATGGGAGCAGTAGGAGTCATCGTGGCTGGAGTGAGGGCTATCCCCTGTAAGCTCTCATCATGGTTTTCCAGCTCAAACTCCACTTAACCTTGAACATTCTTGGTACCTACAGCACTGAACAAACTACCAGATTCCACAGAACAATCATCACTCAACAGGGAGAGGTTAGTGGAACTCATGTCACAGATGGAATCATCAAGCAAAGAGACATCCCTACTAATAGATAGAAAACTATCCAGCATCAGAAAATCAAGATCATTCACATCACTACTCAAAGATGAGAGAGAAAACACAGAGGGTAGTGAAGAAAAATAAGAGTCACAAGCATCTAGGTCAGAGATGTAATCATATGAATGCAAACCTAACTCATGCTCTTCTATGGCATCCTCAACAGCAACATCAAGCACACTAACATCAAGCAAAGAATAGTCCTCATAAGGGTGTCGCATAGTCTCATACATGTTAAAGCTAATTCTATGATCTCCTACTTCCATAGTTATTAAACTATTTCTCATATCAATAACAGAACTAGTGGTCCGCATGAATGGCCTACCAAGAATGATAGTCGACTCACTTGGCTCACTAGAAGTGTCTAAAACATAAAATTCGGCAGGAAAAACCAAATCCTTAACTTTAAGAAGTATGTCCTCAAAAATGCCTTGTGGATATCGGAGTGTACGATCGGCTAATTGTAAAATAACACTAGTCTTCTTCAAACTGGTGATGCCTAAAGTAGAGAAAATTGCACTAGGCATCACATTTATAGCCACTCCTAGATCCAACAATGCATTATTGACTGTCAAGTTCCCTATAGTGCATGGAATCATGGATGATCCAGGGTCCTTGCATTTAACTGGCAATTGAGGTTTAAATAAAGCATACACACTAGGATTCAATTGAATGCACTCAATAGGTCTAAAATTTCTTTTGTTAGTGCATAGCTCTTTCAAAAACTTACAATAACTAGGCATGGATTTCACAAGTTGAAAGAATGGAACATTAACATGCAACTTGCCAAACAAATCAAGCATCTCTTTTTCAGTTTGATCATCTAATCTCTTCCTACTCTTAATAAAAGCATGTGGAAATGGGAGTTTAGAAAGTGTTACCTCCCTAGCCGGAGACTTGGCTAGGTCATTGCTGGAACTCGACTCTCCATGTTCATGTATGCTCGGAAGCTTTGATCTTTTAAGAGATGTGAGTGCCTTAGGAGCCTCCTCAGCAGCTGGCTCCTTCATGGTAAGGCTGCACCTTTCAAGCAACTCCCTCTCCTTTGCACTCTCAGATGCCCCCAAATTTAAAGGGCTCAAAGGAGGACTATCAGCAACAATTTCCTCATCAACAGGTTCCTCATCCTCTATAACAGTCTCAAATTGCACCCTTTTCATTGGAGGAGCGGGATCAAGTATTTTCCTACTTCTCAAATTTATAGCATTGAGGGCTTTTGGATTCATTACAGTATTAGAGGGAATAGAACCACAGAATTGTGCCTGCAGCTCACTAAGATAATTAGACAATTTTGTAACATATTCCTCCATATCAGAATTCTTTGTCTCAAGCTGCTGGAATCTAGCTTCAGTTTTGTCCAACTTAGAATCAATAGTTTTGAACATCTTAGCTACTTCATCAAACTTATTTGGCTTATGAGGGACTATCTGGTTAGGAAATTCACCTTGGCTTTGGCGATTGATTGGCCTAGGTGCATCACCGTCCTGCCTCCATGAGAACTTAGGGTTTTGACCCCAACCCTCATTATAAGTATTGGAATATGGATCCCAATGTGGATTTCCACCTCCCTGGCGTCCTTGGAACATGGCACTGCAATCCTCACACCGGGAGGGACAATTACAAGATACATGTATAGCAGATCCACAAAAATCACAAGAGGGGGCTACAAGTTTGTTACCTGTCGTGTAGCCTGAAGAAGAAGAAGAAGGAACAGAGACACGGTCCAAAATAGCATTGAGCTTAGACTCAAGCTTCTCCATCTAAGGGATATGGAGAGAAGGCCTCAACCCGATCAAGGTCCCGGACAGATCTCCGAGATGTACCATGTTGCTGCTTAGCAAGGGCTAGCTTTCTGACTAGGTCCCAACCCTCCTCAATAGTCATATCAATAAAAGAACCACCAGCAGCAGAATTCAGCTTGTCTTGCTCTTTCTCACGCAACCCATCATAGAAATTTTGAGCAAGTTGCTCCTCAGGTATTTGATGACGTGGGCAGCTGATTTAACCTTTTCCTTACGCCTTGGGGTTAAATTCACAATAATTACAAGGATTGTGTAAAGTGGCACAATCCCGGATCATTTCACTTAAGGAGTCCTTCTAAACTACCTGAGCTAACTAAATGTAATTGAAACAATAAAAGGTATGGGGGTTTGATTTTGAAAATTAATTTAATAAAACTATTGACAATTGCTATTACTTGTTTTTGTAATTTTCTTTTAATTAAAAGGGAGAAAAGGGTTTGGATTACGGGAATTTATAAAATGGGCTTTGGTAGTGTTTCGGTGGCTCCCACGCTTCATTAAAATTGATATTGGGAGTTAAAAGGTGCATCAAGTATAATTGAAAAATCCCCAAGCAACCACTAGGGGTCCACTAGCCCTAATTAATGACTAATCAAGCAACCACTTTCTTAGCCATTACTTAGGGTTAGTGTTAAGCTCCACTTGGTGTGTGTTGGAACATGAGTTTTGAAAACCGATTCCTCTCGTGAATGTGCAACCACAACATTCAATTGGATAAATTAAGCTACACAATCTAGCAACCACTAAAAATCACATAGCATCATAAATCCAATAGGAAATTCAAACATAGACATCATTCAATTAACATAACTCAATATCCAACACAAATATTCCAATTTAAAGACAATGAAAGAGAAAAAAACATGTCTCCAATCCAAATATACAAGAGAAATGCAACCACAAAACTCAATACATAAGGAAAAGAGCATGAGGAAACAAATAACTCCCCTATTTCGCCCATTGAAGCTCAAGCCACCTTCACACCACCAAAGCACCAAGATTCTAGCCTCTCATGCCTTCAAACTCGAGCCCAAGAGGATCCATGATGACAGCTTCCATGAGTGGGGAAGATAGAAGGAAAATTGGAGTGGAAATGGAAGTTAGAAAGGAAAAGAACAAGAAAATCAGTGGAATTTGAGATGGAGATTAGTAGGGAGGAGAGGATTTGAGTGGAGAGTGAGGGAAATGAGTGAAACCCTAGGAGAGCTCTTCAATTTCGTGCTTAGGAGGCTTGGAGAGAGAAGGTGGGGGTGTTAGGATCCATTTATACTCCCTTAGAAACCCTAAAAACGCGTCAGATTTTTACAGAATCTCGCGACTTTGCCGTGGGCTCGCCGCAGCGAAAGCCACGGCGAGCTACCACTCATTCTGGAACTTGCTGGGGAGTTCGCCGTGGCGAAAGCCACGGCGAACTCACACTGGTTCTGCCTCTTCTTGTCTTTCTTGTCTCTCTTCACTTTCTTCTTCTGCTCCACCCAGAATTCTTTACTGCAACTTGGTTTCTTAGTTTGGGCATGTTTCTTCTATGACCTGCATATAAAATGGACCTAAGGTAGCATCAAAATGTTCTTGAAAATGGGTTAAACAATAAATCATATTAATGATGCCCAAATCGCCCTTTACTAGAACAAATTCCAACAAGGTGTACAAAAGTCAGAAATTACCCTAATTAGGTGCAATTACCCCAAGAACATGCAATAATCTAATGATTTTATCAATGAAAAGTATATAAAAATATGGTGCAATCATTTCCCCCACACTTAGACCTTTGTACTCCTGGACAAAGGGTACAATGCAAAGAAGAATGGTTTTAACAGATCAATAATCTTAAGCCAGCATGAATCATGATCAAGAATATGCAAAGGGAGAATTGGCAAAGCAATTGGATAAGCAACGGCAAAGAGGACTCTCAAGATAGTAGTGTTTCACTCTCCTTACCTTATGTGGGTTTTTCACACTCAACTTGCTCAAACAACAATTTGCCATAAGCTTGTAACTACTCTAATATCTCCACTCAAGCATACAATCATGTATGAATCAAAAGGACTTGTAGGGTTGAAATGATGGTAAAGGCAAGATGGATTGCATGTTATGAAAAAGGAAAGGTTGAAATGCATTTTAATGTTACTATTAGGGCACATAGCATATGAGAGCATACTTTCAACAATGATAATGCCACATCAAGAAATGCCTTATTCTTCAAACCTTCTTTCTTTCTTTCTCTTTTTTTTTTATTATAATATTTTTTTTATGCACACTTTTCTATTTGATTTTTTTAATATATGCATGGCATTAATAACAAACAAAAGTGGCTCAAACTCAATGCTTCATCACAAAATTCACATTAATGCATTACAACTAAGGAATGGTTCAAAGTGGTGAACAATGGAAAATGTCATGTTATGGACAAAGAGTAGAGACAAGTTCTAGAAATTGAATGATCAAGTAAGTATACACTCTTGAAATGAAAAATAGGCCCAAAAATCTCACAACAAGGTTAACCTCAATTTCTAATTGAACATACAATTGCAAGGCCAATTAACACAATGCATATGCTTGAAAATAACTCATCACTAGCTCTTGAAAATTGAAAGGCTAAACTGCATAATTCTTTGAATTCTTCCCATTGCTCATGAAGCTCATTGGTCAAAAGGTTAAGGTCCATTCTTACTCCATGGTTTTCAAAAATCATTGCCACACCAGGTTTTCACAAAACAAGTTTTAAAAATGGATAGAAAATGCAACTAGGTCCTCCATTGCAATGAATGCGACCCTCCATCACACTGAAAGACTAAGGAGCATAATTTACCTTGGTTTTGAAAAAAATTTTAACAAAAATTTCCTCTAATGTGGCATAACATCATAACACGATAAAATCAATAGATCAAGGAGTAAGACTACCTAGTCCCCTCCCCCACACTTGAAATTTACATTGTCCTTAATGTTAAAAATTACCAAACTACCAATTGACTTATCCCTGGTGAAGAGGAAAGTTGCGAAGTCCAATCGTAAGATTGGGGCACAACACGTCCCTACACATAAGGGGAGAGAAGAAGAGACAAGTGCAATCAATAGTTGGCATGTTGAAAAAACGCAAATCACAGGATAAATGCATATCACAAGTGAAAATGACAGAAAGTTTCAATGGCATAGGGTATTTTATTGAATGAAAAAGTCCTAATTCCTACTTTCTACTAGGATGCTCCCTCCCCCACACTTGGTCAATGCAATGACAGTAAAATATCAACCAGCCAGTCCAGAATGCATGAAAGTAAACAAGATAAGGAGAAGAAGCAACCTGGCCTCAAGGAGGCTTTGCGACCTGTCCATGGTAGAGTTTGAGGAGATGCCCATTTGACACAAATTCTTTCCCGGTCTCCTCTTCAATGAGCTCCACCATCCCATACTTGTTGACCTTTGTTACTTTGTACGGCCCGAACCAATTGGATGTGAGCTTCCCATGACCGTGGCGAAAGCGGGCTTGGTACATAAGAACTTGGTCTCCAACTTTGAAGCTGCAGTTGAAGATCTTGCCATCATGGATCAACTTGGTCTTTTCCTTGTAGAGCCTTGAGCTCTCATATGCCTGAAGGCGCAGTTCATCAAGCTCTTGCAATTGAAGGCATCTTTCATTTCCGGCGGCATCCAACTCCATATTGCATAATTTGACAGCCCAATAGGACTTGTGCTCTAACTCAATCGCCAAATGACAAGCTTTACCAAAAACCAACCGGTATGGAGACATGCCTAAGGGTGTCTTGAATGCTGTCCGGTATGCCCATAATGCATCTTCAAGTCGATCACTCCAATCTTTTCTTGATGGCTTCACAATTTTCTCAAGAATGTGTTTTATATCCCTATTGGACACCTCTGCTTGGCCATTTGTTTGGGGATGGTATGGGCTAGACACTCTGTGGGAAACCCCATACTTAGCAAGCAAGTTATCAAGAAGCTTGTTGCAAAAGTGGGTTCCTCGATCATTTATAAGACCGCTTGGTACTCCAAATCTACTAAAGATGTTAGACTTGAGAAACTTGGAGACCGTGGGTGCATCGTCTTTTTGGGTCGGGATAGCTTCTACCCACCTAGAGACATAGTCTATAGCAAGTAGGATATAAGTGAAACCGGAAGAAGGTGGGAAAGGTCCCATAAAGTTTGTCCCCCAAATGTCGAAAATCTCACAAACTAGAATGGGTCGTTGGGGCATCTCATGTCTTTTGGTCATACTCCCCCCAAATTTTTGGCACTTATCACAGGATTTACAAAAGGAATAGGCATCTTTGAAAAGTGTAGGCCAATAAAAACCGGTATCTAAGACCCTCCTAGCGGTTTTTCTAGAACAATAGTGACCAGCACAAACCATCGAGTGGCAAGCAGAAAGGATGTCTACGGACTCGGATTCCGGTATGCATCTCCGGATTACTTGATCATTGCACAGTCTCCATAGGTGTGGTTCATCCCAAACGTAGTGTTGGGCTTCTCTCTTTAATTTCTGCACCTAAAAAGGAGACATGTCATCCGGGGTGAGGGCACAAACAAGATAATTAACTAAACAAGCATACCAAGGCACCTCAACATCAATTGCATACAAAGAGGAATCCAGAAAATTATCACAAGTTAAGTCAGAAAGATCTACTCCCCTGGTGTTTTCTGGAAGTCTACTCAAGTGGTCGGCTACCAAATTGGCATTGCCGGCGCGATCCTTGATGTGCAGATTAAACTCTTGAAGCAGGAGTGTCCACCGAAGAAGTCTCGGCTTGGAGTGTGGCTTTGTGAATAAAAACTTTATATGGTCAGTATAAATGACAACCACAGAATGGAGCAAGTATTGTCTAAATTTGTCTAATGCAAAGACTATGGCAAAAAGTTCTTTTTCAGTTGTGGTATAATTCCTTTGTGCACAGTCCAAAGTCTTAGATGCATATGCGATGACATGTGGTGTCTTGTTGCTCCTTTGACCTAGCATGGCGCCAACCGCATAGTTGGAAGCATCACATGCTAGTTCAAAGGGCAATGACCAATCAGGAGCAAGAAGAATAGGAGGCTCCAAAAGAGTTTTCTTCAATGTTTCAAAAGCCATTTTACACTCATCATCAAAAATAAATTCAACATCTTTTTGCAGCAAATGAGAAAGAGGCAATGCAATTTGGGAAAAACCCTTGATGAAGCGTCGGTAAAAGCCTACATGTCCCAAGAAAGAGCGAAGCTCTTTGATACAAGTGGGATAAGGCAAGGACGCAATCACCTCGGTCTTGGCTTTATCGACCTCAATGCCTCGGCTAGAGACTAGGTGGTCTAAAACTATGCCATGTGTGACCATGAAATGACATTTTTCATAATTAAGCACTAAATCCTTCTCGACACACCTAGCTAGTACTCTCTCCAAACTATGCAAGCAAACATCAAAAGAATCGCCAAAAACAGTGAAGTCGTCCATGAAAACTTCCAGGCAATCATCAAGCATATCAGAAAAGATGCTCATCATGCAACGTTGGAAGGTGCCCGGCGCATTGCATAAACCAAAGGGCATGCGCCTATAGGCAAAAGTACTGAATGGACAAGTGAAAGTGGTCTTTTCCTGGTCCTCGGGTGCTATAGGAATTTGGAAGTACCCCGAATAACCATCTAGAAAACAGTAATGGCTTCTTCCCGCAAGCCGTTCCAACATTTGATCAATAAAGGGAAGCGGGAAGTGGTCTTTTCGAGTGGCATCATTCAACTTCCTATAGTCAATACACACACACCAACTATTTTGCACCCTTGTTGGAATAAGTTCATTGTTTTCATTTTTCAAAACAGTGATTCTGGACTTCTGAGGTACCACTTGGACGGGCGAAACCCACTCACTATCCGAGATCGGGTATATGATGCCGGCGCTTAGGAGTTTTGTGACCTCCTTTTTGACCACACCCAAAATGAGGGGGTTAAGCCGCCTTTGAGGTTGCCTAAGAGGCCTAGAAACCTCTTTAAGTAAAATCCGATGGGTGCAAATAGCGGGGTTCATACCCGGAATATCGGCCAATGTCCAACCCAAAGCCTTGTTATATTTTTTCAAAACATCAAGCAATTTGACCTCCTCAATTGCACTCAAGGTATTAGAAATAATAACCGGCAATTTGTCATTGGGGGCAAGAAAAGCATATTTAAGATTGCTTGGTAAAGGCTTTAATTCCAAAATGGGTGGTTCCAAAACAGAGGGAACAAGAGTAGGAAGAGTTAAAGTGTAAGAAGAACTCCCCTTTGTAGACCTAATTGGAAAAGGTGGACTAGGTTCACTAGACTCTATCACTTGTCCATTAGTCTTCCCAAGAGCCGAATCAACACACGGTTGATCTATCTCAGCGACTTGCCTTGGGGAAATGTCATCCACAACACCTACATCACAACTTGTAACAAGATCATTCAAATATCTAAGTGTGTGGGAAGAAATCCTAGGTCTACGATTGAAAGCAATGGAAGAGGGTTTAGAAGGTGGCCCTTTTACCACATGGTGCTCCGGTCCAAAGAAGGTCAAGTGTGAAGTGGTTTTGGTTGGGGTGAGGGCTATACCCTTTGAGCTCAAATCGGCCAACTCTTGGCTTCCAACCTCAAATTCACATTCTTCAACCAACTTATGACCTGAAACATTAAGAAAACTACCATCTTCCAAAGAAAAATCATCACTTATCAGAGAAATGTTAGTGGAGCTCATATCCAAATTAGCATTATCATTATCAATCAAAGAAAAATCCAAAGGGACAGAAAGTAGACAATCAACTACAAGTGAGTCAAGGTTGAGAGTGCTGGCTTTCACCCAAGAGGGGGGGTGAATTGGGTGAAAGAATAATTTCGTTTAAAAACTTCTTTTTCTAAAATATATTGACGGCAAGCTCTTTCAAAACTATTAAATGTACAAGAGATATATATGATGCAGATATGTTGGAAACTATGAGAGATTAGGGAAGAGATAATGCACATAGAATTTATCCTGGTTCGGTCAACCCAGACCTACATCCAGTCCTCAGGCTCCACCTGAGATTTCCACTATCCTCTTGTTTAAACCGGGCACAAGAGAAGCCTACCACAGGTTTTACGAACACAGGTTCACCTGCCAACCTTTACAGAGTTTTAGAATTTTCTCTAAACACTCCCCCTTACTACCTGTAAGGTTACCACCCTGTTCTTAAAGAACAAGCTTTGGAATAACCTCAAACAGTAGAGGATTTTAACAATAAGGTTCACTCAATGAACGGACTGTGATAAAAACTTAAGTACAAAGTAATGTGTGATGAAATACAACTAGAGCTTTAATAATCTTAACAATGTATTGTTCTAGCACTTCTTATCTAATGCTCTCAATCTGAGTAATTTGCAATTCTGTATAATGCTCTGTTCATCGCTCGTTATATTCAATCGTTGATCATCATCTTCTGGAAACAGATCTTGTTCTATTTATATCTTCAAAGATTGTCCTTTGATTCAGCTTCATATGACCGTTAGAATATGGTCGTTGGAAGTCCATAGCCGTTGGGGATAGATACTATTTATCAGCTGATTCAAACTTCTGAACTGTTCACGCGTAGAGTAGGCTAGACTGAGCGTTCTGAACACCTGTACTTTCATAGCAGCTTTTTCAGTAGCGCTAGCTTGATCTGCTATCGCTAACTTCATTGTGTGAGATCTGCACTTAAGCTGTTAGCTGAACAAATAATCATAAAATGCACAGCAGATGTTATCGCAAGCGTAGTCCATTACCTCAATGAGATAGAGACAATTAATATATGTTATATTGAAAGCATTCTCTATCGATAGACTAGAGCATTATAGCTAATACATCCCTTGTGATCAATGCTTAGAGTTCTAGCAATATCAAACCAACAAATATCTTACTATCGATAGCTAATTCCATTATCGCTAATTGCTTGATTGCTTATTAGCCTTAAGGATACAGATACAAGTATTCAGAGGTATTTCAAGGTATCCTATTGTCGATAGCTAAACTTGTTAGCGCTACAACAATGTTAGCTCATTTGACTCTTGCTCTCAGGCACTAGCTATCTGAATGATTATTATCTAAAACACTTTTGTTATCGATAGCTTAACCTGTTATCGCTAGCTGATTTCATTAGATCAAGGACTAGGTTTATTTTTCTGCTAGCTGAGTTGTCAATGAGCTTCTAGCGATGGATTCTTTCTTTAGCGATAGTGAATGACTTAGCGATAGATATCAACTTTGTTATTTCTAAGTCTTCACTTGCTATGGCTCTGTCTATTAGCTATAGAGATACACTTAGCGATTGAGATATTCATTCTTATTGATCTGCTAAGTTACCATCTGCTATTTTTGAATCTTTTATTCAGCAATCTATCTTTTATTCTTGCAATGGTGATCTGTTACCAATCAGATTTTACACGTTTAAATTCATAGGTAACTTTTTCTTATTTACTTATGTTCCTTATGGGTCAGTCTTCATCAAAACTTAAGATTCTAACATTCTCCCCCTTTTTGATGATGACAAAACATAAGTTAAAGATATACATTAAAGCACGTCCAGAACATATATCAACATTAAGCATAAAGGGATAATAATGCATGAATGGAGCATGTTCAGAGCAATCATTGAGATAAAAAAAATGTACATTTGTATTTTGTATCGCAAAAAGGAACTACTAAGAAAAGGAATATAAAACTGTCAATCATTCAGATTATGTAGATTCATATGAGAATGGTTTTAAGGGAATGATTCAGGCTTTTTGGTTTATTCAGAATCAGAATCATCCTTCTAATTTGAGGTGTCTAGCTCATAATCTCCAGACTCACTGCTTATTCTCCCAGAATCAGATGAGGGATCTTCAAGTAACTCAGATTCAATTTCAACCTCCTTTATCTTAGCAGGAGCTTTCTTCTTCTTGGTGATAGCTTTCTTCTTAGGAGGAGATGGAGGAGTTTTCTGAATAAATTGGGCTAGAAGCCTTTCCCCATAGCTCAATTGCTTCTACTTCTTCTTTGGAGGAGGCTTGACAGATTTTCCTTTCCCCTTAGGCACAGTCTTTCTTTTTGATGTCTTGGGGGCAGATTTGGGTTCTTCAATCACAATCCCTTTAGATGCCCTGGATTTCTTTCCTGGAGGTTTGGGAGCAGATTTCTTGATTCTTATCTTCTTGGGAGCAGACTCGACCTCTGATGCTTTTTCTTTTCCACTAAGTTCCAGGTTCTGAGAGGTAGTCTGAATAGGATCTTTTTCCTTTTCCTTCTCTTTTTCAGCTTCTGCCCTTGCTGCATCTCTATCCTCTCTTTCCTTTAGTTCTTGGGCAGATTTCTCTAAAAATTCTTCAACTTCCTAATGCAGCTCTTGTGCTCGCTGAAAATAATGAGGAAGAAGATTTACAGAGACTGGTTGAAATTCTTGCTCATATAGAACCATGGCCATGCTCAAATCTTCCTTTTGAACTTCATTATTAGGAGAACCATCTGGATTGATTGATGCATTGTCTTCCTCATCAGATGCATCCTCCACTTGGCCTTCTACTAAGCCTTCTTCTGTCACATTTTTGTCCCTTTGTTTCTCCCCCTTTTTGTCATCATCATTGGCAGAGGTAGGAGAAGAGGGTTGTTCATGAATTTGGGAAGAGGTGGTAGGAGAAGGAGGGTTTGCGATAGTGGTAGCAATTTGCTGAGTTGGTGGTGAAGTGGGAGTGCTATCGCTAGGGATGGTGCTAGCGATAGTGGTTGTTTGTGGTGTTGGGGCTCTGATTGTTGAGGGTGAGGCTTGTGTTTGAGGGCTAGCGCTAGGGGAAAGGTTAGCGGCAGGAGAATCTGTGGGTGTTGGGATTTTGGTTTGAGGAGAAAGTGGAGGGGTAGGTATTTGGGTTTGAGAAGGATGACTATCGCTAGGATGTTTGTAGGTAGAAGGAGATGGTTAATGTGATAGGTGAAAAGAGGAAAGAGAAGAGGTTGAAGGTGAGTGATTGGGAGAGAAATGAGAGGATGAGTGATAATGGAGAGGGGAATGATGATGTTGTGAAGTACCTTCTGATGGAGGAGATGTTTCTCTTTGTTTAACATACTCAGGGACGAGGCATAGATGCTCTTCCAGATTTTTCACCTGATCTTGTAGCTCTCGAATATGCTTCATTAATTCTGCTTTCTGAGCTTCTAAAGCCAAATTAAATTCGGCAGAGACCCTGAAGACAATTTCTTCTATTGCATTTTTGGAGAAAATTGACCTTGATGTAACAGGAGCAGAGGGAGGAGTCTCTTGACCAAGATTATGCTGCTGCTGAGGAGAAGGAGTTCTCTGAGATTGAGTCTCTTCCTCAATAGGCTGAGACTGGGCTGATGAAGAAGGAGCATGAGAGGCCTTAGAACCAAAGACAGCACCACTCGATTTAACAGGAACCCCCATTTTTCTGAGAGTGGAGATGGTAAGCTGTTTGCAATTTTTATTGTCTTTTTCTCCGGTAGACTTGATCTTTGAGAACTCAAGGAGATAAGACATGAGCTGAGGATATGGGAGAGGGGCCTTGGCAGATTTTTCAGATAGGTATCGATGAAGCTCCAATGATATCAACTGCCCTGGATTTAAAGGAACTTTTGAAATCAGATTGGGCAGCCAGGGGTTGTCTATCTTGGGAAAGCTACTGAAGTTCCCTGCCTTGTGAGTCATTAATCTTGTATACACGTAGTGTAGTATTCTGTTGACTACAGGCATGCTAGCTGGCTTATTGGAAGAGGTTTCATAAATTTCTACAAGTTCTTCCTCAGAGTAGGGCTCAGAGGAGTACCACTTGTTATGCTCTGCTTCAAATATCCCCAAAATTTTGTTGATAGCTAACCAATTAAAAGAAATCCCCCTTCCTCTCACTGACGCCTCAAATACGATATTGACCAGCTCCTTTTTCTTATATTCTGGCTTGGCTTTCATGCTCGAATAGAATGACCTCAGAACTTCCTCATTGTAGACATTCTGACTACTAAGCCAGTTCTTGTATGGAAGAAGCCAGGCATCTAAGTCAAAACCATTCTGCTTGAAATATTCCAAATCCACCCATACTGTAGTCCTGTCTAGAGTTTTTCGTTTTGCGAAGACAGCGCTTGGGGTTTCAAGGGGTTCTTTTGAGTAGGGCAAATCAGAGGTAGTTCGATTTTGACGTTTAGAGCCTGATTCAACTACTTCTTTCTGGTATTTGGACCTCTTGCTAGCGGATTGAGAAGAGGGTTTAGCGCTAGAGGTAGCCTCGACATCACTCACACTTGGAACTTTGGTTCTGGCCATTTCTGGGTTTAGGGTTTTAGGGTTTTGAGAGATGAAATAGCAGAGTATGTTTAGAGCGTTGGGAGAGAAGAGAATGAATGCGAATGACAGCAAATGCGAATGACCTAATTTTATAGGTTTCAGAATTTACCGTTAATGATGAATATTTGCTAGACGTTTCACATTCTGGGCCTTTTTAAGTGACTTGCTATCGCTAGTAAGAACAACTATCGCTAGCAGGCATGATCCCACGCTGAGCAAGTGACTAGGATTTGTCACTTACTCCTTCCATCTATCGATAGCTGACTTTGCTATTGATAACGCTATTAGCTAGCGATGGCAATCTTTGCTCAACCAGCTTTTGTCCTGCATACAATTAGCGATAGTGAAACTCACTATCGATGGGCTACTTTTGCAAAAATTAAGATTTAACATTCAGAGCAGATTTTATAGAACAAAATAAATGTCAATCATTCAAAGTGATGACCTCAATATTATGCTATTTAATCCAATCAAGATCTGACAGAGAATCTATCCAGAATAATATTAATTAATATTAAAGAGTAGAGATAGAATTGCTCTTTGAAAGGACTTTTCTTCAGAGGAAACTTGGAGAGCCAGTTTCATCTTCCATTTAACTATCGATAGTGCTTTAGCTTTACTGATGGAAGTCTTAGCTTAATACACTCTGTTCAGCAGAGACTAGCGATAGTGCTTCTTACTATCGATTGGTCAGTCCTGCATAAATGAGAGATTTTGACAGAGTACGCACATATAGGATAAATCCACTTGATTGCATAGATATGTGATTCTGATAAGCACAATTTGACAATATCTGTCATTTGATAATTCATACATTTTAAGTATAGGATAGAATAAGAATGATATCACCATAATTCCATTTGTCAGGTAGTAGCTTGATTTTGGCAGAGTAATGTTGACATTTTCTTTTATAGGTTCAACACCAAAAACCAAGCATGAGACTCAGCTCATCAAGACTTGAGTAAATCTCCATGTAGATCATAGTCTTGAAGCTTTCTGTCCTTGTAACCTACAAAACTATAATTCTTTTCTTTTCTTCAGTATCCAAATTCATATGGATCTTTTCATGGTTAGTTCGTAGGTATTAACAATATAATTCACATGCTTCAAGAAATGTAATTGATTTAGGATAATTAAGCATAGTGAATCAGCCATAACTACATGCACAAAGATTTGTACAAATATATTCTTTTTCAATTCAATATGCATGTGTATAAGAGTTAATTTATGAACATTGTAGGCATTTTGCAATTATCTTTCCATATATAATTCAATGTTCATTCCTAGGGTTTTAAAATTTAAAATCTCAATAAATATTACTGGTAATTGTGTAGGAGATTTTACCTTTGATATACCTCTACCTTAGGTATATGGAGAGTTGCTTCTGCTAACCCACACAGTTCTGATATGTTTAGCATCCAGTTGCAGAGATCTTATTTTTGAAGTATGAGGGATTCTACTTCTTGGGTTCTCCTCAAGATAATTGAATGATACTTTGTGATAGCTTGTCTTTGAGGTAGAACTTGCTCTTGTTGTTGCTATCTGTTGCCTTTTATGATTTGAACCAGATGTTGCAGCAGCGACTTTTCCATGAGTTCTCTTACTATAATTAGATTCTATGCATCCTTTTCTTGAAGCATGAGAAACTCTTGGATTCTTCTTTGTAGCTTCTCCACCATAATGCCCATTCCTTCTAGAATTAATCTGCACATATGAAGTACTAGATGGACATTTTGGTACCCATTTATATTTGGGTCCTTCACAGTTAGTCTTGGACTTTACATGTCCTTTTGGTACCCAAACAAATTTATTTCTCACATTTGAATTTCTTCTAATATTACAGGTGTGAGAAATATGACCAGATTTACCACAATAATAGCAAATAATAGAATGATATGCAACATGAGATTTTATGCAATTATTGTGATGGTCAGAGGAGTGCAAGTTCAAATTGTTTTCATTCAAAAGATCTTTCTTCCCAAAACATTTTCCAGCATGATTTAAAACATTTTTAGTCCTTGAAATATGATCTGTGATAGGTTGAAAATCAGTTTTATGCAGATCAAAATTGTTTTTCTCAAAAACACAGGACTTGGAACTGTATACCATTACTGTATCTCAAACTCCAGAGAATGCTTGATCTGATTTGTTCAGGTAGAGCTCTTGACAGTCATTCTTTTCTTGACCTTCTGTGTTGATTGAATCTTGGAAGGGCTCTATGATTTCTCCTTCTTCAATTTCAGCTTCCAGATGTTCATCATCCATAGATATGCAACTTTGAAACTCAGATGAACTGTCAACACTTTCAGTTTCAACAAGATGATTAGTGATATACATAGATTCAACTGTATCCCAGATATCTTTAGCATTAGAGCAAAATCTGATTTTCTGAAAATCTTCTTCAGTTAAGCCTTTATGTAGAATTTGCATAGCTCTAATGTTTAAGGAAAACATCTTCTTGTCTTTTTCAGTCCAATCTCTTCTAGGTTTGAGATCAAAACTATTTATAAAAACATTCCACATATGATAATCACATGATTTTATAAAACTTTTCATCCTAGCTTTCCAAAACGAAAAATCAATATTTTCAAGCAGAGGTGGAATGGTATGATCAAAACCTTCTGAAAAGGTATTGTACCCAAAATCAGCCATGATCTTTTCACTTGAGATCGTTGGATCCTTTAAACAAGTGACCCGCTCTGATACCAATTGAGAGTGCTGGCTTTCACCCAAGAGGGGGGTGAATTGGGTGAAAGAATAATTTCGTTTAAAAACTTCTTTTTCTAAAATATATTGAAGGCAAGCTCTTTCAAAACTATTAAATGTACAAGAGATATATATGATGCAGATATGTTGGAAACTATGAGAGATTAGGGAAGAGATAATGCACACAGAATTTATCCTGGTTCGGTCAACCCAGACCTACATTCAGTCCTCAGGCTCCACCTGAGATTTCCACTATCCTCTTGTTAACCGGGCATAAGAGAAGCCTACCACAGGTTTTACGAACACAGGTTCACCTGCCAACCTTTACAGAGTTTTAGAATTTTCTCTAAACACTCCCCCTTACTACCTGTAAGGTTACCACCCTGTTCCTAAAGCACCAAGCTTTGGAACAACCTCAAACAGTAGAGGATTTTAACAATAAGGTTCACTCAATGAACGGATTGTGATAAACACTTAAGTACAAAGTAATGTGTGATGAAATACAACTAGAGCTTTAATAATCTTAACAATGTATTGTTCTAGCACTTCTTATCTAATGCTCTCAATCTGAGTAATTTGCAATTCTGTATAATGCTCTGTTCATCGCTCGTTATATTCAATCGTTGATCATCATCTTCTGGAAACAGATCTTGTTCTATTTATATCTTCAAAGATTGTCCTTTGATTCAGCTTCATATGACCTTTAGAATATGGTCGTTGGAAGTCCATAGCCGTTGGGGATAGATACTATTTATCAGCTGATTCAAACTTCTGAACTGTTCACGCGTAGAGTAGGCTAGACTGAGCGTTCTGAACACCTGTACTTTCATAGCAGCTTTTTCAGTAGCGCTAGCTTGATCTGCTATCGCTAACTTCATTGTGTGAGATCTGCACTTAAGCTGTTAGCTGAACAAATAATCATAAAATGCACAGCAGATGTTATCGCAAGCGTAGTCCATTACCTCAATGAGATAGAGACAATTAATATATGTTATATTGAAAGCATTCTCTATCGATAGACTAGAGCATTATAGCTAATACATCCCTTGTGATCAATGCTTAGAGTTCTAGCAATATCAAACCAACAAATATCTTACTATCGATAGCTAATTCCATTATCGCTAATTGCTTGATTGCTTATTAGCCTTAAGGATACAGATACAAGTATTCAGAGGTATTTCAAGGTATCCTATTGTCGATAGCTAAACTTGTTAGCGCTACAACAATGTTAGCTCATTTGACTCTTGCTCTCAGGCACTAGCTATCTGAATGATTATTATCTGAAGCACTTTTGTTATCGATAGCTTAACCTGTTATCGCTAGCTGATTTCATTAGATCAAGGACTAGGTTTATTTTTCTACTAGCTGAGTTATCAATGAGCTTCTAGCGATGGATTCTTTCTTTAGCAATAGTGAATGACTTAGCGATAGATATCAACTTTGTTATTTCTAAGTCTTCACTTGCTATGGCTTTGTCTATTAGCTATAGAGATACACTTAGCGATTGAGATATTCATTCTTATTGATCTGCTAAGTTACCATCTGCTATTTTTGAATCTTTTATTCAGCAATCTATCTTTTATTCTTGCAATGGTGATCTGTTACCAATCAGATTTTACACGTTTAAATTCATAGGTAACTTTTTCTTATTTACTTATGTTCCTTATGGGTCAGTCTTCATCAAAACTTAAGATTCTAACAAAGGTCATACACGTCATCACCTAAGGAAGAAAAAGAATGAACAGAGGGTAGGGAAGAAAAATAAGAGTCATATGCTTCAAGATCATATGTGTAATCATATGAATGCAAGCTTAATTCATGCTCCTCAATGGCATCTTCCACAGCAATGTCAATCACACTCACATCTAGAAGAGAATAGTCCTCATGAGGATGTCACATTGCTTCATACATGTTAAAGCTAATCTTATGTTCTCCCACTTCCATTGTTATCAAACCATTTTCAATATCAATTACCGATCCGGCGGTCCGCATGAAAGGCCTACCAAGAATGATAGTCAATTCACATGGCTCGCTAGCGGTGTCAAGAACATAGAAATCAGCGGGAAAACCAAAGTCTTTAACCTTAACAAGTATATCCTCAATAATGCCGTGGATATCGGAGTGTGAGATCGGCCAATTGTAAAATCACACTTGTCTTTTTCAAACCGGTAATGCCTAAAGAAGTGAAAATCGCACTAGGCATCACATTAATGGCCGCTCCTAAATCCAACAATGCATTAGTCACCATCAAGTTCCCTATCGTGTAAGGGATCATAAATGATCTAGGGTCTTTACACTTGACCGGCAACTGAGGCTTGAACAAAGCCGACACACTAGGGTTCAATTAAATCCTCTCATTGGGTCTAAACTTCCTTTTATTGGTGCACAACTCTTTCAAGAATTTACAATAACTAGGCATAGATTTCACAAGTTGAAAGAAAGGCACATTCACATGCAATTTGCTAAAAAGTTCAAGCATTTCATTTTCAACAACCTCATCATGTTTCTTTTTGCTTCTAAAGTAAGCTTAAGGAAAAGGGAGTTGAGAGATAGTTACCTCCTTGGCCGGAGGTTTGGCCAAGGTATCTTGTGTGCTACACTCTCCTTTCTCATTAATGCTCAACTGCTTTGTGCGCTTTTTCTTCTCTTGAGGTTGTGCCACAAGATCCTCCACCACTTTCTCTTTCTGAGTAAATGCTCTCCTTTCTTGAAGTTCTCTCTCCTTAGCACTTCCGGATTGCACAAACTTCATTGGGCTCAATGGTGGGCTCCATGTAGGGCTTTCCACTTCAATTTCCTCATCCACCGGTTCATCATCTTCCTCATCACTACTTGCAAAGTGAACCCTCTTCTTGAGTGGGATGGGGTTTAGTGATTTCCCACTTCTCAAATTAATGGCATTCAAGGACTTAGGGTTGATGACCGTGTTGGATGGAGTTGGGCCACTTGTCTTGGCTTGAAGCTCATTGAAAGAGTTGGAGAGTTTCATAACATAGTCCTCCAAATTAGCACTCTTAGTGTCCCATTGGCTCATACGGTTGTCCACCTTCTCAAATCTTGACTCCATACATTGCTTCGTTTCACTTGCCTTAGAGTCAATGAGACCTTCCACATGGCGGAATCCCATAGTGATAGACTTGTTCAACTCTTCAAAGTCATTAGTGGGTCCCTCTCTTCTCATGGGAGCTAGTGCTTGGGAAGACTCCCCTTGGAATTGTCTTGGAGGGTTGCCATCTTGGCGCCAACTAAACTTAGGATTTTGTCTCCACCCCTCATTATAAGTATTAGAATAGGGGTCCCATCTTGGATTGTTCCCTTGCCTTGGTTGGAACATTGCACTACATTCTTCCGGCTTTGAGGGGCAATTGCTTGAGAGGTGCATAGGAGATGCACAATGATCACAAGAGGGAGCCACCAACTCATTTCCTTTTGGACTTTGTGGGGAAGGTGGACCAGAGATCTTGTTCAATCTAGAATGGATTGCTTTGAATTCGGCCTCAAACCTCTCCAATTGAGGAATGTGAAAAGAGGTAGATTCAACCCTTTGAAGATTTCGGATTGACCTTCTTGAACCATGTTTCTCCTTGGCCGATGCAAGCTTTCGAACTAAAGGCCATGCTTCTTCCGGTGTATAGTCAATGAAGGATCCACCGGCAGCCGCATCCAACTTGTCTTGGTCTCTTTCTATCAACCCATCATAAAAAGTGTGGGCTAACTGCTCATCCGAAATCTGATGATGTGGACACCTCTTCAAAAGGTCTTGGAACCTTGTCCAATAATCAAAGAGAAACTCATCCGGCTCTTGCATGATGGAGTTGATTTCTTTTCTCCTTGCTGATGTTCTTGTGGCAGGGTAAAACTTCGCCAAAAAAGCTTGTTTCAAGTTGCCCCAAGAGGCTAGGCCATCTGGATTGAGAGTGGGTAAGCTCATATACCATTGCTTCGCCTTGCCTTCCAGAGTGAGGTGGAACACTCTCCACATAACATCCTCCACTTCTGCTCTCGCTGGTTTCATGGTGTTGCAATGTATGAAAATTTCGTCCAAGTGGTCATGTGGTTCATCTTCCTGCAAACCATAAAATTTAGGTAAGGATTGTATCAATAAACCTTTAATTTCATAGTCAGCATTAATGGTGGGAAATGCATTCATGAATGGGTTGTGGTCAATGTTGGTTGTGGTGGCATCCCTAATGGTTCTTCTTCTAGGTTGCTCACCATCATTAAACACTTGTCCTACCCCATTACCACCTAGATTTTGCTCTACGTGGACTTCAGGAATATGGTGATCCCCCTCCATTTCTCTAGTATCACTATTAGTTTCTGGATCACTATCAATGCTTGACTCACAAGAAGATGGGTGTTCAACTATCAAGGATGTAACTGAGGTTCTCTCTTTCTGTGTCTTTCTCAATCTAGTAAGGTGTCTCTCGATTTCTGGGTATTCAGGGTAAAGCTCTTGGTTTCTAGTGTTCCCTCGAGTCATACACAAGGCACAGACAACAAGTGTAGACTAAGGTTCAGACAAAATTGCACTTGCACAAATTCAAGGAAAAATGGATGAATGATGATGCAAGTGAGTGTGGTATGAAGTGTATATGAAATGTGTATGATATGTATGAAGTGTGTGGTATGTACGCAAGTATGGAGGTATGGTAAGTCAAGTATTCACAAGGCAATCAAAAACAAAGAGTCAGCAAAATTTTTGGTATTTTCAAGGAAAATTGGATGCAGAACAAGACAAGCAAATGTAAACCAACCTAAGGGTGCAAATGACCTAAACCTAATCCTAATGACTCCTACCCCTAGTCAATAGTTTCAATTGACACTTAGCTAACCTAAAGAGTCAAAAATGACTCCCCGGCATCGGCGCCATTGATTTAACCTTTTCCTTACGCCTTGGGGTTAAATTCACAATAATTACAAGGATTGTGTAAAGTGGCACAATCCCGGATCGTTTCACTTAAGGAGTCCTTCTAAACTACCTGAGCTAACTAAATGTAATTGAAACAATAAAAGGTATGGGGGTTTGATTTTGAAAATTAATTTAATAAAACTATTGACAATTTCTATTACTTGTTTTTCTAATTTTCTTTTGATTAAAAGGGAGAAAAAGGTTTGGATTACGGGAATTTATAAAATGGGCTTTGGTAGTGTTTCAGTGGCTCTCACGCTTCATTAAAATTGATATTGGGAGTTAAAAGGTGCACCAAGTATAATTGAAAAATCCCCAAGCAACCACTAGGGGTCCACTAGCCCTAATTAATGACTAATCAAGCAACCACTTTCTTAGCCATTACTTAGGGTTAGTGTTAAGCTCCACTTGGTGTGTGTTGGAACATGAGTTTTGAAAACCGATTCCTCTCGCGAATGTGCAACCACAACATTCAATTGGATAAATTAAGCTACACAATCTAGCAACCACTAAAAATCACATAGCATCACAAACCCAATAGGAAATTCAAACATAGACATCATTCAATTAACATAACTCAATATCCAACACAAATATTCCAATTTAAAGACAATGAAAGAGAAAAAAACATGTCTCCAATCCAAATATACAAGAGAAATGCAACCACAAAACTCAATACATAAGGAAAAGAGCATGAGGAAACAAATAACTCCCCTATTTCGCCCATTGAAGCTCAAGCCACCTTCACACCACCAAAGCACCAAGATTCTAGCCTCTCATGCCTTCAAACTCGAGCCCAAGAGGACCCATGATGACAGCTTCCATGAGTGGGGAAGCTAGAAGGAAAATTGGAGTGGAAATGGAAGTTAGAAAGGAAAAGAACAAGAAAATCAGTGGAATTTGAGATGGAGATTAGTAGGGAGGAGAGGATTTGAGTGGAGAGTGAGGGAAATGTGTGAAACCCTAGGAGAGCTCTTCAATTTCGTGCTTAGGAGGCTTGGAGAGAGAAGGTGGGGGTGTTAGGATCCATTTATACTCCCTCAGAAACCCTAAAAACGCGTCAGATTTTTACAGAATCTCGCGACTTTGCCGTGGGCTCGCCGCGGCGAAAGCCACGGCGAGCTACCACTCATTCTGGAACTTGCTGGGGAGTTCGACGTGAGTTCGCCGCGGCGAAAGCCACAGCGAACTCACACTGGTTCTGCCTCTTCTTGTCTTTCTTGTCTCTCTTTACTTTCTTCTTCTGCTCCGCCCAGAATTCTTCACTACAACTTGGTTTCTTAGTTTGGGCATGTTTCTTCTATGACCTGCATATAAAATGGACCTAAGGTAGCATCAAAATGTTCTTGAAAATGGGTTAAACAATAAATCATATTAATGATGCCCAAATCGCCCTTTACTAGAACAAATTCCAACAAGGTGTGCAAAAGTCAGAAATTACCCTAATTAGGTGCAATTACCCCAAGAACATGCAATAATCTAATGATTTTATCAATGAAAAGTATATAAAAATATGGTGCAATCAGCAGCGTTGGAGCAAATCTTGAAATATGAACCAATAGTCATAAAGTGACTCATCTACATCCTGTACAATCCCATTGATCTCCTTCCGTCTAGCTGAGGTCCGAGTAGCAGGATAGAACCTCTCAAAGAAGGCATTTTTCAAATTAGCCCCAAGCGTAGGGCTACAGGTGCAACTCGTAGCAAACTCATGTACCACTCTTTTTCTTTGCCCTCCAAAGTAAGGTGGAATACCCTCCACAAAACATCATCAATATGCACGCCAGCTGGTAACACGGAACTGCAGTGAATGTATATCTCATCCAAGTGCAAGTGTGGTTCCTCTGCCTGCAAACCATGAAACTTGGTGATTTAACCTTTTCCTTACGCCTTGGGGTTCAAATCACAATAATTACCAAGGATTGTGTAAAGTGGCATAATCCCGGATCGTTTCACTTAAGGAGTCCTTCTAAACTACCCGAGCTAACTAAATGTAATTGAAACAATAAAAGGTATGGGGGTTTGATTTTGAAAATTAATTTAATAAAACCATTGACAATTGCTATTATTTGTTTTTGTAATTTTCTTTTGATTAAAATGGAGAAAAGGGTTTGGATTAAGGGAATTTATAAAATGGGCTTTGGTAGTGCTACGGTGGCTCTCACGCTTCATTAAATTGATATTGGGAGTTAAAAGATGCACCAAGTGTAATTGAAAAATCCCCAAGCAACCATTAGGGGTAAACTAGCCCTAATTAATGACTAATCAAGCAACCACTGTCTTAGCCATTACTTAGGGTTAGTGTTAAGCTCCACTTGGTGTGTGTTGGAACATGAGTTTTGAAAACCAATTCCTCTCGAGAATGTGCAACCACAACATTCAATTGGATAAATTAAGCTACACAATCTAGCAACCACTAAAAATCATATAGCATCACAAACCCAATAGGAAATTCAAACATAGACATCATTCAATTAACATAACTCAATATCCAACACAAATATTCCAATTTAAAGACAATGAAAGAGGAAAAACATGTCTCCAATCCAAATATACAAGAGAAATGCAACCACAAAACTCAATACATAAGGAAAAGAGCATGAGGAAACAAATAACTCCCCTATTTCGCCCATTGAAGCTCAAGCCATCTTCACACCACCAAAGCACCAAGATTCTAGCCTCTCATGTCTTCAAACTCGAGCCCAAGAGGACCCATGATGACAGCCTCCCTGAGTGAGGAAGATAAAAGGAAAATTGGAGTGGAAATGGAAGTTAGAAAGGGAAAGAACAAGAAAATCAGTGGAATTTGAGGTGGAGATGAGTAGGGATGAGAGGATTTGAGTGGAGAATGAGGATAGATGATTGAACCCTAGGAGAACTGAGGTATTTTCGCGTTTTGAGGCTTGGAGAGCGAAGATAGGGTTGTTAGGATCCATTTATACTCCCTCAGAAACCCTAAAATCGCGTCAGATTTCTACAGAATTTCGTGACTTCGCCGTGAGCTCGCCGCGGCGAGGTCATGTTGGTTCTGGAATTCTGGGTTCATTCGCCGTGATCTCGCCGCGGCGAAGGTCAGGAGCTTCTGCCTCTTCTTGTCTTTCTCGCCATCAGTTCGCCGCGGCGAAGAGACATTGATTCTGTTTCTCTCTTCACTTTCTTCTTCTGCTCTGTCCAGAATTTTTCACTGCAACTTGGCTTCTTAGTTTGGGCATGCTTCTTCTATGACCTGCATATAAAATGGACCTAAGGTAGCATCAAAATGTTCTTGAAAATGGGTTAAACAATAATTCATACTAATCATTCCCAAATTGCCCTTGTCTAGAACAAATTCCAACAAAGTGTGCACAAGTTAGAAATTACCCTAATTAGGTGCAATTACCCCAAGAACATGCAATAATCTAATGATTTTATCAATGAAAAGTGTATAAAAATATGGTGCAATCACTTGGGTAAGGACTGAATCAATAAACCTTTAATTTCATAACCAACATTAATATTAGGGAATGCATTCATAAATGGATTAAAATCAAAGTTAGCAGTAGTGGTATCCTTAATAGTCCTCCTAGCTCCATGTGAACCATACATGCAATTGTACATAATTCCCATAGAATTCCCCTAAATCAAATGTTAATTTCCCATTATTAGTGGTTAAAATCATATAATAATTATGCACAATCAACTATCCCCATAGCTTAAGATCTATCGCACTACTCGAACTGACACTTTTGTCAACAATCATGGCACATAGCATGACGATTCGAGCAACATTGTTCTTTCTTCATTCAATAAGCATCAGCTTCTTTGTTACCTTTGGGCACTTCAACATCTAAATGTTGAAGGTTAGTTGGTAGGACATACACAATGCCTCATCCCTTAAGGATGTAAAAGATCTTACGAAATTCAGTTCCTTAGTCATTGACAAATCTCTGATTTGTATGGTTTTTATATGCTTAATTTGAGGCAATTAACATGATTAAGATGCAAGTTTGGTCCAATAATGCTTATTGAATGTATCAAACTCTCAAGTGAAGTGAGTGTTAAATTAGGATTAATTAGCCATAATTGTAGATTAATTGTATTAATTAATTTATAGGGCTATTTGATCTTGGTTGTCTTATTTTTACTTACAGGGTCGTGCAAGGACCAAAGATCGGATACCGGGCAAAGAAGAAAGGCTTTTCAAAGGGGCAGAGAAGAAGAGAGTTCGCCGCGGCCTCGCCGCAGCGAATAGACGTCGAGACAACCCCCAAGAGGGTAGAAAAGAAGTGTGTTCGCCGCGGCTAACGGACCACAATTTCCAGAGAGCAATGCAGCTCGCCGCGATGAGATGACGGCGAAACTCGTGTTCTGCAGAAAATCAGCACTCGTTTTTCGGGCCTGATTTGGATCCATCTTAATACCCACTCTTAAACCCGACTTGGGGGACCTATAAATACTTAAACCTAAACCCTAGAAGGCAGATTTGGTTCACCACACATCCTCCTAAACCCTAATCCTCTCAACTCTCTCATCTCATCTTCATCTTCCACCCTCTTCTCCACCCAACATCCATGGCTTCCACCCTTCCTTCCACCTTGGTTGTTGTTTCTCCCATGAAGAGCAGCAGCTAAGCCCATTTATTCTTGGTGATGGAGCTCTAGGGATGAGCTTGAAGCTTCAAAGGGGAGTGTTGTTCTCCATTCTCTCTTCCTTATATGTTTTTCAATTTTTCTAGGGTTCTAGGAATTGTCATATGTATTTAGATGTGATTTTCATCTATATCTTTGTATGAGAATGGTAGAAACAATTTATCTTGTTTATTTTCTTTGTATGGATGCTTGACATTGAGCTTATTGACTTGAGCATATTTTATTTGTATGGGTTCATCATTTAATATATGTTTTCTTGTTAAAATCTTGTGCTAAATGAGGGTTCTTGTTTAGTGGATCATGGTGTCAAGTATTTATGTTCAGAAATTGGCAAGTAAATATATTAATTGCTTGAGTGACATTGGACTTCAACCTATTGGGTTCAAGTTATTGGATGGGGTTCCACCAATAAATTGGAATTAATAGTCTAATTTGGTTGCAATTCGGGGTTCCGGTTGTAGGATTAATAGTCCCTTGTGATTAATAGATTTAATTGGGTCAAGTGCTTAATCAACTTAGGTTAAGTTAATTAACGTGCGGGGTTCCGGCGTTTGTTAAATTAACCTAAGCCTAGCCTAGAGGGGTTCCTCTAGGGTTCTTTAGAAATTGACCACTTTTTACTCCCAATTAATTTTTGAAGCAATGATTCCCAAAAAGTTCCATTTACCAAGAATAATTATCCCTTTTAATCCAAATCTCCCGTTTAAATCCAATCTCAATTCTTTCTTGAACATACAAAACTTTTCACACAAATTTTATACCTAAAATCAACCAAAAAATGTTTTACCCGCTTTGTCAAGTTTGCATCTTGCTGTTAGGTTATCATTTACACTAAGGCTCCTTGAGACCGACACCCGGGGATAGCTTCCACTACCCCTTGGGTTTAATTTCTTGAAGAGCCGACCCTAGGGCGCTACACGCACACACACACTCAAAAGTGGTGCTCTTCAGTCATCCATATTGAGCTTGTCTCATAAGCTCGGTGAAGATGGACTTGTTTATCATAATTAGGTCACATAGACGATTATGCATTTCATCAGATATACTATTCATATTTGTTCAAGGTAGACACAAGTTAATTGGATGATAAATTTACTAGTTTCGTGTTCAAGAGACAACTAGGTTGGCTCCCATCACACTCATGCTAGTTAGGTTATCACCTTTTTAACCATAATCTTACTTGAACATTCACTTTTAAGGCCTCAGGATCTCACATTCCAGAAGCTCCCACTCAAATAAAGCAGTTATAACTCAAAATAATAATTCAAAATTATAAAATAAATAACTGCATGAATGTTCATAGAGAATTCAATTATTGAAAAAGAATTTAACACAATATTCAATCAAATAAAGAACATTCGCATGTCAAATCATACTTTATTATATTTGTTTTATGTTTTAGGCTTAGACCCTCTTTAGGCCCTTAGCCATCTGAACCCACCAAGCACGTTCTCATGTACTTAAAGCTTTCATAGTAATTTTAGTGGAACTAGGTTGCAGCATACCTACCTATAGATGAGATGATACGAATATCTCATTTTGTTTACATCACTTGTCACAGTGATTGCCAAGAAGTTGACTCATAAGTCATCACTTCAGCCTCAAATTACCTCAATGTGTTTGAAGGTTTGGAAGGACTTATTAACAATTAATAAATTTTATTTGCTGCAAGTAGGAGTCTAAGGCTCACCTCATTATCCTTTATTGCAAAACTCTTATGTATGTTCCATGGCATGATAAATTAATAAGTACATAACAAAAATATTATATTCACTTAATATAATATTTAAGGAAAAAAATTAAAAATTAAAATATTATATTCATTTAATATAATATTTAAAGAAAAAAAAGGAAAAAAAAAATTTTAATTAAATTTTTTTCTCGGTAAACTGTTTGATAGTTGACCGGTCAACCTTTGACCATTGACCGGTCAGCCCACACCTCTGGACTGCCACGTCATCTGATGACGTGGCATCTTCTTCAACCTCCAGCCAGGTTGTTTTTGACCCGGTTGGAGCTCCGATGGGCATATCGACCAGCCAACTTTGAGAGGCCATATCTCTCTCGTTTTAGCTCCGATTTTCGTGTTCTTAGAGTCTTTGGAATCCTTGCAATGAGATATACACATCCATACCAGTGTACGCATCAAAAACTATCATTTTTGAATTCCAAATCACGCGTTTTTTAGTGGCAGTGACCATGAGATCCAAAACTTCCGGGCTTCGGTTCTCCCTCATACAGACTCCGTTTGACGCGTTCTTTGCGTCGTTGGAATCGTCTTGCAGAGATTTACATGAACATTCTTCTGGGTTGATCGAAAAGCCTCATTTTTGGAAACCCAAATTCGAGCTAGACGGCATGGCAAAAACGGATCTAAAACTTTAATCCTTCCGTTCTCCCTCATACGAACTCTGTTTGACGCATTCTTGGCGTCGTTGGAATTCTCTCGAGGAGAACTACCAAATCAACTCCGAAACCTCCAAAAATGAAGAACCCAAAAACAAAATTCGAATGAGGAGAAAACGACCGGCACTTTCAACCACCAATTCGCTTATGTTTTTATTTTCTTTCTCCAGTTATTATCCTCTAATGTTTTCTATTCACAAAGATTACTTAAACACAAGAGAAAGCAAATCTGAGCAGAGCAAATATTCATGAAGGCAGATTCTACATGCAACACTAGCTGTACATACATAGCTTTGTATATCAAGAAACACAGAAGGATGTATTAATTGCACAGTGAGCAATGAACATATAACTTTGCTTTTACATAGGCATGCGATTTTAAAAACACAAAGTAAGTGATCTCACACTCAATAGATTCAAAGCATACTGGAAAAATTGTTTAGGTGGATTCGTAAATCAACTATTGAGTATATTCATGCAATCAAACGGATCCAGAGTAAATAAAAAAGTACATATTCTCTGAATGGAAAATTGCATATTGAAATTCCTTAAACATATATAAACACTGTATACTATGTGTAGGAAAAAAATAAGCAATTAAAATTTAGAAATATTCATACTTTTTCATGCATATTTATCATAATAAATAATGCGCATCAGAAAATATTTATGCATACTTATAAAGCATATAAACACAACCTCAGAATCAACATAGGCTCTGATGCCAGTGAAGGCCATATTAGAATTACATGAGGGAGAAATAACAACATACCAAACGGATCCATGTTCGGATCTGGGTCAATCCTCCGGAGCTCCTTGATATGGTTCTTGAAGAACCCACGCAACAATTTGGACTACTGGAAAAAACAGAGTCCAAACATGTGGCATAACAGAGCACCACATAAGAAAGAATATAGAGAAAATGAGAGTGTCGGAAAACTCAATGACTGGTGTGTTTGAACTAGAGGGGATGCCTTCTATTTATAGAAGAGGGCTAGGGATATTTTAGGAATACAAAACATCCACTACCACCACTCATGGCTTAGTCAGCAATCCTCACCTCTCTTATCTAACCAATCAGATAATTGAATAATTAATTGATTAATTAATTAATAAATTAATTACTCATGGCTGAGTCAGCAATCCACACCTTGCCCATTCTACCAATCATATTAATTAAACACTTAATTAATAAATCGGTTGGGAATTACTGAGTCAGCAATCCACAACTTTCTCATTCGACCAATCATATTAATTAAACACTTAATTAATAAATCAATTAGGAATTACTCATATTTCCCAATTAATTAATCCAGCCCATTAAGGGCGGATCTTGGCCCAAAATTCCAACAGTACATAATATGTTAGACCTATTTTGTGAAGTTTACGTTACACTCACAGACTCAGAAATTAAGTCGTTTGAAACAATAATTGCTTTCTGCAATTAATGAGGAGAGAAGAACAAAAGCAAACTGAGTACAGAGGAGTTAATGCTACACAGAACATCTTCATCTCAACACTCTATCAAATTTACCATCCCTCATCAAAGATCAAGCAACGGCTATAAATGGTCACCAACGGGCAAAAACCAGAAACACGTATAAAAGCGTTGGTGAAGAAGTCGGTGAAGATCATTGACTGCTTACATTGAATACACCTTTGAGTTATACTTATTGCATTCAATACTTTCTTACTCTCAGATATAATCATTCATTGTAATTGTACTTCAGTGTGTATCAAAATCAATTCATTTGAGTGAACAAGTCTTGTAAACACATTTCAAGTGAGGTTAACTCTTAAGATAGTGGGATCTTAATGGTTGGTTGTAATCTTACAAGTTGTAAGGGGGAGTAATCTGTAAGAGAGAGGTCTTACTGAGAGATCAATTGTAAAGGCAACTAAGAGCTTGATTTAATCTTGAAGGTTAATGGAACCCAACTGAGGTTGGAGAACTGGACGTAGGCCAAGAGTTGGGCTGAACCAGTATAAGTGTTTGTTAGAATAATGAGTTTTGATGATAACTAAACATAACTTAGGCATAAAAAAAGGTTTAACATAGACTAGGAATATCCTAGAAACAATCTGGTAGAAAATGCTAAGTATTGCCCAATTGATCAGGATTAGATTATCTGTTAAGAAACTAAAGCATTGATCGATCAGAGTTAGATTAGAAGTTTGAATTATAGGCACCCAATCGATCAGAAACCCCTGTGATCAATCAGAGAGGTAAAAATGAACTAAGTAATCTCAGGATGATCGATCAAGAAATAGAAGTTACTTAGTATGATCGAACTGTAGCACCTAATCGATCAGACTATACCTGTAATCGATCAGATAGCTCGAAGTATAATTCAAGTATAATCTAAGCTTAATAGATCAGAGTAGTATTATCGATCAGAGAGAAATGAGTAATCGATCAGAGAATAGTGAGTAATCGATCAGGGAAATACATGAAATCTGAATATAATCTAAGTGTAATCGATTATACATGCCTAATCGATCAGAGAGCCCTGTGATTGATTAGACAAGATATCTTTCTAACTTATATTGAAGTCATGCAGGTTATGATCGATATGTGATCGATCAGATATGAAGCAATGATCGATCAGACATCAATGATCGATGTGGTGATAGGATTTAATTCAAACTGAATGGTCAGCCTATTTTAAGCTTTCAAGTATAGAAAGTGTTCATGCCTATTTTAGGAAGTTATCGTTAGACACATAAAACTGCCATTAGAGCCGTTTGACACAACAACTACGTTCTGCGATTAATGAAGAGAGAGGATCTCAGACAAACCAAGTATAGAGGAGTTAATGCTACCTAGAACACATTAATCTCAACACTCCATCTATAATCATCTCTCATCAAAGATCAAGCAACAGCTATAACTTTATCAATGGGTAGAATTTCAAAAACAGTATAAAAGCGTTGATGAAGAAGTGGGTGAACACATTGATTACTCTTGCTAAGTCATACTTACTGTATTCAATTCTTACCAACTCTTGGAGAGATTATTCATTGTCTTTGTACTTCAATGTGTATCACAATCAGTTCATTGAATGAACAAGTATTCTGTAATCACATCTCCAGTGAGGTTTACTCTCAAGATAGTGGGATCTTAAGAGTAGGTTGTAATCTTACAAAGTGTAAGGGGGAGTGATCTGTAAGAGAGAGATCTTACTGTGAGGTCACTTGTAAAGGCTTTCAAGAGCCTGTTTTAATCTTAAGACTCAGTGGAACTCAACTGAGGTTGGAGAACTGGACGTAGGCCAAGACTTAGGCTGAACCAGTATAAGCTCTCTGTCTTAGTGCATTAAATTTTTAATTAGCACAATTCACCACCTCTTGTGCATTCCTGCCACTTTTAGTGTTGTACTTCAGCGATTAAATTTTTAAAGCACAATTCACTCTCTCTTGTGCATTTTTGCCACTTTTAACTCCATAACTAGAAAGGTGGCCTTGAGGGAGAGTTAGTGCATCGGCTGTTACTCATACTGCAGACTGAAAGTGGCACGAATGCACAAGAGGAGGGGTGAATTGTGCTAAGTAAATTATAAGCAATGAGATGCAAGATTTATACTGGTTCAGCCCAACTCCTGGCCTACATCCAGTTCTCCAACCTTCAGTTGGGTTACCCTAAAATCTTCAAGATTTAATTAGGCTCTTGATTGTCTTTACAAGTGATCCCTCAGTAAGAACTCTCTCTTACAGATCACTCACCCTTACAACTTGTAAGTTACAACCCACTCTTTAGATCCCACTATCTTAAGAGTAATCCTTACTTAGAATGAGATTACAGAGACTTGTTCACTCAATGAAAAGATTTTGATACACACTAAAGTACAAAGATATTGAATGAATATAACAGAGAGTAGGTGAGTATTGAATGCAGGAAGTATTGATTGCTTGAGAGTGTATTCAATCAATTGCTCCACTAACTTCTTCACTAATGGCTTTTATAGATGTCTGATGTGGATGAGAGATGATAAATCTTGATGGAGTGTTCAGTTCATGATGTTCTTTTGTTGTATTAACTCCCTTGTACTTGGTTAGCTTCAATTCTTCTCTCTTCATTAATTGCAGAAAGCAATTCTAGTTTCAAACGACTTAATTCTTGAATCTGTGTGAGTAACGTTAACTTCCCAAAATAGGTCTGACATACTCTGCATATAAAAGACTAAACAATCAAATCTATCGCTAGATCGATTTTACGACTCTATTCGATCACTGCTTCTGTTCTTTGATCGATCACCATAGATCAAGCTTAGATTAGGATCTGCATCACTTAAACATGGATTAGATAAAATGCCATGCTTGATCGATCATAGGGTACCCTGATCGATCATGCTTCATTGATCGAATGGGCTTAAGTTATATTGGCCTTGTTTTAATTAATCCTAGATTTTCATAATCGATCACAGGATATTACTCACATACTCTTTGATCAATTAAGCTACTAGGATCGAATAGGCTAAGTTCATTCTAGAGGATTTTGAATTACAACCAAGACTTCTTGATCGATCACAGGGGGTCCTGATCGATCATGTCCATTCACTCAATCATGCTAAGATTACTAAGTTTGATTTCCACTTAAGTTAAAGCTTCTCTAATCAATCACAGGATATCCTAATCAACTAGGCGGCTATACTTTTAACTTATATTTATTCTAAACTTATATTGATCGATCATAACCTTAGATTCTTAATTGATTATCTCTCCCTGATCAATTAGGAAATGACTTAGGATTTTTATCAGATTATTCTGAGTTCATTCCAGATCTAAGTCCAATCTTTCTTTATACCTAAGTTATGTTTAGTTATCTATTCTAACACAGACTCCCTCCCTTTTCAGCACTAGTAACTTTTGCTACTTCTTCAACATTCGCTTCAATGCCACTTTCTTCACCAATTTCTTTTTTAATTCTTGTTCTTTTCTTTCTCTGGTTTTAGAGCTTCACTGTGAACTCTAAACTTGTTTCATGGATCAGGTTAGTATTATGTAGTGTACTTTGAGTTCAATTATATGTTTCTCTTCAAATACCTGCTGATTCTGTCTCTATTTTTTCCGATTATTAAGTACGAGAAAGTTGAGAAGATTGGTGAAGGCACCTATGGTGTGGTTTACAAGGCTCATGATCGTGTCACAAATGAGACCATTGCATTAAAGAAAATTCTATTAGAGCAGGAAGATGAGGGAGTTCCTAGCACTGCTATTCGAGTAATTTCTCTCTTGAAAGAAATGAATCATAGGAATATTGTTAGGTATTGCATTGGTGTTTTGTATTGTATTTCCACTCCCACTATGATTATTCCATTTCAGCAACGTAAATTTTATTTGATCTGAGTCTGGTTAGTTTCATTAATTCACTTTTATTTATGAGATAGTACTTATGTGTATATGCTTACAACTTACATGAGTTTTTACTTGACTGATATATGTGTCTTCCATTATTTTACATGTGCACTGGTTTTCAATTAATACATCGATGCATTAAGCAAGCACACTTCGTCTGGGAATAGGAAAAAATGCTGCTAATGTTCAAAATATAAGGATCTTTGAACGGTGCCTGCTGAATCAATGCTGCAGTAGTTATGAATTTAGCTAGTTCATCCATTATAATCGTAGATATGTATAAGACGTTGCGTAGTCTGATGCTTAAATTGGAATCAAGATATTATTTTCATAATCATTTTATTCATGTTTATAACTTGATGTCCATCTTTTGACTACCTGTTTTTTATTTGGTATACTAGTAAAGTTGCTTGAAGATGTCATTTAAGTCTAATGTTGTGAGTTGCTATTGAAGGTGTAATTAGCATATTGCAGAAATGGTGTTTATGTTAAGTTAAATATTTTGTTTTCCAATTCATCATGATGTACCTATACTTGAAAGCTGAGCCTTACTATGTAAAATGCATATCTGACACTCAGATATGACACTAGCATTGGTGCTTTGTCAAAAGGCTTCCCACACATGTCTATGATGATCTTACATGGAAGATAAATTTAAGCAAAATACATTATGACCAGGTTGTTTTGAAGGCTGTATGGAAGATACGCTTTTTGGATGTTGTTCTGAGGAGTAAAAAATAATAGAGGATATTGAATTGGACTCTTACAATTTTGACCATATAAGACTTCCTCTTAAATTTGTCTCTGTACTTAATTGCTCCTTATTATTTGTCTTTCTACCTTTTCAACTATCTCCATATTGGCCTATGCTTGATGTCTATTGAAAGTGGCAATCGCACAAGAGGGGGGGTGAATTGTGCTTCCTAAAATTAAAATGATAACAAATAAATGCAACACAGAATCTTTATACTGGTTCGGCCAACACTGCCTACGTCCAGTTCTCCAACACCTTGTTGGGTTCTACTAACCACAGGTTTTACAACACAGGTTCACCTGTCAACCTTTACAGAGTTTTAGAATCCCTCTAAACACTCCCCCTTACTACCTGTAAGGAAATATCCCTGTTCTAAAGCACCAAGCTTTAAGAACAACCTCAAACAGTAGAGGATTTCAATAAATACGTTCACTTAATGAACTGATTTTGATAAACACTTAAGTACAGATAAAATCTCTAGAACAATAAATATAGAAAATAGAGAGTAATGAATGAGTTCGTGAATATTCTCGTTTTTCGTCGTCTTTTTCTTAAATGCTCGAGTTCTGTATTTATATCTCTTCTCAGATTTTTGCCCTAGAATTTATCTTCAAGAAGCCGTTTGAATTTAGTCGTTGAGGACTCATAGCCGTTGGCATTAAATGCAGTTTCTTCATCGGGCTTAACTTTCTGCTCTAGCTTCAACTGCTTTTGCGTAGGGTTAGCTAAGAGAGAGATAGACTTAGCGTTCTGAGCATCCGTACAAACTATACCTGCATAGCAGCTTTTTCAGTAGCACTAGCACGTTTTGCTATCGCTAACTGCATAGAGTAAATCCTGCACTTGAGCTGTTAGCTAAACAAGTAACTATATAATGAACGGCAGATGCTATCGCAAGCTTTGTCTATTAGCTCAATGAGATAGAGACAATATATATCAGCTAAGATTGTCTAAGTTTTTAGAGCATACTCTTAATGATAGATATTAAGGCTAGCATGTTCTCTTGGTTCAATTGTTCAGCGTACTAGCTATATCATATCAGCAAACATTCTTCTATCGATAGCTAATCCCATTATCGCTAGTTACTTGATTGCTTATTAGCTTTAAGGATACTGAGATGATTACTCAAAAGTATTTCAAGGTATCCTATTATCGATAGCTGAATGTGTTATCGCTAGCAACTATGTTATCACCAAATTCATTTGTTCTCAGGCACTAGCTATCTGAATTTCTATTATCTGAAGTACTTTGTTATCGATAGCTTAACTTGTTATCGCTAGCTGATTCCATTTGCTCAAGGACACGGTTCATTGTTCATCTAGTTATTCTTCCTTTTATTTATCCATGTTCTTAATGAGCCTTTAGCGATAGGGTCTTTCTTAGCGATAGTGAATGACTTAGTGATAGATATTAACTTTGTTATTACTAAGTCTTCATTTGCTATGGCTCTGTCTATTAGCTATAGAGATACACTTTAGCGATAGAGATTTTTATTCTTAGTGTTCTGCTAAGTTCCCATCTGTTATAGTTGATCCTTTCAATAGTGAGTCTTTAGCTCTAGTGATAGAAATCTGTTACCTATCAGATTTTACTTGTTTAATTCAAAGGTAACTTGCGCTTATTTACTTATATTATATATGGGGTCAGTCTTCATCAAAACTTAAGATTCTAACATTCTCCCCCTTTTTGATGATGACAAAACATAAGCATATATACATTAAAGCACTTTCAGAGCATAATCATTTATATCAGCATAAGCATATATCAAACTAGAATAATGGTAATCCATGTACAGAGCATATGATATAAGTATATTCAGAATAAAGTACATCTTGCAGAAGGAAATGCCAAAACACAAACTATCAAACTATAATACTGATAAATATACTGATAAATACTGATAATTGGCAGAGGAAGGTGAAGATGAATAATGAACTAATCTACCATCACATCCCACTGGAGCCCTGGACGAATAGTACCCCTTGTCCAGCACCAAAATCAGCAGCAGCATAATCTTGGACAGGAGCCACTTCGTCTTCCTCAAGTTGTTTGGTCTCCTTAGGCTCTCTGTAGAAGAACAAATCCACCAAAGCTGCAGCCCTATCTAGGGTTTTTCGATTTGCGAAGAGGGCACTTTGAGCTTGGAAAAATTTTTCTGAGAAGGGCAAATCAGAGGAGGTTCGCTTTTGACGCTTGGTACCTGATTCAATCACTTCTTTGGAGAACGACACAGCTTTCTAGGTTTTGGACCTCTTGCTAGCGGATTGAGACGAGGGTTTAGCGCTAAAGGTTGCCTCAACATCACTCATTTTTGGAATTTTGGCTCTGGCCATTTTTAGGGTTTAGTGTTTTGAGAGAAGAGAGGCTAGAATGCTCAGAGAATAATGAATACAGAGTACAAATGACCTACTTTTATAGGTTCAGAAATTACCATAAATGATGAATACTTGCTAGACGTTTCGCATTTTGAGCCTTATAAGTGACTTGCTATCGCTAGTAAGAGCTACTATCGCTAGCAAGCATGATCCCATGCTGAGCAAGTGACTTGGGCTTTTCACTCACTCCTTCCAAGTTTCATCTATCGATAGTTGACTTTGCTATCGATAATAATTTTAGCTAGCGATGGCAATCTTTGCTCAAACAGCTTATGTCCTGCATACAGCTGGCGATAGTGAAACTCACTATCGATGGGTCAGTCCTGCAAAAACTTAAGATTTGGCACTCCGATGCCTAAGTTAGCGATAATCCATTTGAATAACATTAGAATAAATCAAGAATTATGATAAAAATATTCACAACTCATTTGGATTTACCATTCCTAGCTCTCTTCTGATATAGAGAAATTGATCAGGCTCAAGAGGCTTGGTGAATATATCAGCAAGTTGCAGATGAGTTGATATAAATTCCACCTTGACATCCTTCTTCTGAATATGATCTCTCAAGAAGTGATGTCTTACATCAATATGCTTGGTTCTGGAATGCTGAACTAGATTTTTGGCCAAGCTTATTGTGCTGGTGTTGTCACAGAGAATGGGCACTTCTGGGAATTCCAAACCCAGATCTCTTAGTTGATGCTTAAGCCATAAGACTTGAGTACAACAACTTGCTGCTGCGATGTATTCGGCCTCTGTGGATGAAAGAGAGACACAATTTTGCTTCTTGCTTGCCCAAGTGACCAAACAGCTACCAAGAAATTGACATTGACCACTTGTGCTTTTTCTATCTGTCTTATAACCTGCATGGTCAGAGTCAGTATAAGCAAGAAGGTACTCTTGAGTTCCCTTGGGATACCACAGCCCAAGCTCTTGAGTCCCTTGTAAATAACGCAAAATCCTTTTTACATTTGTTAAATGAGATTCTTTAGGATTTGCTTGATATCTAGCACACAAGCCTACACTAAATTGGATGTCAGGCCTACTAGAAGTTAAATAAAGTAAAGAACCAATAATTCCTTTATAATGTGATTGATTTACTACTTTGCCTGGTGTATCTGCATCTAACTTGGCAAAGGCACTCATGGGAGTGTCCTCTTCTTTGGATAAATCCATCCCAAATTTGTTGAGAATTTCTTTACAATATTTGGTTTAAGAGATGAAGATGCCATCCTTCTTTTGCTTTATCTGCAGTCCTAGGAAGAAGGTTAATTCTCCCATCATAGACATTTCAAACTCTCCCTGCATTGTCTTAGCAAAATCTTCACAGATTTTTTCATTAGTTGCACCAAAAATAATGTCATTAACATAAATTTGGACTATGAGCATGTGATTATTTTTATGCATGATAAATAATGTAGTATCTGATTTTCCTCTAGAAAATCCTTTATCAAGCAGAAAAGTACTAAGTCTCTCATACCAAGCTCTAGGTGCTTGTTTGAGACCATAAAGAGCCTTTTTAAGTTTGAAAACATGATCAGGCTTAGACTTTTCTTCAAAACCAGGAGGTTGCTCTACATACACTTCTTCCTTAATATAGCCATTAAGAAAAGCACTCTTAACATCCATTTGATAAAGTTTAATATTTTTTATGGATGCAAAAGCTAGAAGAATCCTTATTGCTTCAAGTCTTGCAACTGGAGCAAAAGTTTCTTCATAATCAATGCCTTCTTCTTGGTTATATCCTTTGGCAACCAATCTGGCTTTATTTTTGACAATTTGTCTAACTTCATCAAGTTTGTTTTTGAAAACCCATTTAGTACCAATAATAGGATAATTTCTTGGTCTAGGTACTAAATCCCAAACTTGATTTCTTTTGAATTGATTAAGTTCTTCCTGCATTGCAACTATCCAGTCACATTCAGCAAGAGCTTCATCAACGCAAGTTGGTTCAATTTGAGAAAGAAAGCAAGAAAATTCCATTTCATTTTGTAGTTGCCTTCTTGTTTTAACTCCTTTTGAAATTTCTCCAATAATCTGTTCAGGAGGATGATTTTTAATATGTCTAATAGAAGATTGAGGCTCGTTAGCTTCATCTAGATCATCTTTAGTTTCATCCTGATCATTTTCAGCATTGTTTTCAGGATTTGCTATCGATGGCTGAGGTGCTATCGATAGAGACTGTTTTAAAAATTTTGAAAAATCTTCATCTTCATCAACAAATTGTTGTTTTTCTTGAGGTGTTACATGCACAGACTCTTCAACAGTTTGACTTCTTTTATTATAAACTCTATATGCTTTGCTTCTATTTGAATAGCCTATGAATATGCCAATATCAGATTTAGGATTGAATTTACCTAGATTTACCTTTCCATTGTTGTGAATGTAGCATTTTGATCCGAAAATTCTCAGGTGACTGATATTGGACTTCCTCCCCTTGTAGAGCTCATATGGAGTCTTCTCCATCCCCTTTCTGATATAGGCTCTGTTAGAGATATAGCAAGCTGTGCTCATAGCATCTGCCCAAAATATTTGAGGCACTTGTTTTTCGTTCAGCTTGCTTCTTGCCATTTCAGTGAGCACTCTGTTCTTTCTCTCTACAACACCATTTTGTTTAGGAGTACGAGGGGCAGAGAAATTGTGTTCAATTCCATTTTCATCACACAGCTCCATGAACTCTTTATTCTCAAATTCTCCTCCATGATCAGTCCTGATTACTATAATCTTTATGCCTTTCTCATTCTGCAATTTCTTAGCAAGCACACAAAAAGCATCAAAAGTTTCATGCTTAGAGGAAAGAAACATAGTCCAGGTAAATCTTGAGTAGTCATCCACGACTACAAGAGTGTATAGACTTCCTCCTAGACTTTTTACTCTTTCTGGCCCAACTAGATCCATATGAATTAGTTCCAATGGCCTACTAGTGGAGATTGTCTTCTTGATTTTAAAAGAGGACTTTGTTTGTTTACCACTTTGACAGGATTCACAAATCAAATCATGCTTTGTCTTAAAACTAGGGATTCCTATGACTAATTCCTTCTTAACTAATTTATCTAGTTGAGTGAAGTTCACATGTGCTAATCTTTTATGCCATAACCAACAATTTTCATCATTTGAAATTAAAGCATTTTTCTTCAAGTTGTTGGCATAAATATAAAGTGTATAAATTTCCATTTCTATTTGCTTTTATCTTACACTTCAGACTAGACTTGTTTATATCTAAATCATTTTTATCAACAATAAGACATTCATTTGAATCAAAAATTACCCAGTTACCATGATCTGCGCTTTGGCTAACACTCAGCAAGTTGTGGCAGAGACCATCCACTAGGTTAACATCCTTGACTGCACCTACTTCACCCACTCCAGTGATTTTTCCACTTTGATTTCCACCAAAACTAACTTTGGCTCCATCCTTTATCACTAGATTGTTGATTTTGTCCTTGTCACCAGTCATGTGCCTTGAGCATCCACTATCAATATACCATTTTCCTTTACTGGATGCTTTAAGACATACCTGCACAAACTACACAGATTTAGGTACTCAAACTTTCTTGGGTCCTTTAAGGTTAGTCTCGTGCTCTAAGTTTGTAAAAACCTTAGGCACATGAGTTCCTTTAGGAACCCACTTATAAGAGCTACTAATGCCATATTTTCTGTGATTGCAGATAGACTGTGTATGGCCATTCTTGTTACAATAATTGCAAAAGCTATATGGTGAAGAATTTTCAGAAGATTTTCTAAAATATTTCATGTATGACTTCACCTTGGGTTCAACCCATCTTTTTGAAAACTTTTGCTTAGGCTCATAACCAATACCGGTTATGTCTCTAAAAACTTTTTGATTGCTTAAAATTATATTTAAAGTTTCAGAGCCTTTTGTAAATTTTTCTAAAACATGTGAAAGCTTTTCCTTTTCCTTCAATAATTTTTCACAGTTGGAGCAATTTTCAGAAGTTGAAGGAGTTACTATCGATAGAGGCTCAGCTATCGAAAGTTCTTTTCTGGGAGCTTGCGATAGCTCCTCATCTATCGATAGAGAAGAAGAATCTTTTTGTGAAGAAGTGTTTTTCTAAAGTTCTTTGTTTTCTTTTCTTAACCTGACTACTTCTTTAGCAAGTTTCATTAATTCAATGTGCATTTCATCATACAAACTTTGATGTTCAGAATAAGAAGGTTCAGAATCAAATACCTCAGAGTCACTTTGTTCTTCTCGAGCAACTAGGCAGAGGTTGGCGCATTCTTCGCTATCGCTACCTTCTTCATCAGAACTATCACCCCAAATCGATGACACATAAGCTTTCTTCTTTCCATAAGTCTTCTTTTTCTCCTTCTCCTTTAATCTTTGAAGACTGGGACACTCAGCTCTGAAGTGACCAGGCTTCTTGCATTCAAAGCATACAAGAGTTTTGTCTTTCTGAGAGTCTTTGAAGCTAAGACCACTCCTCTAGAATCTTTCTCTTCTTCTAAAGAACTTTTTAAATTTTCTGGCCATAAGAGCTATGTCCTCCTCATCAAGATCTTCATCATCATCATCAATTTCATCTTTCTCTGAAGCAACAAGAGCAAGTGACTTCTTTTTGGAATTTCCTTGTGCTTCCCTTTGAGCTATCAGGGTTGGCTCATATTCAGCAAGGCTGCCAAACAGGGCAGTGATGGACTTAGTTGATTCTCCCTGCATTTCTTGTATAGCAGTGACCTTCATGAGCCAGTCTCCTTTCAGAACTTTCAGTATTTTGTTGACTTGCTCTTTTTCTGTAATTTTCCTCCCTAGAGCAGCAAGATTATTGATGAGATGAGTGAATCTGATCTCTAGGTCTCTTATCTTTTCTCCTTCAGCCATTTCAAATTTGTGGAACTCTTCAACTAGCATTTCCACACGTCTATCTTTAACTCCAGTGGTTCCTTCGTGGGCAATCTGCAGAGCTTCCCACATTTCCTTAGCAGTGTCCAGATGGCTTACTCTGAAGAACTCAGTTTGACTGAGAGCACTTTGGATCATGAGGACTGCTTTGCTGTTCAGCTCTAGATTAGCAATATCCTCTTCTATAAATTCATCTTCATCCTTTGGAATGCCCAAGGGATCTTTAGGCACAATATCTCCTTTTTCAATGATCTTCCAGAGCTTGTATCCATTTGCTTTGATGTAGATTCTCATCTTTAGTTTCCAGAAAGTGTAGTGCTTCCCATCAAAGCCAGGAGGTTTATTAATGAAGTTGCCCTCAGGTTGAATATTTTCAAGCGATGCCATAATGATCTTTACTTCTCAGATTCGTTGGAATCAATCAAAGAAGTCCAAGCTCTGACACCAACTGAAAGTGGCAATCGCACAAGAAGGGGTGAATTGTGCTTCCTAAAATTAAAATGATAACAAATAAATGCAACACATAATCTTTATACTGGTTCGGCTAACACTGCCTACGTCCAGTTCTCCAACACCTTGTTGGGTTCTACTAACCACAGGTTTTACAACACAGGTTCACCTGTCAACTTTTACAGAGTTTTAGAATCCCTCTAAACACTCCCCCTTACTACCTGTAAGGAAATATCCCTGTTCTAAAGCACCAAGCTTTCATAACAACCTCAAACAGTAGAGGATTTCAATAAATGAGTTCACTTAATGAACTGATTTTGATAAATACTTAAGTACAGATAAAATCTCTAGAACAATAAATTCAGAAAACAGAGAGTAATGAATGAGTTCGTGAATATTCTCGTTTTTCGTCGTCTTTTTCTTAAATGCTCGAGTTCTGTATTTATATCTCTTCTCAGATTTTTGCCCAAGCATTTATCTTCAAGAAGCTGTTTGAATTTAGTCGTTGAGGGCTCATATCCGTTGGCATTAAATGCAGTTTCTTCATCGGGCTTAACTTTCTGCTCTAGCTTCAACTGCTTTTGCGTAGGGTGAGCTAAGAGAGAGATAGACTTAGCGTTCTGAGCATCCGTACAATCTGTACCTGCATAGCAGCTTTTTCAGTAGTGCTAGCACATTTTGCTATCGCTAACTGCATAGAGTAAATCCTGCACTTGAGCTGTTAGCTAAACAAGTAACTATATAATGCACGGCAGATGCTATCGCAAGCTTTGTCTATTAGCTCAATGAGATAGAGACAATATATATCAGCTAAGATTGTCTAAGTTATCAGAGCATACTCTTAATGATAGATATTAAGGCTAGCATGTTCTCTTGGTTCAATTGTTCAGCGTACTAGCTATATCATATCAGCAAACATTCTTCTATCGATAGCTAATCCCATTATCGCTAGTTACTTGATTGCTTATTAGCTTTAAGGATACTGAGATGATTACTCAAAAGTATTTTAAGGTATCCTATTATCGATAGCTGAATGTGTTATCGCTAGCAACTATGTTATCACCAAATTCATTTGTTCTCAGGCACTAGCTATCTGAATTTCTATTATCTGAAGTACTCTGTTATCGATAGCTTAACTTGTTATCGCTAGCTGATTCCATTTGCTCAAGGACACGGTTCATTGTTCAGCTAGTTATTCTTCCTTTTATTTATCCATGTTCTCAATGAGCCTTTAGCGATAGGGTCTTTCTTAGCGATAGTGAATGACTTAGCGATAGATATTAACTTTGTTATTACGAAGTCTTCATTTGCTATGGCTCTGTCTATTAGCTATAGAGATACACTTTAGCGATAGAGATTTTTATTCTTAGTGTTCTGCTAAGTTCCCATCTGTTATAGTTGATCCTTTCAATAGTGAGTCTTTAGCTCTAGCGATAGAAATCTATTACCTATAAGATTTTACTTGTTTAATTCAAAGGTAACTTGCGCTTATTTACTTATGTTATATATGGGGTCAGTCTTCATCAAAACTTAAGATTCTAACATCTATGTGATAACAGGTTACAGGATGTAGTACATAGTGAAAAGTGTTTGTATCTAGTTTTTGAGTACCTGGACTTACATCTGAAGAAGCACATGGATTTATCTCCTGATTTTGCAAAAGATCATCAAAAAATAAAAGTATGTCACTACTTTCTTATATTTTGAGGTGTTTGAGCTTTGTGTTACTAAGTTTATCATTTCCTTCTTTATAGGTTTGGGGATCACTCAAAAAATGAACATAATATTAATGCTATATCAAGGAAATTAATTCAGCAAGAAATATTATAAATTTCTCTTCCTTTTATTGTCTTTCCATATATAAAATGAAGCAAAAAATGAGTGAATATTCACAATACACCTATGACAGGTTTTGTATGTTATGTAAAAGTCTTCTATCTCTAAATATGAGTGTTTGGCATATTAAGTATGGTCAACTGGACATCGACTTTTGAAATGAAATTTTATTATAGTTTGTTGATTTCTTATTAGAGGCCAATCAAAGAGAAACTCCTATAGGATTAGGGTTTCCTGAAGAAGTAAAGGATTGGGTGTGTATAATTATATGGAATCATACTTAATTTATTTTTACATAGTCATCATTTATCATTATTTGGCATAATATATCTTGTAGTTAATCTCTATTTTCATATTTTAAATATGAAAAGAAGATATCCACAATGTGTAAAAATTTATGTGAGTAAGCCATAGTTTCTGTTTTCTCAAAATAGACATAATAGTAAACTTGTTTTGACAATACTATACCTTTCTCCAACTATTTCTTTGACCAAGTTATAGTACTGTTTTTGACCTAAAGTCTATTACCCAGGGTGAATAAGTGTTAGTTGCTCTAGTTATTTAGAGTTGTCTATTGGTTATGCTCATCATTGCTTGATTGATTTTTGTAGTTGTTGTTTTCACTACAAAGTGCTGACTGAAGTAGGTGACACAAGTTTGTTATTATCATTTGACATTCTGAAACAACAATGTGAGTTGTAAGTTGTGAGAATATTATATAATAAGTGTAAATAATTATCATTGATTGTATAGCATTTATTAGGTCTTTTATTAGCCTTAATTAGTATTCATTAGGCTTTATTACCTTGTCTCATTCTCTGGCCTATAAATAGGCATTTGTATCTCAACATTATACATGAGAATATACTTTTTTCTCTCAAACTTGTCCACATAAACTTTTTTCTAGGTTTGTATGGTACTGGGTATCTCAATGTGGAACCCAATAAATGGAACTAGATGGGTACTCTGTAGGTGAAATAGATCAGAAGCTTTTAGAAGCTTATCATTGTGAATAGTCATGTGGCTAAGAAGAGCAGTTATGAGAGTGTTGAGTAGTTATGGTAAATAGATTGAAGAATTATGGATCTGTGGCTTATCTATTGAGGATGTTGTCAGCAGTAGTACTTGTTACTATTAAGTTCTTAAGTTGTTGGATAATATCTAGTTGTTTTCATTGAGATGCATTTTCATTTTTATATTGGTTTCCCTGTGCAGCTGTCCCAGTATTGATGTATTTTCATGTCCAATCTGGATATGTCTTATTGATAAAGTTATTGGTAGATGTAACAACTTGCAGCTTGAGTTAAACTTAAGCTTAATGGGAAACTTCAGAAGTCCATCCAAGTGAAACTGCTAAAGGAATAGGGTCTTTTAATGAGGTGTTGGATTAACATAATCTACAGTCTTAATTCATTGTTATCTAGTAGTTTATCCCAAAGTTAATCTCTCTCTACAATCAAATTATGGAGAGGGGCTACTAAATTGTGTGAGAGAGATAAAGAGATAGAGATAGAGAGAGTTCTGCCTGTGCAAACTTCTCCATTCATAATGTTCCTATTCTTCATCATTATTATAAAAATTGATATTGAATTGAAAAATAAAATTACTAATCTTGGCCTAAACGACCAACTAAATTTAAATGAGTGGGTTAATTATTTATTCTGCAGATTTTTCTATATCAAAGTACTTGATAACTAAACATAACTTAGAGCCGTTTATAGAAAGTGTTCAGGCCTATTTTAGGAAGTTATCATTAGACACACAAAACTGCCTTTAGAGCCGTTTGACACAGCAACTACGTTCAGATAGCTAGTGCCTGAGAGCAAATGAGTTAAATAGCGATAATGTAGTTACTAGCGATAACTCATTTAGCTATCGATAATAGGATACCTTGAAACACCTTTGAATAATCATATCAGTATCCTTAAAGCTAATAAGCAATCAAGTAACTAGCAATAATGGGATTAGCTATCGATAGAAGAGTATTTGCTGATATGATATAGCTAGAACGCTGAACAATTGAACCAAGAGAATATGCTAGCCTAAATATCTATCATTAAGAGTAAGCTCTAATAACATAGATAATCTTAGCTGATATATATATTGTCTCTATCTCGTTGAGCTAACAGACTAAGCTTGCGATAGCATCTTCTATGCATTACATGATTATTTATTCAACTAACAGCTTAAGTGCAGAACTTACTCTATGAAGTTAGCGATAGCAGATCTTGCTAGCGCTACTGAAAAAGCTGCCACAACAGTACAGTTTGTACAGATGCTCAGAACGCTAAGTCTATCTCTCTCCTAGCTCACCCTACACGAAAGTAGTTGAAGCTGAAGCAGAAAGTTAAGCCCGATGAAGAAGTTGCATTAAATGCCAACGGCTATGAGCTCCCAACGACTAAATTCAAACGGCTTCTTGAAGTTGAACGCTAGGGCAAAATCTGAAAAGAGATATAAATACAGAACTCGAGCATTAATGAAAAAGACGACGAAAAAACGAGAATATACACGAACTCATTCATTGCTCTCTGTTTTCTGTATTTATTGTTTTAGAGTTTTTATCTGTAATTAAGTGTTTATCAAAATCAGTTCATTAAGTGAACGTATTTATTGAAATCCTCTACTGTTTGAGGTTGTTCTGAAAGCTTAGTGCTTTAGAACAGGGATATTTCCTTACAGGTTGTAAGGGGGAGTGTTGAGAGTGATTCTAAAACTCTGTAAAGGTTGACAGGTGAACCTGTGTTGTAAAACCTGTGGTTAGAGGAACCCAACAAGGTGTTGGAGAACTGGACATAGGCAGAGTTGGCCGAACCAGTATAAAGTTTTTCGAGTTGCATTTATTTGTTATCAATTTCAATTTTTGAAAGCACAATTCACCCCCCCCTCTTGTGCGATTGCCTATTTCATTTACTTGTGCCTATCTATGATTGTGAAACCAATAATTTGTGAGAGTTTTTATTGGGTTGAATTTTGGATATTTAAAGAGAGGACAATTGCATGTTAGGCCTAGGAAATTGACATGGGTGTTGTTTTGGAAATGATATAATGATTGTTTATTGATATTGGACATGGATGTATGATGATTGGGTGTTAAATCATTGGACTTGAATGGTGGTGATGTTATGCTCCTTAACCGACGCTTGAAATTCGCAAGTTTAGGAGGGATGATAAGTTGGGATGATAATATGATTGAATTGTGATCATTGGAATTGAGGATTAAGGGATAAAATTTTGATTATGCAAGATTGGATGGATTGTGATGCTATAACCTTTTGGTCTAGTGATAAATCCATAGTTTTATATATTTTATCCTACCTTATTCCTTTATTTTGGGATTATTTGAGGCTAATTTGAATTTATTAGGATATATTTAGATTATTAGCCAATATTAGCAAATAATATAAATCTGAATTAATTATGAGATTTTTTATTCGAAAAAATGATAGATAGTTTGTTTATATATGTTGTGATTAAATAATTATTTTTAAACCTGAAAAGATCACGATCTTATCTAATCCTTGAAGATCTAGGAGAGAAGATTGGAATATCCTATGGTGCAAAATGAGTTTTAATAATTAAGAGGAATCTAATGGCTAAATTTTAATGGGCTAATATAATTTTATTAGGCTCAAATTTATACCTAGATTTCCCTATTTTACTTATAAAAGGCCATGCCTATCGCTGATCAGAGACACCACCAGATTACGACCTTACTTGAACAGGATCTGTTCTGTAGGCTCGTACCTCTGTATCCTTGAGTTTCAAGGAGACAAGAGACATCACCAGATTCATCACGCCGAACGATGCTTACACTTTCAGCTACGCTGATGCTCATATCATATCACAAAGCCGCCAGCACATCCACCCATAACCACGTCACATATATCACAATTCCATTCACTTCATTCACCCTCTCACCTACTGTACACACGTGGCTATTTAATCCAACTTTCACATCAAATTTCCTTCATGGCCATGGAATAATTGATTAATAAATCTGGAAGAAGCGAAATTGTGATGGAAGTTTAAGCTATTTGGGAAGCAATTTAGGAGGAGCATGGAGAAAACTAGAGCCTAGGTTTGTACTTAAAGACTATTAGGGAGTATTTGTCCTTTATCTTTTTAATCAGACACTTAGAATCATTTAGTTTTAAATAATTTTGGGTTGTAATTTTTTAGATTAATCTAGTTCTAGATTAAAGACTCATTTGTTTTCTGGATTGAATTGATAATTAGATCTTATTTGTGCTTTATTAATTATTGGATTTTATATTTAAAAACCCTTGCATTGCAGTTAAGTTTATAATTAAGTTTTCATTATTAATTTAATTGACAGTGTGGATTCTATTGCAAATTTGGGTTTTTAATCACTTGATTGTTTGATTGAGTGGTAGATTATTTGATTGATTGATTAGATAATCCAAAATATAATTTCCAGAATTTCTTGAATTAAATTAAATTGTGCTTTCGGGTCCAAGCCAGTTGTATGTGATGCAGAATTTCTTAATTGAAGATCTCTCCCTGATTGATTAGGCAATGACTTAGGATTTTTATTAGATTATTCTGAGTTCATTCCAGTTATAAGTCATATCTTTCTTTATGTTTAAGTTATGTTTAGTTATCATCAAAACCCATTACTCTAACAACAACAAGTTTCCATAATTGCTAGAATCTAACACATGCTTTTTCTCAAACCATAGAGTGAAAGGGTGAATGTTCACCGTTACCAATGTAAATAGGCACATTAACCATGTTGCAGAATCCTCATCCGGCAATAGAGTTTATCAATGCATCACATACAATCAAGATAAGGAAGTGGTTACCTGAAGTTGCCCGAAAGCAAGAAAAATACTAGACTAATGCCGTCCTCGAGCTCCGCTCGACTCGCAAGTGTCTATAATCACCTAAACACACAACATTTGGTCAAGACCCATCACAACTGGCTTGGACCTTAAATTTGTGTTGCATTAGTCTAGTATTTTTCTTGCTTTCGGGCAACTTCAGGTAACCACTTCCTTATCTTGATTGTATGTGATGCATTGATAAACTCTATTGCCGGATGAGGATTCTGCAACATGGTTAATGTGCCTATTTACATTGGTAACGGTGAACATTCACCCTTTCACTCTATGGTTTGAGAAAAAGCATGTGTTAGATTCTAGCAATTATGGAAACTTGTTGTTGTTAGAGTAATGGGTTTTGATGATAACTAAACATAACTTAAACATAAAGAAAGATATGACTTATAACTGGAATGAACTCAGAATAATCTAATAAAAATCCTAAGTCATTGCCTAATCAATCAGGGAGAGATCTTCAATTAAGAGTCTAAGGTCATAATCGATCAAGATAAGGTTAGAATGAATATAAGTTATAAGTATGGCCGCCTAATTGATTAGGATGCCCTGTGATCGATTAGAGAAGCTTGAATTTAATTGGAATCAAACTTAGTAATCGAATGAAAGGACATGATTGATCAAGAAATCTTAGTTGCAAATTCAAAGTCCTTTAGAATGATATTAGCCTATTCGATCATAGCTTCCTAATCGATCAGAAAGTATATGAGTAATGACCTTTGATCGATTATGAAAGTCTAGGATTAACTGAACAAGGCCAGCCTATTTAATCAATGAAGCATGACCGATCAAGGTGCCCTATGATCGATCAGGCGTGGTGTTTTATAATTGTACTATAATCTCATGTTCAAGTGATGCAGGTCCTAATCTAAGCCTGATCTATGTGTGATCGATCAGAGAACAGAAGCAGTGATCAAATAGAGCCTTGTAATAGATCTGGCGATGGAGTTGAATGTTTAGCCTTTTATATGCAGAGTATGTCAGACCTATTTTGGGAAGTTAATGTTACTCACACAAATTCAAGAATTAAGCAGTTTGAAACTAGAATTGCTTTCTGCAATTAATGAAGAGAGAAGAACTGAAGCTAACCTAGTACAAGGGAGTTAATGCAACACAAGAACATCATCAACTCAACACTCCATCAAGATTTATCATCTCTCATCTACATCAGATACACAACAGCTATAAACCCACTAACGGGGCAGAATTCCAGAGACACCTATAAAAGTCATTGGTGAAGAAGTTGGTGAAGTGAATTAATTGAATTTATTGAATACACTCTCAAGCTATCAATACTTCCTGCATTCAATACTCACATACTCTCTGCTATATTCATTCATTATCTTTGTACTTCAGTGTGTATCAAAATCAGTTCATTGGGTTAACAAGTTCTTGTAATCTCATTCTAAGTAAGGATTACTCTTAAGATAGTGGGATCTTAAGAGTAGGTTGTAAACTTACAATTTTCAGGGGGAGTGATCTGTAAGAGAGAGTTCTTACTGAGGGATCATTTGGAAAGGCAATCAAGAGCCTAATTAAATCTTGAAGATTTTAGTGCAACCCAACTGAAGGTTGGAGAATTGGACGTAGGCCAAGAGTTGGGCTGAACCAGAATAAGTCTTGTGTTTCATTTTTTAATTAGCACAATTCATCCCCCCTCTTGTACATGTCTGCCACTTTCAGTTGTTGAACAATGTTTATCGATGTATGTTACATGCAATCGTACTTGAGTATGCTTTATAAAATGTGGAAGAGAACATATTTTGATAACCAACCTACGAAAACATGTTCTTTCTGATTGTGGTTCCATTCATATTGTTGTTGGTTAGTAGTAGCGCCTGGTATGAGATTGGTGTTACCCCCATCACGTGATGAGGTTCCCCGAAGGCCATCGGGTGAACCTTTTGAGCTATCTCCAATGTTTGGAACCGATTCTTGGTGGTTCTATTGGTTGATTGGCGATCTGTCCCTCCTGGATGTTTGGATCCCATGCAATCTGTCTCTTGAAGACATTTGGATCCGCTGCGATCTATCTCTCGGAGAAGTTTGGATTGAATGGTAAATGATCTGTCTCTTTGGAGGCATCTAGACCATATCTCTGGAATAAACTAATATAAATTTAAATGCGTCTCTCTTTTGTCTTGTGACGTTGTAGTTATATGAGGCATAATTATTCTTGTTATTTTAGGTTATCTATTGACTGTTATTCCGACTGGCTCACAAAACTGTACAGTTGCACATGCGTATATGAGTGGGATAGTATAGGAAGCATAAGTATTATTGAGACAATTTGTCTCACCCTGTTGTGTTTTACATTTTGCAGGTAATCATGTAAAGGGCGCAAAGGAAAGGGACCATCAGAACCACCTTGATCTTTGTGAGTTGGTGACAATAATGTTATGATGGAGTTGTATATTGCCAAAAATCATTAGGTTGCATCTTTCAGCTTCCGCATGCTTACTTGTTTCGTTGGATAACTGTACGAGGTTGATGGGTCATTTGGATATTTTGCGGTTGTATGCTATTTGGTTGTGCCAATGTTGAATTCTGAAAAATGTTATGTCTCCAATATCAGTTGGCTTTTCATCACATGCATGTGATTCACAATTGTGTAAAGATGGTTATATGTGTGATTATGTTATGTGGAAATGGGCTATGTATGATAAACCTGGGGCCTAATTATTGTGCGAATATTGATTATTTGGATAGATTTGTCCAATAACCATGTTAGATCCATTCTTTCTAACCTAGTTATGTTGAATGGAGTGTTTATAAGCATATGTGATTTTTGATAACCATGATAGGTTGTTCTATATCTAACATGTTTAATTATTTGATAAGTCAAGTGAATTTTATTATCCATGTTAGGTGGTGTTATTCTAACATGGATAGTTAATGGTATGTTGTTTTTTTCATTAACCATGTTAGGGAAATTCTTTTCTAACATGGTTAGGTATTTAATTATCAATGATAGTGAATATATTCGCTTGGACGGCGGGAAATGCTGGGAGGAGGTTTTATGGCTGCCCAAATTACTACCAGGTAAAGGCATTTAATTTTGTTTGTGTGATTGTTGTTTTTTTCGAAGCTTATAAGCCTCTGATCAGTGTATGTTTGGCAAGATGGGGGTGTAAGTATTTCTCTTGGCATGATGATGAGCTTGGTGAGAGGGAAAATCATGTGATAAATGAACTTCTAGATGAAATTGAGACCCTTCATGAGGAGAACAATGTGATTCGAAGAGGGATTGATGGCAAAAACTTCATTGAGGAGCTTCACAAAATAAGTGCTGAAATGAAGAAGCTTAAACGCAGACATGGGAGGGAGCATGATGAAGCAAGAAAAGGGGAAATGAAATTTAAAGTGGTCTCAATGTTGTTATTAATCACTCGGTTATGGTTGTTGTTTGTTTTTTTTTCAAAAGTTTAGTATGTATTTGCTGTATGTGTATGAAGTTGTCTAATTATCCACTATGTTCCATTCAACTTTTCATTAGAAATTTCTCTAATTTTGAATTCTGTAGAATCTTATAATTTGAATCAGCAATAGGAACCACTGGAATTAGAAACAGAAAAAGAAAAAAAACTGTACAAGAAATGAAGGGGTAAAAATATATGGAAAGTAAATAATTCACAAGGTCAATTGGTAAAAAGAAAGAATGGATTCTTAATGAGTTTTGTTTCTTATTCGCCAATTTTATCTCTTTTGAAAAGGTTCAGTTAATAAAAAAAATGAAAATTAAGATGAATAATATGAATTTAGTTAATAGAATTTTAAAAGAATATTAAGTATTAAGAAATACTTATTTTTGAAATAATTATTATACAATAATTTATATCCTGAGACTGGGGATAAATAATTACACCAAAATTAAAAATAGTAGTTTATTTTGATATAAATCATAAAAAAAATCCATCTGAGTCAAAAAGATAAGAATTTTTTTTGTAGTTTTTGATTCCGAATCATTAATTTGTTTTAGAGACAGTATTCTGCTGGTGGTGATGATGGTGATGATGCAGGTGAGGAGATTGCAGAGAAAAAAATGTTGAGCTTCAACTGCCATTTCACAGTTCACAATATGTTTGAGGAATGATATGTTTGAGGAAGAGAAGAGATGGATGTGATGATATAAAGTGTGTGTGTGTGTGTCTTGTGTTTCTTTCTTGGATGGCCTTATTATTATTCTTTGCTCGCCCCTTTGAACTTCTAAGCTAGATACTGTATCTAGCTTTTCCTTATCAAGCTTTTGCTTGCCTTATATTCCCAAAAAAATGAAGGGGTAAAAATGAAGACACTGAACAAGGATTGACACATTTATAAAAATAAGACCATTTATATATGGTTAATTCATTAAACTATAAGCATAAATATTCGGTCACCCATTTACAAAATACCATTTACAAATGGTTAATTCTGTCCAAGCAGACTTGAAACAAAAGGATTGACATGTGCAACATGTCATTTACAAAAGAACTGGCTCAACTTGTAATCATGACTATTCAGTAAGCCATTCACAAAAGAATGGTTAATCCTATCCTAACATACTTAAAACAAAAGAAGCAGCCAAGCAAAATAAACTCCTAAGAACCTAGGTCCCTATATAGTCTTATTTGATTTGGACTTCATCTTGTTCATCATACTTTGCCTCTGTCCTTGGAGTTGGGACCTTGTTACACATGGTCGGCCCCTCCATGTAAGTACAGGTGGCTGAACTGGGAGTGTTGATGGCTCTAACACATTTGACCCATTTCCAGTGAATTGAATCTGCTTAGAACCTTCCAATGCCCTTGAACCCCCTGCCATTGACATCCTCATTTCATTTTCGTTCGGAATGGGGTACTTTACTTGAGGATCAGCATCATGAACTATATTTGTAGTCCCCTCCTCAAGCACAATGTTAGAATTCAAATCCTGATACAATTTAATTGAAACAAATCATTGCAGCCCAATTACATATCACACATGACAAATAAAATGAACACAAACATTGCAAACTTACTCTGTAAATAGTCCTTCCGGTGTTTTCATCAATCATTATGCCCATGCCACACATTCCGCGGGGAGTGTACACACATTTCTTCCTAGTTAGTGGGGCTGAAACATGGCGGCTGGAGGAAGGTTGGAACATAGGTGGTGGTGGTGTCTGGGATGGAAATGGTGGTGGGGTCTGGGATGGAGGTGGTGGTGGGGCTGAAACATGGTGGCTGGAGGAAGGTTGGAACCTCACCCAATCAGAAATTATGTTTCCCTGTTTCTGCAACTTAAGATGTAATTGTTATAAAAAAAAAAGAAATCAGATATAATTAGACTATTAAGCTTTCAAAAAAATTTCACTTATTTTCACTTAACTCCCATACAGCTATCTCACCCAACTATAATTGTTTCTGCAACTTATTTTCACTTAACTCACTTATTTAGATATAATCAGATATAATTGTTTCAGCTATCTCATTCACATTTTCACTCAACTCACTTATTTAGATATAATCAGATATAGTTGTTTCAGCTATCTCATTCACATTTTCACTTAACTCCCATACAGAAATCAGATAAAGATACAAAAATAAGATAAAGAATAAGAAATGAGATATAAAAGCACACATACAGAAAGCATACAGACTTGATTGTAATATCAGTTCTGACAGGAACTATTCTCGATACAGAAACACGCATACAGACCTGGTATGTTCTGTTTTGCATCAATAGTTCATTAAAGGGATCAATTATTTTAGTGATAGGTTGAATAACTCCTTGAGAAACTACTTATGACTTCTAGTAAAACAATAATTCACATAAAACACTTGCTTGCACATTTGAAGAATGAATTATACTACTTATGACTTGAGAAACTAAGTAAGACAAAATATACCTCTTTGCATGCCCTCTTGTTATGTCCTGTTTGTTTGCATATGCTGCATCTATTAATTGCACCTTTCTTGCTTAATTTTTGTGCAGAGGGAGCTTCTGGTGCATTATGAGCAAGTATGTTTCTCCTTCCACCATCTTCAGTGCGCACTCTTTTTACCTTTGGTCTACCAGGTAATTTAGAAATGAATGGAGGCTCCATTGGACCAAATCGATCTATGTCCCAGAATTGCTTGCCCCTAATAGGTTGGAGCTTTGTCCTATAACTTGAAATGTAGGTGCCCTTGTGGTAATAGGATGATATTTGGGTTAAGGGATCAATTTTTGCACTGAACATAGCACATATACTATGTTGGCATGGGATTCCAGTTAAATCCCATGCCCTGCAAGTACACATCTTTCTAGGAAGGTCAACTGTATGCCTATCTTGTCTCTCATTCACTTCAAACCCATCATCTCCATTGAATCGTACACTACACCGCATAGCTAATAACCTATTGTCCTCAAAAAGTTTCATACACTTGGGACTATAAGGACCTTTCCACTTCCTAACTTTGTTTTCACTTTGAGCCCACTTTTCCATCATCCTTATCCTAATTCCCTCAAACATTCTAATGACAGGAAAGTCCCTATACTCATCAATCCATGAATTAAGGCTCTCACTAATATTGTTGTCTACAATATTAGACTTACAACGTGTTGAAAAATAAGCTCTTACCCAGGTTGATGGATTGTAAGACACCGCGTCCTGAGCTGCTGCTCTATTAGACCGTTGAAAAGCCTTCAAGTTGTCTTTGAATTTTTCCTTAAACGAACTCCGGGCACAAGACTAGAACTTATTCTTCAGCTCACCACCTTTCCATTTTTTGCACCAGTTGGCATAAATATGTCAAGCACAAAACCTGTGCTCAGCCAGTGGCAGCACATCACGAACAGCCTGCGTTAGGCCCTACAAAACAAATAGGAATCACTTTAATAAGTAGAATATTCAACCTGCACAGGTTTTGTGTAGAAAATTCGAAAATTAAACCCCCCATACTCAGAATATATTTGGCATGAAGATCCATACATGTTTTCAAATACTGAACAAAAAAAATAGAAGCCAGTAACATTATATCTTTTGCATGTCAGACATTATAGTAACATGTTCACCATCCTTTAGGTCTAACGAAAATCAAACCAATTCGATGAACCAGGTCCAGCTAAAACCATTCTCTTTTTCAGTCAAACCAAATGCTAATGGGTATAATGCTTCATTTGCATCTATCCCTACAGCTGTTAGCAAGATACCTTTAGCTTTCCCCTTTAGGAATGTTCCATCAACACCAATAAATGGTCTGCATCCTTGTTTCCAACCAACCTGCATCAAATTAAATATTATAATTAAACAAATCTTCACGAAATTGTATAAAAAATTCAGCCTTGCAATAAGGGAAATTATACCTTCGAAGCATTGAAACACACATACATCCTTCGGAATACTCTTTTACCATGCTCACATGCTTCATTGCTTAACTCCACTATAACATCTGATCCTGGATTTGAAATACGCAGCTCATTGCAATATGCTTCTAACTTAGTAAACTCGTCTTTGAAGCTCCCCTCCATTTGCACCATTATTCTCCTTTTCGCACTTTTGCATTTGTAAGTACTCACATGAACATTGTAATCTCGTTCACACTCCATCTTCATTTCGTTCACAATAAACTGAGGCCTCTCTTGAATTTTTTCCTTAAACAGTTCGGCCAACCACTTAACTGTTGCCCTTACATTCTTATAAACCCTCACACAACTATGCTCATGCTTGTAAGTCCTCACTTCAAACCCAGCATCTAACCCAACACTGGATACATACAACATCCACGGGCAGCCTACCTCACATAAAACTTGAACTAGCCTCTTCTCACTTCTAACAACTCTCAAGTTAACCCCCTTTGCAATTGCATATTTATCAACAACCCTCTTCAACTCTTGTCTGTCGGCAAAAGTCATGCCCAAGTAGAACAATGGCTTTTCATTCTCAGCAAGCCCATTCCTCTCTACTGGAGGCCCATCAACATTGTAAAGGCCTAATTCACCCTCTTCTTCTGACATATCACTCAATTCAAATTCATCAACAACACTTTCTTCTGTATCTGAGCTCCCACTATCTCCCATCTACAACCAATCCTCACTATCAAATGAATCTACCTCACTGCCACCTTCAACCACTCCTTTCCCTTCTCTAGAGATTTCTCAGTTCCCCTACCACCACCGTCCTTTGTACAACCTCCATTTTCGAATGAATCCTCAGTTCCATCCACCATTTTTATGTCCACAATAACGTCTTCTTCTTCATCAACTTTCTGACCCCCTTCAGTACTAACAATGTTTTCGGCCATCCCAAGGTTATCACCATATATCTCATTCACATTTAAACCATATGTCATACATAATTCAAGGAAACTACTATGTCCACTTAACTTTGCATTTTCCCAGCTAAATGTTGCTACACCACATTTTCACCCAAAGCTCGGATTAACTTACCCTGCCATTCGAGATCGTTGATGTCCTCAGTATCCACCTCAGTATTCTCCCTCGTATTCTCCTCGTTACTCTCCATCGTATTCTGCCCCGTATTCCCATCGTCCTTTGCTTTCTTTGTCGGCATTCCCCCTGAAATTAACCAAATACATACAAGGGGCTAAGATGCCATTTCACTATTCACATGGTAAAGAACAACTTTTTGCTCTAATCTATGCTTACCTTTAAGATTCTCTTCCAACTTGTCCAGAAACCCTAGAATATTCTGTTATCACTGGTGCTCGATGATTTCTCAATCTTTGACTTTCTTGCTCTCTCCCTTTCTCGCTTTCATCGATGCTTCATCGCTTCTTCGCTTTCATCACTTCGTTCATCGCATCTTGCATCACTCTCATCGCATCGTTCTTCCTCTCTCGCTAATTTTTGAGTTCAATTTCTGACCCCATTTCTGAATCGACCCCTTTTTGTTTCTATTTTTCTTTTATTTGCCAAAAACTAAATGCATTTTGACCATTCAATGCCACCTGAACGAAGGTAGCATGCCACGTAACCCTTACTAATGCCACGTAGCCCATTGCAAGCACCATTTAATGCCACATCAATGTCTTCTGGGACCCACTTAATAGATAACTAACGTACGTTACTACGGAGCTCAAATAAGTGGTCCTTTTGCTCAGTTTTCCAATGTTTATGTGTATTTTTGGACCTTCTGAAACTTTGTGGTGCCACATGCACCTTTGAGCAAACATTATTGTCATAATTGCTACTTTACCCTAAATTATATTTCAAGAGTTGTTTACTATTGTATATTGAACCTTAGAGAGATGCGGCCATTGAATATATAAGTGTGTGTATAAATTTTGGAAATTTGAAATTGGGCAATTTGTGAGCCTGATGTTGTTTATGACTTAAACTTTGAAATCATTGATAGTTATAACTCTATTTTAGGGAAAAAAAATAAATATTAACTAACTTAGGGGAGTTTGATATATTAAATGAATTGCTTGAAGGTGCTGTGGTTATCATAGATTTACTGAAAAAGTTCTAACAATGTATAATAATTAATGCCTAATTAACTTTATAATGACCTAAAACATGCAATAATATTCAGGTGCAATCAACCGTCAACATTCATATTTAACTATAGGGACAACCTTTTAGACAGAAAAAAATTTAAGGACCAAATCCTATCTTTTCAAAATACAAGGACTAAACCAAAATCAGTGCAAGTTATAGGGAGAAAACATTATATTAACCATAAAAACTTTTAACATCACTTCTATGATTTTTTTTGGTTAATATGTAAATTTGCCCCATAAGTTTTCACTCAAAAGCTCTTTAGTCCAAGAAGTTTTTTTAGGTTTAACATTGCGTTGAAAGTTTTAAAATGTATCAATTTTACCCTTTTCCGTTAAAATATCAACGTTGACCATTAAAAAAAATCACATTGACCGTTAACAAACAAGAGATAGGACAAAATTATTACATTTTAAAACTTACAGGGCAATTTTAAACCTAAAAATATTCCAAGATAAAATAGCTTATGAGCGAAAACTTCCTATTGCAAATTTGCAACTTAATCTTTTTAAAAAAATTAATTAAAAAAAATTCTCCGCACTTTTCCTCCCTCCCATCATGCAACAGTCGAGTTTCCACTGTTATATAAACGCAGCGTTTTGGATTCCTGAGTAACATGGGTGGAGCCGTGGAGGGAAAGCAGTGGTTAAATCATAAATGCACAGTTTTCCTTCTCCATATGCCTGAATCTTCTCCCCGTTAGTCTCGATGGAACATGGAAACAATAATTGTGACATGAGCTAATGGTTTTGTGGGTGGCGACGGTGATTCAACGGCTGTGCAATTCTAGGTTGACGGCAGGACCGGTAAACATCACCAGCGACCTCTGAAATTTCTCCTTCTAGTTCTGGCTTTCAAATTAATCACTAAGAACAATTAATGATATGATACTGTCATCTGCGTCAATTTGTTCTCTGAAATTTTTTCTCTCAAACTCCTTGCCTGGAAGATGGGAACTTTACCAGTTATATCTGGCAGTTCTTCCCTTGCCAGTATTAATTTATTGGCAGAATTGCAAATTTAATTACTTTCCATTGTTATCTGTGTTCATTTGCATTAAATAGCACCTGAAATTGATATGTTTATTTGCTTATGGATTAGTTATAGGCTTTGTGAAGGAATTGGGTAGTTATCCACTAACTATTACGGAGCTCTTTGGCATTTGTGAGGGACTTAAAACATGCTGGAACCGTGATTTCAGATGCTTTAGAGCTTTGTATAAATTGGGCGAAGGCTTTGGGACTGATCCTGGGGATGATATATGATTAAACTCCTAAGTAGGCTTACTGGCTCGTAATCGTCTTGACCTATCTGTAATCCTTGATGTAAGACTTGGCAAAGAAGTCAGTTTCCTTCCTTGTCGCTGTCCGTCTAGGATTTATGTTGCAAATAATGTTACAGCTATTTTTGTGTCCTCAAATATTTTATTTTGGTCTTGATGCGAGAAAAGGCAAGTTTTGTTTCTTTGGCCATCCTTATTTTCACACTTCTGATACGCCCTCAGAGCTCAGGGATTATACTTACGTCTGATGCTGCAATCTTTTGCTCGTGCCCCTCATTAAACTCTTTTATTGGTATTATCATGTTGGTTGCCTCCTATTTGTATCACTGTTGGTCTATTGCTCATTACATGTATGCATTAATTAATTTAAGTTTCCTTTTGTTTTTCAACCATAATATTCAGATGGGAGCGATCTATAACATAATGGGCTTCCTTGTTTTCTGCGAATCTGTCTCTCATTTCACCATTTTTCTAAGTTAGCTGCAAAACTTGACCAAATTAATATCAACTTCTTGTCTTGTTGAGCTTTTCTCACTGCTTCCACTGTTGCGAGTACTGGAAGGGAAAAGGAATTTTCTTTCCAAATCTCGAGCCTAGAGGGCGGTTGAGTGTTGTTTCATTTTTAGTTCATGCACATATAAAGCTAGTATATATCACACTGAATCAATTTTAAGTTTGAGGTCTATTAAATAATTTTAATTGAGCTGAAGGCATGTAAGTAGAGAATGCTTAATAATAGAGGTGAGAGGTCACAAGTTTTGAAACTATTCTATATAGTTAAAGTAAGTCATGCCCCTTTCTCTCTCTGCCCCCCTCTCTCAAAGTATTTTGTGTGTTGAAAGTCTAATAAGAAATTTTATAAAGGGATTTAATTTTTATCTTATGCAAATATAACTTGTCACCAGATATATAATACTAAATTCTTATCTAGTACGGAATCTTATACAGCATATCAAATGCTGCTTATTATTAAAATCTGATTTGGCCTTATCCTATTAACGTTTATCCTATCAAGTTTTATCCATTACAGTGCATCTAAGGGGTTCTCACTAATTATTTGGTATTTCAGGTCGCAAAGTTGATCTTGTCCCTTCTTCAGCACTTTAAGGTGTGCCATCCTTTTTGGTGAGTCTTGCATTGTCTCCAAAGCCATGTTCATCTGTGTTTAGATTTTGTTCCTCTCATCTTTCTTTATAGATATATTTAGTTCATTTTATCTGTTGCTTGATTTCCCATGTTTCATTTCTTGTTTGTACTATTTGTTTAATCTTGTTCATTTCATTCCATAAGGTTCAGACCTTGCGTTGCTATTTATTAATTAGAATTCTGCATTTTTTGTTTCTTGATGAACTGATGACGCTGGAAATATTTGTGAATCATTTTCTCCATTCCTTTCTCAAACCAGGAAAAAGGACCAAAGGAAATTCTTTGCACTATTAAAATGTGGAGATGAAATTACATATTGTTATTTTTCAATATCTGAAATTAGAGACCTGTAAGTCACCTTATGTGATTTCTAAAACTGATAACGCTCTGACCTGTAAGTCAGCTTATTTTTTGTTTCTCTTTGATAGATTGCCTACAATTATTTCTGTTAGATAGCAAGTACTTTTTAAATAAGGATTATTTGAGGTCATTTTTAAAGAAAAGCTATGATGATTTCTTTCACTAATTATTTAGAAATCTTCATTTCAGATCCATGGCCCGTTGGAGTGGAGTTTTGAGGCTTCCATTATATCCCAACTCCAAGACTTACTATAGAGTTGGTGCATCTATCTTTCTTTCTCCTGAATCCAAAACATTGAGTGTATGTTACTTGATCTTGAAAACCTATCTAAGCATACAACAGTTCTTCTTCAAAACTTGTCCATGTTACCATAATTCTTGAATCATACATACTTTAACTTTAGGTCTCTGGCTATGTTTACTGCAAAAACAGTAGTTATAGCTATGAACTTTATTCTGTGACTTCGTTATGTTCTTTGGCATCCCAAATTTTCTTTCTGACTGACTTAAGAATAAAGCAACCTATGTACGATTATTTGTTTCTCATTGTCTAGTGATCTGTCATGATGAATTTTATTCTCCCTATGTCTTACTCCATAAACATGGTTGAATTTTAATGGAGGAGTTTCCTGGTAGTTCTCAGTCGATTTGGAAAATGAAAAAATTAATGTACTTTGATATGAGTGAATTTTCTGTCAATTTTAAAAGGTATCAAAGCTTAGATACTTAAACAAAGTTGACATACCTTTATCTGCTTTATGGTACGATATGGTACACATTCTGTGCTTTTGCATGTGTATGCATTCGTACTGCTTTGTTCCTATATGTATCTCTCCAAAGTTTGACATTAAAATATGACCATTTGGAGTTTATAACGTGAGACAGAAAACTAAAAGGGAAAAAGGGGTCTCGTGGATGTCTATAGAAATGTGATCCTTCTGTATTTTCCTTTTTGCCAAATGATGTTTTTGCATCAAGTACAAAAAAGAACAAAAATTTTATTTGTAAGTTCTTATAGACATTTCATTCATGTATATGGGTAGTTAATTATGGCATGCTAACTATAAATTTTAGAATTTAAAATATTTATATTCTTTTTATCTTTTAATGAGTTTATTTGTTGATTATACATATGGAAAAACTGCTTAACTAATTATATATATGTGTGTGTATGCCCTTTACCCATATCCTAAAATAATGAAATCTTAAAAATTGTTCTATCCTTAGTATCATGTTGTATCTTGGTAGGAAAAAAAAAAGTATCATATTGTATCATATTAGATATGTAAAGCTGTGTTGGTATTACATAGATTGCAATATGGTCTTATTCTCGGGCATAATGCTCTCTTCTACCATGTGAAAAATTATTAGCCATTTGGACCAGTTAGCAGTGCTTACTTGAAAGTACTCTATTTGGTGCAGGTACCATCAGCAAATGCTGTTTTTTTCTGTGGTGATCGTGTGGAAGGGACTGGTAATCCAATGATTGAGAGACTATCAGATCTACAGAAAATATCTGAAACTCTGGTGTCAAAATTTGGTCATTCAATTAATGCCTGGGTTATTGAGGCTTCTGTTTTCAATGGGCCTTTTGCTGTCTACAATGAGTTCATACCTTATGTGAATCAATATGGTGAGCCAAAGTTGTACAGTCCAGTTGGATTTCCAGCATCTACATCTACTGTCTCACTCTTGTCAAATTCCCTTGAAGAAGTATGCCATGATTTCACCCTCCTTACTCTATAATTTCTGCCCCTTTTATGTTTGGACTATATTTGCTCTGATTATGCTGGTTATTTTTAAGTGTTAATGATAGCGTACAAGTTCTCCATTGCTGTTCATTTTTTATAATTCTTTAGTTTTATTCCAGGGTTTGTATATTATCTGCTAATTGATTACCTTGAAGGTTACCTTCCCTTGTACTTTCTTCTGTTTTGGTTAAGGACATTTTTTTTTGGTAGAATCAAAGGTATTTCTAACTCGCTTTCGACTGAAGTCTAATCACTTTTGATGCTTAACGTGGAACGAGTTTTCACTTCTTCTAATAAGTGCATTTTCTGGAAAGGGACTATTTTTTTTTTTTTTTTGGTTGGAAACAAGGACTTTTTTTGTTGTATGCCTTCTTTTTCCATTATTTGTAATTCACTGAAAGATGGAGATTTCATATGAATAAGACGCTTATGCTAGTGTTTTCTAGATCAAACCTGGTGGGAGCTTATTTGAGGTAATGTCTCTTTGTAAGCGCTTGATTCTGACGTGATGCATAAAATGACATTTTGTTTTTCTTTATTTTAAGGAGATAGACAGATAGTGATAAAAGCAACTAAAGTTGACATTCCTTCCATACATGCTTGCAATTTGCAAGCACCCCTTGAATTGAATGCTTCCATATTATAAAGCTTCATTTCCTTACGATGTAGAAGTATTCCTTTTTACCTCTTATGTGTATATTTATAATCTTCTTTTGTTCTTTTAAAGTAGGGGACATTGGAGTCATTTTTATTCTCCGGATCACCTTTTTTCATTTCCTTTTTTTATTTCATTTATTTAATTTTGTGTGTAAGAAGATCTTTAAGTTCACTATAATACAGGTTATGGGATTATAGTTAATGGTCTGAGTTCCATTATAATGCACATGATATTTGTTGTTTTTACTTCCAGGAGATATCAACGAATGCAACTTCAGTTCACATTCCATTCATACGTGTTTGCCCTGGCAATCACTAATTGAAATGAATCAAACGCTTCCATATCCTAAAGCCTCGTTTTTTTTTTTTTTTTTTTTTGGGTGGGGGGTGGGGGTTTTCTGTTCTGTGTAATGTCTATATATATTATAATACTTACTCAATAATCTTTTACTTTTTAGTAGTAGGGAAAAAGTGTCATTTTAAACTCTGCATATAACTTATTTTCTTTCATTTCTTTTTTCTTTTTCTTTTTTAGATTTCATTACTCTGTGATGACCGTAATTATCAATATGTTGTAGGTAGAAAAGGTGGTATTTGGGCAGCAGTTAGATTCACATTCATTCCCTCGATACGAAAATTCCTCATGTTTCACTCATCCGAGAACAATAATCCTTGGATTCAGCAAAGGTGGGACTGTGCTTAATCAGTTAGTCACAGAGCTTGGCTTTTTAGATGTTGCGTCCATTGAAAAATCACCCCATTTGGGACAACCAGTTGACACAAAGTTTTGTTTAGTACCTAAAACAAAGGAAACCTTTCTGAATAGCATAGATGAGATTCATTATGTTGATGTTGGTTTGAACTCCACTGGTGCATACTTAACCAACAGGGATGTAATTGAGGGAATTTCCAAAAGGCTCATGCAAGGGGCTTCTGGAGTTCGGTTTATGCTTCATGGAACCCCCCGACAATGGTCTGATGAACGGCGAGGTTGGATACGTCAGGAAAAGGACACATTGCTCCACCTCCTGGAATCTGAAGCTCACAAGAGTGGGGGGAAACTGCAAGTATATGAGAAGTATTATTTTGCTGATAGTCCTGCAAATTTGCAGATGCACTTTGAAATAATTGAAAGATTGAATTTGAATTTATAGGTCAATATAGTTAGTTATATCATACTCATCAGTCATCACCATGTTTATAAGTTGTAACTGAACTATAAAACTCCAGTTGAATGTTACAAATTTATCAAGTTGATATGAATTTTACCTTAAATGCTAAAAGTTGATTTTGGCCTAAAGAACAAAATCAGAAAATGTGTGAACCTTCTCATCCTTGATATGGATAATCCGAATTGTGTTAGTAACAACCAAAAGTCGTTAATAAACCTAAAGTTCTCTGATAGATCTGTAATTAAGATTTTGGTACCACTTATCTTTTTATTTTTTTGCCATATGGTATCACTTTTATAAAAGAATACAGCTCCAATCATTTTCAATTGTCATGAAAAAAATATTATTTTCAATTATGTAAAAAGTGTAGTCATTTCTCTCCTTAAAATAATTAGTTTTTTATCATCTTATTTAATATAATTAATTATTAAGAGATATTATTAGTTTGAGTATTAATAGTTAACAAACAATATTTCAAATTCTCAAAATACAATTAATCACTTTAAAATGTTATTAATTAGAATAACAGTATATATTATTATTTCTCGTACATCACACTCGGAGAAAATTATAGTTTGATCTTATAATCCGTATCGGAGGAAGTATCTAAAAAAAGGTCAATTAAATAAAAAAAAGGGTGGGATGACGTAGAATATAATGTTTTACCTAAATCTAGGGGTGTTCATGGGTCGGAACGGGACGGGACGGGCTTGTTCCATGTCCCGTCCCGTAGAAAGCCTCAGAACAGCAAAGTTGTCCCATGTCCCGTCCCATTACCAATTTTGTCCCGTCCCATCGGGACCGGAACGGTATCGGGACGTCCCGTTGTTTTTTTTAAAAAAAAATTAACTTGTTTAATATGTTATTTAAATATTTATTTTATATTTAAGATATAATATCTTTTCATATAAATTATATCTATATTAAAATACATTAATTGTATCTTTAATAAAAAAAGTTAGATATTTTGATAAAATTTTGTTAAGATATATGAGATATTCTAGGGTCTTAAATATTTCTATTATTTTTATTAAAGATAAAATTATATTTAATATGGGAATATTTTAGTATACAAATAACTATAATTTTATCCCTATGTGCAATGCAATGATGCATAAGAAATATATTAATATTCTAATTAATAACAGTTTATAATGATTAATTGTATTTTGAAAATTTGAAATATTGTTTGTTAACCTATTAATACTCGAGCTAATAATATCTCATAATAACAAATTACACTAAAATAAGATGATAAAAACATAATAGTTCAAATATGGATTTAAATAAGATTGTGTTTCAAATACAAACATTGAATAATTATTGTTTTTTAAATGTATTATAAATTTTATGCATCTCAACTATTTGACCTGCTTTATTGGTTAAATATTAAATTACACATGAGTTTGAATTTATTAAATAAATTCTAATTAGAAAATAATTAATATTTTTTATCGGTGGTAGATGGAAGGAATCTATACATAAAATATAATAATTATATCTTTAAAAAATAAATATTCGGGACGGGACAAAAAGACGGTACGGAATAGTGCTCATCCCGCGTCCTGTCCCGTCCCGTTAATAATTTTGTCCCGTCCCGCTTTTGTCCCGTCCCATATATTTTCGGTACGGGAAAATCCCGTTCCAAAATGATCGGGATCGGAACGGTACAGTCGGAACAGGACGGAGTGAACACCCCTACCTAAATCTCCCATTCCCATCGTCCTAGTTCACATTCGCTTAATTCCCCCCTTCCTGCCGAGCCGCCACCACTTCAATCTTCGTTTCCTTTTCTTATCGCCTACGACCACCTCTCTCTATTAGTTTCTCTCAAAGGTATTTTAGCTTTTCAATGTTGTATTTTCTTCACTCAAATATGTTTATTCATGCTTGGTTATTTTGCTTTCTCCTTCACGTTTGATTATTGATTTTCAATCCACGATTTGTTCATCTTTATTGGTTTTGCTCTGGAGGGTTTTAAACCTTCAATTAATTACCCATTGATATCTTAAGTGATTCTTGATTGCAATATTTGGTAGGGGTGGCCAAATGATCCTGGTGGTCCCGGCTATCCCGTCCCAATCCAAGGCGGCTGAGTTCCGGAATTTCCCATCCTGGGAAATCCAGGATTGAAAATCACGGGATCAGGATTGGGACAGGATCCGGGAAAGGCTCTGGGAATCCCAATCCCGGTCTCGGCCCCTTATATATTTTTTTAAATAGTGAGTCCAATGTAACTGTCCTACAACCCTTTTTTTTTCAAAAAAAAAAAAAAATCAGGCCCAAGAGGAAGCTAGTTCAGCGCATTGCCCAAGTGAATTAAAAAAAAAAAACATGGCCTTCCCAATTCCAACCATCCACCACGTGTCTGACCTCCCCCCACCCCCAATTTTTCCCCTCCCCACGTTCATGCAGCCGAGATCCCAGAAACTCCGCCCTCTCTGATTTCTTCCTGCCTCATCGTCTTCTTCAGGCAAATGAAGAAACAGAGCATCGTACTTCCAGTTTCTCAGATTTCTTCTTCGTCTTCCAGTTGGTAGCTAGTAAGCAACATCTCCAAAACTTCAAGAAAAATCGCATTCAGGTCTCTAATACCAAGAAACCCCTCTTTTCTATGCTAATTTGGCCAAGGTTCGCTTTCTGATATAGAAGTTTGAAAATTTGTGAGCTTTGTGTTGTTTTTTTGTTTTGGGGTGATTTAGTTTGTTTAATTTTTGTTTGGACTTGTGTGGAGGGTGTTCTATCCTACAGTAATTAGATTTCATGTAGTGTCCTCAAGCTTCGGCTTGCCATGTCAAACCAGAAAAAAGAGGTATATGCAACATCATAATGAGCTCGAGCTATCAGCACTTGGAATGGGTATGAAGGATGAAACTTTTAATCTCCCTTTCCTGTGTTGAAGGCAATGAGAGTATTATTTTGAGTGATTTGTGTGTTAGAGTTTAAACCGAGACGAGGAAGAGAACTGTGATTTGGACACCCCTGGTATTTGGAATGCTAGTTTGAACTACTCTGTTGCTGTTGCTACAATTAGCTTTCGGATTTTGTAGATGGGAATTTCTTTCATGGGTAGCAATAAATCTTTGAATTTTGTTACGTTAATAATCAGTTAATCTCTCTTCATTTTGTTTCTCCCCTGAAAGGTGCTTCTATTCTGGATGTTTATTGAATCTCACATATGAATGAATTGTTTATTAATTTATTTTAGAAATTGTTTGCTTTACTATCTTCATCTCCGTCCTCTACGGCTCTGGCCAACCCAGCGCCTTCTATAGCCAAAACAATTTCTTCTTCAATTTAGTGCCTTAAGATAGATTTGTTCAGAGACATTGAGATGGTACAGAGGATTGGGACTCGACTCTTTGTGAGCAGTTCGTTCTCTCTCTCTTTCCTCTTTCTCACTGAACTTTTATAGGTAACAATCTCTTGGAAGCCTTAATATTTGAGTGTCTTATTTTCTAGGATTATCATTCTTCACGACGGATAGCCACCTCAGAAATCTGTTTTCTCCATTTGGAAAAATCACGGAAGGTAATGTTCCTCAATTATTTTATATTATTGAATATTTGGTTGGATATTTCATTTTAGGGGGGATGACACAAAGGTCCAAAGTAAGTTAAAAAAAATAATAATCTGGTCTCTTGAAATAATTAAAATGGATTGAAGTCCCAGAGTACTTGGGAGAGATTAAATCAAGTTGTATCAATAGTTGTTAGTGCCACATGTTGATTTGTTAGGGACGTAGTTATTGTTGACAAATCAATCAATGGCACAAACAACTACCAGTGGAATTTGATTTAATCTCACCCAGAGACTTCAATGCATTTTGATTATTTCAACAGATAATGTTATTTTTTCTCTTCCTTGAGACTTTTGTGTAATTCTTCCTTTATATTACCCGTACTGCTGATATTCTCAATGCTACCTTTGGCAGCTAGTCTAGTGAAAGACCCAAAAACTCAAAGGCCTAAAGGATTTGGCTTTGTCTCATATGAGTCAGAAGTTGAAGCTGAGAGGGCTATGAACGCTATGAATGCCAGGGTAAAACTCTAAATTGATGGTTTATAAATGAATTTTTTAGAGAAGCTTTAAAATGTTGTTTTTCCTTAATTAACCTTAAACAAATATGTACAACAGTGAATTCAGGTGCAAGGAAAACAATCTTGACGAAATATTTTTGTGTATTGTGTTGCTGTTTATCCCTGAAAGGGAATTTATTGGTATGACTAATTTTAATGTAATTTATATGAATTATATAAATGCCATTGCACAGATGCTATTATAACCCAGATTCTTTTGGGTTGAAAATAAGTAAGAAATCTCATTCATACAAGTTTAATGAATCAGCGAGCTTTCTAATTTAAGTTCTCTGTTTTGGTCTTGTATAATTCCAATGCGCTTGTTTTTGCTAGCTTTTTTGGAAAAAAAAATTACAATGGCAACTTGGGGTCAATTCTCTTTAAGTGAAAAATACACTCTGTTGGCTGGTCAATACCAGAGAAGGCTCTTTACCTCCTTGGTTAATCATCTAAAGTGTGGTGGTCGAGTGAACTCATAAGGATATGAAATGTGTACCTGCTTCTCTTAAGGGTGATTGTTAATTAATCTTCAACTATGTTATACTGGGTAAGTTGATGCCATGAAAAAGAATGCGAATGAAAACATTGAGATGCTTTGATCACATACCAAGGTTTATATAAGATTGAAGCTAGCGTGATATGTGGGAGTGGCTCCAACATATATACCTATGTTGGAGTGGCTCCATGTAAGGGTTGTATTTAATTTATTTTGGCCCAAATACAGGCTAATAATTCTTTCTATAGCCATTGTTCATAATAATTTCACAAATTCATAATAATTGCGCAAAAAAGTGTCCATAATAAGCATTTGTATAGAGTTATTTATTGTACTTTGACATTATTAGCACACATGATTAGTATATACACACTTCAAGATATATGGTTGCACCATGTGAGTATTCAAGAACATGTTCGGACCATTCTCACATCCCCTTCTTGCTTACTGCTGCTTGCAAATATATGATTATTCTCCCTCCAATCCTTAATATAGGACCTGTTTGGGAAGTTTATTTTTGGTCCTAAATAGTAAATATGGGAGCTATTTCCAATTTATGTTCAACAATAAACAAGAGATGGATGGAGAGAATTGAGGAAGATGATTAAGGTGTTTTGAAAAAATCATGTCATGTTAACACACTTAACTAACATCCTTAATCTAATAAAATTTAGTAAATATGTCTTATATTTAGAAGTGGAGGAAGTAATTCTTTTTAGATTTGAAAAAGTAGAATTTTAACATGACATCCCTATTTGTTGCTTTGTGAAACTTATCATTAAATGACCATTAATCATTTTGATGCAGATAATTGACGGAAGGTTGATTTTTGTAGAACTTGCAAAGGCTACAAGATCTAAAGAAGATGGTGCTTCTTGATGTGGGTGTGTGTTGCATGGGAAAACAGTGAAGACTTATCTTGTAGCTACATATTGCATGCTTTGATATTTGAATCTGGATAGACAACTAAGTGCATGTTGGGTTTCATATTGGAAATAACCAATACCATGGTTTTGATGGAAGTAGGTAACCAGCTGCTTCAATTAAAACAAACCACTTTAGTTATTTCCATCATGAAATCGAGGACACTTTGCTTCCTCCCGAAATAAAGTTTGAACTTAGAATAGACCAGTAATGGTCGTTGGCTCTTATCATCAAGTCAAAGATAAATGAAGCACCTTCCCATCCTGAATCCAAGGTATTGGCGTTATTTGGTCGCATGTTGAAGATAGAGGAGTTATAGAGGCAAATAACGGCACATCTTGAACAGGGTGAGAGACTTTCCAATGATGCGTCAAAATACATGTAAACAATGAATGGGTGGTCTGTTACGCACTTTGAGGTGATGGAAAATATAAGCAAAAGCATCCACCTCCTCCACATCCAACATCGGATTTGTTATTCATCCACCTTGCCTTGATTGTTTGTATTCCAATTTAACTCGGGGGATATTTTTTGTACTGAATACTTTTTTAGTCAATTAATCAATAAATCACTTAGGTATATAAAAATAGACTAAAAGGAATGCATTATAAATATTAGTTTAAGGGGCAAATCTCTTTTGGAAGTTTCTACTCAAGAAAGTTGAGTATTTCTAAGTTTTTTTTGGGTTCAATATCACTATAAAAGTTTAGTTGCCAAATTGCCAAGTTGTATCACTGTAGTATACCAATACCGAGTTCCCGTGCTCAACTCGATCCACCGATGTCTACAATAACCAAAAAAACATATATACATATGAATAATACATAATCAAGTGATATATACACCACAATTTTCTTACTCCCTTAAAACCCAAAATGGCGCTTTAGGTATTAAATTACAATTGCTTGGCTTGATTATGTCAATTTAACACATATCAAGCTTATTAAATTACAAACATCCTTATTGTATCCATTAAAACTCAAAATCTCTCCTCCCTTCCGTACAATCCCTCATACATGTCAATTTCACCCAAAAGCCTTCTCAACCAAAGTATTTATTCAATTACTCTTTAATCACATTCCATATGTCATATTCCAATCATCATAATAATTAATCAATACTTGTTCTGAAAATTCCAATATCCAACTTCACATATTCACCCAATTCATTCCAATTTCATTCAACTTCCATTTCAACAAAGCTAAACCAATCAACATATTGTTTAGCTTAAATGAACTCATAGTAACCATCAATTATCTTCAAATGCTCATATCCAAAGACTTATTTCATAACCCTAGCACCCCCAAACTTTAATTATAAAAAACTCCTCTAAGTGAAATTCCAACTAAACCAAACAATTTTATATCATCAAATTATCTCAATAATGTTAGAATAATAGGTTTTGATGATAACCAAACATATCTTAGGCATAAGGTAAGTGAGTGATAAGTGTTTGGAATGATATGTCTTAGGTATGCATAGATAGCCCATTTGATCAGAGATAGATTCCAAGTCAAGTCATTTTGTCTAATCGATTAGAGTTCAGTCTAAGTTGTCGCCTAATCGATTAGAGACCCCTGTAATCGATGAGAGATCTTAGCCTTTCGATTAGGAGAAATTGATGTAATCGATTAGGCTCGCCTGATCGATTAGAGGACCATTGCCTAATCGATCAGAGTCCTATAATCGATTAGAGGATCATTGCCTAATCGATCAGAGTCCTATAATCGATAATAGATAAATTGCCTAATCGATCAGAGTCTTATAATCGATCAGAGAAGTTGGTATGTGTAATCGATCAGAGCCATGTAATCGATTAGAAGAGTTGTGAGTGATCTGAATGTAATCGATCAGAGGTAAGTAATCGATTAGAGGAAGTTTAAGTGTAATCGATTAGTCTTGCTTAATCGATCAGGCGTCCCTGTAATCGATTAGGCACATGAATTTCTAATCTATTGTTGAGTGATGCAGGTCCTAATCTATACATAATCGATATGTAATCGATCAGCCACCAAGTCCTGTAATCGATCAGAGGCTGTAATCTGAGTGGCGATGGGAATTATTCAAAATCAATGGCTAAAGCTATTTTAGGCTTTCCAAGTACAGAGTGCTCAGACCTACTTAAGGAAGTTTACGTTGGACACAAAATCTGAGCAATATAGCCGTTGGAACTCACCTACTTCCTCCAGCGATAGATAAAGAAAGATGAACAAAAAGCAAAGGAAGTACAATGGAGTAAATGCAACACAGGCTACATTCTCAACACTCCTCATCCGATTAAGATCTCTCTCTCTCTCTCTGAACAACTCTCAACGGTCATATTTATTACACAAGCTTCAGAGTGAAGAGTATAAAAGCATTGAGAAGCAGTTGGTTGAAGACAATTGATTACTTCATTAAAGATCTTGTATCTACTGCATTCAATTCTCTCAACAATCACTGTTCTCAAATTCTTAAGTGTGTAACACAATCCGTTCAATTGAGTGAACAATTTCTCTACACTTGTATTTATTATCCGAGTAAGGATTACTCTTAAGATAGTGGGATCTTAAGAGTAGGGTGTAATCTTACAAAGTGTAAGGGGGAGTGATTAGTAAGGAGGTGAGCTCTTGCTGTCACTTGTAAAGGCTGTCAAGAGCCCGTTTAAATCTTGAAAAGCTAGTGGAACCCAACTGCCAAGTTGGAGAACTGGACGTAGGCCAAAAGTTGGGCTGAACCAGTATAAACTGTATTGTTCATTAAAGTTTTTTTTAAAGCACAATTCACCCCCCCTCTTGTGCATTTCCTGCCTGTTTCATTTGGTATCAGAGCTAGGTCTTCTCAGATTCATCTGATCCCACGATCAGGAGAAGCAAAGATCTATCATGGCAGGATATGAGAATGTTCTCCCTGAAGGCAGTTCAATCAACAAACCTCCTGGATTCAATGGTGAGCATTATACCTTCTGGAAGATGAAGATGAAGGTTTTCATCAAATCATCAGGTTATGATCTCTGGAGGATAGTTGAAGAAGGAGACATCGTTCCTATGAAAACAGAAAATGGAGTTCAAGTGCCTAAACTCCCTCAGGAATTAACGAGTGATGACAAGGATGATCTGGAACTCAATAGCAAGGCAGTCTTGATTCTTCAAAATGCCCTAAGTCAAAAAGAATATTTCAGGGTCTGTCATCTAGAGACAGCAAAAGAAATGTGGGATGCTCTAGCAGTTGCTCATGAAGGGACCAGTGGAGTAAAAACTAGAAGAGTGGAACAACTTATCACTGACTTTCATTTGTTCAAAATGGAAGAAGGGGAACCAATAAGGGACCTGGAAATTAGATTCACTCATCTGATCAACAATCTCACAGCTCTTGGAAGGAGGATCTCTGAGGCAGAACAAGTCTCCAAAATCTTAAAGATTCTAACTCCTGAATGGCAGATGAAGGCTACTGCAATCCAAGAAATGAGAGGAGAATCTATGAGCTCTATCACTTCTCTGTTTGGAAGCCTGGCTGAATATGAAACAACCATCAAGGTTCAAAGAGAGCTCTATGGAGATAAAAAGAAAAAGAATCTGGCACTAACTGTCTCTGCAAAGGATGATGAGGATGAGGAAGAAGATGAAGAACTGGACGATGATGAAATGGCCTTTATGGTCAGAAAGTTTAGGAAATTCTTCAGAAATAAAGGAAGATTCCAGAGAGGTGGCTCAAGCAACTTCAGAAAAGATTCACTGAAAAATGTCCCTGTATGCTATGAATGTAAGAAGCCTGGACACTTCAAAGCAGAATGTCCAAGCCTCCAAAGATTCAAGGAGAAGGAGAAAAAGAAAGAAAAATTTCAAGGCAAAAAGAAAGCCTATGTTTCGTCTATATGGGGGGACAGCTCTGATGAGGAAGCCAGTGAAGCAGAGGAAGCTGCCAACCTGTGTCTAGTAGCACGAGAAGAATCTTCCAATAATGAGGTATATCCTGATGATCTATCTTTCCAAGAACTTCAAGATGCATATGATGACATACATATTGAATTTGAAAAATTGGCAAAGGAAGTTTCTGCTTTAAGAAAGAAAAACAAAGTTCTTGAAAAGAAAGCTGATAATTTTGATTGTGAAAAATGTAAACTGAATTCTGAAAAGTTTTCTCAAGAAACTTCTGATTGCAAAAACTGTGAAAACCTTGTGAAAGAAAATGAGAAGATTTCTGGAATTTTAAAGAAATTTACTAAGAGCACAGAAATTCTTGATGTCATGTTAATGAATCAAAAAGCATATAGAGACAAAACTGGTATTGGTTATGATTCATTCTCTAAGAACATGAAAGGAAATAAGTCTGTGTCTAAAGAGAAATCGTACTGGAAATTTTTCAGAAAAGCTTCAGATTATTCATCACCTTTCTCGTTTTGCAATTACTGTAATAGAAAGGGTCATTCTGAATCAACCTGTTATCCCAAGAAACATGGTATGTCTGGACACTATAAATGGGTCCCCAAAGGGACACATCAGCCTAAAGTCTATACAGACCAAAGGCAGCAAGCTAATCCCAAAGGACCCAAGAAAATTTGGGTACCTAAATCTGCTTAGTCTGTGCAGGTTTGTCTCAAAGCATCCAACAAAAATAGCAAGTGGTATATAGATAGTGGATGCTCGAGGCACATGACAGGAGATAAAGAGAAACTAGACAATCTAATCCTGAAGGATGGGGCCAAGGTTAGCTTTGGTGGAAATCAGTCTGGCAAAATTACTGGAAAAGGAGATATTGGTCCAGTTAAAGATATCTATCTTGTGGAAGGTCTCTGCCACAACTTGCTGAGTGTCAGTCAAAGTACTGACAAAGGTAATTGGGTGATTTTTGATTCAAATGAATGCTTCATTGTGGATAAGAAAGAATTGGCTATAGACAAATCAAATATGAAATATAGATTGAAAGCCAACAGGAATGGAAATTTGTATGAAGTAGATTTGAATCATCAACTCTCTGAAAAGTGTTTTATTAGCAATTCTGATAACTGTTGGCTATGGCATAAAAGATTGGCTCATGTTAACATGTCTCATCTAGAAAAGCTAATTAAAAGGGATTTGGTTATTGGGATTCCAAATATGAAAGTTAAATCTGATTTAGTGTGTGAAGCATGCCAAAAGGGGAAACAAACAAAGTCTTCTTTTAAACCTAAGAAGGAAGTCACCACAACTAGACCTTTGGAACTAATCCATATGGACCTAGTTGGACCAGCAAGAGTGAAGAGTCTAGGAGGAAGCCTGTACACCCTTGTGATTGTGGATGACTATTCTAGGTTCACTTGGACTATGTTTCTTTCCTCCAAAAATGAAACCTTTGATGCCTTTTATGTGTTTGCTAAGAAAGTGCAGAATGAAAAAGAAAAGAAAATCAGCTCAATCAGGACTGATCATGGAGGAGAGTTCGAGAACCAAGATTTTCTAGAGCTTTGCAAAGAAAATGGAATCAATCATAATTTCTCAGCTCCTAGAACTCCTCAACAGAATGGAGTAGTTGAAAGAAAGAATAGGGTACTCACTGAGATGGCCAGAACAATGCTGAATGGAAAAGAAGTATCTCAGGTATTCTGGGCAGATGCAATGAATACTGCATGTTATATATCAAACAGAGCCTACATTCGGAAGGGAATGGATAAAACTCCATACGAGCTTTACAAAGGAAGAAAGCCAAATGTAAGCCATCTTAAGGTATTTGGTTCAAAATGTTTCATCCACAATAATGGGAAGGTAAATTTAGGTAAATTCGATCCCAAGTCTGACTCTGGAATTTTCATTGGTTATTCTAGTAGAAGTAAGGCTTATAGAGTTTTCAACAAAAGAACTTCTACTGTTGAAGAGTCAGTTCATGTAGTCTTTGATGAAACTGATTCTGAACAGAATATTTCTTTAGAAGATGAATCAGCCTTTCAAAAGAAAGTTAAAAATTCTACTCAGTCATTAACTCCACCAGATGAGTCTCATGAAGAGAGACAAGAAGATGATCCACATGATGCACCAGCTGGACCATCAGCATGGAGACATCACAGGGATCATCCACCTGAGCAAATCATTGGTGAGGTTAATGAAGGAGTTAGAACCAGGCATCAAACTCAAAATGCAATACATTTCTCTGCATTTATTTCTGAAATTGAACCTACTTGCATTGAAGAAGCTTTAGAAGATTGTGATTGGATAACTGCAATGCAAGAAGAACTCAATCAATTTGAAAGAAGTCAAGGTTGGGATTTAGTTCCAAGGCCCTCAAATTATCCTATTATTGGAACTAAATGGGTTTTCAAAAACAAACTTGATGAATATGGGACTGTTGTCAGAAATAAAGCAAGACTTGTGGCTAAAGGATATAACCAAGAAGAAGGTATTGATTATGAGGAGACTTTTGCTCCAGTTGCAAGATTGGAAGCAATAAGACTGTTATTAGCCTTTGCATCCCTCAAAAATTTTAAACTTTATCAAATGGATGTAAAAAGTGCCTTTCTTAATGGTTATATCATGGAAGAAGTATATGTTGAACAACCTCCTGGTTTTGAAATTGCCACTAAACCAGATCATGTTTATAAACTTAAAAAGGCCTTATATGGACTTAAACAGGCACCAAGAGCCTGGTATGAAAGGTTGAGCAATTTTCTGTTAGAAAAAGGTTTTTCAAGAGGAAAAGTTGATACCACTCTATTTATTTTACACAAAAAGAAAAGCATGCTTGTTGTACAAATTTATGTAGATGACATTATTTTTGGTGCTACTGATGGATCTCTCTGTGAGGAATTTTCAAAGATTATGCAGGGAGAATTCGAGATGTCAATGATGGGGGAACTCAACTTCTTTCTAGGTCTTCAGATTAAACAAAGAAAGGATGGAATTTTCATTTCTCAATCAAAGTATGTGAAGGAAATCTTGAAGAAATTTGGAATGGATTTATCAAAGGAAGAAGATACTCCTATGAGCTCCTCAGTGGTGATGGATGCTGATGTAGAAGGGAAGGACTTCAATAAATCAACATATAGAGGTCTAATTGGCTCCCTCTTATATCTAACTGCTAGCAGACCAAATATTCAATTCAGTGTAGGAGTATGTGCCAGATATCAAGCTAATCCTAAAGAAATGCATCACACATGTGTTAAGAGAATCTTGAGGTATCTGGTGGGAACTCAGGAGCTGGGGCTGTGGTATCCAAAAGGAACTCAGGAATATTTAATGGCTTACTCAGACTCAGATCATGCTGGGTACAAAACTGATAGAAAGAGTACCAGTGGTCAATGTGCATATCTTGGGGGATCCTTAGTCTCTTGGGCAAGCAAGAAACAAACATGTGTTTCTCTATCCTCTACTGAAGCTGAGTATATTGCTGTTGCAACCTGTTGTACTCAAGTTCTATGGCTCAAGCATCAATTGAGGGATCTAGGTATGGAGTTTCCAGAAGTTCCAATCCTCTGTGACAATACAAGCACTATTAGTCTAGCCAAAAATCCTGTACATCACACAAGAACAAAGCACATTGATGTAAGGCATCATTTCATCAGAGATCATGTGCAAAAGAAGGATGTCAGAGTGGAATTTATCTCAACACACTTGCAGCTGGCTGACATTTTCACCAAACCTCTAGCAACTGAGCCATTTATGTTTATCAGAAGAGAATTGGGAATGGTAAATCCCAATGAATTGTAAGTTATTTTAGTTATCAAAATTATTTCAATCTAAGGATGTTTTGATGATATTATACTAACTTAGGCATCGGAGTGTCAGATCAAAATTTATGCAGGACTTAGAGGCTCAGAATAGAAAATCCATCGCCTAATCGATCAGGTAAGCCTGATCGATCACAGGACACTCCCTGTAATCGATTAAGCATCGATTAGGCTGAAATGAAGCATCGATTAGGGAAAGGCGCATAATCGATCAGAACTGTCTGATCGATCACAAGGAAGGAGTAATCGATTGGGCATCGATTACTCAGCGTGGACCTATCGATCACAACAACCCCTAATCGATTGGGCGCATCTCATCAATCAGAGACAACACTCTGTAATCGATTACGCGACATCTGTAATCGATTAGGCGTCAACGGTAACATTTGTAACGTACATTTTATCTGACAGTTACTTACTTTTCTAAGCACACCCACTCTTATAAACTTGACATATGTAACTGTAGCATCATTTCGCACTCTATTGCATTTTGTTTCTTCTTCATCTCCTCATCCTTCATCAAATCTTAACGTTCGAATCATCAAATCTCTCTGTAACCATCGTAACTGTACCCACTACTCGAATCATCATCAGCCATAACTCTCCCTCACCAGTTACAACCCTTCGAATCACCAATCATAATCCTTGAGCCCTCTACATAAACTCTTCCCATGGCACCCAAAATGCGTATTCCAAAGAACATCAGAGCCCAAGTCGTTTCTGATACAGTACCATTACCTGAAGGAGATCCTGCATTGACCTATAGACCTTCATCACCCCCTTCAAATCCACCACCCTCCACCTCTCAACCAACCTCTCAAATGGCCAAAACTCGTGGTACTTCATCCAAGTCTCCAGCCAAAAGCCCTTCCACAGTCAGAGTCAGAGAACTCATTTCTGGTGACACAATGGTTCCCATCGACTCCTCCTATGCCCAAGGTCCTATTGAAGATGCCTCAGAGGATATTCAGAAAAGGTCCATACAGCAAAGATGTGGGTTTGTGGATATTGAGTATCTTGACAAAAATGGCTATCCTGTCAAAGAATGGCTGCAACCTTATGCGACATGGCTGGGCATTAAAAATCATTATAATGAGCGAGTCATAAAGGCCTTCTACTCAAACTTGAAGATTTCTGTTACGGAAGCAGAAGGCAAAACCTCAGATATCAAGATTTCTTCTCAAGTCAGGGGTAAGAAGTTTTCTTTCACTTGGAAGGATTTGAACAAGTGGCTTCACATGGATGGGATTAATATGGCAGAGTACAACACATGGCAAACAAGGGAAAAGTTTTCTGATGAGCAACTCAGGCAGATTTATCAACCTACAAGTCCTATTGAGGGAAATCTCAAGCCTGTCCAATTACCTCCTGCCTACAGAGTTCTGCATTATGCTTACTCCAGGTGTATGGTCAACAAGGCTGGCAACTTCACACTTATCCTGGATATAGACAATCCTCTCTTGCCCATGCTGATCAACAAAATTCCCATCAACCCTGGACAAGTCATCTGTGAGGAATTCTTGAGGTTCCAGAAGACAAAGTCTGTTAAGACTCCTCTGCCTTTTGCATCTCTTATTTCATTTATTCTGTGCAACAATCAAATTTTCTGGTTGGAAGAAGAGCACAACAAGCAGCCTCCCAAGTGTGATCTGACCACTCTCAAGAAGATGGGGTTGCAGCCTTTTGGGCAGAGTTCCATCCCCTCTAAGCCTCTACCAGATATTGAAATTGAAGAGGAACCCCCTACAGAAGAAGGACTTGAACCAGGGGAAATCCCTGGCCATCATCCTAATCAAGAGCCTCTGATTCAGGAAGAAGCAGCACCTGCTTCTCCTGCCAACTTTATTGATCAAGTGGTGGAAAGGGTCTCTGCCAGAATAGTAGAAGAAATGGCCCTCGAGCATCAAGCCATGGAGGACAGATTATTGCACAGATTGGTGGCAGCTCTCAATGATTCAGTTGTCAAGTCTGTGAAGGAAAGCACCATGACCATCTTCAATGGGTATGATGCTGTGGTAAATATGCACAAGTTTTTACACAACAGACTTGCTGGACTGGAAGAGATTCTCAGGGAAAAGTATCAAGCCAATATTCCTGGCCCTCCTCTGTCACCCTTTGATGGTTATGCACCACATCAGGTATCACCCATTCATCACTCACCTTCACAATCTCATCCCTCTTCTCCACATCTCCACACTCAACCCTCTCCAAAAACCACTCCTCCTCCTTCCAAACCTTCCTCACCCTCACAGAAACCCTCCTCCAGTTCCTCAGATCATCCAGACTTCCCACCTTCTCCTATCCACATATTGACCCCTGCCTCTCATCCCACACCCTCTCAACCACACTCTCCTTCCCCTAAACCAGAAATAGCCAAAACTTATACCAGAAAAGGCAAAGCTCCTTCACTAGAAACCCCCCTCCTTTTGATGATGCCAAAAAGGGGGAGAAGATATTCAGTGTGCCAACCCCTGGGGAAAGCAGCCAGGTTCAAGAAAAGGCTGTGGAAGCTGCCTCCATCCTCTCAGCTATAGCTTCTGAGATCCCTCAGATGTCTCAAGTTCCTGAGGATGTACCCATGAGTCAGACACTCGAGGAAATTCATGAGCTTGCAGAAGCCATTAAGCTAAGCATGGCAGAAGAAGAGGTTGTGGTAGAAGAAGCCACAGAGTCTGAAACTGAGGCCACTGTCAATATCCCTCCAGAAAATGCTGAAAATGTGATAGAAGAAAATCTGGGAATGGCCATGGTTTTGTATGAAGGGGAACCTAAACCCATTGACATTGATTTGGTGCCTCATTATCTTCATAAGGCAGATGTACTGCACCAGCAAGTGGAGGAACTAGAACAGACCTTGGCTGCAAGTCAGAAAGAAAGAGAAGACAGAGATACAGCTAGGGATTTGAGTCAGAAAATTCAAGAGAAAGAATCCCCTCAGCCTCTATTTCCAAAATGGGGAGTCAGAAAGACTTACACATATGGGGATCCAGTCAAGCCTGCTCAGAAGGACCCCATTCAGACTACTTCAGAATTTTTGAAGTCTGACAAGGAAGAAGAAGGCCCAGAGGCTCAGTCAAAACCTAAAAAGCAAAGGATCAAAATGACTGCCTCTAAGCCTGCACCTAGGGTTGCTCCTGCAACAAGAAAGAGCACCAGAGCAACCAAAGGAATTGTTATTGAAGAACCTAAGGTTGTCTCCAAGCCTGCAGCTAAGAGAAAGGCAGCACCAAAAGGGAAGGGAAAGGCAGCAAAGTCTCCTCAAAAGAAACAAAAGAGACCATCCCAATTGGATGTGCTTCTGTCCTTAGTGCCTCCTCCTCCTCCCAAGAAGAAGAAGGCTCCTGCTAAGAAGAAGAAGGAAGAAGTCGTTTTGGAATCTGAGTCTTCCTATGACTCTGGTCGAATTAGCAGTGAATCAGGGGACTATGATCTTGACACATCAAACTGGAAGGATGACACTGACTCTGACTAATCCATACTCCCTGCAACACCAAAAACCCTTTCACATGCATCATTCATATTTTGCTCATTTTATATTTTTTATATATTTAGTTCCATGCGTAAAGACAATGCCAGTATCCTTGTGATATCTGAATTATTGTTTCATATATATATATCAGTTGTCTGCTTGTTGATCTCTATATGTATTCTGTTATTGCAATTATTTCTAATGTTTTGTCATCATCAAAAAGGGGGAGAATGTTAGAATAATAGGTTTTGATGATAACCAAACATATCTTAGGCATAAGGTAAGTGAGTGATAAGTGTTTGGAATGATATGTCTTAGGTATGCATAGATAGCCCATTTGATCAGAGATAGATTCCAAGTCAAGTCATTTTGTCTAATCGATTAGAGTTCAGTCTAAGTTGTCGCCTAATCGATTAGAGACCCCTGTAATCGATGAGAGATCTTAGCCTTTCGATTAGGAGAAATTGATGTAATCGATAAGGCTCGCCTGATCGATTAGAGGACCATTGCCTAATCGATCAGAGTCCTATAATCGATTAGAGGATCATTGCCTAATCGATCAGAGTCCTATAATCGATAATAGATAAATTGCCTAATCGATCAGAGTCTTATAATCGATCAGAGAAGTTGGTATGTGTAATCGATCAGAGCCATGTAATCGATTAGAAGAGTTGTGAGTGATCTGAATGTAATCGATCAGAGGTAAGTAATCGATTAGAGGAAGTTTAAGTGTAATCGATTAGTCTTGCTTAATCGATCAGGCGTCCCTGTAATCGATTAGGCACATGAATTTCTAATCTATTGTTGAGTGATGCAGGTCCTAATCTATACATAATCGATATGTAATCGATCAGCCACCAAGTCCTGTAATCGATCAGAGGCTGTAATCTGAGTGGCGATGGGAATTATTCAAAATCAATGGCTAAAGCTATTTTAGGCTTTCCAAGTACAGAGTGCTCAGACCTACTTAAGGAAGTTTACGTTGGACACAAAATCTGAGCAATATAGCCGTTGGAACTCACCTACTTCCTCCAGCGATAGATAAAGAAAGATGAACAAAAAGCAAAGGAAGTACAATGGAGTAAATGCAACACAGGCTACATTCTCAACACTCCTCATCCGATTAAGATCTCTCTCTCTCTCTCTGAACAACTCTCAACGGTCATATTTATTACACAAGCTTCAGAGTGAAGAGTATAAAAGCATTGAGAAGCAGTTGGTTGAAGACAATTGATTACTTCATTAAAGATCTTGTATCTACTGCATTCAATTCTCTCAACAATCACTGTTCTCAAATTCTTAAGTGTGTAACACAATCCGTTCAATTGAGTGAACAATTTCTCTACACTTGTATTTATTATCCGAGTAAGGATTACTCTTAAGATAGTGGGATCTTAAGAGTAGGGTGTAATCTTACAAAGTGTAAGGGGGAGTGATTAGTAAGGAGGTGAGCTCTTGCTGTCACTTGTAAAGGCTGTCAAGAGCCCGTTTAAATCTTGAAAAGCTAGTGGAACCTAACTGCCAAGTTGGAGAACTGGACGTAGGCCAAAAGTTGGGCTGAACCAGTATAAACTGTATTGTTCATTAAAGTTTTTTTTTAAAGCACAATTCACCCCCCCTCTTGTGCATTTCCTGCCTGTTTCAAATAAACCTATAGAAACCACCAATTAACCTCAAACAACTCAATCACAAAATTTGTAAAATTTCAAAGCTTTCAAAAATCAAAAATTCAAGGTAAAATAGAAAAATTCGTGGAAGCTCAAAATCTCTTTAAAGAACTTTTAAATCGAAGCTCAAGCTTCAATTTGATGGGTTTAGAACACCCAAAAACATCAACTCATCTGGAACCCATTTTCGGAACAAAGTTAATCGAAGAAATAAAGGGTAGAGGAGTGTAGAGGAGACTCACCGGAGCTCGAACATGTACTTAGTTGGTTGAACTAAGGACTCCTCCAGTGCCGGTGAGCTCTGAAACTTCCTTTATCTCTCTCTCTCTCTCGACTCTGGGTTGACCACAATGGGTTAGGAGAAGAAGGGAGGAAGGTGACATGAGCTCTTTGATATCTCTCCCTCTCTCATGGATACGGGGACAAATGAAGAAGAATGGTGGTGATGGTGGTGTTCGCTGTAACATTCGTCTTGTAAAACCATTTTATTAACCATAAAACCGAATGTAACAAGATTTTATTAATACTAACTATGTTAAGAAAAAAGATTTACGAAATAAAATACTAACATAGTTAGAAAATAGTTCAAGGTACCAATTTCTGTAAAATAAAGTTTAAACGTCTAACTATAATAGAAAAGAATATTACTAAAATACCAAAAACGGCTATCATAGTTAGATAAGAATTTGCCTTATTTTATTAAAGTAGAATCCCAGTTAGAAAGAGGGTAGTAAACAATTCCATCAAGTCACAACTAACATGGTTACTTAAAAATTCAATCGTTCCATATATCAATCCATGTTAGAAAAGGAACATTCCACCTTTTTAAATCAGTATATCCATGTTAGAAAGAATTCACCTTAGATGGATATAAAAATATATAAACCACGTATCTAAATACCTTTGTAAATCTTTCTTTTAAAAAAATATAATTAATCACCCGAGTAAATCATTAAATAAAACATCAAACTCTTTGATCAATTACTTAACGTACTATTGCCATGTTTAAGTATAATAAAATATCCGGTAAAATCCTAAAGACCATGACAGGTAGAAAGAAGTTTCCGACCAACAGTTCATAACCAAAACACAGATAGAAAAGCAATACCAGTAGGTCTTAGGCCTACATTGTAAGAAATGGACCGGTCCCCACCAAACTAAAATGATAAATATTTATACATAAATACAATGCAATAAAAACCAGTGGAAGCAAGTGCAATCTTATAACTCCATGGCAATATACAAACCCTGCACGACCAAGCTAAGTACTAACAACGAACTCAGTGAGTAGCTGCTAGATCCTTTCCCCGCGATTCTAGGCCTGAACTAAAACCTGCAAAAATTGAGCAGAGGAGGGTAGCCCATTGTAGCCACTAACTACCTGCCTATATGTGAGTGTGTGCCAGCATGTTGTCAGTGTGGGAATTCAGTTTGAAATATGAGCACAAACCAGATATCATTAAATAATCAATACCAGGAAAACATTTTTGCAACATGTATATAGTCATTTACAAAAAAATGGTTTCCAAATACATTTTTCACAATCATCCATAATGTTCGCCCTGCGAAATGTAACACCTACTTCTAAGACTCATTCCCAAGCTTAATAATCATTGGGAATCATATTCAAGCTCATATGGGACTTAGAACATCAAAACCACAAGCTTTTAAAACTTTTTTTTATTTCTAGAAAAATGCTGGAAATGTGGAAACTTATCCAACAACTTTGAAAAATCATAACTAATTGTAGAAAAATGGTTTTGACTTGGTTCAATTCTCAAATTAAAGCTTGACCCTTTATCTGGGAAAAATACCAAACAGATCATGCATCAATCCAGGTGATACAGATTTTTGATTTTCCCAACCTGCCTTCATTCTCACGCCCATAAATTTTGGCCTTCTTGCGTGATTTTTAATTTGAGCTACATAACTCTGATTTACTTCATTTTTGGGTTTCTAGAAATCCGTATATGTCTAGTATTGTACATAAAAATTTCATAGCTAAAGGCATTCATTTGCTAACTCGAATAATTTAATCAATAGACATTGCACAGAATGGAACCAAGAAAACAGCATTTCAATTGCATGAATTAAAACTTGTTCTTAATGGCCAAGATTGACCATATACATTCATGCATCCAAAAAGATAACATAATAACAACATAGGTAAAGGCATCCCAACAATATTACAGATTTATCATAAGCTCAAAGATGCACAACAAAAACAAAGAGCATTGAATCCTTCATCTTGACTAAGCTAGCTTCTTCTCTTTCTCCTTTGGTGAACTTGCTCCTAAAATGGTTTAGATTTGGGGGGGGGGGTGAGATTTTGGGGAAAATCTCAGCAGCACAATACTCAACAAACAACCATGCAAGTTTAACATTGGACAAGATATGACAATACCAATAACTTATACATGCGAGCATTTATGTTCTTGAATAATAACATATGGCCATAGCATTATAAGAAACACATAATCACTTCAAACATGATCCATCAAGGCAGCAAAATATCACATCACAATATTGAAACAATGCTGGAAATGTAAGAGAGTAAGTACTACCTTAAAGCTTTACAACTTCTCTTGGAGTTCCAACCTTCAAGGCTCCTCAAGAACACTCCTCTTTCTCTCACTTTCCTTGGGGCTACGAATTTTGGTGTGGAGAATGGGATGACAGAGGTCCTATTTATAGGGGAAATGAAGGCAAGGATCACCCCAAGTCACCTCACACAATGCCCAATAGAATTGAAATTTCTCTTGCACTCTTATCCTACCTTAGGCTAGCCACCTCTATTGCACCACTCATGCACTTTTCTCTTCTTTTCTTACTTTTTATTTTATTTTCTATCTTCTTAATAAGGATTATTTTATCCCTAGTAAGTGGTACCTTTAGTCCATTTTGACCCTAAAGCCTATTATCACATTTTTATTAAATCAACAATTTCCTTTTAGTTCATTGGAGGATCATTATTTTAACTCTTATTCTCTTCTCCTACCCCTCCTATGCACCAACTTTGGCCAATTAGGGAAGGAAGAGAGACTTCTCTTCTTATTTTGCATGAGACAGGGTGACATCACTCACAAGAAGCCTTCAAAGCTTGCATGTCTCCTCATTGGTCACTTATTTTCTTATTTCTTTTTCTTTTACCTCTTGCATGCATTTCCATTGGCTCTCTTATTTTATCTTATTTCCTTGCATGTCTTCCTATTGGTCATCTTGTCATGATAACCCCTTCTTCTTTTTCCCTTGCATGCATTTCTATTGGTCATCAAATAATCTTTTCTTTCTAATATAATTTTATGCTTACACATATTATAATTCCTTTTCTATTTATTATTTGCAACATAATTCCTTCCCTCTTCATGACATGTGGCGCCACCCTAAGCTCCACAAGGGGGAATTACTATTTTTTATGGGCTAAGGTCTTTCTCTAGTCCATTTTCTAAGCCCAACCCTAAACTAGATGGGTTTCTAAGCAAATAATATCATCTCATTATCATGCAAAATTATTATAAATTCTTCTTAATGTTTTATGAGAATTCTTAGGGAAAATTATCAACAAATACTTAAACTTCCTCATGCCTTAAACTAATGCCTATAAAATGTAACTTTCAAGCTAATAAAATTTGGGACGTTACAGGAAACGTTAGGTTGTCCCCTACCATTAGGTGGACCAGAGTGGAACTCAACAGGGATCTCAACCCGTACCCAAAACCCCAGAGAAGTGGAGCTTGACATGGATTTCAACCCATACCCAGAACCACAACGGGGATTTCAACCCATACCTAGAACCACAACGGGAGTAATGCTCGATGGGGGCTACCCATATCCAGCACACCGAAAGGTAGTACTCGATGGGGGCTACCCATATCCAGTACACCGATAATATAGTTAGTCCCTGTGGACAAACAAGGTACCTCATCACGTGATGGTAGTAGTAACCAATGCATCGATGCCAACAATACAATCACATACATATGCACCACAAGCAACAATATCAATCTCACCAAATCAGGCACATGGCCTTTCAAAATTTCCCTAAAACTCATGCAATAAGATTTTTAAAATCATATATATACCATTTTCAAATTTGTGATGCAATACACAGATAATTATGCTAGTTTAACCATAGAATCCCACATGACGGTTGATATCAAAATAACCAAGGGAAATCATACAATAAATGCACCACCACAATCCTGAAATCCTTAGTTGAAAGAGAATTCAAAATCTCTTACCAACAACGCACCCACACACAGAACAAGTAGAAGCGGTTACCTGTGAAGCCAAATACCATTTTACCACAACTGTTAGGCTTCCCCCATGCTCGACTCAAATCGAACTGGGAGTCTGAATATGGTCTTAATTTGCTGGAAAAGCCACCGGTCCGGCGCCGGCGGCTCTGAAAGCTCTGGTGAACAAATATTTTGATCTATTTCCTAAACACGGATCGGACCAAAAATGAGTGGTTGAATGAAGTAGAAGGTTGGTGGAGGTGAATGGAGGCGAGAGGTAGCAGTTTTCAGGTGAAACTCGCTAGAAAAACTCTCACCCCAAAATCTCTTCGATCGCGAGATAAGAGGGAGGAGGGAGAGAAATAAAAGAGGAAATGAGAGGGAGAAGGGAGGAGGAGGAAGAGAAAAGGAAGCTGGCTAGTGGTGGTGCAAGGCGGAGGAAGAATAGAGAGAGAGACGGTGGTGGTGGTGGTGGTGGTGGTGTAAGAGAAAAGAAGAGAAAGAAAGGATAGAAAGGAAGGAAGGAAAAGTGAAAGAGAGAAGGGAGGTCAAGGTTTTGGGGGGGGGGGTTGATGCATAAACAAAAAGAGAGGGTAAGGAGAGAGGAGTAAATAATAATAATAATAATATTAAAAAAATGGTAATGATGTTTGAGTGTGAGAGAAGGAAAGAGAAAAGAGAGATGAGTGAGGGATGGGTTCCATGCGCAAGTAGAGAAATAGGTATGGGGATAGAAGAAAGAGTGAAAGAAAAAGAAAAAGGGGTAGGGAAGAATACACTATAGGCCCTAAAATCCTCAAATAAGATATTTCTTTTGAACCAAAAATTTTCTTTTCACTCTCAAAATTTTCATATCCTTTACTTATTTTCTCCCATAATAACATCTTTTATGCTTAAAAATAATTTCCCCAAAATTATTGTCCTTAAAATAAGGGAGAAACTAGGCCTTTAAAATACTCAAAAATACCTCATAATTCTTCATATATTCTCATAATCCATCATTTCTCATTAATCAATTTACCCCCACTAAACCTTAATTAATTTCTAGGATGTTACATTCACGAGTCATGAAAAGAGAAAGAGGAAGCAAGAAAAGAAAGGAAAAGAAAGAGAAAAACGGAAGAAAAAAAAAAGAAAAGAATATAAAAAGGTGATTTAAGTGGGTAAGTGGAAAACTCTAATAGGCTTCCAATAATCAAAATGAGATATTTTCTTTTTGGGCCACAATTATCTTTCTACCTTCAAAATATTTGTTTGATAGTCAGCATGAGTTTTTCTTCCACCATAATTTTCTATGACTAAAAGAAACTTCCCTAATTATTTTTCTTAAATTGAGGGAGAAAATAAGCCTTTTTAAAATTCCCCAAAAATATATCAAACTCCATTAATTTATTTATAAGGATTTCCTAATTCCTTAATTAATACGATAATCAATTTTAAATCACGCATCACCAATCCTCAATTAAATTTTTGGGATATTGCAACTCCCACAACTTTAGGAATTTGGTCCCCAAAATTCAAACCACTCATATTTCTCACAATTAATGCAAGATTAACACACAATACAGATCACCCCTTTATATTGAACTTTCACAATCTCTATACAATTGTAAAGTCATCCATTAAAACCAATCATCAATAACAATGGATGACTAGAATGCATATCTCTCTTCGAGAGACATGAGTTGAACCAAGCCTTAACAGGCCCATCCCCTATCTACACTCAGGGAACATAAGCAGAGCCAACAGGGCTTATTCACTTTCTTTACTCTAAAAACACACATAAATATATATATATATATAGTAACTTCATGGAACCGATACATTCAGGGAAATTTATCTCTTGACGTTACTTTGTAGGACCAAAATACACATGTAACATAAATAATTGCACTCAATACACATCTAGTTACTTTCCAGCCACCTCATAGAAGAACAATTGGGATTTCTTTCATATTCAAAGATAATATATTAGTTTCAAACCATTCACATAACAAGTCTATTTCAAACATAACTTTCCACACTCAACCAACCCTTAGGCATCTCCACTGTTCGTTCTCTTAATTACATATCATTTAGGAATTTCTTAGACAAAATTATTATAAAATTTCCTTGTGTCAACCAGAACATAGCCATACCCTACTACTAACATTTCAGTTTCTACTGCTAAATTGTAACTTTAGTAGTTATATCATTACAGACAACAAAATTGCATTACACGATCTTACCTCCTTGTTTAACATCCCAAGTTTTAGGTGATTAATAAATTGCAAATTTAATGAATTTTGAGGACTTAGGTGATTTTAGTGGCTTAATTTGTGAGTTTGAAGACGTACTTTTATAAGCTGTTCAACGAGAGAGATGGAACTTTGAATTATGAGTTAGATGATCTGGCCATTAGTGAAAGGGAATCCAATTTTACATTCTATCATAAGATTAGAGTTCGAGAGGTTAAAGAAGCTCTTATGAAAATAACAAGTGGTAAAGATGTTGGACTTGATGGCAATCCTATGAAAGTTTGGAAATGCTTGGGAGAAAATGGTGTGTTGTGGCTTACTAAGCTATTTAATGAGATTCTAAGGTCTCAAAAAATGCCTGATGATTGGAGGAAAACTACTTTAGTCCCTATTTATAAGAATAAGGGAGACATTCAAAATTACGCAAACTACAAAGGAATTAAGCCTATGAGAGCCATACAATGAAATTGTGGCAAAAAGTGATCGAACACAAGTTAAGATGTGAGACTTGTATCTCGGAGAATCAATTTGGTTTCATGCCAAGTAGGTCAAATATAGAAGAAAAGGAGAGGATTTGCATATGATCTTTATCGATCTAGAAAAAGCTTGCGACTGTGTGCTAAGAAAAATACTTTGAAAAGCTTTGGAAAATAAAGGGGTGTGGGTTGGGTATATCAAAGCCATTCAAAATATGTATGAGGGGGTAATGACTAGCATTAGAACACCTGAAGGAGACATGAATGACTTTCCAATAGAAATTGGATTGCATGAAGGTTCGGTCTTGAGCCCATATTTGTTCAATATAGTTTTGGATGTCCTAACTGCAAATATCCAAGAAGAAATTTCTAAGTGCATGCTTTTTCCGGATGATATAGTCCTTTTAAATGAATCAAGAGAAGAAATTAATTGGAAACTAGAGTTATGGAGAAGGACCCTAGAGTTAAAAGGTTTTCGACTAAGCAAGTACAAGACAAAATATATGCAATGTAGTTTTGATAAGAGACGAACACATGGTGTAACACCCCAAAAATTAGATAAGATTTAATAAGGAGTTACTTAAGGTCTTGGGGATTCATTTAGAAATTAAAAAGCCTTATAAATAAATTTATGATGTCAGATGTAACATCCCAAATTTTAGAAAAAGAGAAAATAAGGAATTATTTAAGATTTAGGAAATATTATTAAAATATTAAAAAGCATTAAAAATAAATTTATGATGTTTTAGGTATTTTCAATAATTTTAAGGCTTATTTTATTTAAGAAACAAAGAAGAATTAATTAGAAGATAAAATGTAATTTGGAGAAAAAGGGATAACAAGGATATAGTTGAGGTTTTAGAAATGTATTTAGAAATTAAACAGCCTTATAAATAAATTTATGAGGCTAGGTGTATTTTTAATAATTTTTAAGGTTTATTTATTTATTAATGGAGGAAAAATATTTGGAAGATAGATTTAAATAAGGAAATATTTAAAACCTTAGAGTATTACTTGATATTTAGAAAGTCTTATAAATAAATTTAGAAAGTAAAACATATCTAGAGAAATTATTTTGGGGACAGGCTTAGGTATATTTCCAAGTGATAATGGTAAATAAAATGATGATTTAAGAGAAAAACAGGAAATAGAAAATGGAAAAGACAATATCTGCCCATAGTTGAAAATATCTTCAATTATAAAGGGAAGGGCAAGGTAGTAAAATACCTATAAAAGAAAAATATCAGTCTCTCTTTTAATTTAAGCGTTACGTGTGTCCTTCTCCATTGTATTTCTTTCTATGCCTCTGATCCACGTATACACACACATACTTAAAAATATATATATATATACATACTCCCTCTGTTCTCGAAACACACACACACACACACACTTCCTTACTCTCTCACCGACTCTCACCCTCTCATTCTCTCTTCTCCATTTCTTCGAGTCCAGCGGCGGCACCAGCTGCGGACGACGGCGATTCGTCGCGGGGAAACGTTTAAGAAGACTCAAGCAACCTCAGGTAAGCTCCGTCTTCTTGTTTCCTCATCTCTCTGAGTCGAAATCGTGCGAATAGGGGGGGAGTGATTCGAAATTTGTGAGGTTTTTGGAGCTTCAAAATACATGAAATTGAAGCCTAGGACTTGAACAAGGATAATCTTGAAATGGATTGAAGGTAGGAAGCTTGATTGGTCCGATTTCTTGAAGAAACCCCGTCGGGTTACTGTTCACTCGAAGCTAAATTTGGGATTCTTATGTGTTTTTTTGTTTTGAATCTTAATTGCTTGTGATTTCTAGCAATTCTAAAGTTATGGGAGAGGTTGCATGGTTCAATTTGGGGATTAAGGAATTTTTAAATAATTTCTTTGCTTCCCCTGCTTCTACGTATCTGCTGGGCTGAGAGGGGAAATTTTTTTTTTAGATAATATAGGTACCAAATTGGAACCTGGAATGGAAGCTTTAGGTGTGTTGTTTGATGAAGTTTAGGATATAGTTCAATTTCCCCGTTTTTGTTCTGTTTCTGGCCGAGTGAAAGCTTCCTTATGGTTGCTTGATTTTCATTCTCTCCCTTGGTATATTAACATGTTAGATATATGGAAAGATAATGGAATAAGTAAATCTGATGATGTGTGAATTCTTGTTTTTCTTCTTGTTTCTGTTCAGTTCGGCCAAAGGAAAAAAAATATATGGCTATTGATGTTTTGTTTTGTTCTGGGAGATGGATGGGAATTTGTCTATGAATGGTTGGTTAATGTTAGATTATTAAATGAGCAATCCTTGTTTTCTTGATGCTCTGGCCGTGGGCTTTAAGTAAGGAAATAAGGAAGAATGTTTTGGTAATTAGTTAAACAATGATTAAGCAATGGTTAGTGATATATAGCAAGCCTTTAGGTTGTAAATCCTAATTGCTGCTTGAATTGAATCAAAGGACTGTTGGTTTATCGGTAGTGAAAAAGGATAGCATTATGATTAATTGGATAAGAAAATAGGAAATTGTTATGGATGTTTGATTGAAGGTTTGAAGGGCTGAAATTCTAATTCTTGGTTGATATTACTGGTTGCTGATTTATTGACAAGAAAAGGAGAAATGGTGGTAATGGTTTAACAGGGATTAAGTTTAAGAAAAGATTGTGGATGGTTGTTGATGGTTAGAGATAATAAACGTAGTAGTGTTTTCTGCTTTTGTTGATGTCATTAGCTGCTGATTTTAGGAATAGAAGAAAGAATCAATGGTGATGATAGTTCAATAGGAAAGTAGATTAAGAAAAGTAGAAGTTAGAGTGGTGGTTCTTTGGTTGGATTTTGAATCAAGATAGGATTAAGTAGATGAAAGGAAATTGATTAGTAATTTACTGATTGAAGTTCGAAGTCAACATTCTTAAGTGTTTATGGTTGGTGGAGTTAAGCTAAGGATTTTCAAGGATTAGGACAAAGCTTTAAGTTGAATTATAAACATGTGTTATTGCATTTAGTAAGTGATTTGAAAGTCAATTATGACTAAGTTGAAATTTAAAGATTAATAAATTGTAATGGATGTAAGAAGTTAGAATTTATAATGGTGTTTTGTTGTGGGAATTTTTGGAGTATATGACTGATGGATCAATTGTTGTGATAAATTTAGAGATTAGTAAATAATAATGGTTGAAGGTTTATAATTGCTTGATTGAATTATTAATTGATGATATTATTCTGGAAATGAAATTCTTGTTTTATCCTGTTTGGATTGTTATAGTTGTATACCTAAAGGGTAGTTAGACTTCTAAGCATAAAGTAAATAGTTGTATGATCTACTAAGAAATTTAGAAAGTAAATTGAGGTAGAAGGATAATTGATTGATAAGAAATGTAAGTTTAATTTAAATAGTAATGACATTCTTATGTTTGTATTGTGTATACAAATTAATGCTGGTGTAATGTTGATTGATGATGGTGTAATTAACCACTTATCTAGAAACTAAGATTTAATTATATTAAAGATAGGAAAGGGGTAGAGTTATAGGAACGTGAGAGACGTTTGATTATTATGTCTAAGATTAGATATTAATATATTATTTTATATTATAAATATTTATAGGACAAAATAGTGGGATCGAATTCCCAGAGTACATAGAAGAGAAGAAATACAGTGAAGAGTAAGCTCAGGATTCAGGTAACAGTTTCATTCAATTTCATCTATCATGTGTAACGCCTGGAATTTTCCTATTATACTATAACATTTTAATTGAATTATAACCACTTTTTAATGTCAGAAGCCCCAAAATACGTAAAAATTTAAAACTTTTCTTTTAAAACATTAGACCAACCCTCTGTTGGTTGGAATGGGCTTTTCAGACAAATTGAAATAACTTAAAACTCTTTATAAAATAAAGTGGTTAATAAAACAATTAAAAGTACACTAACTCTCTTAAGGGAGTCTATTCATAATTCATAATACTTAGGAAATTTAAATCTCTTAATAAATTTATACAATTCTATTTTCTATACTTTCTACTATTAATTTAATAATTTAATTTTACAACATATACAAATAACATTACTAAAATATTTAACTACCTCTTACTTTTTAAATTATAATCCTAATTCCTTCATTTAATCTTCTTCCCCAGCTAGCTTTTCCCATCCTGCGTACTGAAAATGTTTGGGGAAAGAGTGAGATTGGAAATCCCAATAGCAGTTTCTTTCATTAACATATATGATCATACTAGCATTGTCATGTATATATTTCATAAAACTGCCCAAATGATGATAGTCTTACTCCTATTAATCTGTGTGCGATCCGCACCTACCAACCACTGATAACAATACTTTCGTTAACTAGTGGAGGCTCTACCTGCAGGACTTCTCATTATAACAATCCCGTTATAACTAAACTGATTTGGCAAAGCGGTAGCGAACCACCTAAGCCTGGAGTACTGCAACTGAGGAATAACAACTTACCAACTAAATGCAACAGTTATTACAAAATAATACATGCAATTTAATTGTTACTGAAATAAACTGCTACCTGGACCGCAACTCCAAACCTTAGCTGACTCTTTTCTTTTCCCGATGACTCGAGGATCCACCTCCATTATCTTTTTCCTATAATTATGTATAACATATATAATATATTAATATCTACTCTTATTTTTAATAATTTGACGCCTCTCACGATCCTATATTTCTACCCTTCCCTTTCTAACATATGATTAAATATTAATCTCGAATTTAATTATTAATCACACAACCATCCACAGGCATTTTACAATTATCAAACAATCCACACATTTACCAACACAATCATAAAATATCCTAATTACTTTAAATCAAACTTACATCAACAATAATTTTCTTTTAATGAACTTATATTTAAATCTCTTATATATATATAACAACTTACTTTACCTAATTAAATTCAAGGGACTTAAAATAAATTTCTAATGGTCATATTTTTTCTTCACATTAATAATTATTACCTATAACTTAATTATTTTAATTAACCTGACCATTTAAGATCTAAATGACACTTTTAACTAATCTATTCCAATTAGTGTTTCTTATTCTCAATGTTTGACTAATAATTTCCTCAAGAATGGTTATTTTTAAGGGGCTTTACCTTTCTTTAATCCTTAGAGTACTAGTTTACATGTTATTTATTTTCTTTTATTTATAACCTTGATTATTAGGATTTCTTAAGTCACATAATGAACTTAATCATTTTGAAGTCTACAAATTAATTTGAATAGATGCTAATGTTTTACCACACAGTTCATCAACCAACATCAATAATGAAAGACAACCATTACCCACACATTTATATATATATATATAGTAAATGGAAATTTATTTACAACAACCACTTCAGGTTATCTTAAATAAATCCTAATGCTTGTCTAAATCATA